>OY720146.1:16480139-17680139 GCA_963082955.1 Cheilosia grossa
ACATGCACAGGTTCGAGATGCAATTCTTACCAACAATTGATATTGGAAGCTAAAATGAGAACTTGCGTCCTACTTTTGCTTAGGGTGCACAATTTACGAGCGATTACCCCTTTCGGATAGCGATCGGGGTGGCAAAAAGCAGTAACCTTGCTAATGTACTCCGTCCTGAGGGTGGTATATTTATAAAAACCGACTTGGCTGAATAGAACAAAAAAATTATATCTTTACCTTACCTCGTGTAAAAAAACCAAAAAATGGCTGAATATGTGATGCCGAGAGGTTGGTTCAGGCAAAGCGTTGCACAGCAATGGAAAAGAGGACCGGAAAGAGCTTTGCTCTCTTATATAGCCACGGCAACCCGACTTTTCTCCCAGTATTATGAATAATACCAAGTATCATGCTTAACGAAAGTCTAAGCTGAGTTCACATTCGTATATGTCGTCATTTTGGGACAAGTTAATTTTCGTTAGGGGGTATATTACAAATAATAGAATTTGCCTAAGGACTACAGGTAACAATCTATTCATAATTTAAAGCAGAAATCTAAATATCACACAGCGCACTTCCGGCAAAGGTCAAAGGTACCTACATTTGAAAAATAAAAATTAAACAGGCCACTTTTAGTGAATTAATTTTCTTCGAAGAATTTTCCAGGTCAAATAAATGATATTTTAACAATTTCCATTTACAGTATGCGAAAAATGGGAGCCATAAGACTGACCGCAACATTGAAAAGAGGTTTGTAAAAGAGTGCAATGAAAATTTATCCTAATTGAAGTTAATAGAAAAAAAAAAAAAAAAAAAAAATATTCAAATTGATTTGACTACCCAAAACAGTTTTTCTTTTTTACCTAGTTTCCTTTACTGATTAATTTAAATTTCATGATAAACAATTTTGTTCATTCTCCACAAGTATTATTAATAGATGACTCGTCTTTTTTAGGAGGCATGAACAACAAGATTCAAAATTGAGTCTGTATGCATTGTTGCATTTTAAACTGTTCTTCGGAATGTTTTCTACATCTCATTGAACTGTAGTTATCTAAGTCAAACATCAGAATTGTGTATCCACAACAGAATTTTTTTTCCAATTGCGATTTTAGTTTTTGTAATTTTTTGGAAAGTGCCTAAGTGCAAAACAGTTGCACAAGAATACCTACCACTGGAACTTTGGTAGTCACGAACACTCGATAGTCACTAACTCTCCTTAACTACAGGTACTGATTGCTGAGAGAGAAACATCCATAAGTACCTATAACAAGCTTCAAACGCTTAGGTACCAGAGATAACCGTCTACTATTTTGATCAATCCATGTGAGGGTTGCCTCCTAAATGGGTTCCACCCCTGTTTTTGGTCTACCAATAATGTCTACCAATATAATTTGAATGCGAAATTGGTATCCTACTAATATGAAGTCTCTTAATTGGTTAAAAATTCCGAAATCCTTTATTACATGTCGCGCTTTCTGTCTAGCAGCATCTCTGCGAAGCACAACCCAACAAAAGTACATGTGTCTAAAAATATGTCGTTTCGGTACATCTCTGTTTTAAGAAGTCACGCCGCACGTGTTGCCAACAAATGAAACAAGTAACCCCACCTATCAGCAAATGGCTAACAAATACTCCGAATTTATTATATACCTACAACAACGACAACAAGGAGAGCAAAATTATATATTAAAAACAAGAGGATACATTGTAGCCATTCTCCTTGCAACATATTCATTCATATATCCTTCGCCAACCAATTCCCATGCATATGTTGGATGTTATTGCTTCCAACAAAAAAGGAGCCACTTAACAGTCAACAGAATTGGACTCTCCCCTCTTATAGAGCACCCCGTAAATACACACAAAGGAAAAAGGCAAAACAACAAAATATGTAACTACGTACTTCTCCATAATATTTCAAGTGGTCAAATAAGCCGATAAGGGGTGAGAGTGCAAACTGGTTCGGCTATGGTTTATTCAAGACGGAAAACCTTTCAGACACTTCTTTCGATTGTCAAACTGGTTGCCTATTTTTTTGGGCGAAAATTCATCTTAATATGTTGGCTGTTAGCTTTTAGCGAAGCTTTTAGCGAAGCTTTCCACCACTCGGTTTGAGTGAAATCGTCTGAGTCGACGCGGGCTGTTCTCTTTTGAAAAACGCCTCTCATGCGATGTTATTCGGCAGCTTTTGAGGAGCTTGTCAACTTTGAATCGAAGAACACCTGTCGGCTGTGTTTGTTTTTTTTTGTATCCAACTCGAAATGCAAGTATCTGCAGATGTCGGTGGTAAACATAACCAACCCTAACATGAGTTAGCGTGCATTTTATTAATTTATATCTCCCAACAATTACTGATGGAAGTTAGGTCATGGTCGTGTCTTTGCTCATGCTTGCAAATGAGGGTGGGTTTGTTCAGTTTAGTTTGTTAACACACTATTTGTAGTTGAATCAGAATTGTGAGAAAAGTGTGCAGATTGACATAATCATTCATAGTTCTCTCACTCAAACATAATAATTGGGACTTCGGTTTGCAAAGTAGGTACCTATTTATTATTCGAGTGCTGATATTTTATGTTGAGTTCGTTAATGGATATGTCAGCGCCCACGCCCAGTGTCTTACCTTGTCAAAGTGAGTTACTTGAATATTCTTGCGTCAAAACAATGGTCCCCTGATAACTTCACCTTGTCGCGTAAATATTGTTGCCCTATACTGCCTGACCAGAGGATGATTCAAACAGCCGAGACTCGATGTGACAAGCTCAAATCAAGTATAGTCAACAGAGTCTATAGAGCGCTTGTTTGAGTAACTCTCAACAACCACCAAGATCATGATGGGTTCGAGGACGAAAGAAGACCAAGCTTCCGTCCAACAATACTGGAAGCAATGCATCCTGGATACCAGAGAATAAAAGGCAGCTGTGTTTCAGGAACTCAGACAATCACACCAGCGCTGAGATTAAACATGGACGGTGAATGGAGGAGGAGATACAACGACGAACTGTACGGGCTGTAGAGCGACATCGACCTAGCCACAAGATTCAAGGTCCAACGGCTGAGGTGGCTGGGTCATGTAGAGCGAATGGACGTGAATGCTCCGGCCCGGAAGATCTTCGAATCCATACCCGAGGGAAGGCGCAGTAGAGGAAGACCGCGACTCAGGAGGCGAACGCAAGTGCACGGGGACCTTAACCAACTTAGCGTGCGAAACTGGAGACAGCTGGCCAAAGATCGTGCTGGCTGGAGACGCTTGTTGGTTGAGACCTAGAGTCCTGAACAGTACTGCACAGTGTCCTCTCAGAATAGCCTCAAAGGTATGTACCTATTCAATTTAATCACAGATTTTGTTCTTTTTCGCAGATGGTTGCTAATAGATTGGTTAACACAACACAGCCGAAGTCATCCTTGTTTGACGATAATTAGAACTCTCAATTGTTGCTTATTTTTGTCCTTGCTACGTTAATTGCAAATTGGGATGTCTATTGTAATGACATTGTAAGGTTTGCACAACTTAGGTTTGGCCTCTTTGGTGTACCCACTGACTTTCTTTGACTAACTTGTGTCACTGTCTAGTGGTTTGATCGCCGCTAGTCTACATACGAACATGGTTTAAGCATAAGTAGACATTAAGTTTATCTAGGGCTAAGATTATGTTAAGTGCTAGCATAGACCAGCTTAGAAGATGCGTATCAGTCGCAAAGGCAGGCGAGATCACACCGTACGCTAGTTCTTTCGATCTTTGCATACAATCCAAAGACATTGCGAGGATGAGGGAAGATCTGAGACTGCAAACGTATAAGCGGGAACTAAGCTCACCCCACTCGTGGTCAATATTAGTTTTTTCTAGGTTTCTAAGTTACAATGACATTTATTTCTATGTATAAATGACACTTATAATGATTAAATAACAAAGCTTATTTGTTTTGGCCCAAGGCCGTCTATCAGCATGACAATGTAATTATTATATCCTGAATTTATTTACAGACGAAAATTAATTAAAATAATAAAGAAATTATTAAAAATCTCCCTTTAAAATTCGCTTTCTATATCGAAGTGCAACTCCTGCGTAACTGTAAAAGACATCCCATCCATTTTCACCTTTTAAAATTCTTAATGCTTCACCTTCATCTAGAGTATCCCTTAAAAATAACATAACTCGTAGTTCCTTCAAAGTTGGGCAATTGGTTGGTCTTAGTAAAGATAGAGACAGCCACTAAATTATTTATTTATTTATTTATTTCATGCACATCAAATGAGAACATTCACTGTTGTCGCTGGATTACTTAATTCAAAATTTAAATACTTAAATATTACCACCAAAGCCTAGCGTTAAAATTAATTTATTCTTAAATGCGTCCCTACTGAGATCAAACTCAAACAAAATACCAGAACTATTAGATTCTCTTAGGCATCTGGTAATTATATCATTACAATCATAGTAAGGTTTATGATAAGGAACATAAAATAAGAAGCGATTTCTAAGCATTCTAGATGGAGCATAGAAACCAATAAATGGCAAAAGAAAAGGGCAGTCGATATGGTTGTTTATCAAGTCCCGAATTAACATAGGTGAAAAACATTGCCTATGCTTTAAAAGAGATAAGATACCAAATAATTTGCATCTTGTCTCATACGAAGACATTTCGATATTCCAGCGTAATCTACGAACGGCAACTCAAGTAAAACGTTTTTGGATCTTCTCAATTCTACTGGAATGCACTTCATAAAATGGATTCCATACTATTCTACAGTATTCAAGATTAGACCTGACAGAAGCAAAGAATAAACATTTAAGAGCATGCGGATCATGCAAGTCCTTAGAGTTCCGCAATATAAAACCCAATGTCAAAATGTTTGCAGAAATCTAGTTTGTTTGTCAAATATGACTCCCAGGTCTTTTTTAGAGGAGATAATAAACAGTGGAATATTATCGATCATGTACGTAAATGATACTGGGGAGAGGTTACCGCAAAACGACACGCTTTTACATTTAGAGACGTTAAGGCGGAGGTCATTATGATGACACCACAAATAATGTCATTTAAGATCTTCCTGTAGAAGTATGTAGTCATTCTCAGACTGAATATGACGGAGCACTTTTAAATCGTCAGCAAACATCAATCAGACACTGTGAATTCAAAAACAGATCGGGTATGTCGTTAATGAATAAACGGAAAAGTAAAGGGCTTAAGTGACTATCCTGAGGTACTCCGGAGGTGACATAAACTGGTGATGGAAGTACACCCTTTATACGAACGTACTGAAAACGCTCCGTGAGATAGGAGCGAATCCACTCCAGAAAGTTAGAATGAAATTCAAATCTTTTAAGTTTCGAAATTAAGGCATGATTATTAACGCTGTCAAAAGCTTTGGAAAAGTCATAGTTTAAACTACATCAAATTGTTGGCCTTTCTCAAGGTAATTCAGCTACTACGATCCGTAGTGCCACCAAAAGTAAACGAATCTAAATGGAGGCAAAATTTAAGAGAAAACCAAATACGCGCCATTAAATACAAAGCACAAAGTGAGTAAGGACAATCTTCGAGTACCTAAACCACAAAATGTGTTCTCACCCTGAGAAATATTTCCGCCAGCATATACAGCAATATCGATACGGCTTCAGGTTGTTTTCCTAAGAAGGTAGGTACTTAAAACGCACCCATCATTTCCATCCATCCAACATCTACCGTTCAAACTATTCATCAAAATGAATTCTCCCCAAGGGACAGGAAATAGAATAACCAAAGGAAGCAAAACCGCCCCTGCGTTTGACGGAAAACACTCTCGTTACATACAATTACCTCTAGTTAATTTAATTCTCACCCTCAGGGGATGAATTTTTCCAGCAACAGTGCGCCACTCCACCCATGTCACCTTAGAGGTGCGTTTATTAAATTGACTACGAAATTAAATCGCAAATCTCTGCGCAAAAGCCTCCATCATACACCTCTCGTGAGGATATATAAACTCTCTATACAGCGACACAATCACCATCATCTTAATGACGACGTTATTTTGATCGTTGTTCGTAGCGTAATACGCTCTGCTACTTCGCGTCCGGTTTTCATTGTCCCGCTGATATAAGTAAGTATATGCAAACAGGACCAATGTGGAGGCATTGCTTAAGCAGGATAATTCGTCATGGCGTTGGATGTATTATTTTAATCATTACGTTTTGACTTGAGATCCTTGGAGCTGTCTAATTAATTGTAGAAAATATTTCATTTTCAATCAGGCCAGCTCGGCCAGGGTGATAATTGATAAATAAAACAAAAGTCGTTCCCCGGAATGACTTAATTACGAACTATACGAATACGAAATAAATATGAATGGCGAAACCTCGTCCTCGGAGTTTACTTGAGCATTCTTTGGAATAGGAAGGCAACGATAGATGTAACTACAAGCCGTGAATACGAATATAATTATGATTTTGAAAATATAAGTAATTATGAGGAGCCGGTGTTGCAGAAGACCCGACTGCAGGCAAGAGAGAAAGAATCCTGGATGCAAACTGGATGGCGTTTGCTGTTGTTTTGCTTTTTCTCTTCTCTTTTTTTTATTCTTGCTGCTGTGCGTTATTATTCATTTTATCGAAAGGAATTTCATTAAGAAATTCTTTGGGCCCCAGTGCCAGATCGTCGGATCCTTTCCGTTTGGTTTTCTTTTACTGTACCTTGTGTCTTTGTATAGACGGTGTAGAGGTGGACTGACGTTAATTTGGATTCTGATCATCAAGGCAAAGGTGCTTTGTCATATCTAGTTATAGATGAATTTTATTCAGTTCATTTGTAAAACACTGAGGGGTGTATGAATGACACACAAAATTGGAAGATATTTTAAAATATGAATTTAGATGGGATATAATAATATAGTAGGGGGACTCCTTTGGCGGGAGGCATGAATTTTGCCACAATTTGTGTTTATGAATTACTTTATAGTTCTTAGTTTCGTGTACGGAATTTTCACAAGCACGGAATGTGGATGGTTCGGATGAAGGTTTTTGAATTCCAATTTATGAGGTTGTCCTGTGTTGTTTAATGAACCTGTTGGATATAGTCGGAAGAAGCGCTTCTCATTCCACAAATATTACAGGGCGTTACTTATAATAATTTTTAACATTCACCTAATATTTTGTAGGTCAGAATATGCAATTTTGTAGGAAAAATTAAGCATGGACACTCAAAAGGATTACTAGCATCGCGGAATTTTTAATTTTCGCTATGCCCAAGTCGGTAAACTTTTGTGTTGGATCTAGCGATATATGCGCGATGGCTCTAGTTAAAGTACGGCATTTATTAACTCAAGAAGCTATGAAGGTATAGCGAGTGTTCTAAAGTTCGGTCACTGGCAAAACGCTATTTATCACAAAAGGTTATTTTTTCACCACAACTCCACCTTTTGGGAATATAATGTCAAGCACATAACTGTCCTGAAAAAGCTACTTAGCTCAGCATAAAATTGTAGGTCTCGTACATTCGTCTCAAAAATGACCGATGACTCTGAGAAGCCACTCTCATTGTGGATCTGTTGTGCGGAATATATTTTTCTCTGTGCATATGAATTGAGTTTATTGAATAAAAACCCTTGTAAAAAAAATTAACAGGAAGATTGACGTCATTCCCTCCATTCCACAGGGCCATAAAAATTGTCTGCAAGACCTTATTTGAATATCATGAGAGGACTAGCTATTATTTTCATTTTATTAATATAAAATAACACTTTGCATTCATATGCCAATAAATAGTCATTTTATAATGCTTCAACTGTGTCCCGAGATGTTTGCAGAAAGATGTCAGTTTTGTGTGTAAATTGTTGAAAATTAAATATAATTCGATGGAAATACGTCGTCGTGGTCGAACCAGACATACATCACGTGTGCTTCTTGGACACATTTTGAGCGGCTTATAGCCTGGTTTTCAATTGAATTCCTATAGTAAGCGGTGACCCTCATATGTTAGCACGCGTGAATGTGTTTTTGTGAGGGTATTTTCTAAAATTTATAAATAATTAATTTTGGTTCCATGTATTTTTATTTATTAATGCAGACAAATTTGAAAATAAAATCAAATAGACATAAATATAAGAATTCAGAAAAAAAAAACATGTTTTTGTGGCTGTGTAATTTCATGACAAAAAAAAAATCCGAATGTCCTTAAAAGGTATGAAACACCAGGTAGAATAAAATGTTTGTTTTGATTTTTATTTGAAAATTTTCGGACACATCTATAAAAGAATGTACCTATTGATCCTATGGACAATTGAGACAAATTCCTGCTATAGTGCGTCCAAAAGGAGTTGAAACTTCCCTCGATGTGCACCAGCAATTTATTTAAGGGGATATTTTCTCTTAGAATCCTTTTTGATCAAACGAAATCGTTAATGCTTTCCTCCAGTTTATCATTTTTTATATTTATAATAAATAGGTACATTATAAGAACCCGGGAAATCAAACTGTTGTGTACTTGAGAAGCAAGATCATCCGTTAGAAGGGATAAAAGGGATTCTACAAAAGATTTCTTCCAGCCCTTTTTAAAAGTGGGTTTTAATGCTGTCCTATGCTACTCAATGAACACAAAACTCAAATGATCATCCATAAACATTTGAGAAGTGCAAATTTTCCCTTTTATCAGGGAAAAATGTGTATTCTTTGCAGACGACAGGGACGATGCTGAAATCAGTCTTGTTCTTGTGTCGATCGTCGATAGATAGAGACATTTTCGGAAGCAGGGGAATATTAATTGTTTGAAGTGCACACAAATATTTTTTAGCCTGCATGACTCTATTTTGTGTCTGAAAAAGAGAGCAACGTATCTCATGTAAAGAGACCTGCAAGTGAAAATTTCAATTAAGTTTGGACGGAATAGATCTAGAATACCACTTGAACGATGAGGATGAAATGAACTATCAAAAGTGGTAAACATCATCCATCGTAAATGCAACTTTTGCGAGCTTTCACTCAAAGAGAACGCTGAACGCACATTCGTTTACTCTTTGATTTACGATCACATCAGAGCGCTTTGATCATTCTCTCTAATCCATTTCTAATCACCGAAAGAGAAGATTCATTTCGAGTATTCCCCTTACCCCTACTACTACACCGATAACTGGCCGAATCATCGCTTCATCCTTAGCAGTCACTGTCGTTTTCAATATGTTCTTGAGCAAGATCAAGAAAAAGTTGCTTTGCGATTTCCAACTTGCAGAGACTTGAGACTGGTGGCGGTGGGTGAGATGTGAGAATGACCAGTTGGACAAGCATATGGAACTGCTTAAACGGCGCTTCGCATTGTGCGTCAGCAACAGCAACAGACCACTTACAGAGAGAGAGAGAGAGATAGAGAGAGAGAGAGTTAGCCCCCCCCTCCCCGCCCACCCGAGCCGTTCCTAACACGTCACAAGCGGCGGGCGCGTTTCATTTCAAATAGAAGTCCGCCCGTTCATAAGTATTCGTCTCGTCTCGCCCTCATCGCGTCGTCGTCGCCATCGTCATCATCCACATCAGAGCAGCAGCAGGCAGGGCAACAGGCAATGAGGCAACACATGAAGTTCACTTAAAACGTGCTCCGCTCGGGAACAGTTAATCATTGTTGCGAGAATCGGCAAAGGAGTCGCATTGTGTATATTCTGTATCGTGTTTGTTTGTCGTCGATCTACCTACTTCTAATTCGGTCTTACACATATGTACCTAGAATTCTTCTGTTTTTTCGATCTGTTCCATTCTTGTTACCTAGAATAAATTGTTGTCTGCAATATGCACTCGAAAAAAAAGATAAATTTCTCAAGTTTGTCTTTGTCCTTCACCGTTGGGTCTACTTCAGATAAAATCGGCAAAAAAGAGAAGTAAAGGGAATCGATAAGCAATTGTATTGTGCAGAGCTGTTTTTTTTTTGTGCGTGAATCGTGGATAATCTCACATATACACATACATATTTTTTGTATATTTCTATTTCTGGTTGATAAAGACCTTCGTGGTAGTGGTGGTAGTGTCGTGGATAAATAAAAGTGTGTGCCTGTGCACCCATCGCTGATTGTATTGTCGCTTAAGTTAATTTAGAAATTCATCCCCCGCAGCACAGGACAAAGTTGTGTACCTCGTTCACGCGACTAAAACGGATCGTGATTAAAAAATAGAAAAATTAAAAAAAAAAACAAAACAGTGGACAATTTTTTACTGTTATATTTTGTACCGAAATAGTTTTTTTTTTAAGTTGAAAGTATTTGATGTTGATGTCATTACGGTTCAGTGTACGAAGTGTATTTTGTTGATGTTTCATATTCTACGTCGTCAGGTGTAGGTACTCTAACAGCAGGAATACTTAAAAAGAACGCTGGATAATTGGAAAGGGTGAGTACCTTACCTAACTATCTATCACAGAGAATGTGCAACATCCAACTATGGACGAATGACATGGAGAAGGGCAAGGGATAGACAAATGTTAGAAACACTTTTTTTTTTGTTTTTTTTTTTGGACTAGGGTTGCCAAATCATATTTTGGTCATTCTTAATTCATGTAGGTACGAGTAGATCTCTGATCACGATCTAACTTTTCACTCGAATATTGATCTTTGGCTGACAGAAAGTTTTTTGCGTAACCGTGTACCTACCGAGTCCTCCAAATGAATCCAAATTTTAAAATCAAACGTCTTCTTACCGATGTCTTCTTCAATTCTTAGCGCGCTATAAGTCACGCAGTAATTTATTCATCACCTGTCGCCACACGCAGCCGCTTGACACCGCAGACTTCTCCTGGTAAAAACAACTGCCGTTCTATCTCTATTGGTTAAACATAAATATATTTTAGTAAAATATTTTTGCTTAAGTTGGTACTGCTGTTAATTGATTACATCAAATAGCGACTTTTGCCAACAATGCACAACTGCAAGGAAAGGCGGCAACAAATAACTTGACTTGAGGCTCTTCATTGCCTAAAACAAGGTTTTAAATATGTTTGCTAATTGACTTGCAAACATTTTTTTGTCTTCTTTACTTTATCTTTTCAATCTACTTCTAAGTACATTTATTTACAATTTTATTTATTGTATATGCACTTGTGAGCATTGACAAAACTATTAGTAATGAGTACTTCACAAAATTTGTTCAAAAATGTATACATTCTCAAACTCAAACAAGCTGCAAGTAGATGCGGCGTACTTTATCGTTTAATTAATATAATTGGACAGACAAATTTTGTATAAACAAAATTTAAAAATGATAAAACACTTATCATTAATAAATGAAGTAAACGCAATTGTTTTACAAGGTACCTAATTAATATTTGTTGAGTGCAATTTGTACTTCTCTGTGCAGCGCATTAAATCATCCTTAAGGGCCTCATCTGTCAAACCTGCGGGTCATATGTCTTGTGTATCACCATTAAAATAATATATATAACATACAATTTGGTCTAGAATTAATGCATAGATTAATATATGTTAATTTTTCTATAGTATCACCTCGAATTTATAATGCTAGTTATATTATGACACTCATTATCATTATCGTAACGAAATGCTGATGAAAGTGAAAAAAATTGTCAGTTTTTATGACATAAATACTATAAGTCGCATTTTATTCAAGGTCATACCCATCTATAAAATCTACTTGCGCTTAGATAAACGATTGTCAAAATGATTAATGGAGTACTAAATTTTTGAACTTATTAAATTATCGTCCTTTAAAATATATCATTTGTCGAGAAATCATTCGTATGCAAGTTTAAATCGAAATTCTTTATCTTGTGTACCTCGGTGAGGGTGTTAACAAAGTGTTTTTTTCATTATTTATCAATGAAGCGAGGGTGTATGCATCTCAGCAATATTTTGTAAAAGCGCGGTTTCTTATGTAAAAAGAAAAGTTTTCCTTCAAAATAGGTCGAATCGGATTTTTTGTCAACTGTAAATGTTACTCAAACAATGGGATAGGCTCCTTCCATCGGCTAGTGGGAATTCCTTCGAAGCTCCTATGTCTGGCAGGCTTAATAAGCAGAGGCATTTACTTTTAAGATTATCAATTTATTTTACTTTCAGTTGGTACAGCTACTTTCTAAATTTAAGAACAATAATTGTGCTGAGAAGGGTATTGAGTAATTCAAAAACATTTCAACAATTGGTCGCAATTAAACTTCTGTCGCAAAAAGTCACATCATTCGCACGAAGAGTGCTAACCCACGTACACCGACAAGCCTAAGTTGATCTCTCTGGCTGAACTCAAATAGTCAAATATTGCAGTTGTTTAGAAAATTATGATTCATTTCAGTACGCGAATGTGTGTTCCAAGGTTCAGCACAAATAATCAACGGAAATTGATTACTTTCGGCCTAGAGATGTTCACAAACAAGTAAATTAAAAATGATTTAGGAAACAAATGTGAACAGAGCACTTATTCATCATCATTAGATCATTATTATATTACATAAAAAAAATCCGTTTCAATTTTCATCATGATTTGAATCGACCGCAAGTAGTCTTAAGCAATTGGACGGATTTGACCGCAGTTTTTTGGATAATTTCTAAAAATACTATAATTTTCTGACCGTTGGTAGGCGGCAAACAATAAGTAAAAATGAGATGGTAGGTGTTTCGCAATTTTTCAAAAATGTTCGAAAAATCTAGATTGATTGGCAACTTTGCACGCGGGTTGGCTAGTTAATATTATTGTAAGTCTGTTAAACATTTTTGAAAATGCCCCCTTTTTTGAGAGTGCGGAATGTTAAAAGTTTGCATGCACTTTTTTCAAGGGCTGTAACTCCGTAACCGTGTAGAGTGTATTTGTGTGTAGAAAAAAAATATAAAAAATTTCGTGTGACATTTTGTAGCTTCCTTCTACAGTTTTAATGACAAAACATTTACCACAGTCATTTTCCAAAATCTTACAAGTGGCTACAAAACATCTTTAACATTTTAAAATTTAAAAAAAAACAAAACTTATTCGTTTAAGACTTTCACGTGTTCAGTAAAATAGAAAAATGTTATATTTAAAACAAGAGGGAAGAAGAATTTCTTATAATAACCTTCAGATGTCTTACAGCAGCATCAGCCGGTGACAGTAAATTAAATGAACGAAGCCAGACAGACATAGAAAAAAAACAATGATGTAAGTATCATAATACATAATATATGCTGCGATAAACTAGCTAAGAACGACGAGGAAAATTTATTTCTACATCGTTTCGGTTGAATGCCCTGCGAGAAGGTGCATTGAGGTGGAAATCTATTATCACTGTGTCACTATTAACACATTCTCGCAGCATCTACTGATCTGAAAATAAACAGTATTGCAACTCTCAGATCAGACTAGAAAATTAGGGAAGTCTGTATTTTATTTATAGAAAACTTCCATGACAGAACCATCTGTGTTTTTTAGTATACTCGTATCCAAACATAAGAGTATCTATGACCGCAGACATTAGAAATTAGCACTTGGCAACCCTGCTGCTAATGTACGGGGAATAATTGGGCACCACAACCACCCTTAACTTATGGTATAAGTCATTTACTGTAGGGGAAAGAAAACTAGTTTTTAATCACATTCAGAAACAACTTGGGGTAGGTTTTGTATATGGTTGCGAAGCAGTGCTGCAAATTGAAAATTTCAGTTCATTTCTGTCTCTGAAAGATAAATCGAAATCGATTCAAATTAAATTCAGCTCTTGTGTTTGCAGTTGTATTTTTATTCATTGCCGAAACCCAACTACAATATTTATCTTACAAGTTAAATAATCAAACATATAAGAAAAGCAAATAAAATTTACAGCACTGGCAGAGAACCTAAATACTAAATCAAATTGAATGGAAATAATTGAGTCGAAGATAAATCGCTACTAAAGTTGAAGACGCACATGAATGAATCAAAGATTTTTTACTTATCTCAAGCTCAACGGAATTGCAGTAATGTAGAGGCTTCGAAATTGTTGTACGTTTTTGTTGGGGTTTTTATCGCTTCAAGTTCAGTCCAACTGCTTATGTCTTCCCCAAGGTCGTTTGGGTAAAAATTGACATCAAATTATCGTTGAAGCGATAGGATTAATTTTTATCTCTGTCATATACATGTAGTTCGATGTCAAAGTATTGTCATATCTTTCACAACATTAATAACTGCTGCGTACTGATACTTGAGTCAAAATACTTGAGTATTCTCTAAATGACTGTGAGAATACGGCTAGACCAACATATCCACTGTACTCGTAATAAATCTTACGCCCTACCTTGTGTTTACTTACACGATTGTCTTAAAATTCTTGTTGCAAATGTAAACTAATTGAGTCGAGCAATGAGGATCTATTGCACTTGCTAATAAGTGAGTGTCCACTTCAAGCATTCTTTTCGAGTTGTCAAGACCGATAGAGTTTGGAGGCGTCTGATAACATATCGGGTGCATTTGGGATATACCAAGAAGAACAACATTTGTACATCGCCATGAAAAGCGATTATCTTTCTTTTATTTTTATACACAAGTCTTCTTCTTAAACCTGCGTGCGATTTTAAGTTTACGTTTGGACCTATTCTGCCGAATCTTTTATTCTGTTATGAATCATAAAAGGTTTCGAACTTTAATGGAATCTTATTATGGTACTCCGAAAATTGGAATCTGCTACGAACCTTTCAAAGCAAATAGTTTCGTTTCTATTTTTTTTTTTTGTAAAAAATAAGTGGGCACATGATCAAATTTTTGCAAAAACATTAAAATACCGGCTGAAAACAAATTTAATGCCTTTAAACCTGCATTGTTCATTTATGTAGTTTTCCAAAACAAATTTGCAGCTGTATTTATGTTGAATTTGTGGGAATAACCTTTTTTTCGTTTCACCAAATTTTGTTATAATTTACAAGTCATTGTGAAAATTCAACTTATATGTAAGTCTAACATTTTAGAAATGTAATTAATTTACAAATTTTCTTTCACGACATTCAGCAAAAATAAATGAGAAAATAATTGTAAATTACAAGTCGATTTCAAATACGGAAATACTTTTTTTCTGTCTGAACAACTCGATTTGAATGTCACTTTATCGAATATTAAGCAGTCATTTTAGGTTGCTTGTTAAATAATCTGAATTCTTAAAATACTAAGAACGTGCAACAAGTCTTTTGTTTTCCTTTAAGTTTAACAAAACGGCACATCAAAAATGCTTGTCGCATTTTCGAAACGTAGTTGTCTTAGCTAAAAATGTAAATCCAATATCCAAACGTCCAAATTTTGTTTTCGCTTTTTTTTTTTAAGACAAAGACGAATTTAAAAGAATGAAACCATAAAGAACAAGTTTTTCAAGTTCTTAATCCTAAGATATTAAGTGGATTCAAGTTATGTAAAGGTGGGCATATAAAATATGAATAAAAATAAATGAAAGTGTTTGATAATTATTGCTTGTACGAAGTTTGTAGTGATATTTTTTGCCTTATACGAACAGAGTCCGCGGTATTAATTATCATTTTTGATGTCACAATGGTAAATTTTAACATATAAAATTAGCAATTGTGATCCCCAAAATATTTATTGTAAAGGTTAAAAATGATTATTAGTAAGGACCAGTTAGTTTAGTTATAAATAAGTTTCAGTCAAAACCTTCCTACCATCCAAAGAGACATCAATAGTAAAATTTTGCAAGGTGTGAAAAGAACTGCTTTCGGGAAAAATCGAAAGTACCATTAGACAAATTTTTAGCGAATAACTGAAACCTCTATACTGAGGTATAAATTTTGCTTCAAATCATTAGAGCCCTGTTTTATAGGAAGTATCGTCTATCAGGTATATTGGCAAAATCTTTAATCCATTTTTTCTGTTATCAATTTCCATACAAATGTTCGACCTGGCAAAAAATCTTTACGGGCTCTAGAATTGGTATTCTGTGTGGAATAATCTTTTATGAATTCTGTTACAAATTATAACAGAATAAAAGAAAGAATTTTGTGACTTATTATAAAATATTTTCATTAAATAGGAAGTTTTGGATTGAAATGGATCCGTATAGTTCTTCGTCAACGAAATGCTTACAAAAGGAGACAGATGTAATAAATGTGTATAGTTTAATAATTGAAAATAATCTCTAAATTTATATTTTTGTTCAGCCGAAAACACCGATCACTTTTGCTGGAACTAATATTAAATAGTAACCCATTCAATTCAAAACTTACTTACTCACCGGTATTTTAAAGTTTTTGCAAAAATTTGATCAGGTGCCCACTTACTACCTACTTACAAAAAATAAAAAAATAAAAACGAAACAGTTTGTTTTGAAAGGTTATTAGCAGATTTCAATTTTCGAAGTTCCATAATAGAATTCCATTAAAGTTCGAAATGGGATTTATAGAAGATCGTTTATGATCGAGGCCTTTTATGATTCATAACAGAATAAAAGATTTGGCAGAATAGGCCCATATTTTGGGGGCAACATACAAAATTAAATATGAACTGTAAGCCCCCAAACTACAAATAAGGTTTTTAGAAATAAATTATTTTAAATAATCTGTCTATCAATTTCGATTACTTTAGATCTCAGGAGCTATATGTATATCGGATATATACAAATTGACGGAACATAATAACGAGACACACTTTTTCCGAGTTCTCCCTCCATCGTCATTCCAAAATTGAAACGAGAAAGCTTAAAACGAATTAAAACGAGAAACAAACGAGTGATTTCCAAATTCCAATAAGTTATAAAAATGTTCATGATTTGTCTAGCAATTCGTCTTTGTATGTACGAAAAGGCAATGGCATGTGGAAGACGTTACCATAACTGATTGGTATATGCAAGACAAAAGCTATCGATGTCTATTTGTCAGCTTTAGCCGTTTCGACTCGCCTTTTCGATCGTATTCTTCATTTACACGCACCGGTGCATATTGGCGTTGGCGTACAACAACCTCAGGTACCAAAAGAACAAACAAAAAAGATTTTTCATAAAAGCTATATCGGCAAGCTCACTCTGGGGCATAGGGTTCCTCGTACAGATTGTTTGCTCATACGAACTTATATTCAAAATGACTTACTTATAATGATTTTTGACATTCACACAAAATACTTTGTAGGTCACAATGGGTAACTTATGAAAATGTTTTTTAATTTATATTGTTTTAGTGATAAATATATCGATGTGATAATTACAGAACATGGGCCCTGGGCGCAAAATAATATGATTACTAGAACTGATTGCATAAGTGCGTCAATCTTAATATTATGTATAAAACTTGATCTCTGAGTGACGGCAACATAAAATGTATGCGTGCAATACCTCACTAGTCATATATAAACCAATTTTTCGACACCTATCTAAATACTTGATAGAACCCGTCAACTTCTATACTAAGAATATCTAATACATTTTTATCGTGTCTGCTGTCTTGTTTAGTATAAAGCCACTTCGACAGAAAAACTTTGTCCTGCTAAATCCCTTATAAATTTATAGGATAGCGTCAGACTTTTTAATTTACAACTTAAATTCTACAGTATTTATGCCAATCGAATTCGAAAATAAGACCATTAATAAATAAATATTTCGGCGCTTTCACTGTGACAGCTGGTTTTCTCCAGTCCTGTTGTCTATCAATACTTGACATTTATAGCGATTCTTGTTCCGCTCAATGACATCATAAGAACGCTGGTAAAAGGTAGGATTATATTATATCTGCCATGGTTGTGGTATAAATTTAAAAACAAATGACGAATAAATCTGTATGCTTATCAGATTTGCGTTGCTACGAGGAACGCGCTATTCAAAATTGTGTGTACAAATGCCAAAGCTTAAGTGGTCCTTAAAAAATAAGGCTCTACTAAGGAAACTTATAAATATTCGAAGCCATTCCTTCTTTATTTGTGGGATAATTGTGTTTGGTATAAACTGCAGGTGTAAGTGGCACTGATTTAGATGACTGGGTAAGAAATTGGGCAGATTGAAAATATATATTTGAAGGTACATCCATAGAGCGAACGCAATGGTAAATGTTTTGGAATAATGAGCAACAAGTCTCAGGTTCAATCCTCGGAATGAAAAATATTGCGCCCGAAAAAAACTATACAGATATCCGAGAGTATATTTGTCTAGAAATAGAATAGTTTGTCTTCATAAAAGGTACACTATTAGTGTCAGAAATTTGTCCTTTGCAATTGGCACCACAGGCTCTGAAGCATTAACTATGGAAAGGGATTGTTTGCTCAGCACTGTAATCATCTGTTGAACTGCTGCCTTACTAAGAGCGATGGTTCTTTCGGGGTCCGGAACAACGCATGCAAAGTTCTACAGGGGCACCCAATCTAGAATGTTTCAGTGAGCATCATTCTTCAAGAACTCCTTGAAGCCCACGAGAAAACCCTCGAACTCTAAGATTAAATTTATGTAGAGAAAAAGTAGCTGGTGATAATTTTAAGCTCCATAAGCGACTTGACACCATACATTGTCCCTACGATCAATGTGCACATAATTTCCTTGGAATCGAAATTTTCTGATGCAACCTTAAACAAATGCACATGCACATCGTACGGCAATTTGATCAACATTATAGTTTTCGCGATAAATTTGTTGCAGATATGGTAGCTTTATCTCATTACTGCATTCGGATTTGACGAGGGAAATATCTGCTTATCTCATTTTTATGACTTTATTCTTAGAACGCGAACTTTTGACGCGTACTAAGATGACAGAGTCCACATTTTCCATTTTCAGTTCATTTCATTGACTCACGCGAAAAATAAGTCGCATTTAAAGTATTTATCGCCATCATCACGGCACATTTGATGTAATCGTTACTACCTCTAATGATGGTGCAACAATATCTGCTGTTTGTCTGGATCTACAGACAAGAAATGGATGTGGCCTAGAGTGACAACTGACAGCCATTAAATTGCGCCTCATCTTTTTTATATTTTGTTTTTAATTGTGATCCCTCCTCCATAAAGCGATCTTTTTTATGAGTCACTATTGGCAGTGAATTAAGTAATTGAACTGCGATTGCCGATAGATAGAGTCTGTCCAATTGTTAAATTCTGCGATGAAAACAAAAACAGATTCGAACTAAAAATAATCTTCATAGACATTTCGGTGATTTCGTATGGAAATGGAAAATAAATATATTACAACCACGCGCAGTCTACCTATTTATTTTGGGAGTCCGTCGTGGGAGAGAAACATACCCGGGAGCTTCGTATTCCGGCGGATTATATAAATCGATGTCTGCTGCGCTATATTATCGGATACATCCGTCCGTGAACGGTATATTGGTTGCTACGAGTCAAAAATCACTGAACCGATATGCGATTGCGAATATGGGAACGGGAATACAATAATTGAAGGTTTCGATAGACGCCAGTCAAGTCACAAGTCAGTCATTTTCGTGTCTATGAAATAAAGTGGTACCAGGATTTTTTTTCTGTCTTTTATTTCTATCGCAGCACCAAAAGCAACCATGGATGGCGTATTATAAGCGACAACGTTGATTGCCGCCAGTGACTTAAGGTTCGTTTTCTACTCTCAGCTCTAAGGTGAGGACTGACTTGTTTGTGAGCAGGGGGATCACAGAAAATGTTAGCTTCGAATTCAGTAAGAAATTGAAGTTGGTAAAGAAATTCATTCCACGAAGGTGCTGCGATCCATAAAATGACTGTCCAATTTAAAGAGAGGAACATAGAATATGGCGGAATATATTGACATATCAATCAATTATTTTTCTAACATGTGTTTCCTTGAAGCTATCAATATTTTTGAATAACAATAACAAAACGGCGAAAAGACGTTAAACTACCACCATGAAGTAGTAGCTCATGAACGAGTTATGCATACACAGCCGAGTGAAAAAAAAAATACTTAAAAATTCGGGTTAGTTGAATCTTTGATCTTTTCGCTATTTCGATTTAACTTGAGTAGCAAATGTGGTTTTTGTATAAGTTGAAAATAAAAACTGCAATGAAGTCTGTTTTCTAAAATGTGACTAATTGATAAGGTGGAAGATCTAGCGGTATGTGAGGAGGAGATAAAGAAGTCGACGCAAATCTAAAGTTAGGTAGTGTTTTTCGATGTTTGTTAAGTGAGTTCTAGGATCACTGATGGGTTTAAGTAAGTTGGAATATATTCTAGAATCGAACTAGTGATAATAGACTCAGAGAAGTAAATTTCACACAATGAAGACCGGAAATTTCCGCATTTGCAATGCCGCTGTTGAACTTTTCTATGATAAAAGTACCCGATGGTATGAAGCATAAATAAATCGCCAGCTCCCGCGCACCTTCCCTGCAAATTCTGAAAAGAAAATTTTCTCTTAAATTTCCTATCTGTGAATACGTGTGTAGCAGTAAACAAAAAAAAATGTTAAAGAGTTATAATCTTTTCATGAAGTTTCGGTGTAGTAACAGAAAAAAAATAAAAAATTGCGAATTGAAATAAATTGAATATATAAAAGAATTTCATACGAACGTAAATAATAACAAGTAAAAAAACGCTTTTGTTCTATCCATTGAATTCTGCCTGTTTATGTTCATTAATATTTTTTAATAAATCTTGAATAACAATAAAAGTTTATGCTCAAACATAGCACAATGACAACATTTTCATTGCACTCAAATAACACAAATGTTTTATTGATAAATATAATTAACGCAAATTAATTCATTTTCTTTAAATTGTACTGGAAAGAACCAAAACTAAAATGTATAGCTCTCAGTAAAATTCCAAATAATGAGTTTTAGATACTGATTTTAATTGATTTTTGCAGATGATCCATATCGTTCATCGATTTGCATTGTCTGCAACCACGATGGTAACATCCTGTACTATATGGATTAACTAGGTAAAATAAAAGAAGTCCTTGTAATATTCGTTTTAATGAAATATAAATTGGTACTAAATTCAACACACCCTACCCACCGTTTTCCAAACACGTCCCGATCCCGGCCAATTGTTTGATTTTTTTCCAATGTCACCACAGAATGAACTGTCAGTCGTCTGTCAGGTTAATTTACTTTAACATGGCACATATCCGTTCCCACATAGTAACACGGAAAACAGCTTGTGGGCGAATTCTCTAAGTGGGCAGAGCAGACGGTCTAATATACTTAGTTTGTGCTTAGTTTATTCTATAAAGTATTTCAACCCAGATATCGCACTGAAATATAAAACTAGATTGTCACTAAATGAGTACATACATAAACATTAGTAAGTATTATTTTATTCTAAAAGGTACTTTTATCACAAATTGAAAAACTACACTTTATCTAAAAGAACACAGTCAAATTTAAGTACATACAAGAATCGGTGGATCAATAAAAATAAAATCTATACAGGAAAAAGGACGACTAACATCTTATTTCATGTTGCCACATACAATTTGCATTCCGAATCCTAGAGACAGATGTTTGTCAGACATTTGCAAGAATTTTTGATTGGCATTTTGTTTTGGAACGAAAGTTACTTTCGCGATCGAAATGAAATGGCAAACCCTTTTTTCTTTTTTTTTTTTTAAATCCATTTATTAAATATCTACTTTTGTTTTGTACCAAAAATTTTTGGTGTGAGCATATCGTGAAGTAATTCAACTGAAAACCCTTAAAAAAGTGTATTAAGAAGTCCTCTTTATATTCATTAAAGACACTTTAAGAGTTTTCTCAATTGCTTGCACTATGCAAGCTTATAGCCTATTTTTGGTCGTCGATTGCCACTAAAATTTGTTGCCCGCAAACATCCTATTACACAGTGATGCCCACGTGTTATTATACCTAAACCAATAGCACTCTGAGGGATATTTTTATAGAAAATCGCTTTTAACACTACCGCTGCATTTAAACAACATTAATTATACAATTTAAAAATGCAACACCATAGGTTTGTTTACAATAATTATACAATTTAAAAATGCAACACCATAGGGTTGTTTACATCGTATTAGTGAAGGCTGAGTGTGGAAAATCGTTTATTAAACTAGCTCATCAGTGCACGACACCGCGCTTGCAATTACCCGTTGTATCAGACAGAACGACACGTCTGACGGATAAAGCATGTGAATATTACTCCATAACCATATAAAAAAAAGGTCCGTTCTGATGTAGATTCTAATCATACTAATCGATTAGTTCCAAATACGAATTAAATAGTCGTTACGTAGTAAATCACTGTCCAGAAAACTTGATAATTGTGCGTTTTATTGGGCTGGCTGTCACCTTTGGAAATGGAACCGAATTTAGTTTGTTCTGATTGGACTTGATTGTGATTTGATCTTTTCGTATTCGAATTTTATTCAGGGCACTTAAGTGAATTGTGCTATCCGTGTAATAAATTTTGTTCATCTTCACCGTTCGATAGACTAAATAGACTTTTTCCCCGCGTCAATATGTCAATATAATAATGTTTTTTTTTTTTTTTAAATTAAAACTGACATTTAGTTTCGAAGTTGCGAATGACTATCGTATAATTTACCCACTCTTCCCGTTCTATTTTTATGTACAATGATATAATTGAGGAGTGTTTAATCGTATTTCTTTTATAGTGCATTAAAATCTGCTTACAATTCACAATTCCACGAATATAAATATTGGGATTATTTCAAATGACGTTTGAAACAAATGTGTGATAAAGCAGAAAACCCTCAACATAATTATTAACTTATTTTGTAAAGGCAACCATTTTTTTTTCAGAATATAACGAACTGTTACTTGTGACGACAATTACTTGCAACGTTGCCGATAATCTAGATAATCGAACACATTTGCTGACTGTATCGCGATAAGCTATTATGAACACTATATGTACCGTGGAATTATTAAAAAGCTCCTATCTTAATTGCCAATCAGTTGTGGTATTTTGCACAACTAACGATTGCCATTTTGTAGATTAATGGATAGCATTAACGAACCGAGGCCATTGTCAGTATGAAGTAATAGACAACTGACTCCCAGAATATTGAGTTCGATTTGAAAACTCATCAATTTAAAAATGTGTGTTAAAGTGAGAAATCTATACTGGAATGTTCTTAGATGGATTTATTATGTATGTTCCTACCTTAGACTCCAAAATTTGTATCAAGTTCTTCTGTCAAATACCCAATGAAAAAGTTTGATTGAATGCTATAAAAGTTTATGTATATTTCCGACCACGAAATAATTGTGACTGTCAGTCGCAGATGAAAGTAGGGTCAGCACCTGGAAGAAGAAGAATTAGAATGACTATATTAGACATAGATAAATGACTTACTGCCTATTTATGTGACTTTTTTTGTACAATAATTAAAAAAAAAAGTTTAGTCAGAGAAATGTACCGTCGTTTTCTAGGACATAAGATGACTACGTAGAAATTTGGCTCCTTATATTTTATAAGACATGCATTTACAGATCAAACGTACCGCGGGTTATTCGTTTATCGGTCCGAGACAACATTCCGTCTCCGAAAACAAAATTAGCGACCAAAATTACAAAAAAAAAAAAACTCGTCAAGTGCGAGTGTCACTCGCGCACCGAAGGTTCCGCACTTAAAAAACCAACTTAAAAGTTACCAAAAATCACTATGGTTGATTAAATACAATTACATCATACTTTATCATCTTTAGCCAATATGAATACTCACGAACTTAATATAAAAAAATGTATGACCATGGAAAAATGTACCTATGTTTAAGCCTTTTATGCTGTTCACGAGAAGTCTAATTTTCGTACAAAGTTTTGACGCCGAAATGTCAAAATGACCGTGAAAATTTCACTACGCAGTTCGAGTGAATAACAGCTGCTTCAAAGACTGATTTATAGGAGGCGATACCAAAATCCCTCCACAGCTATTTCACTTGTCCTGTTTGCAATGTCACTTTAATTTTTGGACATTTCGGTGTAAGAAATGATTTGTAGGTTACGAAATTTATTTGAATTTCTGATATCTTTTAAGTCTTCAGAAAAACAAAAGGAAAAGTGGCATCTCATTTTATTTCTATGTATAAAATCATTTTTTTTAATCATAAATCTTTAAATTTAGCTAGATCTTGCTTGTTCGGACTTTGTCAATTCGTCATTCTTTCCCCTTACTAAACGCAGTGTTTTTTTTTGTTTGTAATAAAACAGGTTCGCATCGGTTTAAAAAAAAAAAAAACATTTTAATTTATTATTAATATTATTTAAATTATTGACAAAAATCCTTATCAAACCAATGTAAAACTAGATTTAGAACTTTTAATGTACCCGAAAATATCATTCAATCTAAAATACACAATTGTAAAAACCTTTGAAACTGCGTAACTACTGTCAAAAATATTTAATAACAAATTAACTTTTCTTTCCGGTCGTAGTTCCGCACATAACAAGTTTGCAACAACCCTAGAAAATGCAATAAAACGTCTCCTTTTCTTGTTTCCTTCCAAACAAGAATTTAATCTGCTTAGACATAAAAACAAATTCATCAAGTAAATAACTATTTGCCCCTTTCACAGCCCCACATCCTATTAGAAATCGAAAGCCATCCACCTTACTGCCAGCTGGGTATTTCGAGACGCGTCAGCCTCGATCCAAATAAAACTATCACCAGCGGTACGCACTCAACTTTGTATTTATAAAACTATATAAAAAAATAAAATTTTCCCATTTCAAGGTTAACATTGAGAACGGTCGAGCAAATTGACTGCCAGTCGAATATTTTCGAGTATATTCGGTCCGATACGAAAAACTCAAACGTAACGCTCAAAGTTCGCGTGATTGCGTGCACCCCTCTACTATTCTTAATTGCATCGCGTGTACTCCTCACACAACTAATGCTCTCGATATGTTACATCATAGCATCGCACGGTTGAACTTCAAATTGCATAAAGCAAAACACGTTTTGAAAGCGGCCAGGTATTGGTGAAGCCTGAAGCTGTTGCACCGACACGACCGGTTCACAGTAACCCAAACCACACACGCAATCGTTCTGCCCGCTGGAGCATAATTCGCGCGATGCGAATGTATCGTGTCCACAATCACGTGTTCGCAAAGTTGATATTTATTTGGAAGATATACTCTGGCAGCTATGTTTATTCTGTCAGATAGAAATCTCTAAATATAGCATAAGTGGTATGGTTATGGCAACTGGCAAGCCTTATAGGCCTACTTGCAAACAACAGCACTGCTAACCACATACTCATAGATCACGCAAAAGACGATAATACGCTACTCGTCGCACCTACTTAAGCGTCTTAAAATCGGATGTTTAGCTGTGCTCATTGTCAGCTCGAGTCGTTTTGTTTACCGAAACTTAACGAATTAAACAAACATTTAAACAAATTGCTGATCACAAAGAATATAAATGCTTATTGGGGGAGTTGGCTTTCGTTTGTTTATCAACATATGGTTAGTCGGCGCTTTAAGTCGGTGCGGAGGCGGGCAGCTGCGGATGAGTACTGACTGAAGAGAGTTTGACGAGTGATGATGCTATACTTACTCTGTGTCAGACAGCATGGCAAATGAATAAAAACAAATGTGTGGGTATTTTGAAGTGGACATTTGCATTTCTAAAGTGGCTAACATTAGCAAAGCGACATTGCTTGCGGAAGTTGTGTTGCGCTGTTTCTGTAAGAGAAACGCAGTGAAAGAGAAGTTATTTGTGAACGTAGATTTATCGCAAAGAACACGTGGAGTGAATATAAGTGTATGCTTTGGTATGTGCTAACTTCAATCCCAATAACATCAACCATGCTTAAGAGAAAACATTGGGTATGTTTTGGTATGTTAGCGGATCGGAGATGGCTCTCTTTTAGAGCGTTTGTAGATAGCCACCATTTTTTTTTTCTGTTTAGAGTATTGAAAAGGCCAATGGATGGTTAAAGTTAATGTGCTAAAGTGTGATCATATTGTGTAAGAACAAAGTTAACAAACCAGTGGGCTCTACAAGTCTACTTAGGACCCTCGATCTATAAACTCCTTTTTTTAGGCTTAACTTTGGCGATGAATGAAGAATGATGAACGAACAATTTAATGCCGATTTCGAAGCTCTGAATGGAGAAGCTGTCTCGGGATAGGTTGCCTGAAAAAAAAACCTGTAGATGTACCTAGATCATTTATGTTTGCTTGGTAGTCAAGAACACTAACCGCACTGAGCCACTGTGTCTACCTCACTAAAGTTATGATCCCGTCTATCTTTGATAGACATTCCTGCGAAATGTGGCATTAAAAAAACCCTAAAGGCAAGGTGTAACTATTTTGTAAGTTACAGTGCGGGTTCAAACTGTTATCTCTCGTTCAGCACGCTTACCACTGAGCCACTAACTCCACTTTGAGAACATGCTCCCTTAGAATATATGCACCTTTTAACAATTGACTATTTTTATTGAGCAGATAAAATTTAATGGGCCTTAAATGAAATTTAAGTTGCATTTAAATAGCAAATACATTAAATTGTACTAGACAGTAAATATGTGTGCTTACTGAGCTATAAGAAAATCCAAGACTCTTTTTGCTTGATTTTTACGTTATTAGCAACATTTTTTCTGTAAGTTTATTTCCTCTTTGAGGCTAAATTTGGGTTTGATCTGGTAGTAGGGTAGAGAAGTTACATGAAGTTGTTTGAATTAATAGAGTAAGAAGTGTACAATGTTTTTTTTTTTCCTGCTCCAGTGAGCACAATAGATCAGATCTCTGGAATCGGAATGCTAATGGCCAATAACCCATTTATCGAGTGGTGTGCTTACATGACCCACGTAATACGAAAAGTATTTGGCATTCTCGAAAGACTGGCATCCCTAGAAGGTAGTTACACCAGAGGTTTCAAAAACTGTCCGACTGAAAATCATCGAAGCTGGAAGTCCAAAATATTCACTCCGATAATAGTATATAGCTGACTTGACTATCTTGATCATCAGCTTCTAAGAAGCGACGCAAAACTCTCTCTATACAGTAGAATCTCAGAAAGACGACCGGTTAAAAAATAGGTCAAGTCCATATTTGCGAATTGTTAATACATACCTTACATAAAAACATTAAATATATTAAGATATCAATTCATTTCATTAAAAGAAAATGAAGAAACAACAGATTTATTTGAACGTTTTTCCTAAAAAAAAAAAATGCCTGTGGTAGACTGCCGGAACATTTCAATGGCGGAGACAAGATCTTTCATTTCTCCCATCTATTCATTTTATAGAACCGTTCATGTTTCCGAGATTTATAGGAAAAAAGGTCAGTCACGCAATACACACGCTCTCATTAATATTAACATTTGCGATAGATTTAAAAACAAAACATTTACTCTAAGTTCATAGAGAACTCTTAACGTAAGTCTTGTGAATGTGACTAAATAAATTTCTTGTGTGCCACAATTATTGCCAACTTTATTAATGACAATGTTAACAGACACAACAAGACTAGCACCTATCCTCTATACTTAGTTAAAGTCTGTTAAATAATTGGCAAATTAAATGTCAATAAGCTTTATAGATTGAAAAATTGTTGTCACAAGGCGTATTTTTTTTTCTCCGTTTGCTTATCAGGCATGATAAAAATAAAGAAACCAACGAACGTATGGTGACGGTTTAGTGTACCGCTAAAAGTCGTCAGATTCATATATAATACGTAAGGAAAACTTTAGGGTACGTCAGTATGTACAAAGATATGGCATTTCAAGGGGGCGGTTGATAACGATTTGCGTTAAATAGGCATAAGCCGTACAATGGAACAACAATTTACAACAAATTTGTACTTTACTTTGGAGAAAGTATTTTTCACTCTGTAACAACTTTCAAGACCAATTTCTGGTTTCAATTTATAACGAACAAGGTATTCAAAATAGAAGGAGAAATTGTTGAACTTGAGTGACTCATTCAGGATTCCTGTCAACAGTGAAATAGAATTTTAAACATTTATTAATTTCATTTCATTATCTAAATTCCATCAGTAGGATTTCGTAATATTTTCCAGTTGAGTCATGCACTCGTGGAAAAAAACCCCATCATACTTTACTGTACTGTTGATGTGATATTTGTTTGTATTTATAAGAGGGTACAAGTAATGATGGCAACTATACACTGAAAAGTTATATTCGAATGTAAGATAAAGAAGAAATTTTGGAGTTGAGGCATTTTCCGAGCCATTCCGCACAAGTTTGAAAAAAAAAAATTACGAGAATTCGTGCTTTGGGTAAAACTATCTGTGAGACCGGCTTTGGTCTTTTCCAGGAACTTTGTTGTCTAAATATGTAACCGTCTATCGCCTTCATCATTTTGAAAAGAACGTGGCTAACTTTTTATGTCCCGCCCATATTTCGCAAGTGTGGCAACATTGTAAAAATTAAAAGAGAGACATTGTAAACATAAAAATAGCCACCACCACAATGTGTTTGTAAGAGAGGACTGTCGGTGTGAGTTGTGTGATATGGGTAGTAGCTTTAAGACTGAGGCAATACTCGATGCAGTTGTGAACAGACGTGTAAAACCAAATAAATATATATTTTCCCGATTCGAATTGAGTTGGCCAATTGTTTTACTTAAACGGAAAGTATTCAGAATACCAGGACACCTACACAAGGTGTTTTGTTTCTAATTTCATAAATATTAGAACTTCAAAAATTGCAAAAATTGGGGAAAAACTACAAAGTCTTTTTCTTTTTATACGCCTGAGACAGATTTGCACAGTTGTAAGTTCTGAAACTTTTATACAAATAATACTTTGAGCTTGGGAATTAAGAATAATTTAGAAACAACTTTTTAAATACAATAGGGCTTTGGGAAGAAAATATATATAAATAGAAATAGTTGAAGTATGCGACACAAAATGCAGCTATTAAAATACCTTCCTTAAATATGTAATTCAAAAAATTATTTTTTTTTAATTTTCTTAATTTCAGAATCACTGCTAATGTGCTGACTTATGCTCACTGTTTGGATATGAACACTATTTAGAGGTAGGTACTTATGCATTGTACAAAGTTTCGCTGTCAAAGTTGGGAACTTTATTTAAAAAAAAAGTACAGAAAAAACTATCCATAAAAAAACAGTTCTTAAAGTCGTTTTACAAAAGGATCGAACGGAAGGCTTGCCAAATTAATCTGCACCTAAACTTTGGGGGGTTTTATGTTTGTTCGCGTTTGACGTGGAAACTGCTTGATAGATTTTGAGAAAACCCTTTTTGTAAATATTTCTTAACGCTCCGAGAAAGCTCTGGGGCTAATTGTTTTTTGCCACGCCTGTTTTTTGGAAGCGATTTCGACGAACATTTATTTTTCTGACTTGACTGCCTTTAACTTGTCAGTTCTCAAATAATTCTTAATCAATACTAAAGGAAAAAGAAAGATTTTTTAATATTTAAAGCTATCTGACACAATTTTTTAATTTAACACAATAGGCGTTTTTCTTTTTTGTTCAGGTCTGAGCACTGAGCTGAGCTCGAGCATTATGAGCGCGCTCTGAACCGAGCGTGCTCAGAGCGTTCTGGTGTTTTTTTTAGTTTTTCCTTTTTTTTTTCTGTCAAATGTGACTGGAAGTATGCTTGTACATGTGTAATCAGCTTTTTCCTCAGTTTGCTCAGTCAATTTCTTCTGAGCTCATAGAGCGCGCTCTGATCATGCTCTGAACGAAAAAAGAAACACAAATTTGAGCTCTGATGTGTCAGAGCTAAAAAAGAAACACGAACTTTTTCTATAACAGTTCAGGTTCTGCTCTGAACTAAAAAAGAAAAACGCCTAATATAAGAAAACAAATTACACAAGTCAGCGAAAGTGGTTCTTAAGTTAAGCTTTCAAGTTTTTTAATTGTAAACAAAACTTAAATTACGTTCCACGAACGTAGCTGGGAGTCCAGTAAGTCTGAAATAAATTAAAATTTCAGTTCCGCACCGAAGCTGCATTTCCTATAGCTCGACATCACCTTCGAATTTGGCCGAGCACAATTACGTTTAAAAAATTGTTTTCACTGCTGTCTGTCGTTCGTTTTTCATTTCAAGATACAACTCGAATCTGAGAGCAAAGTTGAATACTACCTCGGAAAAACTTACCCCACAACAAAAACAATTCAAACGGTATTTTATTGGATGTTTGGCATTCGATTTGTGCCTTCCCCCTTGTGACCGGTTACTTTCAAAGTACCTTCTTTCATTATTTTTCAAACAAACACTCAAAAAAAAAAAAAAAAACAATCGCCCTATTAAGGGCGCCTGCTTTCAATTTCCAAATTATCTTAATATTTTCAGCAATTTTAATAAACTTCCGCTCTAAAATTGAATTCGCACCCTCTGCTCATTTGCCTGCCTGTCTATGAATACACGAAGTGTATCCCCAAAGACAAACGTATTCAATAAGGAACTTTTCCCCGAGTGCCAATTATAGTTGATGGGAAAAAATTCTGCAGGTAATTAAAATAGAAAGTTAACTAATTTGCTCCACCTTTAGAACACGTAATGATTGTTATTTGAAAAACAATAAACCTTACGTGGCAAACTATTATAAGGGTGGTGAAAGTTTACACACTGTCTACTACCAAATTGTTCGCACCGGCTAAACAAGCCAAGCGAAAAGAGTTTTTACTCACAGTCAGTGACAAATAGTAAAAATCGTTAACCAAACTTGGCTAAATTAAGTCACTTGTTTTCGCACGCGTATTTTTTATAGCCAATAAACAGGTTTTTAACGATTCCCCCCTCCTCATTGAACCCGCCAAGAATTCACTAGCTTGCTGCTTGCCATTTAACCAAATTGGCGAAAATGAGAAAATCACATTCAATAGCACGCAGAGCAAAGCATAAATTCACTTAAATCTGTTATCGACGTGCGGAGTAGAGTGTTTGGATGCGAGCACGGTAGCCTGTAGCTAGTTCTGTAAGAAACAATAACTTATCAGTGGCGGCGGGTTGTCTCTCGATTCGAAATACGTTTCGATGAAACTCATGCCACAAATGTTGTCGTGCGGAGTATTTGTGGTGAATAAGTTTTTTTTTAACAGTCTGTATAGCTAAATGATCTCATTTGTACAGAGATAAGTGTCTTTAAGTGACGTATAAATCATTGCAGCGGACCCTCAACTTATTCAATGTGTGTATTTTGCTATAGGAGAAACATTTGTTTTGCATATTGTCGCGGCTGGTTGGACAGATTTATTCAGCAACAATAGAGTGGCGTCTACACTTGAGGTAGATGACAATTTACGAGTTGACGCTCAATGGAAATCAATGTGTATATCATTGGACTTTGGTGGATTGTCACCGCGAATTGTGGTGAAGCTCCCTCTGTACGAATTGAATATTATTCAGTTTGGTCAAATTATGCTGGGAAAGAAGGAAGTTATATTTACTAAGGAAAGTTAAATTTAGCGAGAAAACCACCTCTTTACCTCATTCGGAGCAAGAGGTATAACCTAAAGCCAAAAGGCCAGGCACGTGTCCATCAACCATACATTATCTCTGGCTCAGATAAATGTCCACAAGGATGCTGCTCGGACATTGGTGGTTACCTAATATTCCTTTCTTTGCTGACGACGGACGATAGCGATGAGCCGATGGATTTTGTGTAAATTATGTTCCCAGATTGTATAAATTATTTTCCCAGTTTGTATAAATTATTTACCAGTTTAGCAGAACGGGATAACAATGGAGTATCCTTCCGTGAATAAAAGGCAAACATCTTAGAATTCCTTGTTTTACAAATTTTATTTTGGAGTAAACTTTTTTAAATAGGTTGAAAGGAATTCAAATAAAGTAAATCCACATTTTACGCGCTCTTTTTCACAGTTCAGTTATGCCAAGTTTCGCTTCGGTCTTTCTAAGATGATACAGTTGCTAGGTTTGTCAACAGATGCGATGAATTCAAAGATTATAGAGAATAGGAAACAATGATCTGTATCAGTTTAGGCGTAACTGCTATGGGAAGTATACGAAATTGAATTAGTACTAGTAGTACAGCATTGGCAAAAAATATCCTTTTATGGGACTTATTATGTAAATTAATAAAGAAGTTATTTACTATCGAATTATTCCATCGCTTAATAAAACCCATTTGAACTGGGTGTGCTCCGAGTTTTAATTACTTTTCCAACAAGAATGTTAAGTTAGCTTAGGTTAGGTAAGTAATTTAGTGAAGACTTATGCTGATACCATTGGAATTTGCTACTTACGGATACAAAATATAATCCGGTTACATTATTTCCTCAAAAAGAACTTATTTTCCAAAAATGCCACATCTATTCCACAGTTGTTGATTGTTTGCTTAACCATTATCTAGCCCAAGGAGGGAAGGAAGAAACTAATTAGATGAACAGGTTAGGAGTCAATCAGTACACTTCAAAATAAGTTGCTCGAATGACTCTGATGTCATTGCTACAAGTAATAGTTTTTAGTGTTCAGGTTAGATTTTTCAAAATCACAATGGCGAAATTTTCCACAAAAAATTACTTATAGTGAACTACAAAATATTTAGGGTGACAATTTAAAATGATTATTAGTGAGGCCCATTGCAAATGCAATTTTTCGACACTAATAAGATATAAGGTTGTAAAATTTTGAACATTTATGTACATTTTCTGAACAAAGTTCCTTGGGAGATTTGGTCGTGATTTCCATTCAACGAAGTAGGCGAAACTTGTTGCACCCTGTAGCCACCTTAATTTATATAAATGTAGGTCCTTTAGCAAAAGCAAAGCGTTTGGCTGGTCTGCTGGTTCACTATAAAGAACAAATTAAGTACATTCGATAACTATTTTCGCTCATACGTCCTTCGATGTTCTTCCTGGAAACTAAGCCTCCTTATTAGTTGTAGCGCAATCATATCATCAGATCTTCTTTCATGAACCGCAATGTTAGAATCGTACTATTCTCCTTCGCTATCTAATCGAATTGTCATTTTGTTATATACAGTCGGTAGCATTCTTCGACCGTTTTTATATCGAAAATAAATGTACACAAATATAAATTAATCACCCATACAAAGAACTGAAAAGATTGTTATTGGTATCTTATGGATATGACAATTTATAACCAAAACTGTCTAGTGATTAATATGTAATCTATGTAACGAGCAGTGCTTACTTTAAAATGTCCCTTCTTTCACGATCGTATCACAATTATTTACTACCTCAGTAAAAAATAAAAATCCATTTAAATTTATTCAATTGATTTATATAACCAAAATGTCTTTCGTTGGGCTTTTACTAATTGACGAATTTATTGTTTTCGTAGAGTTTTCGCACTGCCAAAAAATGTTAGATAGTTGTTTTTTTTTTTACTCCACATAAATACTTGTCAACAACGCAATGTGTGACTATCTGCGGTGGTGTAATTAAAATGTGACCACCACTAAAGCAGCTTGTGGTTACAAAGATATCCCATAGATATCCGATATATCCGGCTGGCGATCCCCCACTGCAACAATGTGTATTTAGTGTCAGCGACACAACTATACTCTATGATGTAATCTCATTCATAATTTAATTATAAGTAAACTAACTCGTGAAAGTACCCATATACACGCCTCCACTTCTGTATCAAATTACAGACATTTTTCGTCGTTGATAATACTGTATATTGTGCACAATAATATGCCGCTGTTGAAATTGTAGATATTATTTCAGCGAACTGATAGGGAAGAGAAAAGCTATTCTAAATTTCGAACGTGGTACTCAATCAAAAATTCAACGCAGTTCGATAAAAATATGAATTCGAAACAGAGCACTCGTGGCATTGATTGATTACCATCCAATTTTTTTGCAAATCGAAGAAGAAAAACAAAAAAAACAACCTCGCTGTCTATCAGAGAGATTCACCGTGCTTACGTTAAAAATAGCACAGCTGAAAATAGAAATATGTTTTTTTTTTTCTGCAAGGAGAATATTCTCCGTACGCAAGTAATTTGAAGTAATTTGCTATCGTTAATCAATCTAAAGCTTTGATTGTGCTCTTGATGAGTGCTCTATGTAAATTGAAGAGGAGCTGGCAGTAAGAGTGGTGGGAGGGTTAATTATTGAATGGCAGATGTAAATATTTTGCTCTCAGATGTATCTACATCAATTTCCTAACATGTTGTTGGAATTTGGTTGTTTGTAGAAACTTTTGGCGTTTTATCAATGGGGATTACCGGTAAAGGCAAAAATTTTGTTTGGATAATGGAAAACATGTGGATATTTATAAAGTTTGTGTTTGGGAATTGGGAACAACAAACAGTGATATCAGTTGAAATTACCTGAAGTCACAGTTTAAGGTTAATTAAATATGTATTTACTTCCTTAATGCCTATAGCATAGCGCAATGCTAGGCAGTAAGAGCCCTCTAACCAGAAATCGATCAAACGTGCAAACAATTACATTTTGTTTCGCTGACTGATAAATTATTACTGGAGCCATTGAATTGAATTGAAGATGATGGATAGATGATGCGTTAGGAATGTTTTTAATTTTGTTTATTTAAACGGGTGATGTCACGCCCCTTTTGTAGATCTAAACGCACTTTGTTGTAAAAACACGTGCCGAAATCGTAAGTCAATCGAAAGACTGAATTGTTATAAAGAGTTCTGAAGCACGAAATCTTTGTAATTACCAATTTTAAGGTTCTGCGGCAAAAGGTTGGCAATTTATTACATTTTGAAATATTTACGCAGCGCTTCAGTTCGGATGAACGATGGCCTTAGTATGCTATTTAGCACTCCAGTGTATTTAAATGATGTTCTTTTCGATTTGTTGGGTGTTTCCTTTTTCTTTTATGTTATAGAAATTCAAAGACTCTGCGGAACTTAACGCTGATAGTCATTTGACAAACATCCGAGGGTTTAACTGTCATGAAAGAGCTTCTCAATTAACCGTTTGAACACAAATCGAATGTTGGTGAGAAGATGCGCCAACTATAGTAAGGCCGAAAGGCAATAATTTTAAGGATATTGTTAAGTTTAGAGCGCTCGCTTAGAGCCAGTAAGCCAGAATAAGATAAATGTTAGCTCTTAATTAGATTTAATCGTTTTTGTCTAGGATGTAAGTTGAAGGAAAGTTACCAATAAAAATGAATTTAAAATGTAAAAATGTAAAAATGCGCCAACTATTTTTTTTTTTTTTTCAGTATCTAATCGATGGAAAAATTATGTAGCCCAATACGGGACTAAAAACCTTCTAGCCTTTGTGATAAAAACTCGTATAGATACTCGTATAGTCGGTGTATGACTTTAAAAATAGTTTGTGATTAAAATTTTACACTGTAGATACCATTTGAACAAATATTATTACGGAAAAGAAGTTTCTTGCGGATATGCAATCACTGATTTTTCTTAATGGTGTTTAAACATTTTCTATTTTGGGGATAGCATTTTACAACTGTAAGCTCTTCATCTAACACCAAAACCGGTCAAATTGTTTGGTAAACTTTCCAAATTTGAATACATATTTCGTGTCACGAAACAACGAACTGATCACAGATTGATAACAAAACCAGATTTCATTTTTAGCAGAACCGAAAATAACACTTACAGTGAGAACAAATTCAAAATCAACTCTTTTTGATTAGAACATTATCAAACAGCAAATAGGAAAGCCCTAAATAAATAAAGCAATCCCTTCAATCGACGCTAAGAGACTGTGAGTCAGTTCAGTGTCTTAAACACTTCTATTCCTAACGAATGTACATATTTTGGGCCTAGCGCGCAAATGGCTGGTAATTAATAGACCTTGATCGTAGGTCTCAAGCGATGTGTGCATGACATGATGTATGGCCGCCTACTTCAATTTAACATCTTCCATTACTAAATCACATGACACACCTTGTTTTAAGTATTCGGTATAACAAGTCGATAAAAATTGTGCAGACTTGTGGGTATTTTCTGCATGCATTTGCAAAAATGTGTCTGGCAAAACAGTTTCACAAAAACACACGGTAGGGAAAAGTCGACTTACCATTGTCATCGCTGTCAAAAGACTGACGTTGTCATCCCAAATGGAATTTGCACTCGATAAACGCTGTTACAACATACGTACAATAATTCTCAATGAAAACCCATTCGTGCTGACAATTAATTTCCATTTGGCTATGCTATTCAAGAGAACAATATGTTAATCGTGACGCACGAGAGTCGACCAATAAAAATGTGATTTCTATTATGAAAACATTTATATAGACATTAAACGTACCGCTCCGGTCTTTCGCCAGACTATATCGCTCGCCGCTTCAGACCAAACTAAATCCCAGCTAAAGCCGCGTCCGCCATCAATTAAAATTAAAATCATCCAAACAGTCTACAATGATCGAACACCTTCGCAAGGTTTTGTAGTCGGAAATACATTCAATCGCAAGTGATAGCCATTTATACTCGTAGTTTCCAGCCCTCAAAAGAGTTGTAGGTACATTACTCTTGAAATTGTCAAACTTATCTGCGAGAACCTTGAACAGAAAAAAAAAAACACCGTCATCGAAAAATCAGCTGTGGAACGAAGATAAATCACACTTCGCGCCCACAAAAACCAATAAATCATCCAAATTCTGGCACTGTGAACTTTCAGCAAATGTCAGGGTGTTCCACTTGAAAATTGATAGCTCAAGTGTCAACAACAAACAAGAGGACAGACACAACGATATCCACCTATTCTAGTTCCCAATCAGATTCGTTTGTGTTTTTCTTCAGTATTCACATGCGAAATTCGTTTTAAGCAAGATCGATAGATAACAGCTGATATGAGTGCCGAACAGCGCGGATTAAACAAACTTGAAGACACCTAAAACCAAACTATAAAAAAAGATTGTGTCAAACACAAATAAATTAACCGCTTTTCAATTGTGATAGATGGTGCTCCGTGAGCCGATAGATAAAGTATAGCACAGAGAGTGCATAGGCTATGTACGAGTACGTGCACCATCGAATTTAATCTCTTAAATTAACACGAACGGACAGGCAATTGTTGGCGATAAGGCTCTGGCACCTTCCGTATCACAAGATCAGCGGCGCTAAATTACGGTTTAATTAAAAATAGAACTAACATTAGGTTTTGGGTGCTCAGTAGTGAACAGCGAACACCTTTTCGGAGAGAAGCAATAATTAAATAAATAATTTGTGGGGTGAAGAAATCAGTTAGTGCTTGAAGCGGTTCGTAGTAGGTATCGCGGCGAAACCAAGGTTCGCTATAACTTATCCATTTGAGTGTGTTTTATTTTTTTTTTAACAACCAAACGGAGATAATTGATTTTATTGTGCTGTGTGATTAGTGATTTGGGTATCCTTTTTCCCAGAGCTGCTGGTGCCGCTGCAAAATGTATGTATAATATAAATTAATGTGGGCGATTCGAGGGAATAGAAGAAGTTAAGTACAATTTGGGAGTACGAAACGGATGAATAATATTATAACAATAGCGGAGTACCTTAAAAATATCTAATGAAATAGGAGGCTTATTTTTTTTAAAAGGTTTAAAATGGTTTAGTGAAGTGATTTTTAATGTGGACGCAGTGGTTAGTATGGTGGCCAATTGAGTTCAACCGGAAAAACACAAAATGAATCTAAAGGCTTTTTTTAAGACTTCGCACGATCGCCTGATAAACATTCGAACCTAAAAATTTTCTACGAAGAATCCCGTTCGGTGTCGGGATGAAATTGTAGGACCCTTTCTATTCGTACCAAAAATTAAAAACTCTCAAACGAAGTGTTGAGATAGAAGAGGGATTAAGGTACCTACCTACTAATGATGTATTTCATTTTCTTATTTTAAGTCGCTTTAAAAAAAATGCTTAAGGGATAACCAAAATATTTACTATACGAAATGAATGTCCGTTTGTAAATTAAAAAAACAAAAAAAAAAAATTATCTGTCAAGAACATGCAATTCTAAAATTTTGATGTATCAACTAAACAAATTATCCTCACAATTTGATAAAAATCCCGAATTTATCCATGGCAATTAAATTTAAAACAAATATTTAAAAAAAATAACCACATTTAAAAAAAATAAAAATATATATTAATAATTCATGAACTGTGGCTTAAATAAAATGTAACCAAAATCACAGGAATATAATACGAGGACTATAACTATCCAGAGTAACATTTTATATGTTCTTCACTCGTCCCAAAAATTATACTTGCAAAACGGAATGGCAGCAAGACGTAAGGCCAGGGTTGTACCGAACAATTTTACTATAATGGGGATCATCCCAGTGTAATGTTATTAGATTGAAAACCGAGAAAGACTTTAAGCATAAAGTTAAAGTTAAAGTTTTTGTCATCCCAATTTGAAAATTGCGGCCCTCGTAATCCAAGCACTCAAAGAGAAGAATAGGCAGGTGGCAGCTGTTTTTTTTTTTGTGAAGTGAGAAGATGTATGAAAAAGAAGTCCCCCTTTCCTATTTAGAATTTTGAAGGACAGAGTTTGAGAGACAGAATTTTGAAGACGAAAAAGTAGACTGATCGATCAGTTCTGTCTATGAAGTCATCTTCACAAGTGCATGTCTATAATCTGCCTTTGGTGCAAAAATCCACTTTGCGCAAAGTAACAAAAGATATTTGATAAGTCACAAATCTGACATAAAAACCGGTGTCCATGAATCAAAGCTTTTAAAGATTACGATATTTGTATGATTCATTGTTTTTGTCACGAAATTTTGTCAGCTTGTCGACATCGAAGTATGTGCGATCTGCTATTGTGACGAAGTTACATGGTAAGAGAAAATATATAATATATATACCCATTTTGTGGATTTTGCATTTCAAAATAAGCTCACAGGGCGAAGAAAGGGCATTTTTATACATCTCGCAACTTAATTTGAAGAAAAACCATTTGAATTCAATATTTTGGAATATCGTGGAGTTTTTCTAACAACGGCATGAGGAAACATAACTTCGTTTTTGATAATCGTCGTGGGAAAGTCGGTCCAAAAAGTCTGGTATCACTTAAGGAATATTATAACCATATGTTTTGTGTTTTTTTTTCTGGAAAAATTTAAACTAAATGAATGAAGGAAATGTTATTTCACTCAATTAATGCTCTCAAAATGTTGATCTATAAAATTAAATGCTAGTTTTATAATATCAATAAGTATGAGTTGATTTTATTTAAACGTAAACGTTGTTTTCGCAGAGAATGTTCGGGAAGAAGTTATGGCTATGTTGAACAATTGAGCACTTTAATATTTAGTGCTGCAAAATCAAGATGTATATTTCAACACAAAACAGAAACAATTTTGACAACAATTGAATGAGAATTTTTTTTTTGCATGGGTGCCTTGTATATTATTATTTACAATGACTTTTCAAATGGAACAGGAGTTCTACGTATAAGCGCTTTCTGGGTAATGAATTTTACATTTTCGACTGGGGTTCGGAAAAGTATTAAGACTTTTTAAATAGTATACAGCAGGATGTTAAATTATTATCAAAAAGTTCTTGAGAACGAATGGGGCCAGTGTTTCAGGTCTTTCATAATGACCTTCTTCCCCCTGTTTGGGAACAACAACCACTTTCGCATCCTTTTATACAAATGGTATAATTACTTGGAAGACGATGTTTACTATGAATTATTTTGTAAACAAAAATATACACATGTTCTGTATTTAAGTTGTTCTTTATTTGTTCTGTATTTCATTTAAATTTTCAAAAGCAAAAACGCAAATATTTAGAAAACCAAAATTCAATGAACAAAATGATAATGGTAGAGCACCATAACTTGCTGAACGAGTAAACAATTAATCTAGTACTAAAAAATGTGTTCTATTTCAGTTTCTTATCAAAAGAAAATTTTAAAATTGTGTCAACATTTTAACCATTTTAACTGTTCATTATTTGGAATTCTAAAATATGGTCACCGTACTTAAACCCCAGTTTAAAGTAGTGCTTAAATCACTTTTCGAACTTAATGGAAAGCGAAAGCTCCGCACAGTAACTTAATGTAACAAGATCGTTTGGGATTGCAAATCCATGTATAGTTTGTATCCTTAAATGCTGTCATACGACAGATGGTGAATATGGATTCCGTGCTTGAGTTTTTTAAGGAATATAGTTGTGTGGTTAATATTTCATCGGTATACATGCTCTGGCTTAAATCACACAGTTATTAGCCAATCAGTTCATTGGTAAAAGTTTATTGGTTCTATTTACAAAAGTATTGGCAATTTCAATGAAATCAATCGACATAACTATTTTTCAATGTCAATAAATCGAAAGAGAAGGGTTTCATAACACATTTATAAAGGTCAGGTTTAGCTAGTGGATGTTGTGAAGAAAATTTGTGACACTTTAGTTGTTAGCATAAATTGTATGCCTGGTTTAATTCAAGATCAAGAACAACAAGTGTGACACAGATCGTGGACGTGACCGCATAGATAATCGAAACACGATTTTGTTCTGAGCTACCACCTTTCAAGTTGTATATAAATGACCGAGCTATAAAGGACTTGTGCAGCACATTTTTGTGTAGAGAGGCAGATTGGTATCCTTTAAAATTGCAATATCATTTTTAAGGTCCTGATGACGTCCTGATGATAATCAACTGTTTTTTGTTATCCGTATGGTAGTGAGTTAAAAAATTCAAAAATAAAAATTTTAACTACGGATAAGGTGTAGAGAACAAAAATAAAGGGTCACGCGAAACTTTCTCGTCCGTGGTAAGTTTAGCTGGAATGTTATGATTTATTACCATGGATGTTGTGTGCTGGTGGGATTTTTTTTTCCAAAATATATGACTGCGTCAAAATCAACTTTAAATAAAATCGAGAAAGATCGAAAAGTCACAGGTAAAAGCTGTTTTCGTAGAGGTTTCAGAACAAATAAAAAAGGCTATAAAAAAAGTCGTTATATAGAAGAAAATATAATATTGTTAAGATTGTGAGTGCAATTTTTTAGTGAAATATTGCTAGTTCTTAAAAAGGACAAAAGGAAAGGCTTTCGTGACCTACATCTTAAAATGGATCCACCTATCGCCTTGAAGCCGCATAGTAAAATATTGGCCTAATATTTGTAGATGTGTAGACGTAAATATTCTTTTATTAAAAGATTTTTTTTTAAATGTATCGCGGTTCCGCGATGAATATTTCCTTACAATAGACCCTCAAAACTAAACGCTGTGTATCTGACTTATAATTTAGAGGCATATCCGATTTTGAACCTGCATTTATCAAATTACGTGTTCAGTTGTTCTCACATCCTGCGCTGCAAGAGACATTGTTCTGCTAACTGAATTATCACGTGAAACGCTCAACTACTCACAGTTAACTTGAATCACGTGAAACACTTTGATTACGAGCAGCACTTTGCCACTTGCCTAACCATTCACATGATCGACTTCTTCAAATTAAGACAGACAGCATTCATGTCAGCAATGCATGCCTCGAATCTATTAAATCTATATCGACACCATACGCGTAATCGAATGCATCGAATACACTTGTATGTTATTTATTACTGTAAATCAATTCAGTGAATCATATTAATTGGTTTTAAATTGACTACCACCAAGTGGTTGCTTGGAGGATGCGGGTGCCACAGCTACATGGCGGAGAGCGATCAGAGCAGATATTTTGACTCTGCAACTAGCCGAAGCATTGCTCCCAATTACTGCGCCATGTGCATTGTGAAATCAATGGGAAATAAACTGAATTACACTGAGGCACATACGGAATCGGTGACGTTTATCGGTCGAAGAACACCAATTCACTTGGGCACTATCCTTCAATTGAAAAGCGAGCAACTTCAACGACAATAACATTTGTTATTGGAGATGTGTCGCCGATGGTATGGTACATAACCATCGCATCGGTTGCACGGACTGCTTCAGGGTGAGGGCAGTTATTTCGCGTTCAATTGATCTGAATCACGTGCCGAACGTGCGCCCTCTTCGGAGATCCCGGTTAAGTGTTGTTTACATCACAGCTATTCACTTGGCGTAGCTTGGGCGAAACTATATGCGACCAAGATGGAAATAAACGTCAACAGAACATAGAACCCCAACGTATCCTCCAGGTTTAATTGATTGGCTCACATTTCCTCGCAACGCTATGAAGCGTATATCCGTATACCATGATCATCATGCATCCCAAGTATCAAGTGATCGCACGCTTCTTTGATTCCCTACGCTCGGTGCCGATAGCATACTATGTTTGACTAACCCAGATGCGTGACATCAATTGAAGCTGATTGAAAGGCAGACTTCCATTTAAATTGTTTTTTTTTTTTTATCCAATAAACGCCTTCTCCGCCGTCCGATCATACTGCAGGGTGGCCACCGCCACGCACAAAGCAGATCATCTCTTCATCCCCCCATTGCAAATGGCGTAGAGCATGTGACGTGCATCCTTCAAAGGCGCCGAGTCGATATCATAAAGTTTTACTAATAGTTCACGACGACAATGCTGCTCGCGGTCGTCGCATTTATTACAATTCTAATTAATTTGTTTGCTTTGCGTCGCCGTTTTAATTCGGTTCAACACGTGGTCATGTGTTTTACTTTGTCTAGAGGCGATCGGCACTAATTTCGGCTTTTGATGCCATAAACAAACATGTTAATGGAGATCGCTTGTAGCATATGGTTATCGGATGATCACGTATTACTTTGAAATTTTATAGCTTTATTCTTATTTTTAATTGTTTTCCTTTTAATTTTTTATTTGTTTTTGCACGAGACCTAATGATACACGAATTTCTAATTTTTGTTGAGCAAAAAATGCTAGAAACTGAATTTTAGTTTGGCGAGTGTTCTTGAATTGATGAGATGGACAGTCATTTGAATTGTTGAGTGGGAGTGTTTAAAAATCAAAATAAAAGTAAAATACTTTTCGATAAAATTCCGTTATACAATGTGAGTTTGAAAATTGAATTTTTTAAGCTTGCTTAGATTCCATTGAACGTTTTCAGATAAGTGCATCCAGAGTGTAAATTTCCAGTTGAATTGGCTGTCAAAGTCACGAGTCTAAGCTTTTCCGGGCTTGGCAAAATATACTGTTGATTCGCTATTTGGCGAAATTTAAAACGAAAAAATAACAATATCGTTCGTTAGGTGCAATTAAACGAGTGATGAAAGCTTATAAAAATTTTTCTAGAATTATTGCAATACGAATTGTAGAAGTTTTAGTTCAATTCATTTATAATACAAGGAAAAGATCGGTTGGTTAAAAACAATCAAACTTCACCTGAAAATAGATAAAATTTAGCTCTTAAAATTGATTAAAAATACTCGGAAATATACTCGGTTGTAAGTAACTAACATACTGAGTGAATTTAGTAATTTTATTACTTTGCCTTAAACTTAAAGCACATTAACATCTATCCTTTTTGTCACCTAATAATCATGGTATTATTGCTTCCACTTTTGGGCTTCGAATTTTATGGTTTTGGCAAATTCCTCGCACGCGCATTGTGGAGCGCCAGAGCTTCGCGAATCACACTTTGAGTAATGTAGTCTATTTTATTTAGCAGGGTCCGATTTTAACTTGACGGTATACGTAGGCATTTATTTAACTTTGGCCAACACATCTGTTTTAATTTTAACGTTTTAGCGACAGTTATATTTTGTTCTTCTAAGTTAGGTTAACAGTTTTCTGCGCTTTACGTTTCCCATTGTGCTCAAAATTTCCTCATCCAAAAACAACTCCGATTTAGAAAACAACAAAACAAAGTTATTGCACTTCTACACTTTTCTTTTTGGCATCATTTTGCTTGCAGAATTAATGCCAGCGGCCTTCTGAAATCTGAAGACTTTTAAACCACCTATTTTCACCAGTAATAAAGAGAGGGTCAAGCAAGTGCTGGGTAAATCGAAAAAAAACAGATTGACTCCAATCGCCATGTGATTTGGCGCACTGTCGCCCATTAAGAACCAACTAGTAACATGTGCCGGCGGTCGTTCGTTAACTTCCTTCCATACTCGATTATGTTTCATATATAACGAATATATTTGTTCTACGAGTACATCCAGGGTGGCTGATGAATATTGCTACATTAAGCAACTGAAATAAGTTTTTTTTCAGTGTATGGAATTAATTTTTATTTTATTAAATATAGCTTAATTAGTTTAAAAAATAATGGAATTTAAGTGCCCCCCGCTCGTTGAGTTGAGACAGAAATAGCCGCGATTGTTTCTCGAACGGATTGCTTTCATTCAAATTTGTTGGTTTTGCTTTGTTGACCCCACAAGAAAAAGTCAGGTGCAGAATGGTCAGGCGACCAGGGGGGGCCAACGGAATGTGGAGTCTCTGGATATCAGCTTATTGGGAAATTTTCGTCGCAATTCTGTCATAACAGGCAGCACCATCTTGCTGAAACCACACAGAGTTAACTATTTTATAATTCTTGCTAGAAAAACTCTCTCAACAGGCTCAAGTAACGGTCTCCAGTAAATGTAACGGTATGACCGTTTTCTTCGAAGAAGTAGGGCCCGACAATGTAGCATGATGAAACTGCACACCACACTGTGACACGAAGTGGATGCAATTTCGTCTCATGGAGTATCTGTGGGTTGGAAACACTCCATATTCGACAATTTTGTTTGTTTATGTTGCCGTTTAAATCGAAATGGGCCTCGTCAGACATAAAAAGACAATTCAACATGTTTCCGTGCTCTTCCACCATTTGAAGCATCTTCTGGCAAAATTCCAAGCGAATCTCCAAATCTGCTGCGTTCAGTTTGTTGGTCATCTGAATTTTATATTGGAAAAAGTCCAAATCATTGCAATGACTGTCTGCTCCTACCCATTTCAGCAGATAAGCTTCTTGTCGAAACACTTGGATTGTTTTGCATGGCAGCAGCTACAGCAGCGATTGTTTCCTCCGTCCGAACTGAAGGGTTTCGATGGTAAGGTCTTCTTTCGACTGTCCCATGCTCGGCAAAATTGTTGACAAGTCTCATTATGGTCCATCTGCTCGGAGGATTGCTGCCAAACGTGCGCCTATACTCTCTTTGAACCGAAACTACGGACTCCAGTGCGTGATAGCGGCGGATAATCCAAATTCTTGTTTCAGTGTTCCAGTTATCCATTTTTGTTAAATCTAAAAATCAATCTGAAAAATAAAAAAAAAAATAACCACATTCATTAAGAATTATTTTTTGGTAGCGGCTTTCATCCGCCACCCTGTACTACACAGTACACACATAGTGCGGCGAAATGTTTTCGATTTGATGCGTATTGGAAAGTGTACAAACATGTCTGGGGGCTCATTCTGACGAAACAATTCATTTGTGTTTACTTTGGGGGAGTTTAGTGACCTTCGTCTAGGCTCGTTTTAATGCGATTAGTGCACATGTATAATGCATATATATATATTGAATTTGTTTCTGTTTAGAAGCGCCAGCTTTTGTCCCCAGCTAATTTCTTGGTCAATGGTGTAGTTTAGGGTAGGGCGGAAAATATAATTAACAGGCGTGTCGGATTTAAGTTGAAGCCATAGAGCTGGGGTAGACAATATTTTTTTTTGTATTCAGTGTATCCTTCTTCTCTTAAAGTTCAATGTTCCACTGTCAGATATAAGGAGAGGTTAGTATATACAACACATAAGCTGACTACTTTCAAAAGGTGGTTATTGGTCGCCGGTATTGGTTGAGATCCCCGGAAAACACAAACAAAGGTTCTTCCACAATAAAGAAACAGACAATCAAAGTTTACAAGAAGCTGTGCCTTAGGCTCATTTCAAATAAATAGTGTCAATTTTCAATTTTTATTTATATCATACCGACTTAATTCTTAAGTCTTCAAAATGAGTGCGTCAACAAGAAACACCTAACACTCTAACTTGGAATAACAGCATGTGATATCTGACAGGTAAAACAACAGTTCTTGATCCCTAATTCTTGCAGAAGGATACTGAGGAGTAATGAAATAAAATATGTAAGAACAAACATGATTAAAATTAAATTACTATTCACGGGTATAAATTGTGTATCAATATTCAAAATTCTACAGAAAGACATAAAATTGGGGCGCTAATTTCTATTTACCAGAATCACCACCTAAAATTGGCATACCCTTTACCGATCCGTGTAATCTTCTATAAAATGTTCTCATTTTGCTCTTTCGCGTGGGTTTCAGCTAGCCGCCGATGAAGTCTTTATCAACAGTCGCCACGATATGCAGGTCAACCATTCCATAATCATACACGCCTCGCCAAGGATTCTTAAAGAACTCTCCCGCGACCAAAACGCAAACCCTCCTAACTTCTCAGTCAATTATTCGTCGAATAGACCTCGAAAGCTAGCTTAAAGCAGGAACTATAGTATGGTCTTCATAAATATAACTTACCCTGCTAATAAAGCAAAAAAATCCCCTGGAAAATAGTTTAGTTTCGAAAACTTGACCTCCAGACGATCATCGACTTATGTTATTTACACCCTGGTGTGCTAAGTTATGTTCGGGCCACAAAAATCTTCTTGGCGGTACTATTCTTTTGAAATAATTTTTTTTTGTGTCTTTTCCTCCATTTGCCCATTTGTTGAAGAATTATTTCCTGCCCCGTACTGATAATAAATTTAGGTCTCGACTTTAAATTTACGGAAGCTCACCAATAAACATTTTTAGTTTCGACTCTAAATTTTAGTAGTTCACAGTGGCTATATTTTCCATACAATCTTTGCAATTGTGGGCTTCTGTAAAATTAAAGTCGAGATTAAAAGTAGTTATTAGTTCGGCGCATTGTGAACAACATAAATTTTAAGTTGAAACAACATTTTTGTATAATCCAAGATTGCCATATTTCACATCATCTTGGTTTTTAAAAGAGGGTGTAAGACTGCAGTAAGGTCTCTGGACCATCGCAGATTAAGTGTAAAAGGTAATTGATATAACAACTGCGAACAAAAATGAGTACAGTAATAAAATACGTACCTTCGTCTAATATCAATTTCAATCAATCAAAACCTTTAACCGAATTTAATCGTTAATTTATATTTATATATTTTATCATTGCAGAACCCCAGACAGAGTTAAATCCGTATGCCTAGATTGTTTAAAGACGAGTACTGGAAGACCATTCAATTAACATAAACTAATCGAACGCAAGCAAGCCCACACCAAAGACGGAATTTATAATCGAGTTCTTAATCATTACTTCAACCACAGGCCACCCGACAAAATGAGTGGCCCACCGCTGGATAACAACAAGAGGAAGCTCTCCTTCCTTGGATTCAATACGAAGAAAGTAAGTCCCACAATCCGCATTTGGATTTTACGCGAAATATTTATCTATCAGTTCAGTTCCCTCGCTGGTACTCCTACTCGTACACCATCATAAAAACTAATTCTAACTCATGACTCAGTGAAAAGTATATGAGTTTCAATGGAGTCATGTGAGATCGAATTTAGCTGGCGGCAGTGGTTTTTGGAAATTTTGCTAATTATTGTTTGATGAAAGACAAAAATCAAAAAAACTATTGCGCGAGTCATTGATCAGTGATTATGTAAACTCATCGATGGGGCGTCATGTGAGTTAGGAAAAAAGTGAAACTTACCACATTTGGGCCTTTATTTTTCATCATTGTGCTTTCGGGTATTGTGATTGTGACTTGTAAAGAGATAAAGGCAACATTGCAAGAGCAATTAAATTTTATGTCAGAAATGTGCAACTTTGGTGCGTCATGGCTTACTTCTTTTGCAATCTGGACAACCTCAGCAACAGTCTCGTCAGTTGATGTCACTATGAGTAGGTACTGCGCGATATATAACTTTCAGTCGAGATCAAATCTCAAAACAATCTTTTCAGATTGAGACTTTTTACCCAGATATAAACTCAGATAGATCCGGAAGTTGTAATTTTGTTGGTACCTAAACGTGCATTTCGACAGCTCGCCATTGGAAGTCGTAAATTACCCGGCGTCGAAATATTACTACAAAACTACAATTGATAAATCAGGGTGCTATTAGGGTAGACAAAATTTATCAAAATCAATCGTCAATGTGACTTGGTGAATCACTTTAAATGAGTGATGAAGCACATTCATAAATTATTCACTAGTCAATGTGTAATTTATTTATGTGCTTTATGTGGCCTGCGGAGATCATTTCGTCATTTTGCTAGACTGCTCTGCAGTTTGCTTTGAACCACAGCCTCTTTAGTTAAGCCGGTCTTCAGAGGGCTGCTTTAAGTTTTACGCTGCAAGTTGCTTGTGGTATTTTTTGTGCGCCAGACTTTAGGTCAGGTCTTTCTCTACTGTTGAACTTTTAATTAAGAATCGCTCTGAATGTCCTATAGCTGCCGTCGAATGAAAGTTTTTTTTTTATTTTTGAACAGGTCATTCAAATGTTCGTCGTTGAATACTCCCACCAAAAATCGTCATCTCAATCGGAATAATACGAAGGTTCGTCACCCAATTTTGAAAGCGTCGATCCTTCATATTCATAGCACAAATTGCCTTTTCATATTCTCAGCGCTCAGATCACGAAAATACAAAAATATGGATCATAGCAAAATTTTATTGTGGCGTTGTGGCAACAGCTGCTTTCAAAACACAACGGATAATGCAAACATTTTGTACAACGCGGCTACATTATATGATGTCAATTGACATTATATTTCATTTGCTTGTCGGGGCGTTACCATTGTGAATCAAATTATAATTTTTTATTTTTGATATTGTTTTTTTTAAACTAATTAAAAATTCTATGTTCAAATATGCAACAAATAAACATAAACAGAATATTTTGATGCTAGTACTTCCGTTTTTCTTGGCACATTAAGGTGCATCCAGGCAAGCGGATGATTTTTTTTTTTAGTATTTATGAAATGTTCTCGATTTGCTTCAGAAACATTTCATAAACATTTCTGTTTTTACCGGTGTCGTCTAAGTATTTATAAAATATTTTTCTGAAATGCTTTTTACTGTCGGAAACTCACGGCCAGAGGCTTCCGTAATATGGTGTGTTTTGTTTCTAAAAGGAAATCAGTTCGAAATGTAATGAAAATCTTACTGCAGTTGCACCTTTGGTCTACGCTTAGATTGGTATTCTTGGAAGAAGAACAAACTGAATTTAGTAAAAACTAAACATTCTACTTGTCATAATAATACTAATAGATGGCGTTGTCACAAGTTGTGTTCGTTGGCATACTCCAGAGAGTGGTTTTTCTGTCACATTTATTCAATTTTGCATTAGCAATGATGATCTCAAAAGTGGTGAACGTACGATTATTATCAGCAGTTTAGTGTTTATGAAAGATTTACTTAAATATTTATGAAATGTTTCGCTGGTCTGGACAATAGGCATACCTTTAGAATGAAAAAGCAAAATCTCGAAGGACGGGAAATTTATTCGATGTGAAAAAAATGCTTTTTGATTTTTTGTGTTATGAAGGGTGTTAAATATTTTAGTATAGCAACGTGACTGTGTGGCTTGGCTATCGTTTACAGGCCCACCAACATTGAAGAATGAAACAAGCCACCTAGTTTGAAATAGTAGAATACATTTTCAGATCATATGCTGTTGTTGTAAGTTCATGCAAATTGATGATCTATATGGATCATGGCTGATAATAAAAAGGCTTTATGTCCAATTATGTATTTGAAGATTAGGAATGTTTGTATTTTTTTTTTAGTTACATTTCGACCTGCGGCTAGCCCAAGTCCGACCTGGTGTTGTGTAGGTTACCGCACCTGTACTACAGGTTTCCTTTCGTATTCTGGCGGTAAAATCGACCAAAGTCATGTCTCTGGTATTTCTTGTAGGTCGAGACGTGCGGAGAAACTGTCTTTATAATCGTGATTTTCTTTGATGAGGGTATGAGCAACTTTGGCCACGATGTGGGTAGTCATAAGCTTAAGACTTTCGGTTTTCTTAAAATTTTAAGATGATGAAAAAGCAGCAGATAATCTTCAAATGTGAACTCTTCTTCAATTTCTTTTGCAATTGCACTGAATTCCACTTTATGAATTTTAACTTTTTCCAAAGTCCCCCAATTTATCATAACTCGTGCAAATGTCATAAAACTCTATTCAACGGTTGACGTGATAAAGAAATTTGCAAACATTTTCTTACCCAATCATTGCCTTATTGCTCTGGAACAAAAATTAAAATGTTCAAATATACACAGCTTTTTTTTGTTTGTGTTATTTTAGCGGACAGACAAACGTCGTCGGCTTAATTTACCCACAGTACTTAAATATAGGGAATTAAAAAGAAAAAAATAACTTATTGGACTATAAAACAGAATTCGTGCGTGCTTTAATTGTTTATACGTTCATGTTTTTTTTTTTGCGTTTTAAAAGTGTTAAAGTCATTTGAAGTGTCTCATGGTGTTTTCGTTATAAAACAATAAAACAAATCCGAATATGAGTTGCCTTTGGTGTTGCTAATTGATGGTTGCGGGAATATTTTTATCTTGTATCAAGGTTTTCTTTATTATTGTTTTGTCTGAAGTGATATAGGCAGGTGATTGTTAATAATTTAGTTCTTAAAATTATCTGCAATGGTTAACTATCACTTTTTAAAATGACTGGCATAGGAAGGAAAACGAATCTAACTCAGGACTGTATATAGAGAACTGAGAGAGAATTTTATTTTGAAAGGTCAGCCTCTTATAAAAATGTATTGCTATCGGAAAAGTAAACATTAGATACTCTATACATACCGGCCTTTCGTATTTTATTTTTCCACCGCCGACAGAAACCCGATCACTTAAAACAAAATATAGATCAGTATATTTTTGAACGTCTTTCACTGTAGTTCACAATGGTTCTCGAATCGATAACATATAAGTTCAAGGGAATGAACGGAAATGAAAGTTAAAGATAAGTGACTTACAATAATTAACTTGATTCAATCTACATATATTCTTGAGTACGGATTGTAACAGACCCAAATACAATTTATAAACAAAAATAACAAAATTTGGTATTTGCCATCAGAACCCACTTTCATGCGTACTTAGTGAGATGTTTTTTGATAGGCGTATTTGCACGAAAAGGTTTAACACTTGGCTACTTCTTAATTCGCACTATGAACTTACTAGTTATGTTTCCCTTTCTCGTTCTATGCGCCATCGTGTTGCTGTTGAGTTTCAAGTTTCTGGACAGTTTCCACTCTTTTTCGATTGTCTTTTAGAATTGATTATCGACTCTACTTCCACTTCCGTGATTGGACAGGAATAATCACACCTTGGTGCCTTGGATAGTTGAATTACTTCCACTGTTTTTGCACAACGATTCGAAAGGAGATCTCTTGGGGAGGATTTGATTGTTTTTTTTTTTTCTAAAATTACATGGCGTGAAAGTAGTAAGCAAAGGCCAACAATGGCGAAATGTTTGCACTTTAATTCTTCTTAAAAAATAAGCGTGATGGACATCGGTACATCCATGAGTTTCTTCTGCAGAATGTGGTGTTTACAGAAGTTTCCTTGAGAATGTTTCTCGCATCCGGCAGTCTCACCTACATTGCTGACTACCTCAAAACACTTTCATCGGAATTTATTCACGTAAGCCCTGATTGATTCGAAATTACTAAGTTTTTTGATTAAATTTCCTTGCAAACGGTAATACCTGTCACCCAAACTCACGCAAATGAATGGTTGTGAGAAGCTAGACATAGGGTCCCATATGTTTCTGTTGCGAGAACATTTTTACTCTACTTATTTGTGATTTTATACTTGCCATGCGCAAGCCAAATAAACTAAATTTTTTTTTGACAAAGTGGCCTTGGACCTCTTTTAAATCAAACAGGAGAAACGATTATCTGTATGTGACGCGATGTTCATCGGCGACTATGCCAAACATTCCTAAAGTGGCCGACACTGCAAAATTAAGATCGGTTCAGTTCTCCAGCTGTTCTCGAATTAGTAAGAATGATTTTTGGTAATATTTCTACTGCTCTTAAAGCGGCTTATAGGCATTTTAATATATTTAGATACCTTTTCATTATAACCTAACAGTTTGCATGGTGTAGAAAAGGAAGTTAAATTTCTGTAAAATTTTCAAAATTGAGACTGTCTGTTGTATGACCATCAACTCGGAGTGAATATATTTTATGGTTGATACTTATCCATGGATCCACACGACAAGACTTAAAACAAATCCGCTTTCAAAACGCACCGACAGAATTCACCAAATCCTGCAGTAAATTATAACAACATTATCTTGATCTTCAACGCTATAAACAAGTCAATAAAAATCACACCAAAATACTGTCGTCATATTTTAAGTTGTGGACAGAGATTTACTGGCCACCTATGCTAGTCATAATAAACAATTAGTAGATATATACGTCTCGAGAACTTCCTTTTTTAATTTTTCAACTCGCTGATTTCTGTGTACGCGATCACAAAATTCTAATCAAATCTCTTGTAATCAGCTCAAGCTCTTAAATTTAAATAGCATTTCGTCTGAATAGGTGTGAACCCAGCAAATGTTACTTAATTAAATTTCTCACCCATTTGTCTTATAATCGCTGGAAATTTGTCAGATTTGCCAATTTAATTAAAACACATTCACTCGATAAGCATAGGTATACTGATGCGTAGTGAGAAATACAGTTCAGAAGGTCTAAGGCATAGATAAAACTAAGCATATAAACGAAAATACGAATTAAGAACACAGCCCCGAATCGAATGTCAATTACAGAGCATATTGACAGTGCTATTCCCAAGTGAATTATAATGTAATAGCTCACAAATTCTTCGTCACAAGGCCAACGAAATTTACCAAAAATAATAACAGCACCAAATCGGTAATAAATAAAACGCGCGTACCCCTAAATGGAAAGTTCAATCGCCGGCTTATCATTTGTGTTTACCTAGTCCATTATACGGAGAATCGTTCCCAGTGATTCGGTTTAGCAATACTCACCAATGATTTCGTGTTATCGAATAGATTATAAATCCATATGTTGATACTACAGTGCGGTGAACGGTGATTCGCATCACGTTTTGGTGACAGTTTCTCTTTTTCTTTTTTTTTCTTCGATGATGGACTTTTTTGGCTTTTCATACCTTCGAATAGAATGCCTATGATAAGCACGTGCGATTTAATATATTGATTCATTAAAAATAGAACGCGATGATAGAGGCAATTTATTCTCCGATTTGGCGTCAAAACGGCTCGAAATGAAATTATTTATAAAGCTAATGGGGTCCGTAATTGGATTCAAATGGAATAAAGCTTTTAAATGGCAGAGGACTTGGCGACTTTTTAATATGGGTCCATCTGCATTTTAGCACAGGAGGAGATAATTTCAAAATTTAAACGTTTGAAGTGAAATTTTATTTACGTTAGAACTTTCAGGTGTAAAAATCGGATGAGTTATTAACGTTTTTTATAGTTTCAATACCTTCTTAAGGTTTTTTTTTGTTTTTATTAAAAACACGATATTTGAGAATTCTGTTACGTTACTATACCGTATTAATCAGATTTTTAGAATATCATCTCACTGTCACCCTTTTTCTGCATTATGCCCAATGGCAATGATTTAAAATTGTTCCTGAATTTGATGCTAGTAAGTGCAACACCAAGTTGACGAAACTAGCTGCTGGAACGTGATTCCCAAATACAAAAAAATATTTATTCATTCCTACATTCATTCATTATATCAATTACTAGCTGACCCATGCTCGCCTTGCTTCGCCAGAGTTCCACTTCCCAAATTTGAAACAAAATAATAAGCGTTGTACAAAACTACTTTGCGAATTTTGTTGATAGAAAAAGAACCATAATATCGGTTAACTTATGTTTGTAAGTGAAGTGTAGTGTAGTGAAGTTAGTTTTATAATAGCTGGGATTTATTATTATGTATGTAGCATTTTTATACATATGAAAATTAGTAAAGGAAAGGAAACTATAGAAGATAGAACTACTATAGCGCATTTTAAATCACATTTGAGTGATTCCAATTACATTTCATACCATCTGTCTTAATCTCAATCCCATGGGCATGCGCCACATTGGCTCTGTTACCAGTGTTGCCAGGCGCTTTAAGTGAAATTCCCCTTCACATACCCTGAAATTCCCCTTTTTCCCCAATCTTCGTTGTGGCATTCCCCATAGATTTCCCACAATTAAAATACTGAATAAACTGACTGTATCTTACAAATTTGTCACCAAAGTTCCACTACAAAAACTGAAATGAAGCTGGTATGAGCCTGTGCATATTGAACATATGGCTCATTTTCCAATCAGTCATACGATTATAATGTGTGATGTCAGTTACGTGGGTATGCAAAAATGCGCAAAAAGGTTGTGTTTCAGACGAAATTTTAGAGTTGAGTAATTCCACAGAAAAAAATTTTTATTGGGAGTTCTCACTTGGCCAGTCTTTTAACCATCCTTTGGTTTCGTTAAATCTCATTTCCTAACTATAATAATAATAGTTTGCGCAACAGGTCCGTAGGGACCCAAGGCCTAGCTTCTCACAACCACTCGTTTTGTGTGAGTTTCATTTTTGGAACGAATGGAAGGTAGGTATCTACAATTTTATGCCGATTCCAAACGGCTAATTGGAAAGCTCTAAAGACAGTTATACTCTCGGATGTTTGTCAGACGTTCGCGAGAGGTGGTGCAGTGGAAAAAACCCTAAGTTGGAATTTGGGTTTTGGCGGGATTCGAACCTGGGACCCCTCGCTTAGTAGTCCAACATACTAACCAGTAAGACACTGCGCCTAATAACATTTTCTTATTTTCCAGCATATTTTTTAGAAAGTGATTTTTAAGTTTTGAGGCAAATGTCAGCCATTTCAGTTTTGCATACATGGTTCCATTAAAAAAAGGGAATATTGGAGTTAAGTATGGACATTTGATATTATTTCTATTTTCCCCACATTTCGTTCTAGAGGAGGAGAAGATTCCCCTTTTCCCTTTTTTTTTTTTGAAATTTTTGATTTTTTACCTGGCAACACTGATATATACTCCAGTTCAATTTAAAAAAGAGAGAAAAAAGAGAGCACAAAAGAAACAACGAAGATCACAATAGGTACCTACATAAAAAAAAAAAAAAACACCAAAACACAAAAGGTGCAGAGAGAAAGAAACTGATTTTGCTGCACACACAAAAAAAAATTCCCTCCACTGAACGCTGGGAAATCCAACGATCAAGCTTTTACGTTTTTGAATTGTATAAAACTTATAGTTTAATGCATATTGTTCAACTTCAGGAAAACGTACAAAGATGATTTTTACTTGAATCCTTTGTACGTAATTGAACTTTATATAAAAAGAAAATCCTATTTCATTTGGTAAGTAAGTAAAATTTAAGTACCAGTTAAAAATTTCATTCCGGTAAAAAAATTAGCATTTTCCTGTCAAAACTGTTGAGTTTCTTATGTCCGCGTCAAAATTAAAAGATTCGTTTTTATTTTTGGGTTTAAACTTTACCTTGGGATCTATTTCAGACTCTGGTTACACAGTCTTCTTAATTTCATAAAAAATAAACAATTTTTGTGGGTAAACCCCAACTAATTTCACACACAAATAAAAAGAACAAACAGTAGATAAAACGTCAGAAAATCATCAGCAGTATCGTTACCATGAAAACAAAGAAAACAAATCGATTAAGTTCAAGGCTACTATTATCCGTGAACGTCATAGAAAAGTACATAAATTTCAAAAACAGAAATTGCATCGGTTTTTTTTCCCCCGACAGTTAAGCAAATTTAGGTTTATCGATTGGAATTAGGTCATACAGTATCTCAAAATACGGAATTTTTTCGCGTTATTTTTGTTTGTTTTTATTTATCTGATTTTTATGGGGATTTCTACCATCTACCTACGTCTTTCGTTTATTGGCTTTGCCAACATTGGTCGAAAATAGATTCTATGACATGCCAAATTCGAAAATTGTCACGAGATCCATTGGGATGTTGTGTCTGCTTGAGTAGAACCTGTCACTCCGAACATTTTAAGATATTTTGTTTGTAAAAACTACTTGTTCCATCCACGTCTTTACAAAACACAAATAAATCCACGTGTAAGATTTTCTTAGATTTTGAAAGAATTTAGTTTTTTAGAAATAACAATTTTTTTTAGCTATCTACTTAAACAATTTTTTGTTTTTCTATATTATTTCAATGTTACCATGTTTGTTCGCAGAAAATATTTTTAGTAAATACGTTGATAAATATGTATTTTAAACAAACGCCAAAGCCAAATGTTCCTGTCAATCATTTATGATTTAAAATGTTCACTGAATTTGGTTCCACGTGAGATGGTTCCACGTTACATATTTTAAATTTCAGCCTCAATCGCTTAGAGGGCTAAACAATCTGTTTTTAATACTTATATAAGTTCTTATATCCAGAAGAATTAGGAAAAATAATATTTCATAAACAGGCGGATTACATTTATTGCTATTAATTTATCTTATCAGTTTTTCACTCTTGGTTGCATCCAGTTAACCAAAAAGAACTCGCAATCATAGTGAAAGATTTGTGCGACCCAGTTGTGTATTTTCCCAAATATGTGTTATTATTTTTAATTAGCCAATAGATCCATATTTAACATATTTTTGGCCTTAAGGACGTATCCATCAGGTTGTTGTATTTAGCAGCCTTACTACTACGTAAAAAATCTTGTCAAACTATTTCAAGCAAGTCGAAATGGCGGCTAAAATAAATCGATCAAATATAAAGAAGAAAGCGGCTTTCTTGATGTGTTTAAACTGCTGTCCTTGAGCGGAACAAATAATAATTATTGTTCTGTAATTTTTTTCGCTTTTTATGAAAATCTGTGAATTCATCTTCGGCACTAACATTTGTTAGTGCTCTTTGTTTGTTTGATCAGGAAATAAATTCAATTCCTGCAAGCTTTAAAGGACACGCCTATCAATATAACTACCCTCGAGACGATATCGGCTTAATTCTTTTTGACCAAGTATCAAAAATCCACTGGCTGCCCCCATATCCAGATCTAAAATAAAACTATTCACAGCGTCCACCTCTATGACATCTTCATTACGAACTATAAACATTTATATTGTTAAGCTTAATATAAAAGCCGACATAGACTTGTACTTCTTTTAATGGCTTTCGACGAGACGCATTTCGTGTTGATGGGTCTAAGGCTCGGATAATCAGTATTCAGTATCAGTAGTGATGTCTTATTGTATACAGCTATGTACATTGAACACTCCTCCTCCCCAAGTACAGATGTCCGCATGGCGTGCCTTACAACATCAGACAGACGGTGCGGTTGTCGACCTTTGTATTACATAAACATCAACTTAACGCCCTATCACAGAGACGAAGCCGGACACTCATGACATATTTTTTTACAGCTCCCCCTATTAAAATAAATGCACCTATCCCCCAAAGCTATTATTTTCTAATTCAGCTAACATTCAAACCATTCTTCGAATTATTTACTACATGAATGTATCTAATAATAATTTCTTTTCCTGGATGCTTTTTATTCACTGTTACTTATCTGTATCTAAACATCATCAGACCCACTTACAATATAGTTGACGGCAAAACCCCTTAACAGCCATACAAGACAACATGACTGTGCTTCCATGGTCGAATCACTTGTCACCACCGTCATCACCTATTTCCACACAAATGAAATCGGTCACTGCTTTCAACGTTACCTTAGCTCATACACTACCTACCTGCCTACACAATACGAACAACAGAAAGCTCTATAGCAACGTTATATACATTTTCCATCATCCATTCAACCCTCCCTTATCACATCAATAAAATTCGCCTGTTGAAACACGTTCCGTTCTTATCACATTGTCAGCATACTTTTTATTACCAATTTTGTTTAATTTTCGTTTAACGCTATCGAAAGGGTTGCACCAACGTCAACAAGCGGGAACTTTGGAAATTTCCCGACAACCGTAAGCTAACTTTAGCTTGCAAGCTATTTGCAACTTCCAAGTTCGGTTGGTATGCTTTCATGGGGGGATACATGGAAGAGCTTTTCTTCACCCTGTACTCACCCATTGTACATATCCCATTTAGAATAAAAAAGGAAAAATAAATATGAGATGGATATGTATACATGGAATTTGGCACTACAGAGCGCAACAGGAAATCAATACGCTTTTTTCAAGGTCGCGCAGTGGAAGACCACCAACAGAGTAGCCCTTTCGGTGCCACTCGTTCAAATATACAAATAAATGTATGTATTTGATAATAATTTGTACCCCTCCGAGCCACCACCAACATGACAGCTACAATATTGATTTACATATATTCAGCATTATTGTGCCAAGATGTATTTTGTTGTTGCTTTTCAAATGGTACTATTTGTACGTCCTGCAAATAATAAATTAATGACTCGCTTCCGTGACCGTATGCACTTACCGTCACGTGCTTAAAGGAATGGTCTTCAGTGTGGATTGAATGCAATCGCTTAATAGTCAGACATAACTTTAAAAGCTACCCCCCCTACCCCTACCCCAATGTCTCTGTTAATAATTGAGTGCCCTTGTTGTGAGTCAAGACAAGTGCCGGCCATATGTGGTTTATATAAATGTAGGTATGTTGGCAATTTTAATTATAAAATGCAACGTCCCTTACGGCCTTGACTTTGAAAAATCATCCACCTATGGTAATTTTCTTTGCGTGCGCAAAAATTTTTAGAATTTAAAGTAAATGGAGAACAGAAACCAATACTGAAGGGTAGGTGGTGGCGCTGACGTAGGGTGGCTTTCACTTGTCATGTGAATATGGAGATAGACAGAAAAAATGCTACCAGTGGTGATTTCCACGAGTGCAAAGCATATTTATTTTGTTAGTATTCTTAAACGTGGCGTTTTTGTTTTGTAAATAAATTCTCCTTGTAAAGCGCTCCTAGATTTTCAATTTCATAGAGGCCTTGGTCCTGGGTGAGATTGTTTCAAAAGTTGGGGCTGGCGGCTGCGAATTGGGAAAGTCAGGGATGTACTACCACGAGAAGTGCATTTTCCGGTTATTGAAATATACTTCGGGTTCGATGCTTGTTTGCTGTTTTAATTACAACCACAAATTGTTAATTTTACCATGAATGGTATTATTAAAAATTAGTGTTAGTTGGCTTAAAAGGAAATGTTAAGACTTAGCAAGGTGAACATTTTAAACGTATGCAATCGGTGCATTTTGAAAATGGCCTGAAGAGAGTCAGCCATCATTGTGTGACAGTTTGGTTGACCCAGTTAAAAATCGGTGATGAAGAAATTATCAACCTACCCCCCTTGGAAGGGTAAAATTCTGAAAGTATTTATTTTCCTGAAGAAATCCCCTCATCGATGTGCAATCTTACACTTTAAAAGAAAATAGAAACTATATTTTTAGGTTAGGTACGCTTTTTAGGAGAATTATAAATGGTCCCTTTTAAGGGGGGTCAACATTTTTATGGGAGAAAATATGTTTTTTCATTGGGCTTACTTGAAAACTTAGAAGAAGTACTGTAATGATGAAACATGTTTCCAATCGTTTAACACAATTCGAACCCCAATTATGTAACTTCAAGAGCACCTTACTGTATCTTTCTGTGTTAAGATTATTGCAAATAAATTGAAATTGAAATTGAAATTGAAATTAATCACCGTGTCGTATTGATTTAAAACCGTAAACTTTGGAAGAAAAATATTAATCATGCACTTCAGGGCGAATGCTCAGACCTTCGCTTACGTTATTGAAGCCTGGGTAAGACAGACAACCCCTTTCAGCTAGTTTTCTAGTTTTCTGAGGTCACTCTCCAATTCTGCGCGACAGCTAAGTAGGATTCACCTGACACATTCTTAATCATTGCCCCTCGTGTGGGAGTTTTTTTTTAGACTGTTACTTACGTCTTTTCAAGTGGATTGTCGAACCTTGGTAAGACAGACAACCCCTTTCAGACAACCCCTTTCAGCTAGTTTTCTAGTTTTCTGAGGTCACTCTCCAATTCTGCGCGACAGCTAATTAGGCTTCACCTGACACATTCTTAATCATTGCCCCTCGCGTGGGATTTTTTTTTGTAGACTGTTACTTACGTCTTTTCAAGTGGATTGTCGAACCTTTCACTAATCTCCTATCTGTATAGGCATGCATACAAGTCAGCGTGATATTTTTGCATATCGCCCTAATGCAGATTGTGGCCAGGCGAGGGAATTTAAGCCTCTTCTTGACCAAACATCCAAATAGACCCCTACCTTACTTTCTTATCTTTTTAGGTCTTTGCCCATCCCATCGCAGTATTGGCTTTGTACCCCTAAATTGCAGCAAGTATACCTACCTACCTTTTGAGGTCCGTTCCACGTGCAGGTCCTGAGCTCCTTGTCTTTACTTCGATTGCTTTGGTGTCGTCAACATTTCGACCATCTACATCCCGGGGTTGTGTTTTTGCGTTGCAGCTTCTTTTTTTGGTAAAAGAAAATTTTCCGCAGTTCCACGGACAAGATCTTCCCTGAACTCCCTGGCCAAAGACCAGCCGACTTTAATTTTAATATTTTTACGGACTTCATTTACCATCTGTTGTCTTTCAAACTTTCGCTTTCGCTCGATAAATGTGAATCGAAATATCTTCCTTCGATCACCTTACAGACCGTGTCCTTCTGTCAATATTTTCAAAATGTCCAACAAAACCTTCGTCCATGAACTTTAAGGAAGTCACTAACATATGCAGAAGAAAAACAGGTGGCAGTGGTCCCAAAAAACACCACCCTTCTCCTTCTACCTATGTAAATAAAAACCATTAAGCCTAATGAATCAATTTCAATTAACCGAACAAACCTTCAGGACAACAAGTTCAAACATCTCGTATAACCACACTGCCTAAGCAGATGTGTCGCCGCAAAGCTTTCGTTTCAGGTGTCATTTTCCCGCGCTTTGTTTTGTGGGAGTAAAAGAGAGGAATTAACCACCGATAAGGGTGTCTTATCTCCATTAAACCACGTCACGTCAATTGAAACCAGCAGAGGCAACACCATCACCACAACGACAACAAACAGCTATCCATTAGGCTATTAGCATTTTCCACGGACATTATTTAGCCTTAATCGTCTACCACAAGTGTTAATAGCGACAAACAACGACGACGATATGATGGCCAATACAATACATTTTCGCAGAAGAGCTTTCCTTCAATATTTCTCACGAGAAAACATCCTCAGTAACATCCCTAAACCTTTCCCTTCCCCAACAAAGCGGTTCCGTATACAGATACGATGTTCGATTCGTTTTCCTTTTTTCGGAAGCAGCAGCAGCCAGGGTTGTGTATGTACAGTGTGTATTCTGTATGCATGGGAAGCCAGCAAAAATAAAGGGAAAAAGCTAACAAAAGAGCGAAAGCGACAATATCTACACGGAGAGTGTAGGTATTCGAGCTTTCATATCGTTTGGCCTTGCCTGGCCTTGACCGGAGCTCAGGCAAATTTTCACACAATGATTTGCGCCCCGGAAAATGTTATAGCGCATAAACGTCTCTGGCACACGGCGGTGTACGGTGGTGCACATGTTTTTCCTCCTCGCGTATAACGCTCTTCTAGTACCTACGTCAAAAATTCAATTCCAGCAACAACTACCCCCGTACTAATTGGGAAACTTCAAACAAAAAATAAAAAAAAAATAAAAAATCCCTTTACCGTGTTCTGTATTCCACCCGTAACGAGTAACGAGTGTGCGCGCCACTTTCTGTTTCGTTTGGTATTGTTTCTCGACAGCAGCAGCAGTTACAGATAGAGCTCGTTTCACTGCTGGCCCAGGATAGTGCTCACAGCGTGTTTGTGTTGCATTGCATAAGCAGTGTCCCATTATTGCAGACACTTCCGTGAATCAGTCGCCAAGCAGTAGATACTTAACGTTTAGAGTGTTAATTTGTCAAATCATTATCACATCCTTAATAGTAAAGAATAATTGTTGTTTGTTTGTCGGTGAAAAAAAGGTGCTAAAAAGTACATGTGTGTCTAGGGAAGAAATTCGCCTCGTCCCTAATGGGTTGAACAAAGCTCTGGCACGCACCTCTCATCCCTTAGCCCAAGGACCAACAACTGATGATGAGAGCAGTTGCTTAACACAGAATCCGTTTTGCATAAATATACAAGCGCAACAAAGATTCGTACGAGTTTCTTGTGAAAATTCGTTGTGGTAATATTAAAAGAACCTTGAACAGTTTCCTTTCACCCAACACACATCATAATCTTGAAGTGAAGTGATTTTTCTTACTCATCGTATCCTTTGTGTGCTGTAGTGCCTGAATCTATTTTTATCCCGGAAACATTATTTTGTGCAAGCAGTGGAAAGGATATCGTTAATTTTAAGTGACTTCTAGCATCGGTGGCAGTGGCGCGGGGAAATTGGATTCGTCTTTCACTTTATATGGCATCCCAGGTGATTTAGATGCGCGCTATGTAGGTGAGTTAATTAGTATGTACAAGGATTTTTCCTTACAGCGTAGGTGTGTAGGTGAGTGGATGTTTTGCAAGTGTCCTTTGCCAGAGGCCATGTAGAGGTTGTTTGAACAGATACCTACTTAAATTTTATATTGGCTGCACGTATTCATCTGATTAAGTGGTTTATTGCACTCGCATTGAGGACACCCTTTTCCAGGAAACAAGGCGTACAATGAGGGTGATGTGCGAGATGTCCAAATCTTTGCTGACCTCCAAGGGTGATAAATACATACCAACAAAGGACTCAGCATGAGTTTCATACAAATTTGATGATTGTTTCCACAATGTCGATGGCGAGAAGGCCTAAACGTCTGCCGATAGAAGACGACACCGTTCGGAGGTAAAGGTGGGTGGGCGGGCGGCGACTGGCAAATACGCTCTCAGCCGAACAGAATTAATTATGCTTGAGGCGATTATTTTCCAGTATTTTTTACTGTGACTTTCAATGCGAACTTTATGGAAATGTCCTCTTTGTTTGAGAGTATGCACGCGTAGTCCGGTCCATGAATAACAAACTTATTATGCTGGCAGATTAAATGTATATTCATTGTAAGAGAACTAGGTCAGGGATGTGGTGTATAACAATGGACGTGTTTTGATGAATGCAATACTTGCTTATTTTCTTAAATTCCGAATTCATTCGTTGAGTGTATGGGTATGTATCTGCTGCATCTGACAGTGAACAGACATGCTGTTGGGGATTGTCCCTGAGGCAATAGCTATTGCTCTTACGACTAGGGACATAGTGAGATACTGCCGAACTGACTTTGACCTGGGGTGGCGTGGGCTTGATGCCTCTAAGGATATGAATTGAACACGGGGTGGAAATAATGGAAGCTTTTAAAGTTTTCGTACACGTTTTGCCCCCCAAAACATCTATATTCTAGGTATGAACTCTTCAAAAAAGGCAAGAGTTGCGCAGCTTATTTTGTTTTGATTCAGAAATCAGAATCAGAAATGACCTCACAAAACCACATCAATGGATGGACAGTTTAAAAAATCTTCGCGCCACTCGGTATTTTTGCCATGGGACGATCTCTGGTTTCGCAACTGATTTCATTTAGATTACTGATAATGCAGTAACCCCAATGCCCCGATATGAATAGTAAGAAAAAAAGATTTTTTCGGCCCACGTTGGGCGCCACCTTTAACGGTCCGGCACTCTTGTGGAAGGAGGCTACTTCTGCAATTGAGTTAGCACACGCGACTAGGTCTTCACCACATACTGTCGCCAATGCTGACGAAAGGCTCATAGGGCTAATACTTGGGAACTCTCGCCTGAGCTTACATTCGAAGGTTGGTGGCTCAATTAATACCGCTTCCTTTATCGACAGGATCACTGCTTTTTTTGGTCGGTCCGGCAGTTCTTTGAGCTCGGGATATCGATATCGCTTACTCCTCAGCAGTATGCTTAACACGGTAAGTCTGAAAGCTTGGAAAGAAAAAGGTCAAATACAACCTCCGTTGTAAACAAGCGCAATAAGAAAAAAGTAATTTGTTTCCCAGTACATACTCAGGAACTAGGCAAAGAGCCAAATGAAATATCTCTTCATGTGTTAACCCGCCCCCCCCCCAAATAAATACGAACTCAACAAAATTGGCTTTCGCGCTCCCTAAAGTGTCTCTAACCAATAAAAGAGAATTTCACTGCCGATGTTCTCTTTCGCCCACACCGTTAAGACCGACAAATTCTCTTAATGCAACTGGCTTTAAATAAACGACCAGAAAATTTACGACATCAAGACATGAAACCATATCTCGCTTTCCAATATAATGGCTTCCAGATGACTGTCAAACAAATATCGACATAAAAGCCAAACATATTTTTTGTAACTCAATTTTGAACAGCATAAAAGATACTGATATGTATGTATTTATAGAAAGCCATTTATATTTATTTTTTAAGTGTCTTGTTTTGCCCACCCTACTGTTGAATTTAGTTCTTTGTTTGCAGCGCTATATTTTTATGTTTTTTTCTTGTCATCGACTTTCTGAGATAGGGAAAGTGTACCTGAGCTCATGGCACAACTGCTAGGACCTAGTTAACTGCTGCAGCACCTTTCAGAGGGCGATTGCTTGTAGAACACTGAATCAAACCAAAAGTCGAGGAATACGTCAAAAAATTTTCATAAATAACTACTTACTACTTACATGCCTGTTGATTCGGAGCGATGCACTCTAGTAACTGTTGATAATACTTGATGATTTCAAAGAAATAGACCGATGTCTAACGATGTACAAAAGGTATATCTTTATTGAAGAAGTAAAAAGATTCAATAGACAACAGGTGATGTTAGTTAAATTTAACATGTGGTTGGTTGACAGTTTGACAGATTAAGTTTAAGAAGCTTTTCTCTATAAAACATATGTTTTAAGGTAGGAACAAGAGTATTAGAATCAGAATGGGAATGTTGCATGAATATTTTAACAGCAACTGTACCAACTGCTTGGCGTATGCATTTATGGTGTAGTGCTTGATCTTACGCCATCTGGCGGGATGTAGTTGGTTGGTGTCTGTGCTGTAATATTCGTCCGAAATAAGATGCAGTCGCAAATAAGGTTTTTATCTTCGGTGCTGGTCAATTAAATTCGTGGGATAGCCCTTTTTATAATAAATAAATAAATAAATAAATAGTTGGCGCAACAGGTCCATAGGGACCCAAGGCCTAGTTTCTCACAACCAATCGTTTTGTGTGAGTTTTTCATTTTTGGAACGAATAGAAGGGATCTACAATTTTATGCCGATTCTAAACGGCTAATTGAGAAGCTCTTTAAAGACAGTTGTACTCTCGGATGTTTGTCAGACGTTCGCGAGAGGTGGCGCAGTGGAAAAAAACCTAAGCTGGAATTTGGGTTTTTGCGGGATTTGAACCTGGGACCCCTCGCTAAGTGGTCCAACAGACTAACCACTAAGCCACTGCGCCTACAGCCCTTTTTATTTGCATTTTTATTTCGAAGTGAAATGGTAATGAAGAGTTAACGGTTGGTTTTTGAGTGCAACCCCAACAAAATGGGACGGTCAAGTGGGCCGAGATATTCCTTTAACCTTAAGGTTGCAATCTCTGCTTTCCATCTATCCCAAACTCCAGAACAACGCTTCGAATTTTACATACATTTCTGTCGTACCGAAAATGGCGTTTCTTCAAAACCGATTTCTCTGAAATATGGACCAAATGAAAGGCGACTGTTCCCGCTATGTATCAAATGATGATGTTTTAACTTGCATTGAACTAAGTTCGGCGTGAATTTAACTGATGTAGTTTTGGTTCCATAAGTTAGCATTGGTCCTTTTGTGTTTCTAAACATTTAGTTTTTTGTATTGTTTGTTTTTTATTCATTCTGTCTTGAAAGCTAATATTTTTACAACAAATCAATTCAATAATAGCTTGAGGAGGAATAATAGTGATCATTTTGTGTTACTTGTTACAGATGAAAATCAATAACGGCGTCACAACACCAGTTTATATATACCATAATCTATCAATGATGTCAATGCCAGACACTGTTGATGGATAATAATTGACTTTGTAAATTTATTCCGCATTTCTATAAGGGAAATTCCAAAAATTATATTCGCCTGGATACATTTAAATTGAGCCCGTCGCCACCCGTAAATGTCAACATGCCTAGTACTCCTGACATTGAATAGTACATATCGACAGCGGTATGATGTATCTGACATAAGTCCGTCAAAATATGTGTTAATGTATCGACCACGAACCTTATTTTGTTCACTCTTATACTTAAACATTGTTGAACGTCTGTATTATTGTGTTGGACATTTCTCTTCATTTTCAGTTGTCAAAATTTGACGTATACGAATTTGTTTTCTCTAGCCAACAATTTAATCAGTTACACAAGTTCGGTATTGAATTCCAAGCAGCGTAGTTTGCGATGGCAGTTGTTCGGCAAGCACAATACTTCCCCCGGACTGTGGACGCGTAGTATGACTTAGGGGATTGTTGTCACTTTCCTCTTGCGTAAATACGAAAGACTCAGCAAGGCGAAGCAGCGCGGCGGAAATAATCGTACAAAATAGAAACTTGGTAGCTGTGTGCAGCTTTTCCGCTTTTTTCTTTTTAATCCATAAAGTCTGAGTACAATATATCCACCCTGATGGTGTCCACCGTACGGGAGCTTTATCAACGGCTCCGATAGTGTGTATATTGATTATTTTTATTCCAACTACTGTCACTATTCGCCGACACTGAAGCTGGGTAGCTGTATGTGGGCCTATAAATAGCATGAGATTTTTTTCAGCTTTTACAGTGCTATGCTATGCAGAGAAGATTCACTTGACGCCCACTCAGCTATTTGCATTTCTAGTACTACTATTCAAAGAGGATAGGTGCTTGTGCGTTAGATAAGTACGTGCTGTTTAATTGAATTTTCCATCATGTAAGTGGAGAGGATTAGAAGAGTGGAAATGTGTGTTTTTTTAGTCTTGTAAATATATTGTAAGGAATTTGCTTATGATATAACTGCATAGGTATTGTCGGGGGTTATTTGATGGATATTTATTTTTTGTTTTGCCGATCGATAGTGAGATATTTGAGAAATGTTGGATTGAGTTGTTGGGTGGGATTTTTGTTTTTGAAAATTTGTAGTGGTAAATGAGAGCAGAAAGGATTTCACGAAACACATATCAATCTATCCAATTCTCCGTACGTAGGATAGCTCTAAATTTCTTATAATTTGTATATTTATCGTAAATATTAAACTCACACGAACCAGTATAGTTGGGAGAACATAATCCAAGTTGTATATTGGCCTGTTGCGCTTACTATTAATTTTTGCATTTTTATTCGTGCACTTCTAAGAGCAACACGAGGATGTTAAGACGGCGTCATCGATTTTTTGTATATATTTTCTTGTAGCATTTGTATGGTCCGGTCTTTGTAGTAAGACCGCCACATCGTCACCGCAATAATTTGGAGCCAAAGTTTGAGGAGTCGGGCTACCTGTCCGAATTGTAAAGGCTAATGGAGTGTTGTAAAAGTGGCATTGGGCAAATACTTTTCCATGCATATTTTTCCGTCGAACAGGACTAGCTACTGAGAAATAGTATCAGCCGATTTGTTGGATGGATTATGACTGACATCTTCGGCTTTCGTATGTTTTTTGGCAGGCCAATCACTGTTGAAACTTGATTTATGACCTCACTTAAACGGCTCCGCGAAATAAGACTAAAGGAAATAAGGCACCCAGAAGTAAAAATGAAATAATTGCCCAAAAATGTGAATTTTAATGAAAATATGCCCCATTTTTAAAAAAGAAACTAGACCCAAATGAAACGAGGCTAATATTTTTTATTAATGGTTTTCAACGCTTGATTTTTAAAGTTATTCTAGTACTCGCTGATGGTTTTCAAGGCGAGACTTACAATTTAAATAAATCGCTTGCAACAAAGCTATATGACCTGCGATCAGCTACGTCCTTTAAACAGACGACACCCAGAGATCTTAAAAGCCTGAGAAAAATTTTGAAAGCAACAGGGCTTACATACAAATTTACTAATATGGCGCCATAGTCCGGTGTATAACTGGGCCTCTCCAGCAATTTACGCGGTTTCTTTCTGATTGCTTTCAGTTCTGCCTCCAAGTTCGTTACGATCCCCTCCCACTTTCAAGTCGATGTCGTTCATACTACGTAGTATTTCTGGTTTAGAGTCGAAGTCTTTTTGTGACGGATATAATATGCTAAATATCGTTCTCTTAATCCCGTGAACCCAAAACTAAACGACAAGCACTCAAAGGATTTTTTGGGAAGTACAGTCTTTTATTTGTGGGCGCAGTGGCTTAGTGGTTAGTTTGTTGAACTATAAGCGAGGGGTTCCAGGTTCCATCCCCAAATTCCATTTTAAGGTTCTTTTCCACTACGCGAATATCTGACAAACATCCGAAAGTATAAGTGTCATAAAAGAGCTTCTCAACTGGCCGTTTGGACGCAGCATAAAATCCCTTTCATTCGTTCCAAAAAAATATAATCCTCACACTAAACGAATGGTTGTAAGAATCTAGGGCTAGGGTCCCAACGGTCTTGTTGCGCCAATTATATTTTTTTTTCATACTTTCTGACAAGGCAAATGAGGAGCATTCCTATAGACAAAGGAAACAACATTTCTTCCCTCGATTTTTGGATGTGATCTAAATACCCAAGTTGAGGTAGATGAGGTCCATCAAATTTAAAGCGGCCTAAAATGATGTTGCCCTCATTTGTCCCAATTATTTTGCAAAAAACTAAGTTCTGCCAATGACCCCAATGCGGCATCGCGTACATTCTTCTATGTTTGATATTGGACAGATCTTTAAAATATTTCGACGCAGGAGTTGACCTTTGTGTTTTGCATGTTGAAAAAATATTGAAAAAATTACATGATCTCGGTGAGATTGTTTTCGGCCTTGATATGTACATATATAGCTAGCTTGCTCCATAGACAGGCGAATGAGTTTGGAAGGGTAGCAAAGCTAGGCCTCGCTCTATATAGCTCATCTCTGGAAATACCGTCGTTTGCGGCTTTAAAATCGACAACGCGATGTTGAGTAAAAATATTTCATCAGTTTGTTGATTAATGGTTTTAGGCGCCCAAACAATATGACAGACGGGATATTGTATGCAGTTTAGAGGGTCTCCTTTCGTGTGGACAGGATAACGAGGTTTGTTCCGACTAAATCTTGCAGATGGGTTCCACTCTGCAGATTGGGGTCTGTCTCTGTATGCTCTGCCCCAAGCGTTCCCCCACAGCCTTGAACTGTCTTGGTCCGACAACCTTGCTCATATCTAAAGGTGGTGCATTTCTTTGTTCCTTTATAAAAACAAAGAACTTAAAAAACAAATAGACAAACGAAAACGGCTTCAGGAGCAAAACATCGTCATCTCGAACGAACCACAAATATTATAGTTATTGAAACAACCTTGTAATGTTAATAATACAATGGCACAGTCACAGACACGACCTTGCCCGAGGGTTATTTCCTTCGAAATATTATAATATTCTCTGTCTGTTGTCTTGGAGAAGCTGCTGGCGAATTTAAATTAATAAATAATTAATGTAGACATGCAAGGCCTTGTGAGAACCTTTAAATTATATACCACACACACAGCACCTATATACCTATTCAGTGATTTCCATCAATCAATTTCCGCTCTGACATTGAATTTTAGCTTTTTACTTATACGAGTTTGGTTGATCTTCATCGGAGCTCAACAATTATAATCTATACTTGATTTGATGGTTGTCACGTGAAGATTCTGTTTTGTGCTGATGTAGCCATTAAACAGCAATCTGATGGGGAAAGAGATTTCTTGCCAATTACCAGTAAAATCACAGACGTGTTGTTTGTAATTTGGAAATATTCTAATAGGCAGCGTGATGCCAATAATACTGACTGATGGTGTATGCCTCAAATTTGCTGTATTGAGAGTTAATTTCCATTCACCATCGCATCTCTTAAGGGCATCCAACAAATATCTCCTAGAACCTACAGTACTTGCCATTTAAAAGCTTTCAAAAGATGGCATTCGGAGGCGAAATAATTTATCCATATAAGAAGATGGGCCCATGCCCCATAGTGTATGCCGCAATGTTTATATTAATATGAGCCTTGACGTGTTCCACACGAAATTTTCCACGAAATCGGTCTGAATGTGATAAGCGACTTCATGAAGAATACAATGCCGCAGCCGTCTTGTAAAAATAGGAATAATTTGCTCCATCAGAATTCAGATAGCACAACAAAATTATTCTATATTTTCGCATCCCATTCGCACATTGCATCCATCAAATTTTTTGTTTTTCTGATAAAATCTGTCCCGAACCAGATAAACCAACGACTCGACAGATCATGGAAATGTTTCTTGGAAATCATTACAGTGTGATATGCGCAAATTGCTGTACTTTAGCGTCACAATATCACGTCATCAACACAGCATAGTCATAGATATCTCAATCGTGAGTTCATTCCCTACGCAAGAGCTCTATCTGCTCTAATGTATGTGACTGGAACATCACGATATCAATGCGCACACACATTCAAGAGAGCGTTAGGTATACGCGTCGGAACGCTCATCAATTAAAAACTATTAAAATTAATTTCTTAATCGCGTGCTTGTACCCTTTCAAAGTCAACAAAATATTCCGCCTATGTAGACTGTGGAGGGTAGAGCCAAAACAGAGGTCTTGTGTCATTCTAAAGTAACTTGAAATGGCCCGGCTAATGACATTGGAGCGGACAACTTTCAGTGTTCTTGATGTAAATGAGTTGCCTTTAGGCGATCAGTATTTTTTTATTTTTTATTTTTTGTATTTTAATCAGATGACTTGGAATTAATTTTGTTGTTCTTTAGACAAGTTCGGATTCTAGTCATACTTCCATCGGTCATTGGTTTAAAATTAAACTAGTAGCAGTCTAATTGAAGTGGCTGTCATAATATGAATGATCGGGTATTTAAATTCAAGCGACTAACGGTGGTTGACATATGGAATTGATATGAGGGATTTTAGTCACTAAGTGGATGTAAGATGTTTAGAGAACGTACATCTGCGCTTACCTGCAATTATCTTTGGAATTTTTAGAACCTCGTTTAAAGAGTTAAAATCCAGAGATTTGAAAGACCCAACTTAGGTTCGGAATTTCTTTAATATCGATATTGCTATTGTGAGACAAAAAGAACCAGTCTATCCACCACAAGGAAGACACTCAATAAAGCGCAAAGACTGGCATGCCTACGTATTACAGAGACCATGAGAACTTGCCCAACCGCAGCTGTGGAGGTGCTATTGGAACTAACTCCGTTGCACCTCGTGGTTGAGGAATGTACAAGTAAAACGATCCTAAGAATGGCCAAGGAAGGAATAGGAAGAGGAAAGTACATCACACTGAGACCGTTTGACATACTACGCAAAAAGCAACCATTCTTGGCCTTTCCGAGAGACGACAATCATTCAAAAGATATGATTTCCAAAAGAACTTTGTTACTTAGCTCAGCAATACGAACAACTGGAGCAATGAATCCACAATTCACAGACTGAGCAATCACACAACAAAGTTGTTCACAGATGGGTCGAGAACTGATGAGGGAACTGGGGCGGGAGAATTTGTGCCTGGAACCAAATATTCTGAACCAATGGGCAAAAGAACCAGCATCTTCCAGGCTGAAATCTATGCCATAGGCAGGTGTGCCCAAATCAACCTCGACAGAAACAAAGTTAGCTGTGATATAGCTATAACGTCAGACAGCCAGGCTGCTATTATGGCACTTAATTCCTACATCATTAAATCCAAACTTGTATAGGAATGCCTACAAAAACTTAATGAACTTGGTAGGAGGAACAAAATAACTGAACTGGAGAGCGTGCTGTAGGACTGATGTCTTCCGCCAAGGAGAAAGATGAGTGCAAGAATCTCTAAAATGATTCCGAAAGGAATTATACTATGAGGGGAACTCTTTTGAGGCAATATACCTCTCTAAGATATAGGCAGGGGGTACAATAGGCCAAAGGGTCGCTCAAAAATTGGCTATAACAGAGTGCGATTTTTGCTCGGTTAAAAAAAAAATTGGTTAAAATTAATCAAGTCTCTGAAAAACACCGAGTATTCGTTGTTAAATACTACCGATATAAATAGGTAAAATGCATACTGTTAAAAACAACACATTTTATCAGTTGTTAAGAACCAGGTTTCTAGATAAATATCGACCAGCTGGTTTAATTCAACGGAGTTAGTTTGTTATTTACTACCGAGAAAAATTTATAAAAGGTTATTTTCAACCGAGTTTCCTTAAACAATCCACTAACTTTGCAGGAGCTATATTAACAGTATCACTTAATTGTTTTTAACCGAAAGTTGGTTGATTTTGAATAAGTCATTTTTCTGCGTGCAGTACAACAACCCCTTTCACATAACTTAACATGAATCGTTTGGACGTCTTACTTACTTTTCTAACTCGGTGCAGGGACATAAGTCCACGAGACATAAATTCATTATAGACTTATGTGTTATGTCCCACTTCAGTCCTACCGAAGTGGGACACACAGTGTTGGCCAAAACTAAAGCACGAAAAGAAAATTTAAGAAACTAAAAGTCCACTTCGTTTTTAAGGACATCTAGTTTATGCTTTTATTTTTAAAATAATTTAATCGTTTTAATAAAATTGTTTATAGTCAATTGAAGACTGATATATATTGTTTTGGAAAACAAATACAGCTAGCAAATTATCGAAAGTTTTTTTTTAATTTTCTTTAGATTTTTAAAGCGCAACTTTTTTTGTGGTTTAGTTTTGGCCAACACTGTGTGTCCCACTTCGTTAGGAGTGAAGTGGGACTGAAGGCTGTAAGTTCATAAAAAATATTTATGGACTTGTGCCCCTCTTAACATGTTTTTGTTTTAAAGCAATTCTGTTAATCTTAAATTTGGGCTATTTTTTATATTGAATTGTTTAAAATGGAAATCAAACTCAAATATTATTTGACTCAAATTTTCTCAATTTTTCTGCAGCTAAAACAAAAAGTACTTTGAAAGAATAAATTGACTAGGTTTAGAAAATTTAAGAAAATAATAGAGAAAGGATTATTTTTAAAGCTTATTACTTTTTTTAACTTACCTACTATCGTATTTTCATTCTGATTTTTGTTAAATTGTTATGTGGGACACTAATGTAAATATTAAGAATTTGGGCTTCATTTTTACTATTTCTTTTCTAAAAAAGATGTCTTCTACTTACAAAATATTGGAATGGTGTCCCATCTTTGAAAAATAAATTATACATTTACGAGTATATCCCACTTTGATCAAACATAATTCCTCAATCAAATTTTGAACTTATGTCTAGCGGACATAAATGTCGCTGAAGCTTCTACATAAATTAGTGCAGCCACCGCGATCGCAGGCACGTTTCTTAAAGTCGTCAAGACTGAGCGCTATGCCATCATCTAACTTAGTCTTTAAACGGAGGCTCGGTCTTACACGTTTCCTTGTCCTCTTGATCCTGTGGACTGGATTTTAACGACCATCTTGGCTGGAGCATTTTTGTCCATTTTGACGATGTAACCGAGACAAAGAAATGGGTTTTTTTTTGACTGTTTGGGCTACACCTACATTCCACACCTTTGTACAGTTCGCGTTTGTATTTTTCCTCTTTTACAGGGGCCCACTCTCATTTAATTTTTCCTGAAATTTTAGGACACAACTTAACGAAAAATTTAACCAAGAAAGCCTCTTTTCCCGATGACGTATTTGAGTGACCTGTGCAGCCAACCGTTACTCTATTGATAAATAGAAGATATTAAGCGAGTCAGGCAGGATATTCCTGTATCAGTAACTAGTTCCTTGTTAATTTTTTGCGACCAGACTTATTTATTCAAAATAAACCTTTTTTTGTTTAATCGTCTTTCATAGCAAACTATACATTTTCAACACAATTTTCTATTTATTACAGGGAGGAGGAAATGAAGATCCCGACTTGGTCCTGCTGGATACGGAAATGGAAAAAGTCTTTGCCAGTTCTAATAATCTTAGAGACAAATTTGATGTATCATCATTCCTAGATGCCAATGATCCAAAGTCCGCAGTCGGACCCTTTAAACAGAAACGTAAGCAAAACTGCCTAAAAAAAATGTTGTCTATGTTTTTTTTGTTTTTTTTTTTTTACACATTTGAACACACACTAAATACACAGACACATAAAAACAAAATGTAATTAAATTTGTGAATCTCTATGCTTCGACCAAAAACAATTTTGTAGAACAGCGGAAATCGAGTGGAGCAGACTTTACCGTTGGCGATGACTCCGATAATGATAGTACTACCGAGCCAAGCTGCAGTATTACAATACAAAATTATGATGACATTCCAGAGGATTGTCCTTTAGTATCGCAACGTGCTGAACATGGTGATCACTCGGTAATTGAATTCAGTGCATACTTTTTAGACAGGTGCTAAAGTTTTTTTTTTTTTTTTTTTTTTGTATCAGGACAACTCAGCTGAAGAGAAGCATGTTCAGTTCACCAAGAAGAAAGTAGTAACGCCTCCGAGTTTAGACGATAAGCCTAATGATTTGCATGAAAGAAAGCGGCGCAAAAGGTAAGTCAAATGGGAAACTTACTTCCTACAGACCAATAAAACAGATGTGGATTGTGTAAACATACTTTATATTTTTCCATATAAATCAGACATATGTGAGAACTGTTGTGTTTAATTGCATGCTAAAAAATTAGTCAAAAACAACTGCAGAAGCAGAAGCTAATATAAAATCGAGTCATAGGTTAATTTACGTGACATTCGTGTGGATTGTTTTTGGGAGAACAACTTTCTTAATTCTGACTAATAAAAATCGTACAAATCTTTAGCTAGGTCCGCTAGAAATGGACAAAAACGCTCCTAAAATCATTTTTAAAATCTGGCTGCCTTCATAAAATGTAAGTCCCCTTCTGTTAAAGGATTTAAAAAATTGTTTATAACGGCTCTTCAAGTTGGGTCAAGAAGTGACTCTAAAAACCGCACCTATACCAGGTCGAAAAAACACCTAAAATAACAAAAAACAACATAAGAAGCATCTTAAAACACGTAGAAAAAGATTAAAAACCGCTTTAGGCAAAAGTTTGCAAGCTGCATGTGAATGCACATCAATCATCCGCAGGGTTTTCAATTGTAAATCGGAAACTCGTCCGAAAACGTTTCGAAAAGCTTTCGTAAAACATATCCAAATATCCATCTCAAAAAGACAAATATCTGAAAGGTATATAACCTCAAAATAAAAGCAGTAAGTAAGAAATACAAGCATTTGTATCAGAGAGCATCTATGAACGGAAAAAAAGATTTCTTTTGCGCCAAATGTTTACGAAAAGATTTTCAAAAATCTAGATAAGGGCTGCAAACATGAGGCAAAATATTCTGAAAAAGCCAAACTTGAAAGCACATAATAAACCGAATTTAAGATCGCTACAGAAAAAGTGTCTGAAGACAGTTCTTAAGACGCGTCCACCTATAGATAAAATAAAGGTTCCCAAAGCATACGTATAATAAGTACCATTAGAAAACGGCCCCGAAACTCATTCAAAACAGATGATGTAAGAAAATTGACGGTCTATTCCGCACCCAGCAACGTGTTATGAAACGAGTGTAAAAATAGGATTGAAATAGCACCTGCTAATGTAACTACCAGAAAATATTTTTGTCGAAAAAGTCAAATGCAAGAATAACGCATTGGATCTTAAAGCGTGCCTCACTAAATCAATAAAGTGAAAAAAGGAGTGTAGAAAATAAAAACGCTTCGGAAATCGTTCTAAAAATTGCGTGAAGTATGTAGACATAAAATCGCTTCGAAGACGAGCTGAAATACAAGTATGGATAAGTTGCCAAAATTGAGTTAGAAAAAGTAATCACTGATCAAACATTAACTCAAGTTTCATAAAAATACTAAATATAAAAATTTGGGATAGAAATTATAAAAAAAAAAATACAAATGCACATTTTTGAGATAGCAACAAGTCTGAAATAAGCAAAAGAGGTCTGGAAAACACATTTTTAAAATTTATTCAGCGACTCATAGTCCTCACTCGATTCTAAAAAAGTACAAAAGAATCAATTCGAGTAAGGTTTTGAAAATCCCGTTTTTAAGCCTTTTCTTGCCGTTTTGGAAATGGTACTCAAAAATGAGTCAAAAGTATATGTTACTATGTCATATATGTCACTATTAAAAATCGGCTTCCCTGCGTCAGTTCAAGAAGTTCCAAAAGCCACCTCAAAAAATACGCTGTAATAATTTAATTACCTAGACAAAACTATCCAACTGTATTGTGATTATAAGCAATTTGTCGGAGCTATTTCTAGAATATCAACAACCCTTCTGTTCAAAATTTTGTATACGTCGGGGAGACAGATGAAAGGCAAAAGCCCATATTTTTCTCCTACGCACAGGGTTCATTGCATTTCCGACCTTTATTGGGTCAGACTTTTGATTTTTTGGATAGACAATATTTTGTTTGACAGCACACATTCGTTTAATTTAAAAATCTGCAAAAAAAACCCTGTCCAGACCAATCGACACTTAACATTCATAAAAGGCTAAAATTGCTTTATTCCCCTTAGTTAGACATATCTTTAGAACAAAACAACCTAAATAAAATTCGATGAAATAAAATAACGTATGACGCAATGCTCACAAAGCAATTTTAAAGTCTTCGATATATCTATGATGATAAACAGCACTATATAATAACAGTAAACTGTATAATCTCCAAATTGATGCACTGACTTGTGTAAACGTTGGCTGTTCGTTTGAAGTGTCGATGTGATAATAAATTTCACCCGGTTGGAGTTTAAACATATTATGGTGTTCTAGAAGTTCCACAAAGCCTTCACTGAATAATGAAAAGGAACTGTTATGATGTTCTTCCAGTTCACTTGAACGTAATTGGAATTCAGTTGGTTTCCGCATGAGTGATGCTACGTTTATCTCAAGTAAAAATTCTAGTGACAGAGAACCTCTTTGCTCCACAGGAGCTGCACAATAGAACTGAATAAATAATTATTTTTTTGTTTAAGAGGCCATCAAATAATGCTCGGCATCATCAGCATCCTTAGGCAAGGCGCACACTTGTTGTTTTCCGTGGCGTGACTTTCAATGTGGAAGCGATGCTATTGCAAAGGTTTCTTGTCTCCACTCGCTTGAACATAAAGCTTTTGGAGACGGAAAATGCATATCCGCTCCTTACCACATACCCATTTGCATGTTCGCGCTGTAATTTTGGAGCAAAGTTAAGCGATCAAAGCAGATAGACCTCAAAATATTAAAAAAAAAAAAAAAAATGGACTTTGCCTTTCACGAGAAACCTGTGGAAAGCTTTCGCATTCCCCCAGAGATAGGAACGATTCTATATCGAATCGCCGTTATTTAATACATTTGAACTAAGTCACAAGGCACTGGAACACTATAGACAGCTGAGTGGCCACATTTGGAACCATAATACTAAGACTGCTTTCTCTCTTGTCCTTACAGTCGCCATCAGTATTACCGACAACGCAAGCACTCCCACCAAGATTTGGCCGATGCCAGTAAAAGTCCCCAAGAAGGAGGAGGAGATGCCGTTAGAAAGATATCGGTACAGCCCGAAGACACCGAACTGGAGGTCAGTATATTTTACCAAAATTGTATATAAATAGTCCTTAAACTACAAACTCACAATCTTTGCAAAAGTATTCCAACTACGAGTAGTTGCGCTAATTTCTCTATTTGTATCTCTATCCCTCTGCTCAACATTGCTTGTGTTTAAAGCAAAAGGCGAACAAGGTTGCTTAACATCACCGCACTCTGTTGTAAATAAAAATACATTTTTCTAATCTCGCTTGTCTCTCCCCTCCAGGAAGCTGATCTCAATGAGCTAACCTCTCATCGGTCTGACGATCCGAGAGCGCTGCGGCGCCACAAGATCCGTCACTCATCCATCAAACTTCGTGATTTGCCACAAATCAGTTTGGCTGCTTTACAAGGTAAAAAGACTATCGATCACAGTCCTCATGAGGTGAGTCCGTGCCAAACTAGCTGGCCCTGCTTAGTCTAATTTTTGTCCATTTCTATAGATCTTCGTCCAATTGGACGAATTGGTGGGCACCGGAGAGGAGCGCGAATGGAAGGAGACCGCTCGTTGGATCAAATACGAGGAAGATGTCGAGGAAGGATCCGATCGTTGGGGCAAGCCCCACGTAGCGTCTTTGTCCTTTCACTCGCTGTTGAACCTCCGGCGATGCTTGGAAACTGGTGTGGTGCTATTGGATTTGGATGAAAAGGATTTACCGGCTGTCGCGTACCGAGTTGTGGAGCAGGTACAGTACACCAAAGATCGTCAAGATGGCAGTGATTTACACTGTTTTTTTTGTCTCCCCCCAGATGGTGGTCGAGGATTTGATCAGTGCAAACGACAAGCCTACTGTTATGCGATCATTGCTGTTGCGGCATAGACACGTGAATGAGAACTCAATGACTGGGTTTCCTTTCACAAAGAAGAAGTACAACAGTTATACGAGTCTTCAGGTAACTAATGGGGTACAGTTTGATTTTCTTTTTCCAGACCAATGGTTTATTGGTATATTGCCAGATAAATTTTGTTTTGCTCACTGTACATATATATATATACATATCTGTATCAATATACATTTATTTTTACAATTATTATTTATGTTTACATGTGCGTAAACTTTTATCTTCTCGGTGTTGACAAATAGTTATGAAAATTTCGTAAACTGTAATACGACAGGCTCAATTGGATAGGAATATTCGTGCTACAGGTTACGGGATTTATTTTTGTATATTTTTATTTAATGCACCGAAACAAAGAAATGGTGAATAACGACATTTGCACGAGTCCTTTGTAGCAAAACTTTGTCCGCTTACCGCAACAGAAATTAATAGAAACAAATATTGTGACGTATGTGCGGAGATATATATGTGGCGGAATTGCTTATACAATGCAGCGTCATGTGCATGTTTTATCTTCCGACGGATTCTCTTGGTACTCCCATACAGAGATAGCCGAACGCCGTGACATCAAAACTATAATCATTTTGATCTTAGCTTATCAAAACTACGCTTTACTCAAAAAATAGGTTGACTGAAACTCAAAATTTATCGCGGAAATTGTTTTTCAATTGTACGAAGTTCGCTTGGGTTCACTTATATAGAATAAGCTTGTATGTAAAATATTTGTTTCCACTCTTCAAACTGGGACTGGCGACGGGGAGGCTAACTCGAATCTTATGGGCACAAGTTTATCGCCGTACAAATTCAACTAACGACAGCTTTGATGACCGCGGTTAAAAAAAAATACCGGACCACTGAACATCTGGTAAAAAAGGCGTTAGAAGCAAAAAGCTCCAGACTTTATTCTACTTTTTTCGCATGTTGTCGGGGAGCTTATCAAATTTATTTAATTTTGATCAAATTTCAGTGACAGATCGTATTTCCCCCATAGATTGAGAAATTGTTTCCTAAGAGAAAGAAAGTAAGCCGTTTGTGCTAAATGTCTATCAAAAGCAACTTAGTTTTTGACAACTGCCGCTAAATATGCGGGAAAAAATTGTTAGACAAAATTTTAAAAGAAATTCCCATACAATAAGAAAGGGAAGTTTTGGTTGCCTGCCCAATATGACATATGTACCAATTCAAGTGTGGTTTCAGATTAGATTAAGTTTTGAAAAATCTATATCTAAGAGTCGAAATGGATAGCTCAAAATTGGAAATAGATGCGGAAGCAGGTTGTTACTAGCAAGCACGGCAAAAATATAAATATTTTACGATTACCAGAAGAGTGTAAGTGTATTCCAAGCTGAAATTCTGGCAATTGAAAAAGGTTCAAGATTGATAAAGTCAGACAACTTCCCTCATATTCTTTGACAGTCAAGGAGCACTGAGATCAATTAGATTTAAAACAAAAACAATTGGAAAATTGTGTGGCGTAGTCGACGACATAATACAGGAAGTGGTCTTTGCCCCGTCCGCTCTGCGAAAAACGACTCTTGCTTACCCTCAAATTGAGGTTAACAGGCTTTCAAATTGGAGATCTCCTGCACTTAACTAAGAGCAGTAACTATTTGCCAATCCGGATATGTTTCATATTTTCAGTCTTATTTAGAACAGGGGATCTACAATGGACCGAGTGAACGTAGGTAATGAGTTTTTTTCCATCACCAACCCCTAATAATCTAGCCTTAGCAATGAATCCTTTTATGAATTGGTTATAAGTTTCTTTAATGAAAATGTAATGATTGAAATATCTCAGCCTCTTCTCGCATTCCTATTTTCTTGGGGATAATCTGTATTTTCTTCCCTTTGTTGTAAATATCCAAGGCAATTTTTCTCCAAACCACGTGCCTTTTGTTTTTTTTGCAACGTTCAACTATTGAACGGCCAAAAGCTTTCGCAGCTTATTTTCAAATGAGGGATTTTTTCTTGGAGCGTTCACCCCTTAAAACCTACCCCGTTCGAGAGATTAAAACAATTTTACATTGGGTGGCTTCTTAGCAGCTCCTACACTGGCCCTCTGCGTTTGAATCAGGTTGCAGGACGCTTTTTAAGTTTTTGAGCGATATTTGGTGGGCAAAGACTTCGGAAGTTTCCCGTGATCACAACCCTTCAAAGTCGAGTTTACTTTAAATAGGTTCCGTGCAAAGGTCTGTACGAGAAAAGCCATGGGCGCTTTGTACTTGTTTTTGCAATGCGGTTTGTTTTGAAACTTTCAACGCAAAGAGCATTTTATGTGACCGACTATCGTTTTTCTAATATTTACCATAAGCAAACTCTTTCAAGTAAACTACCCTGCCATTGACCTCTCAATTGCTTGACATTTTCACTTTCAATCAAACTAAATATAAGATTATTGTGACTAAAATTCATTCACGTTTAGACATTTTGAAGTTCACAAATAAACAAAATGCCTAGATCCATATGAGAAATTAAGTGTCAACGAGACCTATGAGTAGGGTGACCAGATCCCCTCCCAGCAAAAAAAAGGAGACACCTTCAAAAATCTCAAATGAAAAATTGAAGAACAAAAAACAACAACCCAAAAAAAAAAAAAATGTTAATTTATTATAACAAACAAAAAACATCAATTTTAACAAATTCAAATTGCAAAAGAAATTGAGCTGTCAAATTAGTGGGTGTGTTCAGACGATTGTTTAAAAAAAGAGAAAGATGGTGGTGTGTTTAGAAGTGAGTGAATTCGGGTACAAAAATATTTTAGGTCGTGTTTACACGAGAAAGATACAGAAAATTTCTGAATTAGTGTTGAAGAAAAGGCTTTTTGTAGTCTTGTGGCGTCGAAAGAGGACAAATTACATATTTTTTTCAAAGAGATACCAAACATTTTTTTTAGAGAAAAAGATGGCGTGCCCTCTTAAAAGAGGACGTCTGGACCTGTTAGTCTTCATTACTAAGTTCGCACTTACGTAATTATTTTCGCAAGCTCTACAAAAACCGAAACTCCCGCAGACCAATCTTTTTCACCCGCACCCACATTCAATGTACATACACCAAAACAAGTCACATCTATATTCAGCTTCCTTCTGCTTTCATCTCAACTTGCCCAAATTCTTCATTCATTTCAAAAATCAACCATTTTCAAAGAAATAATCAATTTTCCATACGAATTTATTAACTAAATGTATTTTATGATTGTTGCAATTAAACAAAATCAATCAATTTTCTCTTCCTTTCTTTCCTTGTTGTTTATTATTTTAAAATTACTTTTTATATATTGTACCAACACAAAAAATATGACAAAAAAAAAATGTAAAGTTACTATGGATGGGCAATGAACAACGCAGTGAGTTAGCGGCTCGAAGATCTGTTTACTCACCCCCAACTGCACTCCCACCACAATTCATTGATCGCGCCTACAGACGACATTCAACAATGTCCTACATAAGTGTAAAGTTTTGCTTAGCTTTTGCTATTAAAGTAGATCAAACCAAAAACCAAAAAAAAAAAAAAAAAAACAGCTTTTATTTTATCGTTTAACCGTTGAAAGCCGTTCATTTTGTATATGTTGCAATATTTAGTATAGTACTTTACCGGTTACAATACACAATCTTGCACTCAATCTTTTGATATTTGTTGTTAAATTTTTCCTAAAACAGAAAAAAAGTACAGAGTGTTTCCGGTAAGCTAAATTAATCATTGCGATCATCCAGCTGGATACGTTTTTGGGCAACAAATATACCAACATTCAACAAATTGGCGAGTTAACTAATAGTTGAGCGAATTAACAGAAGATGGACACATATTTCATGGGTATCTCGTGTTCGTTTTTGTTGAAGTAATAGCTAACTTGACACGTTGACATGGCAATTCTGGCATATGCGAGCGTTCCATATTTTGCCCCAAAAAAATACCTCCAGCTTCATGTTATATGTGGTTTGAACCGCTTCAACTGGAACACTCTGTGCGCCTATAGAAAAAATCTTATCTTCATTTTGCTAGCATTTTTCAATCGCCTCTCTCATGACCCCTAGCCCCGCCCTCAATTTCGTCCCAATCTCATGCTATGACGTATTCGACTTCGTTTTGCATGATGTTAGCATAGTTGGAATGATTCAGGATTGATTGTCGATTGTCTTATATGTTTTCTGTTACTTTGTTTAATAATAATAACAAAAAAAAAAAAAATCATAAGATCCTCTTTTAACGATCACTAATCAAGATCACTTCGTTTATGTAGAATCTGTCGGATGATAAGAAGCCGAAAATCCTGCCGGCCAGTGACATTTGTGGCAGTAAGAGGAGCAACGACCTGAAGATCGACATGAAAGACGATATGTACACATCCTCGCAGGAAGATCTAAAGAAACTGCAAAATGATACGATCCTCAAGAGGATCCCGATTGGTGCTCAAGCTACTACTGTTCTGGTAAGTTCACTATACAGTGCAGCCCCAACTAGATGTGGTAATGTCATCCCCTTTTCCAGGTTGGTGCTGTCGACTTCCTCGATCAGCCGACGATCGCTTTTGTGCGCTTGGCCGAAGGCGTGGCCATGCAAAATATAACCGAGGTGCCGATTCCTGTTCGTTTCATGTTTATATTGTTGGGTCCAAAAACCGTCGACTTAGACTACCATGAAGTTGGTCGATCGATCGCTACGCTTATGGCTAACGAGACATTTCACTCGATCGCCTACAAAGCCGATGATCGTAAGGATCTTCTCTCGGCCATTAATGAGTTCTTGGACGACTCCATTGTGTTGCCACCTGGTAATTGGGACCGCCAAGATCTGCTCCCATTCGAAGAGCTGAAGGCGAAGAAGGACTGGATTCGATCGCGTAAAACAAAGGCTTTGCTGGTAAGTGGTTTATCATACAAAATTTAAATCAAAATAACCCTCGCAAATCTCCCTACAGAGTAAGCAGGCAGAGGAAGATAGGAAGGAGGACAAGAAAATCCCGCCACATCCCAAGGATGTGAAAATGATCGAGAAGAAAAAGGGCGATGACGATGATAAGAAGAAAATGAATCCCTTGGAAAAGACCCATCGTCCCTGGGGTGGTCTGATCAATGACCTTAAACGTCGCCTGCCTATGTACAAGAGCGATATCCTCGACGGTCTAAACACCGAGACCCTAGCTGCTACAGTATTCATGTATTTTGCCTGTCTCTCCACGGCAATCACATTTGGCGGTTTGGCTTCGGATAAAACGCACAATATGATTGGTATCTCGGAAACCCTACTGGCGGCCTCCATTTGTGGATTGGTGTTCCATGCACTAGCTGGTCAGCCGTTAGTGATCATTGGAACAACTGGTCCCTTGCTGCTCTTCGACGAAGCTCTGTATAAATTTTGTCAAGAGAATCACTTCAGTTTCCTCACAGTGCGAGCCTACATTGGGATCTGGTTGGCTATAATCGCATTGACTGTATCTGCCTTTGAAGGCAGCGTCTACGTTCGACTCTTCACACGATTCACTCAGGAGATTTTCTCAGCACTCATCACACTCATCTATATTGTGGAGACCATTACAAAACTCATCTCGGTGTACCAGAAGCATCCGTTGCTGCCAGACTACAATCTGCCTCCGCCGACACTCATCGACGTATTCCCAGGCAATGGAACCGCATCGAATATCTCAGTAGAAATCCGCAATGAGACATCGATTCTGCCGGCCCCCTCACCGATCAACATGCCAAATACGGCGCTCTTCTGCACTATTCTCACCCTGGGCACCTTTACGTTGGCCTATTACCTGAAGCTATTCCGGAATTCGCATTTCCTGGGCAGAAATGCTCGTCGTGCGCTGGGAGATTTTGGCGTGCCAATTGCCATCGCCATATTTGTGGCTATTGATTACTTCATTCCGGCTGTTTATACTGAGAAGCTCAGCGTACCTGAGGGTATTTCACCCAGTGATCCTAATCGGGGTGGATGGTTTGTGCCATTGGGACCAGTGCCCACTTGGATACCGTTTGTGGCGGGCATTCCCGCAATTCTCGTTTACATTCTGGTCTTCATGGAATCACACATATCCGAGTTGATTGTTGACAAGCCGGAGCGTGGCCTAAAGAAGGGTTCCGGCCTGCATTTTGACATAGTGCTGTTGTGCTTTCTGAATGTGATTTGCGGCTTCTTTGGAATGCCGTGGCATTGTGCAGCTACAGTGCGTTCCGTTGCTCATGTGTCCTCTTTGACTATTATGTCGAGGTAAGTCTTCCTTTATTTAAGTTTGTAAGTGATTAAGCTATGATACGAAAGTCTCTACGACAGCAATTCTGTATTTGGTTTTCGAATATCTTAGTCTTTTAGTTTTTGAAACATTGATTTGAAAAAAAGGAAGGGTTCAGTTCGCGCACATAGTCAATGCCCAAAAGCGTACAAGCTTCCTCATGTTGTCAAAATAACCGTGGATGAATTGTTCTTGAGTTCAGTTGTCTAATAAATGAGGTATGACATGTCCGTATGACATGAGTTGACTGTGGATAAGTTGCGATAACTCCAAAATTTAATCGTTGAGTAGTTTGGACACACTAAGATGAAGAAATGATGGACCACATTTATTTTTGAACTGACATTTATTTTATTCGACATAGAAATGTGCTAATATAATTATATTCTTTCAGAACACATGCACCTGGTGAATCTGCACGAATCATCGACGTCAAGGAACAACGATTGTCTGGCTTTTTTGTAGCGCTTATGGTGGGTTTGTCCGTAACAATGGCCCCGCTTCTAAGACTCATCCCAATGGCTGTACTCTTTGGTGTATTCCTCTACATGGGTATCGCCTCAATGAGCGGAGTCCAATTCTTTGAAAGGTACACAATTCATATTGAAATATGATCAAACAAATCCTAAAATGATGTTACTTTCCATTTTAACTTCACAGAATAAGACTGTATTTCATGCCTGTAAAACATTATCCACCAACGCCATACGTGAAGCGAGTACCAACTTGGAAGATGCATTTGTTCACCACCGTCCAAGTGGTCCTGCTGGCCACTCTCTGGGCAGTCAAATCCTCCAAGATTTCACTAGCGTTCCCCTTCTTTTTGATAATCATGGTGCCTTTACGCCAGAGGCTGGCCGTTTTCTATACACCCGAAGAGATGAAAGCGGTAAGTCTAAGCCGCATGCAAGTTTCTCATAAACTCTCATAAACGTTCTCACCCTCCAGTTGGATGGCAGCGAAGCTAATGCAGATGAAGACGAACCAGACTTCTACGAAGAGGCAACAATACCGGCTTAAGCTGAAAGAAAATAATCAAACACAAATCACGATTATTTAACTTTACTTAATTTACAACCCAACTAGTGTAATAATGTCTAAGTATTATAATAATTATTGTTGTTAAAAAAAAAACACGTATTTTATTTAGAAACAAAAAGGATCAAAGAGCGTACTGTACATCGTGTAGATAGGGTGTTACCAAAGTATATACAAATATACATATTTATTTGGGCGAGAGCAAAAGCATTAAAAATGTTGAGCTACTTAAACTTACTGCGATGAAAAAGTTTAAAATAAACAAAAGAATTAATAAATCTATATATTTTTTAAACATAATTGTTTTTTTTTTTTTTTTCATTGTACAGCTCTAAATTTATTTGTAGGTTTTAAGTGATGAGATTTATGTAGTTTTAGATACAATCCAGCCGCGCGTAGGAGCCTGATTGGCGAAGCAATATTTAAAAAAAAAAAAAATTAACAAAATTTTGTCAAACAAATTAATCAGAAAGAAACGAAGTTTAGATACAATTTGTGTCATCTTAACCAATTATTTGAATAAAAATGTCCTTTGCTGCATTTGCAGATTACATACATACTAGATGATAAATGATGTACCTTTCTGTTGTGTAATGAAAATTACTATAATATGTACCTAACTACTCATTGTTAATATAATTGTAACGCACTCGTGCTCATAAAAAGAAGCTGTTCAACAAAAAAAAAAAAAAAACAAGAAGTAGCATTTTGAAGTGCAATAAATTTAAACGCTGAGAAAAATTGTGTACAAATATATGTTGTGGGTATATATTGATGATATGATATATACGAAAGGAATTGTGAAGGTCCAGGGTGGGTGGAACGTGCTTGTAAAAGTGTGTACCTACTTTGAAAAAGCTATGCATGCCAATGTGAATCGATAAAAATATATTTTCGAGTGATATGTGTACAACACCTCATAGAGAAATATACACACAAAAAGAAAGAATATATACATATATATACATATATTTAATAATGAAAACATCAAAACTTAACGAATAGTCTTAATTCTTAGATTATATGAACACATTTGAAATGTACACTACAACTTATCGTATAGAGATGTATTTTTTTTTTGTTCTTTTCTGCCTCTTATGACAAATAAAATTTTAAGCGAATTATTTAAACATTTTAAATAAAACGGATCACTTCTAGAAACTGAGCGGTTGTATTTTTTTATACTTATTTTGTTGGGTACATTAGGCGTATTCCAATTCAAGATGTGCCAGGAGACTAGTCTGTGCGCCGGAACTCATCGGAATTGTTCAGATACATATTTGCCAACGGTGTCCAGCTTAAAAGAAATAAATGTCGATGCAGAAGTCCCGTAGAATCGGAAACATAATATTCAGCACGATATTGTAAGAAATATGAAAATTTTCTTCACTTTACTCCCTTTGTTTCCGTTGTCCTGCTCGCAAACGTTTAAAAAGCAGCGTAACTTAAATAACCTACATAAAATAAAGCTTTGGGTTTCTACAGCACGATTCGAATGGCTTTTTTGCACCTTTTCCGTTCCGATTTTTTTGCGATTTCTCTATATAAAATATTTTATTGTATATAGATATTAAAATTGATTTTTGTATCGAAAAAGCCGTCGTTGTTTTTTGTTTATCTTTTGCCCGAAACGAAAATTAAAATGTGCTTTTGAAATGAAAACCAAAAAAAAAAGCAGAAACTTCAATGAAATAACTTTCACTTTTTTGCATTCGTTTTCAAAATTTCATTAATCAAAACGACGTTTTCTATATAAATAATCTCTATTGCTATCTATCTATACATATAAAAGAGACTGACGGCTGTGTGTGCAGTCATAACTCGAGAACGGATCATTCGATTTTCACGATTTTGGGTTTGATGGATGCGTATTGGGCCAAGAATAAATAGACTGGATCGAAGAACGGGGAGAGTAACTTTTAATACAAGAAATATTATTTCCAATTTTTAGAATCATGTTATTGAACGAATTTTGGGAGAACGAAGTTCGCCGGTTCAGCTAGTTTTTAATAAATTGATGAAAGTACTGATTGTTGTCCACGCGAGTCCTTTCTTTCAAAATGTTGTCTTATTATGAAATAGGAACGCTACATGGAACTCGTGCCATCAGACGAGCTTTAGATTGGATTGGCTTGATTGTTTTTCCAGCAGTAAATCTGGGTAGGTGGAGGCAGTTTTTCGGGTACATTCAAATGTTGAAACAGAAGTCCATTTAATTGCTTAACAATTATGTGTCATATGTAGGCACATCGAAATATATAGTTATAATACCAAGCATGATATTATTATTCTTATTGCTAAACTAAATAGATGTTCTATAAAGGCGAGAGGATAAAAGGATGGGTATGTTTCAAAATGAACAAATAATCAAAGGATCAATGTAAAGCGTATTTTCGCTAGGCAGCAGGGTTGGCAAATATCACTCAAGAAGAAATTAAATCTCTTTAATGTCCGACGGAAGGATGTTAAGTAAGACATTCTTCCTATAACAGTTGAGCGAAACCTATTTCTGAAAAAGCGAAAAGAGGAGACGACCAAACTTCAGATACCTAACAGCCTTGGAAGTATTTCATTGAGTACAGAATGAATCTTGAGCGCATTAAGAAAAGATGAAGTAAACTAAGTATAAAGATGAACGTGTAATGAAATGACAAGTTCTCGTACCAACAGTGTTGTGCCAGTTTTCTCAATCGGGTTTTATACCTATAAAATGATGAAAAAAATGAAACAAATATGCAAAATAAGTGCGAAAAAAGGAAGCAAAAACAGGACAGTATGATGAGAGATATCAAAAAAATGGTTTGAAAATAGAGATGTGGTCTAGTGTTTTAGGTACTTAAAAAAACTATTTTCTTTACACTTATTGCGGATGTTCACCAGCAAAAACTTGCCGCGAAACGACCATCTGGCAAAATATAATATTATGGAAATGGATATTTTTATGTGTTACATTTTTTATGTTTCATATTATATTGAACGTGCTATTTATCTATGTTTATCGGATTTCTTTAGAAATTTAATTTTTAAAGAAAATTATCGTTACTTGTTTTAAATAACATTTTAGAACTTAAAGTTTGTAACTGAATTTTATAAAGAACTTTTTTTTAGTCGATATATTAAAAATGGAGAAAACTGCCCGATATCTGGAGGCGGAAAATTTACTTTATTTTTCTACTGCAGCCTTTCAAAAACTTTTTTTTTACCGCTAAATCAACTGAACGATATATTTGAGCCGCTGACAGAAAATTTGCGTCCGAACCGTACGAAAATATTAAGATTTTCAACAACATGTGTATAGCTAATTCGTATTATTGCTATTTTTATTTAAAAAATCCTAATCTTCTTAATGATATTAGTTATTATTCGTGATTAGATAGTTTGTGCTCGCATTGCTTCTCAAAGTTCTAAGAACGGGGGAGCTAGCAAGACAAGTCGGGCATTCTGATGGGTATAGGGTATATCATAAGAGCCGCCAAAAGGCTCTAACTCATTGGAATACTTTTACGACGTTCTTCTAGAATTGTCAGCTTGTGTGCAGTACTGTCGTTTTCAATTTTTTTTTATGGTATTCCAGGCCTATATTTTTGGGTATCATTTCTAAGCAAAGAGTATCCAAAATATATTAACATGAAGTTGCTATACCCATATAGTTTATTTTTTTTTTTTTTCAAACAAATTCTTTATTAAATTATTCCTTATTCGCATTAATGGGGACGTTCGGATTCCTAGTTTAGCAAGTCTGACAACTGTCTGAGTAGATGTATATCAGTTTTATTGGCCCAGAGTGGTCACGTGATTAGGTTTTGCAGTTGACGTTTATGGAGGGGAAGCCGACAAATGTAGTCAAGAAAATCCTGCCTACATACTCAGTTGACATTTCGAAGAGTCAAATTTAAAATAAACAGAGTGGCCGTGGCAGAATTCTGAAGAGTGAGAGAAAAGGTTGTCTTTTCTAAAGCTACTCTGCAAATTTTGAATTTTCGCATGATATTAACAGCCATTAGTTCGCATAACACTATAAAAGTGGTGTCAACCGTGTTACATTTTATATGTACTTATTTGAAAATAATAATTTTCTATGGATACCTATATGAAGGTCGTTTTCCAAATAAAAAAGGGAAAAATCAAATAAAAGTAACGCTGACCGCGAGAATACAAAAACAATTCAAGTTGCCTAGTCAACTAGTTGACGTTTTACATAAACTAAGTACTCCGAACGTCCCCAATGCTATGCGGATAGATAATCATAAAATTAAACTATTTGACAGACCTAGAGATGAGCAATTTATTCGTTAAATAGTGATAGTGGTAAGATAAATACATTTTTGCGACATTTATCTCAAAATTTTCAATCGCCCCCAGTGCCAGCTATATGAGTTCCGCAATGGTGGTAACCTAGGCAACCTGGTGCTTGTACATAAGCATCTATAAACAACATTTATGTTGCACTGCGCGAACTCGCCAAGCGCCCTTGAAAGTCATATACGAACTGCGATCTTAACTCAATACGTCTGACCCACTTGATGAGTTGCATTGTGCAGTCCTATACTAATACTGTGATACCATTGAGCAGGAGGGCTTTCCCTGTTCAATGAAGCTGTACCTACTTAACAGGGTAACACATCGGACAATATTCCAAGGCATGATTTTAACTATCGGTAACCTAGGGTACCTGTACGGACTTGTTGCCCTAACTATTTATATGTTTTCATCCTCTAGGTTGGGTTTATATATCTATTCTCTATCAGGGCCTTCGAGAGAAAACTCGGTCAAGGGACGGTTAAACGCCGGCCCCATGTGTGTAAGGCTTCATAATTTATATATTTTATTGCAAATTTCCGGGTCCCGGGTAAATTATTTATGTAGAAATATTTAGAAATTTTGAATGTTTTAATATAACATTTAACCAGTGAATGGAAAGTGCATAGAAAATTGTCGAAGACTACACATATTCAAGTCGCACGAATATCAACACGAAAAAAGTCAAGTGACGTTTTTTTGTTCGATTAGGCCCCCGAAATCTGAAATCTGAGGGCAAATCTGAAGAAGCCCAAGCGAATACTACCTAATTGATGCGGAATATTTCAATGTGAAATGAACGCGTTTATATTCTTCATTTATTTTGTTCCAAAACGGATACTTCCAACGCTATTTGAGTTCCGATCTGATATGACATTCGTATGGGATTTTTTTCCGAACGGATGCCTCCATAGGGGTGATAGTCTGTACTCCGCAGGACATAATTATAGGTTCGTAAAGCCAAAATCCGCCATTACGTAATTAGAATCGCCTTGAACGCACTTATTGTCGCGTAGATACATTCATAAAAACAAATTAGATTACCTCCTTCCCCATACACGTCAAACTTCCATTACAACGAAAATCACATTTCACTGAAATAATAGATTTGCTAATTACCCACTGTCATTGTAGTACGACCTTTCTATTTTAATACATAAATCATTTCATTCACTATCCGTCCCATAAGTGTTCAAGGTAATGGAAACACTTTGATTTACTGCATCGCACTACAACAACATCAAACTCGTATATTAGGCTATTGTACCGACCTGAGTTAACCTTTAAAAGAGCTGACAAAAGAAAAAGAGTTAAGTCCACTATCGCGTGCCACTTTCGAGACTAAACTCATTTCGATTAATTCAAATGCAAATATTGGGCGGCCTTATGAGCACACCTATACACAAATTGAAGGGGCGTTTCCTCAGTTGTGCGTTTATGGGTTTTTAACAATACCTAGGTATCAGAGGGCGCATAAAAGCGCCTCCGTAATGACACCATTTCTTGTTCGGGGAACAATCAAAGGACTTTGTAAGGTTATATTGGTGACACACCGTATTATTTTGTTAATGGATTCTACATATGTGGAGGCTTGTAATTATGAACGGTTGTTGTGGAAATTACAAGCTTTGCGGTGAGACTCCTTTCAAATCGAAATCCCATTCACACGAAGGTGATGGCAATTATGGAAAAGTTTTTTTTTTCCGTTTCTTGTCCAAATGTGAAAATAATCTACGCTCTATATTTAATTGTAAATTGTATTGATTTGTTTGACCCAATTAAAGCTTGGTTGGGTTAATAACCGGCACTTGGTTTTGGCGGTTGATTTCCAATGACCCTCGATATTAGATGACAGTATTTATAGGCCACGCAGCGCGCCGCGCCCGCCTATGCATAGCATTGTGTGTGTTATTATTTTAATGTCAATTACTGGGGAATATCTTAGGGCTATCGAATGGCTGGGCGGCGATTTTAGTGTTAGCCCACAATTCCGCATTTGCGTTCAAGCTCATTGAGCCGTAATTTGCAGCCGTGTCCTTTTATACTGATGTGATGGATAGTCAATTAATTAACACAATGAGAACCATGCGGAGCAAGGAGATTGACCTTAGATTATTCCATTTGAGTAACCAGTTTACTGCTTGTCGGTCTGCCACGAGACCACCTGTCCGCTGGCCGCCACCTATCCAATCGATGATGTCAGCGTAGCGGATATACTGTAGTTGACAGGTTTTTTTTTTTATGTGATGCAGTAGTTGACATCTCACTGTTCAGTAGCGATTGCCACGCTTCCAGTTACTTCTATCGAGAAAGATTTGTTTTCATGAAACATATAATAAATGTTAAATATCTTACCGTTTCATTTGATATACTTGTAAATTACCAATCAGTTTTTTTTTTCTGTGCACATTTTTTGTGAGTTGTAAGAATAACTCCAATTTTATTAGTAAAGATTTTTTTCTGAAATTCTCAAAATATGTATAAGAACTTTTGCTATTTCAAATGGCAATACATAAAATATTTTTAATTAAAGACTTAATATTATTATACTACATATGGGAGCACAGTTGTTGGCACTGGCAATAACTGTACTTTTGACGGTGACAGCAACTATAGTATGAGACGGTTAATATTGTTTCATATTATTGAAAATGCCTAAACAGAAAAGCATTAACGATGAGGATCGGCTACAACTATCTACTTCAGTAATGACATTTTACTGAATTAAAATATAAAAAATTGCAATAAATTCGTTTCGATTAGTTGTTTTAAAGTTTTAATAGTTAAATAGAAAAACTAGACTTTGAAGTGTTTTACATTTAATTAATTTAATACTTTTTTAAATAAATGGTTTCAAATATTTTTTTTTTTTTTTTTTTTTCATATTATAAAAATTTAAGCTTTTAAAATTGAAATCATTCTTATAATTTGATCATTATTTTTTGTTTTGAAGAGAAATTTTTCATAGAGCATTTAATTCGAACAAATTGAAACCCCTTAACTAGAATAAGGATTTTTTTAGTAAAAAGAAAATTCCCTAAGCATTACCTACATACAAATGCATAATATTTATATGAAAATAAGAAAGCTACGCCTGTTTAAAGTGAAAATTTCATGATGGGTGGCAACCACTATACCCTTTAAACTTTAAAGGATAGACGTAATTACGCTAGACCTCTGTAAACTAGGAGGGATGTTGGTTATTGATACGTTATCGGATATGACATTTTAAGTTTGGAGTATGTATGTATGTATGCTGGACTTCTAAGCGACGGGTCTTAAGTTCGATCTCCGGAAAAACACAAATTTCATCGTCCAAGATGAATTCTATTGGATAAGCTTTTCAGTAAGTTGTAGGTCTTTTGCCTTACTTACTTACTTAAGGCGGCGCTACAGTCCGGGGTGGCCCTAGGCCTTAACTAACAAGCGTCTCAAGCCAGATCGAACTTTAGTCCAGTTTCGCATGCTTAGTTGGTAAGCGATCTCTTCTCCTCGCGTGCGGCACTTGAGTTGCGGTCTTTTCTACTGCACCGTCCCTTGTCTGTGTGGACTCGAATGTCATTGCCCTTCAAAAAATAAAAACTCACACAAAACGTTGGCTATTGTGATACAAGCCGAATTCTTTCGTTCTGCTTGTGCTACCACGGAACTTTTTAATAAAAAAAATAAGCAGCTCACTTCAAGTTGGAGCTGTTGTCAAGAATGCGAAGAAACGTAATCCATGGACTTGACGTGACAGGATTTTGCATAAAATCAATAAAAGTACTAGAGCATGCTTTTTAACGAGGATTGTGCTGAGCAGATACCTATTATGACCAACGGAATTGATTAGTCTCTTCACGTGCATAAGCAACAGTTTCAAAGCAATCCGGTTGCGGGTTAGATTAAAAAATTCGCAAACAGCAATCTAACGCACCAATTCCTCGAGAACGACTAACACAGGACAACAATTTCGAAGTACGAGGCACAACCTACCTCAGTGAGAAACCAATTCCACATCAGCACAGCACGCCTTGCGATGTTTCATCTCCGGAGCACTAGACATGCGCTCTAAGCATTTCACCATCACTCGAAATTTCCACTCAAAAGTCGAATCCGTGTCGATAGCGGGAAAGCTTTCCCCATCATCGTTGTCAAAGTTTAGCAGCGCCGACAAATTCTTGAATAAATACAGCCACCCCAAGACACCAACAAAAATGTCTACAACTATCCTGCAAGGTGAATTCAAGAGTCAGTCTAATTCGTAACGGTAAGACGGAAGGACGGTGTTTTTTCATTCAGCATCGCGACAAATTGGCCCACATACAAGCCAGAGGTTACTCTTGTAAAACCAACTGCAAAATAAGGTGTAACTGTGCCGAGTATTTCGTCGTCGGTGTAACTGCTCGTGCAGCAGATTAGCTTAGTAAATCAAACTCGAAAAGTTATCGTTCTTTCTTTCTCAATGAGAAAGGTACATATATAACAAAAAAAAAAAAACAGGGTCAGAAATAGAGAAGCAGGAAAAACTTAGTGCTGACTGCTGAGTCCTGTGAAAAGCAGTAATATTTATTTCATCCTGTTAATCCTTGGAATTTTTTTTTCCATTCCGGGTGTTCCTTTTGTTCGGTGAAAGAAAGCAATAATTGTATACCTTGGGAAAAATTTAACAAAATCAACGCAAAACCCACTTACCAACCTTACCTGGCTGTTTGTGGCTAAAGAAGGAAATCTGTGTCACAGTTTCTCTTCGTCGTCGTCGTCGTTGTTGGCGGTGTCGTAGTCGTATAGTTGGCGTCGTCGTTTTCTACGTTTTTCTTGCGTTTACTCTCCGGTAATCGGGAGTGTTGGTTCCATGTTCTTTATTTCCGGCAAAAAGGATATAGCGGCGAGAAAGTAAGCTGGCATTTAATGGTGGTTTAGCCTACTCCGGCACATAATTCGGGCGACTCCGGTTTCGGGTTAGTTTCGTGGAGGACGCATAAGCAGGAGACAGTCGCGGTGAAGTGTTTAGATTGTACCCATGTATGAGTGCGCGTTCGGGAATTTGCGTGTGCTGTTGTCATCCCTTTGCTGAAATCCTATGAATAAATTTAATTCCATTCCAAGGCGGAACAAATTTTTCGGCCTTTATTACCTACTTGTGTTGCCCGCTCGTTATAGTGTCTGTCCTTCCGAATTAACAGAGTGTTAGTTGTTTGCCGCTGAGGAGGAGGCCCACCGAACAACGAAAGCTATATCCTGTGAAAATATGCTAATTTCCAAGGGTTCTCTGTATCATTGAAATTCGTGTGAGGACCGGTCGACGAGAAAAAGGGATGTGTGCACCTTAACCTGCATTCGATTTTCAAGGATTTAAGCAGAATATACCACCCCAGCTTAAAGCATGTGCGGTACATCGGTGGAGCCAGTCGCTTGGAGGTGGGTACCTAGAAAAATGAGCTCACCCGCAACGGTAGGAAGTTCTTTCTTGTGAAGTATGCCGAAGAATGAAAAACTGCCAAACTCCCATTGTCCTCCGAAATGGAAAGGAATTTGTGTGGCTTATATAATTTTTTATATTTTCTTGAAAGGACGACAGTTTGGAGGGGGAGGCGAGATGGGAGTTGATTTGGGCTGTACACAGAAGCACAATACGCGGCTGTGGTTTTTGGCTTAAAGATTGATGATTATTAGGTTCAGGGTTGATACAAACACACAAAGCATACCCGCTGTATCTTACATCGGTTCGTATAAGGCTGCCTTGGGCATTGTGCGAGGTCCTGAGCCGATTGTCATGTTTAGCTATATGGGGCGTGTGTTTTGCTTATCGCTGCGTGTTTTATTTTATGCCTGAATTTCTGTTTCGTATTTAATTTGCAGAATTGACATGATGCGTTAATTATACAGATGAATACATTTCTCAATGGAAATCCATTAGTTAATGAATCTATCATCGTTGTCAAGGTTGTTGTGCGCGCGCTTATATGACATCGATGTGGGATCGTATGATAAGATATTTCGTATACTGATGATGGAAATGTCGGTGGCCATGGCTACAGAGTGATATTTAAGATTTTATACCACTAGCGGTCGGGTAGAATGTTATTACTAGGAAATAACAAATACAATGAAGGCTATTCAGCATCCTTTTGTCCTGCTTAGATGTAGCTGAGCGTCCAATTACTTGCAGAGGGTAGGTAATTGAAGCCAGTACATTTACTTACACATGCCAAATTGAGTTACAAGCTTCCTATTACGGCCTGAAGGATTTCTTTTTTAAAAGGGTATAACGATGGCTGTTAGAGTTGTTCTTGAAAAAAAATTATAGTTTTTAAATATATGCTGGGGTTAGAGAAAATGCATTTCTAGTAACTTTAACTAAGTATTGTTACTCACTTATTGATGACCTAAAAACCGTCAGCAAAATATAAGTTTTTATATTTTAGTCTTCCACTTATTATCCATACAAAACCTGCAGCCGTTTCTCTAAAAATAAAAATAAAAAACGTGTGCAAGTTGTAACACCAAGTCCTTTAAGTAAAAGACCAATTGGCGCTCGAAACACTAACAAGCTAATTTATAGAATTTATTTTACGCGGAAAATTCATTAAAAAAAAAACATAGAAAAACCCTGCAGCTCAAATTGATCGAATTTAAGGCGAAACGGTGAATTTAACTTTTCTCGGAATAACAAAATTACAAATGATAATATTGATTCCCATTTTCTTTTGTGTAACTAAAAACAATACAAAAACTATGTCTGTTCAAGTTTTCTTCTTCGTTTTGCTTTTAACTCATCACTTAAGTCAACTTAAGCTATAGGTTCGATTAAAAGTTAGAAATGTAAAGGTTTTTTTTCCGAACAATTATTTGAAAAAGTTGGACTAATTTATATGGCTGCATTTTTGAATTTCCACGCGTTCCCTTCTGTGAGTAGCCTAAGATGGCTTAGTATGCATTTAGTTTATGGATACCTTACGTATATCTAACTGAAGTTATATTTTGCTGGTGAAAGGTCAAAGATCTTAAAGCGCCAAGCCAACAGAATCAGTTGCTGCTCTTGCGTCGACGGATACGTGACGTAAAACTGTGACTTTGATTTTAAAATCACTGTTAGTAAATTACAGATAGTGATTTTGTGCTAGTCTCTGGGATACGTCAACGTTAACGGAAGAAAACGTCGCATACAATACGTCAATGCTCTTCAAGTAATAGTGCAATGGACAGAAATGTACAAAGTAAACCCACATTTTCCATCGGATCCGGTACGGCCACTGCTTTTGGGTCACCTTTCATAAGTTACCTTGTCAATCGAATACCATGTCGCAACGGACGCGACGAAATCTATGATTCGGGACTTCAAGTCCAAATACTATTATGTACTTTTAAATAAAAGGGGTTACATTTTACTGAATATTATGGCCGGGGTTGACCAGCATGGTGCAGCGGATTTCATGGCTTCACCAACTTAATTTTTGGCAGAAGTCGACTTGTGCTGTTGTTGTTGTTCCGACCTCAAAATTTTGCTTTAAAGATAGCCGGGTGTGGTGTATAACAAGTACCGAGCTGTACCTCAGAGCTCATTTTATGCCTCAATTGTGCCAGCTTTCAAATTGTTTCTCACCCATATTCTCACCCGATTGTCGAAATGCCGATTTCTTAATTGACAGAACAGTAGACTAACCCGTTCGTTTATATTCTGAATTGGAATACCTCAGTTGTGCTCCTCATTTCTGTTTTACGGTTTTCAGTATTCGCAAGACTGTCTTCTGTTCAGCCTAAGTCGTCGGATTAACCAAATCAATTCCTTTGAGGCAGCTCGCTAGAAGATTTCCCTTCACAGTTCCTAGTGGTCATGATTTGTCTTATAAATTTGCTCGTTGAAAATCGCTTTCACGTACAAATATACGTACAATTCAGCTAAACAGCTAACAGACGATAGAGAGTTGTCGAATTTACACTGAAAATGAAAATTTTATACGATTTTTGTTTCAATTACAAACCATGGAGTTCAAATACATAACCCTTAAGCGTAAAGTGCACTCAGCTTTTAGTGGCACATCCCTTGACCAACATTTTTGTTTCCTTGGTAGTAAGTCTAAAAAGTAAAGAAAATAATTTTAGTTTGTTGTCTATATTTTAATGAGCTTTAAACATCCTGTTATCTTTGACGCAGTTCGGCAAATAGATTCCATAAAATGCTGACTGATTTGTGGTGCCGCTGGTAATCAAACTTCTGGATATTTTTTTTTTTTTTTTTTCAATTAACCAACATAATAGGATCGCTTTTATTTTTTCGTATATTTCCTCATTAAACGTTCAGCCAGTCAGTCGGCAGGCGACCACTTAAGTAAGAAATAACATTCTCCACAAAGCAATATCGAGGCTATCCTCTATATGAATCGACATACTTTATAATTACTGTAGTGGATGTAGCATCATACATAATTCGGAGTTAGCGACTGAAAATAGTAAAAATAAAAAATAAAACTCGTTAATACATATATGTGTCACATTTTGAGTCGCATTCAACCAAATTATGGTGTTCGAAAGACCGGACAATCAACTGTGACTGCCTTATAATAATATAAACTATTTAAAAGTGTCATTGACTGTGTCGTAAACGACATGGAAATATTTTAACAAACATCACGTGTAGGTTTTATAACATTTATAAGATTTTGTAATTTTTCTTTTTACCAATTTTTTGTTTTTGCATTTTCTATGTTTAATTTTTGTTACTTGTGATACTTCATACATTTCTTCTTAAGTAACGTTCTTAGACTTTTATGTTAGTGAAAAAAAAAAAGAATATGCAATTCTCAAAATCATAAAACCAATCAACGATAGAAATATACACCCCGATTTCAAAAACCAACGTCAAGGTCAATTAATTTGTCACACAGCGGAAGTTTCGCCCTATTTTAATTTTTTTGTTTTCTTTTGTTTTAAATTTTGAAGTCTCAGTGATGGCAATATCTTTCTTTCCATTAAAATATCAATTGGTACTCAATATCGAGGACTGTCACTAATTTATAATGAAAGCCTTGTTGTTTAGATTTTTAAAATTGTTTAAACTACTCCCTAGTAGTTATATATTTCTGGAGAATGCTAGGATATTTGGCGAAAACATTTTTTGTACTCTCAGGCCGCTGAACACTCACTCATACTTAAGGAATGGAAATTATAATTTGAATGCAAAATTTAAAGTCTGTTGCGGACTTTTGTTGATGAATTTTCCCGGTCCATTTGGTGGCCTTCTCAAAACAGGATATATCTACAGAAGGGAAATATTTTCATGCAAACTGTAATAATTCTGCCTAATGGTAATCTTTGAGTTCTGAGGATACCATTTTATTTGAATGGTAAGGAAGCCATTTGGTACAAAGGTATATATCATCGGACTCCGACATCATACAAAACAATTGCATAACTTTGTCTAGCTCCGCGTTCAATATCAATATGAAACTAACCACAAATAATACTCCCACAAACGAATAGCTGAAAGTAATTGTGTACAGTTGAATTTGGCCATTATGCACGCAATGTTTTTTTTTTCACTTATTTATTTACAGCCCTTACAAATTATGGTCCCTATAATATATTTAAACGAAAGGAAATTTAATAGACAGTTTATATTTCTTTTTAATATTTCCAACAAATAACGATATATAAACACGATGCCTCGATGTATTAAATTATTCACATCCTTGACTCCTGGCTTCTTTAGTCCATTTCAATTACTTGTTTCTCATTTTAAACGAATGTACTCCCTTTCAAAAAGTTGCTTTTAAGACGTCTATATATCTATCTACTCCTCCCGCATAGTTACAAAACACGTATCTCCAATTAAGTTTTTTGAAGTTTGTTGTCATTGAGACCAGACTTTTGTGGCAGCGTTTAATTAGCAGGCTTACAATCATTACATAGCTACCCAAGCGAGATACATATCGGCGGTTGTTATAGTACCTACCGCTTGCCTTGACACGTCTTATACGTAGGTATATGTATGCCTGATTCATCCACAAAAAGTCTTCAATGAATGGCAAGTCTTTGAACTTTTATCTTTTTCATCGGTAATGATAGAAAATTCCACCATAAAAGGATAAAAATTTGGCGAAAGATGTTTTTTTTAAGTCTGGGAATGGAAACATATTTCATTGAAGTGCTCTGCGGATTTTCTACACTCGTAATAAGTAATTGTGCACCCTTCCAGATCTTATGAATACAATTAAGAAAATTTGTCTTTGATGGTTCTTTAGAAATCACATACAGGAGCTTAAAAAAACATACAAAGTCTGAAAGAAATACTGAGCAATTGTTACCTAGGATATACGTATTTTAGAAGCGATATTTCAGTTTTATATTCAGAATTACATTTCTGAAGCAGCCTGTATATTTATAACTTTTATTTTAAAATTTATATTGAACAAATTCGCCTCTGTTGAATTTTGATTAAATTCGACATTGACTTACATTTTAGATAGGTGGAGACTCTGGCCTTTATTTGTATTTCTAGGTGTAAGACGTGGTGAAACTAGCTTTCATCAAAACAGCCAGCGCTGTTTTATTTCTAACCTGATGTGGGAAACTAGAAGGAAGTGTTTTCCTAGCGGCCTGCGACTTATGGCCTCCAACGTTAGGGTTTTGGTCACACTTGTCACATATGAAACATCGGTTCATTTTTTTCAAACGATTTTTGGTTAAAGTCGGCTTATAGCTTGTACCATTCCTCAATAGTTTAAAATAATAATGATTGTCCCCACTCTTGGCTTTTCCCTCACCAACTTGTGGCCATTGGTAGCAACTATTTGGAATTCAGACACAGAAACTTAACCTAGGAGGGCACAATAGTAATTTTTTCAATGGCCAGCTATTCCGAAAACAAGGTTTACGAGTGTAATGTGTAGTTGCATACTGCACTTGAAATTCCGCCACTGAATCTTGTCCTATAGATATAAATTCCCATACTGGTAGGTAAGGAATATTGGATTTTATCTATCTATCTTAAGCTGGGTTCACCAATGGAACGTTTTAAAAGCCAATTTTTTGAGGGCGAACACTTTATAAGACCGAACCATCGAAATATATGAACTCTAGTGTAGTGGTTATTTGATATTGAATTCCCCACTCAAACGACCACAAGCCACCCCAGCAACTCAAAGAAAGCATCTTATTTCGGCAGCTGTTATCGACGATTCAATTCCTTAGAAATAAATTTCCATCTCTCGTGATTAAGAGGAAAGAACCCGAACTACTTGGGGACACAAATTCGACGTTGCGCCAAAATTTCAAGTCATTCGATAGACGGTTTTCGAGTTTTGTAAGTACAAACATAAGAAAGCCAAAATAATGAACAAATTTAGTCAAACTTCGTTCCCGTACGCAAAAGCTGGACAGAAGAGAGCCAAAAAGAGAGAACAAAACATTTCCCATCCTTAAAAACCTGCAAATATTTACCCAAGAAATTTCTTTGGGCAAGTTGGTTATTGCTGACAGATGGCTGTCAAATCGTTTAAATTCTATTTGTAACTGACTTTCTACTTGATTATATTTATATTTTGTGCTTGTATAGCATTAAAATAGATGTCAGAAGGGAAAGAATTGAACTTTTTAATTTCTGCAATAAAAGCAATTCAAATCTTGGTCTTTAAATATAAATTTGTGCTTTGTTCTATTGGTATTTGGGTGTTCCCGGCTAGAACAAAATTACATTTTTCAAATTTGTTTCTATTCTTTTTTGGTTATTTGGTATATTTAATTTCGGTGAGCCAATCCTCTCGCAGTGGGAGAAATGTCACATTGAACCACCAGAAAGTAAGGGAACAGACCTAGTTATTGGATTACGCCAGCTTGGTGATAATAGATTGATAATTCCTTGCCAGTATCATGATAGTTGAACACACTGGCTCGGTGGCTAGTGTCCATGATAACTCGGCTAAAGGTATCAAATTCAACACCCGGAAAAAAACAACACTTAACAGTTTTTTTCAACAGTGCCACCTCTCGCGAACGTCTAAAAAATATTCGTTAGTAAGACTTTCCAGAAAAAGTTGCTCAATTCAGCCGTCCGGATACAGTAACCAGTCATATCGCACGCTTCCTCATAATACACATACGCAATGCCTTTATCTATCGTTCCCTTTAGGTACCTCATCACACGTTTAACAGGTACCTTGTGAGCCTTTCCTGGATTGGTTCCAATCGACTGAGCAAATTCACAGCGTAGGAAATGTCGGGGCGCGTGATTTCTGCGGCAAACAGCAAACAACCCATTGCTTGCATATAAGGCACATCCTTCATTTGTTATTTTTCAATATCATCCTTGGGACACATTCTTCTGTAGACAGCTTTTGATTTTGATCTACCGGAGTGGAGATTGGGTTGCACTGGTCCATGTTGACGTTGAGCGTCTCAATATGTCTGAAATGTATTGGGATTGATCGATTCTTTAAGACGACTTATTTCGTGTAATGTGTATGCCTAAGATCGAAGTCGCCTCGCCCATGTCCTTAATTTAAAATTATGACTATAGATTATTCAGCCCGTGTGGCATGTTTTGGGCATGGACTACTCAGCAGATACTACCGCGCCACATAAAACTTAATTTAAAAGGTCGTTAATTTAAAACCTAATACATCTCACATTGAATGCCGGTCTAAATCATTCTTTATGCATCGCATAGGTGTATGACACTTGATACATTGTGGGACAGTGGGAAGCCGCCACCCCCATCTCAATTGGCTATATAACGATTCACTATTTCTCACCTGACTGTGTGAACAGCAGCTGCTGGTGTATGGGCAACAACGCAACTTCCTCGGATAAGCGAGGGACATTTTAATGCTTTAAGGTTTAAGGTGTCAACTTTTCTTCGTGCAGGATTTAAGTGGCCATAAAAGTAAACACGGTAAACATTTTTTTTTTTCAACATCATGAGGACTTGAACGTATATTATGTGCTTTTAGGGGATACGAAAAAGGAGCTTTGTACATATTGTCGTATTAATTTTATAGCTCGGCCTCGAATGTGTTTTACGGGGCTGATATGTTTTAGTGGCCATCTGCGAGGACATTCGAATCGAATAAATCGAAATACTCGGTAATATTATTGGTGTGGCAGTGACAGCGAAGTCCTTTGATAAAACCAAGCAAAAAGAGTGTAGTGGCCATTTTGAAGTGTTGCCCATTTGGTGGGACCTCATTCACGTTTTGAACGATAAATGCTTTAAAGCTTTATCAGGTCAGAAGTGTATAGGTGCTATAAATTTTATGCGTCATGTAAGAAGTTACGATTGACGGTTCTGGTATAGCTTAAATTGAGTTATTCATCCCGATGTGTGGACATATATTTTCGATCAGAGATATTGGTGTTTATTCTGTTTTTATTATGAGACTTGGATTGGACAAACATGACAGAGGGATGTTTAAGTGGCTACCATTTCAATTGGTTTCAGTGTCGCATTAGAACATATTTTTGTGTCTGCTGTAGTTCAAAGTCATTTTCGACTAGTTCTGGATAAGCAGAGTCCCCTAGAAATGCCCAGCGGTATTATATGTCCATTTGGGAACATTAACCGTTGTCAAAAAAAAAAGTGCATAATTTACTCGAACTCTGATCAAATCAAATAAGGTCGCAGTGCACTACTTTGGAAAAGAACGTGTGAAAATGCATCAAAATTTGCTTTCAGCTTTTTGTCGAATTATAATTTCAAGCCCAAAAGTAAGTCCCTCAAAATATACCCATTTGCACATGTAGGTCGATTTTTTCTTAACGCTGATCAATTTGTGAGGCACCAAGTTAAACAAACTATCTTCTTTTGAATGATCTACATGAAAAAATTAACCAGTAGCTAATTTGTGGTCGATAAATTCCATTAGGTAATGCATTCCATTTAAAGGAACTCCTAACTTTGCCTTGAAAATCGAAATATTTACAAAACATGAACGCAAAAGGTGTATAAAGCAAACCCAAATGCAAGCTACTGATGTCCTTGTGTGCACCATAATCACACGGATACCTTATCCTGTTTTATATATGGGTGCAAATTGGATGAAAGAAAATCCCACTTGAATTGAATTCTGCTTAAGCGTTCAGTCCAGACTGCGCATAACATACTCGTACTACTATTCTCGTATGCACTATATACAGAGCACCTGCATGGGCCAGTGCTCTTTGGATTTATTCTCCCATCCAAGCGGGTCCTCTTTAAAATGCACTAACACACAGGCAATTTACAGGTGCAAATCCGCCATTCAATATTTCAGCATATTTAGGTCCTCGGGATCTTCACGCTGGTGCACACCAAACACCTCCCTTCTTCGTCCCATCCAATATTAGAAGGATCAAAGGAACCTGGGGCTTCGCTCTGTGCATATGGAAGGTCACGCGCTTAAAGCTGTTCGACAGTTTAGTCGTATGGTGCACATGGGTTGTGTTAGATTATTGTGTCCTGCCCATGTTTATCGGTATACTTTCCGTTGCTTGCCTTTGTGTGCGCTCCACAACTCGTCGGGAGGATTTGTCCGATTGAATGTGCGCCTTTAGTGTGTTTGGCTGCAGTTTCGATGGAGTCCTTGGGAGTCCTTGATTCCAGTCACTCGTCGTCTTTTTGTTCTCGATTTTTTTTCTTTTCCTTTTACTTGCATCCAAGGGATTTTCCATTTTTATAGAGTGGTTATAAATTTAGAAAAGAAGAAGAAAAAAATGCAAGAGCAACAAAATTGGGTTATGTAGGTACATGATATTTTATGGAGGGTATCCACTCTGTCTAAATGTGTCAGGTTGGTACGCACGTACACGAATAACACCTCAAAGTCAGCGTTTATTTTTCATTCAGAGAGACGGAGAATCGATGTGTTTTATGTGCCCGAGGGCATACAATTTAATTGACATGAGTGATGTGGGATCGAGTCCAACTATTGACTTGTTTTGATGGCGTTTCACTTATGTTTCAAGTATGATTTAAATAAAATGGATAACTTTTTATTAAAAATGCTGTGCCCGTGACTTCGGTGATGGAAGGAAATTATGTATTAAAGTAATGAGCAGCCTCGGGGTTGATGAATGACTCAGGACCCAGTGTAGGGGAAATCTTAATTAAAGGAGAAATAATTCAGTTGCACGGAAATGCACAGCACCATCACTTTGATCATATTTAATTAACTGTTTGTGTAGCCGTTTAAGCCTCGAGAGCAGTCTACTTTTATGTCTGTACAGAGCATCGATTGTCGGGTTTCGATACTTTTCAGTTTGTTCTTCGTCCGTGGAACTGAGGAGTTTTAAGTTTTATGTTTTGATAAAAAGTCATTCACTGTATGACTGCACTGAACTGGACTTCTCTATACAAAAGTAATCCACTTATTCAATGTTTGATTCGTTTCCTTTTAAAATGAGAAACAAAAATAAAATTCCGAGTATATTCTCTAGGGACAGGCATTTTTAAGGGAATAGACTCACTAAGCTGAAAACACCAAAATGGACGACACCATTGAGTGTAAGCTTGAATAATTTTATGATGAACGCAATTTTTACTCCCACTTAATCAAGTGGTGGTATTGAGAAAATTTAAATAATTCAAATAATTGGCCGTTATAGGGGCGCGTTAAGAAAACGGAGGTTATGGTGTGGTGAATTTATTACCAATTTATATTTCATTAAAACGAATGTTATAAGGACTTCTTTTATTTTACATAGTTAATCCATACAGTACAGGCTGTTTACATTGTGGTTGTAAACAATGGAAATTGACGAACTATATGAATCATCTGCAAAAATAAAATTAAATCAGTATCTTCAAATATTATTTGGAATTTTACTGATTTGATGAAAGTTTTTTTTTTTGTCAGCCTAGTACTTTTTTGTTCTTTATCTACAGGTAGTTGAAAATCAATTCATCGTCGTCAGGATTTCTAAAAAATTGTTTGTCTGCCCCATTAATTGTTAAGTGCTATGAAAGTTATTTTCTAAATAAACTTATTTCATGGCTATTCTCGGTTAACCAAATTGTTTTCATTAATAACGCTAGTTTGAAATTCTTTTGTATATTAAATTGTTTGAAATTATGTAATACATTTTTTACTTGCCGTTTTTGTTTTTCGTTATTACACGGAAAATTTATGAAAAAACTATATATCCCTCCGCTGAACCCCAACATATCTTAAATTTTAATAGGTATGCCTTTTCAATTCTTCCTTTTGAGTTCGTTACCTTTTTTTTGTCGACATTTGTCGGCGAAATAATTTTTGCCCAATAACAACAAACGAAAACAGGCACAATAATAATTGTAGGAACAAAAATGTCTTATTTTATTTTTGCGAATGAATATTTCTCAGTTTATTCCTTTATTTATATGTTGATTACTTTAGTTATTAAACATTTGGTATAATACATGTTTTCGTGGCAAAACTCTGAGAATCAATCCACTGATAGAAAATCACCAAATACACTAATGTTCTTAGAACTCTCTCTCTTTAATTTTCCAATGAATCGTGAGCCGAACTCAAATTCCCCCGATTTGTTTATGAAAAAAAGGTTCTTCTAAAAGTAAAATTTGTATTATTCGGAAAGAAATTCACATTAAATGAACCTTCAGTATAAAAATCGCAGTTTGTTAACATTATAATGATTATTTCTTGGTACTAGATTACATTTGTTGCTAAAAGTTAAATCCCTTTTTTAATGGACATTTAGTGTGTTGCAATGTAGTTCGAAGATTTTATCGTCAGATTCTTCATATTTCTACAATTTCGATGCTTTATTTCTGTTTTGCACGGAAGGTTTTCCGGGCATCAACTTCGGGCATTATACCACGATGTAGGATGACTGCTGCGTGTCATTATTTCATTGTACCCCCTCCCACGGTTGCCACTTGAAAATAAATTTTGTGTCCAAAAATAAAAATGACCAACTGTAGCTATAAATGACCAAAGTTATCGAAGTTCGAAATTTTTGTAAACAGAACAATCAGACGAAAAGAAATACGCTTCAGGTTGCATAAAAATTTCGTAAAAAATGACCAAATGGAATAAAAAAGGACCATGTGACCAAGAGGAAAAATAATGACCAAATTTGGTCAAAATGACCAATGTTTTTTTTTCCTGCTTCACACGTATTAACGGAAACCAAATTTAAGAGAACATTTTCTTTTCAAAATTTGTTGGGGGAATTGGGTAGTTGCGCGGGAGCTGACGGTCTATTTAAAACTTAGTTTATGCGCACCACTATACGTCCAGTTGTCTCATCAGCCATCTGGGCAGTTCCGCAGAAAAACATTGATGCGGTTGATAAAATTCACATGGACTTCGAATTATTTTTCATTCTTCCCGGTCCAACAGAGAAGATTGCACACACTGACTTCGATGTGCGTCTACCACCTAAAATGCAGAACTATGATCAAGAACAATCGTTGCCAATTTTAATTTGATGCATTTTAATTTGATCCTGCAAGATTTTAGTTCGTAGCTCAGTTCCTAGACGAACCAGGAAGCATAAATGGTTGATAGCTGAAAATATTTGAAATATTTGTTCGTACAGACATTTAAAGTCAAAAAAAGGATATTTGGGCAACCATATTTCTATTTGATTGTTGGCTATTTGGGAAAACGAATTCCCTAACCATACCAAAAAAAAGGAATATACCCCTATTCTTCAAAGGTATATCAATAATTGGAACTAGTTAAACTAAACGAATCTAAATCAATCATAATCGACCAAAATCAATGGGTTGACATCAAACTAGCTGAGTCCATGTCAATCCGACATGTCCTGTAATTAAACTAAATGCTTTCTAAATGCTCAAATCGTTTATGAAATATAGTCAATAACGGATGTCGCCCTTGTGGAAACGGAAACTGGGCGCTTTTGCGTGGTTTAGCACTACCCGAATCTTGGTGAGTCGAATTGAATTTTATTCTAACTGAGTCAGAAATGTTTCCTATAAGACTACGAGATTTGTTTCTTTTGGCATATGAATATTACTTTAAGACATTTCAAATGCTCCAGGGATTGTATCAGACCAATTCGTCAACGACTTCATATTGACAAACGTATCGAAAACCCACAACTAGGCATAATTCGTGTGATTATGAGGCAGCTTGATGTACCTCCCACCGACTGCAGACTTTCTGGTTCATTCCATTGAGTAGGCACAAATTTGCCCAGTTGCCTTGACAAAATCTTAAAAAAATGAGTTTATGCATGGACTTTAAGAATTCATCTTACAGCTGTTTAAACATTTTCCGGGTAGGCAAAGTGCCATAGTTTGTGCAGGTGATTGAAAATCGTTGGCAATCGACCTTTGCATTGAGTTGTTCATTTAGCTGTAGGGTAAAGTCAGGAGGTTTGACACACATTTTTTGTTTTCGTTACAACTCAAAAAATAAAGCATATTGCAAGTTAAAACATAAATATATTAACTTCTTATTTATTTTTAAAACAGAAAATAAAACATAAATATTATTTCATAGTTTGAAACACACAAACATTTTTAAAAAAGTTCAAAAAAATTTCATTAAAAAAACAAGATGGTGATCTCTGATATGATGCCTTAAGTTTTCTTGGAGATATCCCCCACCCACAAGTATTTAAAAAAAGATGAACACTAATCGTGCGACAAAAAATGACATATAAGACATTCATCTGTTTTTAGCACTGAATTTTACCTGAACATAAAACTAATAGCGGTAGTTTTTTCGCCACATATCCCAAATGATGTTGCATGTTTTTGTTTCACGAAAAATATGACCAAACGCACCCACAAACCAGGAGTGTTCAAATATTCACTTAAATGTTAAGACCCACATTAGTCCCGATTACAGCATTAAGACTAAAAGCTGGTGAACTTTAAATGAAGCTAGCGTTCGTTTCTACCGCCCTGGTTTACTACAGCCTCTTAAACGATTTTTGCACATCTGCCACAGTTAGTAAAAAATTAAATTGCAACCACTAGGTATTACGCACTTAGTAACTCACCAGTTCAAATCTTCCGCTCTGGTTCGTCAAAAATTACATACACCCACGAACAAGACTGCAACTGGCAATAGAAATTGCAAACACAACTCATAAACATCGTCATCATCATCTTCCGTCACACATATTGCAAACCCATAGTCTATCTGGAAATATGATGGAAACTCTCATGCCACCATGACAAGTCAGGACAAAAGGAGATCAAATAAAGCTGAGTGCACTGAGTTAAAATATATTTCTCGCTTCCATAGACATCAACACGCTACAAAAGTTATCCTACGTTCAATGCAAAAACGTGCCGCGACAGGAGGAGGAGGATTATAATTTAGAAGTACGCTACGTTCGCAGTGATTGTCTCATTTCCAAATACATATGGTGAATAGAAATATCTATCGTCACCCAATCTGCACCTCAGACCATCAAGAAGACACAACTTTTAGTAGTTGTTCGAGCAAATAGATAGTGTTTATTTGCAACGCTGGCTGTTGTAAGTCATGTTACTTTCGACCATGATGTCGGTGCTTAGGTTCTGCTTTAATTATGCAGATAGATTAGTAGGTACACGCATATTCAGATTCAGATACTTTGATACTAATGGAAATGTGCGATTGGAAACAAAAGAGACGTCAAATATTGGTTCACTGCATGAGTGCTCATTAAAAGTGAAAGTGGTTGGTTCTTTCAAATCGATAGCTTTACCTATCTTATAAATATATCCAAGTTCAGAAACATGCCGCCCTAATTAACAACAGCATTTAAACCCAGTTATTGTGCATGACCATTCAGACCCATATCTCATTTAAACATAATTGATTTGGAAGACCTCAAAGTCCATGGTGCCCATTCATTAAAATATATACAGAAGAAAAAAAGAAAAAAGAAAAAAGATTTCAAAGGCAACCCCAAAGTCTTTAATTACTTCAATCGACAGTTTGTGAACAATTTGAATCAAAGCAATTAATTTGAGAATGGCTTGGGAATGAATGGACTCCTTTCTCATTCGAAATCCTTTTCATGCTCTAATTTCTAGGACACAACTAAAAATATTGTCTATCGTTAGAGACTTTCTCTTTCCAATGTCGGACATTCTGTCCGAAGGACTGCCTGACAAGTCAGTGAATAGCTATTTGTATTACGGTAGTGGGTATTTCACACGCATGGTTGCTTCTGAGTCAATATGGACTGGGGGCGAACATAGGCTCTAACTTTTGTCTCTTATTTGGATGTTCTCTCCCTGGTGGATTAACGGGGGCGATTGTCACAGCAACGGACGAAAATGTTTGTGACTTTCTAGTAAAAAAAGATGCGTTCTGGTCGGATACTTTGCTATAAGTGTAGGCAAGGTTTGTGGTGAGCTTAATTTTAACTTTTAATACAGTTGATAACGAACAACAGAAATGTAAGGAGAATTTATGAGTCCCACACATAGTTTCCTCTTGCGTGACGACCTCAATATTTTTAAAGAAAAGGAAACTTAGTTACTTACTTACCTAGGTGACTCTACAGCTGAGTCGAGGCCTCAACAAACAAGTCTCTTCGACCAGTCCTTAGCTAACTGCATCCAGTTGCGCACTCCAGGTCGATTGAATTATAATACTACTTGCGGGTGCCACCTAAGGTGAGGTGTTCTCCTTTGTGATGTCCCGCCGGGTTAGACTCGAAATCTCTACTGTTTTAGACGACTGATGGACAATTTTTTGAACGCTGTATAGTTCGTCGTTGAATCTTCTCCCCCAAATCCCTTCAATGGAAACGGGACCGAACATTTTACGAAAGATCTTTCCCACGAAACAGCCGAGGATATTTCATTCAGCTTTTGACAGAACTCACTTTTCGGCATTAGAAAGTAAAAGGAAGATCAGCGCCTTATACAGAACCTCCTTAGTTGTAGAAGATAGGGATCTATTGATTTAACTCGTATCTGAAAGAAACAGCAATTGCTAAGAAGTTATTATCAAAATTTAAAACATAACCTAGGTAGGTATAGAAAGTTCTTTACTCCTGAAAGAGTGTAATTGCCAATTTCGACATAAATGGGGGGAATCGCAACATAATGAAAGCATATGCTTGTTTTTGGCCTCGTTAGCTGTCGAACCCATTTAGCCGCTTCCGTATCTATACCTGCAAACAAATTTATAAAACCTCGTTGTGTTGTACCAGTTTTAACAATAAAGGCGTTAGCAAGTTACTGAATAGCCCTGAATGATTATTCCTTCAAGTTTGATGTTGAAAACTTCGCATTGCAGAGTGTCAAATTGGGAAAGTACTTGTTTGACATCTTCGGTTAGGTTCCTGCCGACCTTTATACGGGAGCGAGCTATCCGCGGACGAAGTTTGAAGGGAAGCCGAAACTAGACATGACTCTGTTAATGCCTTCTTCATAAATGCTGGCATGAGCGGATTTGAAATCAATAAAAAGATGGCGTTTATCGATTTGAACTTTTTTCAGTTTTTTTCAGAATCTGTCTTTGCGTGAAAAAATTTGATCGGATAGCCTTTCCTTTCTTAAAATCGAGCTGATATGGACCGATTTGGTTGCGAAGAATTTAAGCCACTCACATAATATTGCAGATTGGATCTTCTATGATGTTGAAGAGACTGATTACCTGCAGTGGACGCAGCTGAAAAGTTCTTATTTCTTGTGTGTCAACTGAATTGATCAAGTATTTTAGAAGTGCAAATATTTTAAAATCTCTTTGACACTTTGGCGATGGCGTACCCTCAAACCTTATAGACAAATTGTGTACTCTACATCATCAAGTCTCAAGTTATGAAAGACCAGAATGTCGGAGATGCCTAAGACCCTCCAGGAGAGGACATAACTTTTGTACTGGGTTTTCACCAAATCATACCCACACAGTCCTTGGTTTGGGCATCATCAGGAGTACGTTCTCCTAAGCTGGGCCATATTATCTCCGGAGCAACAAAAATAATAAGAAAAAGAAACCACAAGATTAGAAGACCCGAACTCAGAAGACCTGGAAAACCTTGTATTATAGCCATAAACAGTGTTAAGCCAGTTAAACAGCGAAGTTGGCCCAAAAGCCATCGTGAAAAATCGGCTGAACTTTCAACCTCAATACATAAATACATAGAGGACATAAAAAAAGCAAATTACGTTTTGTTCAAAGTGACACATATTCAGAACGTCTAACAAGAGAATAGCTGTCCTAGATAAGCTTCTCAGTGAGCCGTTCGAATTCGGCATAAATCGTTGGTTCCTTCCATTCCACCGAAAAAACGGTTTGGGAGAAGCTTTGCTATCATTGAAAGGATCGACCCGAAATTCTTGAAAGCAACCCCAGCCAGCCCTTATGCTAAGTTAATTTATGATAAGTTTCAAAAACTAATGTAAGTTTTTGACTACATAATCTATGCTGAGTTGCGAATTGTTTGTTTCAAAACTCGTCACTTCTAGCATCAACCATGAAGGGTACCTATTGAACCACACACCACACCCTCTTAAATCGAAATCTTGAACCTAATGGCTGAGTAGTTACGATCATAAACCATAATTGCGGTGCCATTCATCAAAATATTACACAGCCTACAAATCTCTGAAAAGGGACAGCAACTAAATTGCAAACAATCGGAAACTATTATACCCTGGTTATACGCATGAGATAAATTAATTACACAGGACACCATTTAGATCCCAAACACTAAAGCGGGCGCTTTAATTAACTTCAGACCAAGTGCAGTCCACTTATATCAAGCACGTACCCAGTTAACAAGTTGATTTTCACTTTTTTCAGTTGCGCTCCTTTCTTTTTACACAATTCGTAAAGTGCGTTGCCGTCTTGACATAGCCGCGTTCGACTCCTCCCCCCAGAGGCAGTAAAATGTTTATTGTGTACGTGAGTAAATAACAAAACATAATGAGACGTATACAAAATTCTCAAACGCTAACCATCATAAACTTGGTGCTCGTTGAAAGCCTCTAACTTTATTCTTCATTAAGCTCATAACCTGTTCAAACAAGAGTCCTCGCACCATTCTCTCGTTTGCCCAACAACTCAGGTGTAACCGGGAGTGACGGCTCTTCGTATTTTGCTTGAGCGATAAAAGTGGGCCATAAAAATAAATTTATCATTCTGTCATCCAGAAGATATACAAACCTATCGTAAAATTTGCCTAAGGCAGTAAGCGAATCCATAAAAGCCGTAATGTTCATGGTCATGGTCCACTTCATTTAAAATTAAACCCACACTCACCCCTCAAAGCAATATGCCAACTCATTGAGTATCAGTATTTCTATCGGGGGTTGTGCCGCACTATTGACAGGGTTATTTGTGGAACCGGTGTGTTCACAGTGCCGGAACTGCTACCTATGGTCGTTCATTGTTTGGTGTAACAGTATACACTTATTAGAGATAAAACGTGGAGTATACCCTGTGGCAGCTGCATTGTCAATCATTTGGATATTGTTACATCGGATATTTAGCAACAGGGGCATTAAATTTTTGTAATTAATTTGGTGTTGCGCGAGGAGCGACATTCAGCAATGAGTGAGCTGTGTACAGGATTGAACATAAACATGTGTTATCATTTCAGAACGCCTTGGACACTAACAACTAAGGCGTTGAATTTAAGGCTGAAGCTACCCACATTTTTGCCAGCTTACTTAGCCTCATCTCCATTGACTGAACGTGGGTTTCCATCCCGCTTTATAACTTTCTTTATAATGGCAGTTAATTGGAGATAGTTCTAAAACACTTTAAACTATATTTCGTTCCGTTTTCTAGGCCAACGTTTTCTAAAACATCGCCTCGCACAAGTCTGCGAAGGCGTTGAGTCCATCTTTGAAATAAATTTCACAAGAAAGCTTTTGATGAAGTTTGAAGAATGACTGTTATTCGAGACCCCATTTCTGGTTCTTAATGTTTAGAGCTCTGGTCACACAAAGTCACTACTGGAGCGTGCTTTTTACCATCACAAAATTTGAAGGTATACGATAGAAAAGCTACTAGACAAGTATTATAAATGCAGCTCCAAAACAGCTACAACTGCTCTTTATGTAAAAACTTGTACCTTAGGCCTGTCTTTAAAAGAATATTTTATCTGAACCTTGTTCTAGCCCAAAAGCCGAAGCGAAATAGGAATCCAAACGACCCTTAATTTTACACGATAGTCAAAATCGTTGAGTGTATAATATACAAAAGTTTCCAGCCAGAAATTGAGAACTTTTCAAACACAAGTATTTTCGCAAAGCCGACTGAAAAGAGGCTGTCAAAAAGAACCTCTTTGATACGAGCTGACTTCCCGCCTGAATCTTCATTTTCTTCCCAAGAGTTCACAATGGTTTCATCTAGTTTTTAAGTTTGAATTATTTTAATATAAATATTTATATTAAAGTCGCGTCTTTTAATCGAGATAATAATCACAATATATTGGGGACGAGGTAAAAATACGAAGAATCTATGGACCCACACTTGGTGGAGGGACTATAGTATCGCAGGAGAAGGAATGAATGGAAAGTGTCTTAAAATCCAATGCGGAGCGGTGTGTACGGAGCAAATGTTGGAATAAGCTTTTTCTTCTTCGGCTTGAAATGCCGAACAGCCTTTGTTAAATGAGTAAAGTTCTTAGTGAATGCCGTTCTTGTCGGCGGTGCACAGTCTTACATGCTTCGCAAATTTCTTAAAGTAAGTACTACTGTGGATAAAAAAGTTGTCCCATTTACCACCTTTTCAGACAACAGGGCAGTGCTAGTTTTAGCAAAAACGATAGACTATGTTGAACTGCACTCTTAAGAACTAAATATATCTAAATATTCTCATTTTGCTAGCTAAGGCAGGCTTGCAGCTCACAGTTTTTAACATAGAAGCAGTGAAAATTATGAGAAAAAAATCCTTAAATTGAGGACATGAACCAACCATTTATAAAGTCATTATTGGCGGTTATTTTAGCTTCAAACTTCATCTAGAGCATTCATTCGAAAGTCAGAAAAGCCCGCTTCCCTAAATCAATTTTGTAGATCCGAAACGCCGGTTTCCACAAGCACATTAAAGTGCGAGTCCTGAGAAAACACCGAAATGTTACAGTGACAGTGCCAAAGAGATTACGGAATTTTGTACGTAGGTACAGTGCCCCAAAACGTTTACCCATCGATTTGCCCTCCCAAAGTTAAGTACATTTTTTTTTTTCAAATCACTTTCCGGTCTTTGGTCCCCTCAGCTTGCAACAGCTCCACCGCAGGCCTCTTCTGGTGGTCAAAAAAATTCCGAAACCCAATAAAACACTGCTCAAGTCAATAATATTTATTTATATACTTGTACTACTCCCTTTCGGCAATCTTCATTATTTTTTATTTCGAATCGATACATCGTTTCGAGGTACGATACACGAACATACGCAACCACGGATGTACACTCCCTATTTTCTAATACTCCACGAGCCGTCTACATTGTTGTAAATGTTGAACAAACAGAGAACAAAAAAAAAAAAGAAATAAAAAAAAAAAAAACAGAAGCCCACTCCTACATCAACTCATCGGCCCACTCGATTGGCAAAGTATCACACTATCTTTGGAATGGCTTTCGATTTCGGATTTGTAGCTAGTAGGTACGTACAGTACACTCAATTGTGTATCCTCTCGAAAGATTTGCTAAATCATTAAATTTCCGATTTGCCGCCCAACAGAAAGTCTATCGCGTGGTGGTGTCGTTGTCATGTTTACGTCTTTTGTTGGCAAATGCTCGCCCGATCCAATGTCCATTTTATGAGGGACTCCACTCCACCCCCAACAGAAACCAACTGAAACAACAAAAGTATTTCGATTACATGGTATAACTCATTAATTGGCAGATGTTCCCATTCCAATTTCCCAATGCTAGAGCAGGGAGTAGAGTACCAGCTACCAGCTCTCCAAATGCCAAAGGGGCTTATTTATAAGAACAGGCTGTGAGTTACACTCAAAACGATGTCTGTTCAATTGTACATACCGTAGGAGCGAAATGACGATTTTTCGCCCGGGTGTTTGGTATCGAAGCTATTTTTGTTTCTGTTTTGTTCTTGTTAACTTCCGTTCGTCCTTGCTTGTTGGTGGTGCGCCTCTCCGAACACGAGTCAGCCAACACCACATATAGAACAGTGCAGATAAACACACGATAGTGAAAGCATTTCTGGGCTGACTGCCTATCAAAAGGGATCGAACTCAAAGGATATCCGTGGGTATTTCAATTTGAACCCTCGCCAGTGGTTGGTTTTTGTGCTCCTTTATCATTACACTTGATCTCCGATACATTGCCTTTGACTTGGAAGCAATGGCAGTGCTCCATGTTCTACCACTCTATTGACCAGATAAAAGGACGAAAATTAATTGGTTAATTAATTATTTTGCGGTCAGTCTCTGTGCTATGGGCCGAGTCCTCGATTGGTATTAATTCCACGTTACAAACGAGAATGACTCTCATGGTCGAAGAATTCAAAACAAACCCAAGGCACGAGTCGAATGCACAGATTTAAGCCTAAGAGAATATTAACGAGTTTTAAGGGATTCACAAATGACCTCAGCTCACCAAGCAGAGGACAAACACGAAACATCCCAATTGGCACAAGAAATTGGGTAAATATTGAGTTTAGTACACTGGGCATGCGAGTTGGGGGAGACTATATAGAAGAATGACAGAACTGGGAGCTATAATGCACAAAAAAGAAAAGGAAAAACTTCCATCCCGCTGGTGAAATTGCCGAGCGTAGTTTACAGTTTACTGGCGACAACGACTGGGGTGACAAACGACGATGGCGATGACGATGACGATGTGCCGCTGGAGGTCACACATACATAAAATAAACTTTTCTTTATTCTTTGGCTCACAATTATTTCCCCAGAGCTGGTTAGGGGTTGTGTGGCGATGGCGATGGCGATGGCGACTGAAATTTACATTTTTCTGTATGGCAAATGTTTAATTGCCAATTGTGCTGCATGGCGTTTGTTGTTCTTTGTATATCAGAAATCACCCCCAAAGCGGTCGTTGGTTCATGATTTGTCTTATCTTGTGGGCTGCCGTGCCGAATTGGGGGTTTGGGGTGTCTAGCGTAAAATAAGCTTAATATCCTGAGCGTTTATTAGATTTCTCCTTCCGCTGAGGTGTTTCGTTTTCGTTTTCGTTTTTCATTTTGGATTTGTTTTGATTTTTTGCTGTGTTTTACTGCAAACTTTTTGTTAGTTGTGGCACATTTTACGCAGGCGCTTGGATAAGATAAGTTCGGCATAATTAGGTCATTTGGCTGCGGGCAGCCGGTGGGCGAATAACAATTATTTGCAAGGGATAAAAAATTTCCTGGATACAGTGAAAGTAAGTGAGATAAGTAAGCGACTTGTTTATTAAGGACACCCATCAGTCTGTGCTAGTTGGAAATGCCGCTGTAAGGGTACATTTGTGTTTTTAGAAATGATGGAGTAACTCGAGGTAGGAGTTTTGTGAGAGGGCGTCACAAAGTAGGTATATCAAACATAGGAGAGATTCGCTGTGTCCCTAAGGGTGTGAAAATGTTAAAAGCAAAAGCAACGCCTGGAATAGATTCGATTATAATGAACTATACTTGTAAACCCCAAAGAGAGATAGAAGCGGCATAATTAGCCTGTACCTACTGGAATTATTGTATTGTGCTTTTAAATTTGTTAACTTATTCTGTCTCAGAGGCTTTTACACGTTTGACCATCCTAGGCGCTCGATTTAATTCAAACGGACAATAGAATTCGATCGTATGATATATAGATAATGTCGAACCACTTCTCCAAATCTGCACTCGCGATTAAAAGAAAAATACTTTTATTTACATGTACACTAACGATAACCAAGGCTCTACCTCACCTAGACTTGTAGGCAGATATCTTTCATACGTCGTCATGCTATTGAATGTATGATAACAGATAAGTGACCCAAACTTAGGAGAGTCTACACGCGCGATTGGATAAGTATAGGAAGTATAGGGCATTTGAATTAATTGCATTTCTATACTCACAAATTCGCCTGCTAATCGAAGCTGCCTTATCATAAGGAATTTACAAGACTTCTGACTTGAATCCTCCATTTACAGTCCGCGGTGGCCCAAGGCCTCAACCAACAACCATCTGAAGCCGGTTCGGTCAGCGCAGTTTTATATTAATGCGTTAAGTCAGTTTAATCAAGTTTTTTTTCGAATAGCTTTCAATATTTTCGATGATCTCAGGAATGACCTTTCATTGCTGAATTGTTGTCCAGAGTTGACTTGAGATAATCGTCTAGCTGATGTGTTGGTTTCTATTATGTTTCAATGTTTCCTACTCTTCTTAATTTCTTTCTTAAAATCAAAGCATTATATGTACAAGAAACTCAGCCGCATGCACAGCTTATACACCACCTTGACGAGAGAGGTCATGTACCGCAACTAAAACACCTCAGTTTTACCAAGAAAACCTTTTACACCTAAGCCTCCTATACTGATGACACAGCGTTCTTTTTAGCTTTGAGCCTATCCTTGGAATCATAAAGTAATTTGGCTGCATTAGGTCTGTTTAAATTGCCGACAGTATACGCGAAGATCCGAAGTTCTGTGTCCTGTTTTCATTTCTAATGAAGTAGTGAATATTTCGTCTATCGATATCCAAGTCCAGTCTTTGGTTGGCGGCTGCAATTTATTTTCGCGGAGACAAGGGAGTTTAAATACACAACATGCGCAGTAGGTTTTTTTAATTAGTTAATTTCTATAGTTCACACGGAAGTCCGGATTTCGACTTGCATCGAAGTAAGGGCTCAAAAATAAATAAATGGTTGGTGCAACAAGTCCGTAAGGATCTTGTAAGTTTTACATTTTTTTTTTGTCGAATGAATGGAACTTCAATTTTATGTCAAGGCCAATAATTAAACAGCTTTTTCATGACAATGACACTCCCGAATATTTGTCAGACATTCGCGAGAAGTAGCGCAGTGGAAGAAACCTTAAGATGTGATTGTGTTTTTCCGTCCAACTGACCTCTTATCCACTGGGCTAAGTAGGAAAATATTTCACTTGTCAGGGCCACACATAGTACGACGACTTCACCAGCTACCGGGTGACCCATTCAAATTCAGGGAAATAGCATATCTAAAAATATGGGGCTATAGGACGATGGGGCGTGCTTCGCTACCCCCTCCCCAAGCAGAAATTGTTGGTTATAGTGTAAGCGCTGTTCCTACATTTCAGACATGTATCCGTAAAAGTAACAGTCTGCATAATGTATCAAAGTGCGTACTGTTTCCAGTGCAGGATGGAACGTTGACCAAAGAGGGGAATAAGTTTTAGCTCATAAAATTTTGGGTAGGATTGTAAGCGAAATGTGACCGAATTTTGGTGAGCTGGCAAATTGATGTTCATGTGTTTGTAAGATGGTTCGCACGAAACAGAAAATGTGAAACATAAATATTGATACCCACATAAAACGTAAAGACATAACCTACCCTCTTTAATGGGGATGCTAAAGTACGTAAATGAACAAAATATGAAAATGGTAATCTAGGTAATATTATACGAATTCAACAATTGCATAGCTTCGTACTCGAGGGCAAAATATTGAAACGAAAGTCAGATCTACCAAAAATATGAATAAGTTGAAGTGGCAAAAACTCACGCGCTCAAGGAATATTGAGTATTTATAATATTAATTTTATTTCCAATGTTCGTTACTCATAAACTCTTGAACAAAGAACTAATGCAATTTTACTTGAACAAAGACATTTTCGGTACTTGCATACGAAAAGACCAAAACTGTTTTTTATTCCGCAAATAAAGAGAAACACCGCTTCCAACGTTATAAAAAGTAATGTGTTTTAATGTTAACTTTCTGTACTTTTATATACATAATTTAAAATGGTTTGTTTACATTATTGATGACAGATATGATACATTTGACGTAATTTCCCTTTAGGGAAATTTCGATAAGAGTGGGTGTGTTTCGCCACTGATTGACGTTTTCGTCGTCAACATCCAAGTTACTTTTATTTTTCCAGGGACTATTTTTTTTTTTCTTTTTTTCGGATAATGGATCCCAATTAGAATCAGAAAACGGCCATTTGCCTCCCATATGGATTTCTTTAGGAGGAATCACAGGGTGCATGCACAATGTACACACATTGAGGAAATGTTGTTTTGTGTGCTTTTATTATTATTGTGTCGTAATATTTAAATGATTCCTTCTATTAAATTCTAACTTTTAATGTTTGGGAACCATGTAGAAAAGGTTGGTGAAAATAATAAAAAAGGGATTTGCAAATTTTATGATGTTTCCGGCTCTAACTTTTGGTAATGCTATTTTGGTTTTACATGTGGGTATATTACGGAGATATAACTTAATAATTATGTACGTTTGTAATTCATTTGGGATATTTTTTTTGCCAAAGAAAATTTGCGTAATAAATCTTCTTAGAAGGTTTATGAAATTTTTAGCATTATTTCAATTACATAATATTCATTTTCATATAACATGTTATTTATTAAAATTATCTATGTTGATAACATTTGATATTATGTGAATGATAGAAGTTGGAATATTGTTTTTTTTTTTTACACTTTTTTTACAATCCAATTTAATTATTTCGCACTTCATTAATTGTTTCTAATTTAACCTGCTGCAGTTTAATGTAGCAAAATCAAAAAGCGTTCTCATTTTTGTCTTCCTAAAATATTGAAACGCCGAAAAGCAGCGCGGTGCACATAGTAGAAGTACAATTAAAAGTTTATTTGACGTTGCACTACAGCGGCAAACAATTTTCAGTACCTATATTGTTTAAAATATAAATTATTTCTTTAGGAGGAAAACTCATCAAAAGATAAACGTTTTCTAAAATAATGAAGTCTCTTAATTACATATTTCGCTTCTTATTATATAAATTCATTCTTAATCAATAAACCATTGACAATCCTTTTTTTATGCCACCCACTATGCCCTTTTACGCTTGGTGCGCTACCTGTCATATAATTCTTCGTACACACTTAACGCCTACATTTAAAGGAACATGGCGTTGTGGGTAGAAATGAAATACTGTACTTATTTCGCCTGTGTACACCTACAGCAGATATTAGTTTGTGGTATGTGTGAAGATTGTTTGCAAAAAAAGGTCACAATTCCGACTGTGCGCAGTCAGTTCGCCCAGCTGTTAAGTGGTAATATAAAATAGCAACCACACAGTTTTTGTGTGCGTTTGAAATGTTACTCTAAAGGACATTTGTTGCTCTGAGACACGAATTGGTAGCAAAAATGTCAACAAAATTGAGACTATAATTTAAAGTAAATTGGGATAATAGTCACAAATCTCTACTTGGGTCCCACCGCATTTTTACTTCTATCTCAGAAGAAATATGTCGGTGCAGGTAATTTATTATAGAACGAGTTTTGGGCCTCATTTTCTACCCAAAACCCAAAATATCAACATAGGGCTTTTTCGACTGTGTCTTGAAAGAGCTTCCCAATTAGCCGCTTGGAATCGGCATAAAATTGTAGATCCCTTCCATTCGTTCTATGCCAAAGGTCCTACGGAAATGTTGCGCCAACTTAATATTTAATTTTTTTATTATTCCAAAAAATGAAGGTTTTTCATTTAATTTGTGGCTAGCTATTTTTCCAAAAACTTATGGCATTTTGATGAATTTATTTTTTTGATTTTTTACATTTGGTATCTATGCCGATTTAATTTTAATTTTTCAAAAAACCTTTTCGGTGCAATTTTAGGCAGCCGAGGATGCCCTGAATGGTGAAAGTACAGCGAGAGAAGAAACCTATGTGCAAATTGCCTATAATCATTGTAGCTGGCCATATTCGTGTTCATAGGGTGATTACCGCAGTAGTGAAGAAGGACAGTGTGATCAATCTCTGCCGAATCTAGACATCTTATATCCAGATATTTTAAACAATTCAACTGGTCACTTCAGCCTTGGTCTGATTAAGGCAGGGTTTTCTCAATTTTAGTACTCAATCTCGTTTCAGTTACACAAGTGATAAAATATGGTAAAAGATCGGTTATTTCTCATTTGACTCCTGCTGTCTGTTTTAGTTATACTTCCTACAGAGTGCTGGATTTTCCTACAGTCCTACAAACCTAAAACGTCGGATATTTCCACTCAAAACAGAGCAACCTCGACCAAAATTGTTCATAAAAACATCACTTTATTACTATACAACCTCTTAACCGACGCCAAACTTTTAATTACCGAAACGACCAACATGTCCTCCGTATACCTACCGAGAGGTATTCTAATTAAGTGCATTTTTTTCCAGCTAGAACATATTTCGGCCATAGCTGCGCCTTGAGCAATACCTCTGCTGTCTGCCTTTATGCACTTATCACCATAAGAGCAATGCAAATTGTTCCCCATTGAAATTCCCTCTTTTTTGCTGCCACCTGTAACTATATACCATTCCTGCATCTCGCCCTTATGCCCGCTTTGTTCAATGGATGCAGGATAATGTAGGTGTAGGTATGTGCAGTAATAAAGCTTCCACAAATCGTGTCCACCTGCATTCGCTGACTCTACCACAATATTCAACGAAATTCCTACCGCAAAATGTGGTTGCCATAGTGTGGGCCGAAAGGAAAATAATAAAAAAAAAAAGTTTGAACAAGTAAAGGCAACTATACACCCAAGCAAGGACTGGGAGTATACGCTCCTCACCCTTCCCTGACATCACCTGTCTTCATTTAATTTCATATCACCACGAGGACTCTTTCTTTGAGATTTCTTGCGCCAAGGGAAAACGAATTAATGCCAACAGCTGCTGCTTCTGATGGTTGTGTCCTTCTGATATGTATGCCGTGGCGTTGGCGGCTGCCTAAGCTCAGCACAGTTTGTGTCTGTGTTGGGATTCATTTTATTTCATATCCAACATTCCTCTTTCCTTTCGGCTGTAGTTTGCCTTTATTATAATTTTCTTTTCCTCTCCGTCTCGCTTCATTCTTTCGAATAATTTCATTCCTACGGAGGGGGTCTACCAGAGAACCAGAGAATAGAAGCTTGGTTCTGACCGGAATTGGATAAGGTTCCTACCAGTTTCTACCTTGCAAAGCTGCAACCGGAGCGAAGAGCAACATTCGCCATTGCTTCGGATGCGATGAAGTTTTCCCATCGATGTTCAAGGACCTTCGCTCTATTTATCGTATTTTGGTGAAAGTTTCTTTCTTTCCTGTTTTATATTATGAGCAAGCAAACCCTTCAGCGGCACCCATATCTATGGTAGGTTTTCGGCGAGAAACAGCTTCGCTCCACCAAGTTCTAAAGTTCTACGCTGATTTAGTATTTATAGCATTCGACAGCGCTGGGCTTGTATGTATTTTCCAGCATTTCCGCCTTAAAGATCGATTAAGCAAAATATGGGTACCGACGGGCCAGTGTTGCAACCAAATGGCAACCGAAAAAAAAAATCATCTGGTTAAATGTAGGACACCAAAAGGGGATAAAATAAAATCAATGAAAGCGCACCAACTTGTGTGAGGCAAAGCACCCACATCTGGGTATGTGTATCCGCTTTTATGGCAAAACTCAGTGATCCATGGAGCCGTTGTTTGGCTGGGAGTTACGGAAGTTTATTTTGATTTCCGGGCGGTTTCCTAGAGTACCATTCATTTTCGTGTAATCCTGCAAGTTGTCATTTTTTTTACTACTGCGAAGCTTAGTGTAATGAAAAATGTAGTTGGAGGAAATTTTGTGGTTTCAACTGGGGGAAAGGTATAGGTAAGTACGTAGTAAAGATAAGGTTCTCCTTCATTGTTTACCACGGAGTCAGCGAAAAATATTTTCCCTTTTGGAATAAACGGGCCAAGTTTTTAGAGGATTATTAAACAGAATTGATTAAATGACTCGAACGTTTACAGAATTACAATAGCTTGCAAATGATGGCCAATGAAGCACTTTAGTTGATTGCCGCCTTAGTCCTTATTAAGTTTTCATCGAAATGCCTATAGCGGAAGTATGTTTTTATTCGTGGATATTATGTTGCAGTCTCTCAGTGGTTAGCAGGGTTTCACCCGTGGAAAGGACAGAAAAGTAGTTCTGCCCTACCTGTCCCACAAATACCCAAGAGTATAATTGTCCTCAATGTAGGCGCTCGAATTCGGCTTAGTCCTTGGTTCTATTGTGCCAACTGTTAACCTTATTCAGAAGATTTACATTGGGTTTGCTTACAGAACATACTCGTATTCTATTTATATAGTTATAAAAGAGAATGAAGTTCGTGTGTGCGCGCATAACACGAGAACGAATTTTTCGATTTTAACGATTTTGGGCTTCACGGTTTCGTTTTGGACCAAGGAAGGACATAGGCAGCTTTTTATCGCGAAAAAAAAAACTTTGAGGGGATTCGAATGGGGAAAGAAGTCTATATGGGGAACCGCACTTTGAAACGAATAGACTGGATAGAAAAACTGGTAGTTTCACCAATACAACAAAAATGTTTGCAACGGAACGCGTTCGATTGGATTGTGAAGAATCTCAAATCAAACGTCATGCAAGCAAACGATTTTGAGAGGAAAATTCAAAGGCCAAAATGTTCGCATTCCACGGATTCCGCTTGTTTCGTACGATTTGACATTCGCATTTTAATTTCCCGGGCGTCTTGGGCGGAAGAATGTTCGCCGGGTCAGCTTTACCAATATGAAACACTATCAAATAAAACTTATTTCACCACGTCGGAAAATAGGTACGACTATCAGGAACCATTTCAGCCAAAGCAAAGCGCTGTATTGAAACTGGGATCAGATAGCTCCTGGAACAGCCAACTTTAGAAGTAGCATTTTTGGACACCAAGGCCATTGACACCGTCAGTAGATGGTGTGTTTTCAAGCTTGGAAATGGAGGGGGCAACAAATTCTCATGCGGAGTATTATATGCTACAAAGGTGGTGGTTAAATACTTTGTTAACCTGGTAAAGAATGGATGTGCCTAGGCATTGTTCATATGGAGAGCAGCGCACCTGCTCTACTCAGGTCAAACTCAGCAGTGAACGAGCACACCATTTGCTTACTTAGGAAAGCTTTCCATTAATCTGCGTCGTAATAAAAGGCCATTTGGTAGGAACCGAGCTGGAAGCAGCTAATAATTGCGGGTCATTTTCCGCCCTATGCTGTTAGCGCCACCTAAATTTAGTTAAAAAAAGGTAAAAAAAGGCATGAAAAAGGTTATACGAATTACACACACAATGCTCGTCACTAACATTCACATCCTGGCTTGTTTTTTTTTTTTTATTATTTATTTCAAACCCATATTTAGAGATAAGCTCTTTATTTATGGTGAGTAGGTACAAAATAATCCATTCGATCAGCTTTTGATACCAGCACCTTCATCGCATGATGAATGCGGTTTAGGTATCCACCCCTCAAAACGAACTCTGCGTAAACGCTTGTATCCAAATCCGATTTGTGTACGATCCCCAATTATTATGCGAGACAATTTTCCAATCTCACCCCGCGTATGCTTATGGAAGCCCCTTACTTGGTGAATAACTACACCCGAATGGAATTTTCAACTTGCCTCCAAGTGCTGACAATAAAAATTTCAGAATTTCAAATTTAAAAGCTCACGTTTCTCAAGCACAAGATTGAGTCCTGCAATTGGTAATAAACAAACGTACGCAACATAATTCAATCGTCATTATCATGCCTACAAAGTGATTGCAACATGCCCAGCCTCGAAAGTTATTTCAAACATTGTCTTCATCACTTCCACCCACTCATTTCGGTGTCGGTTTGCATATCTTTATCTCGAACGAAATTAGAAATTCACAAATGAGTCTCACTAATTGCTTTGCACACATAAAATTCACCCCTTTCCGACTAAACTAGGAGGCACAGAAATAATTCGTGAAATGCTTTTGTTTTGATGTGGGTTACCGGAATTTAAATTGTGCCGCCTCTTCTCACTCCCCCAAGGGTGAGTATAATCGAAAGCGGTTAAAAAAAAACAAGAGAAGAAAAACAAAACTGGGGTGCAAATAAGCTTTTGGTCATGTGTCTCACTCTATAGCCGCTGGTATTTATGGGTAAAAAAACCACCACCAACATATAATAACATAAAAAAGATTTAAAATAATTATCACTACCCTTATCCAAGGGATGTGAATTTAAATAGCTTTTAAATGTCCCATATGAAATTAATTCAAAATGTTATTAAAGGATTACGGATAAAGGGTGGCAATACCAGCAACTGGCGTCACCAAACAGAAATGTACAGATATCTATACGGGAGTGGTGATTCGCTTGAGATATTAATGGTTACACTGTGGGTCAGACGTTAACCAATTCCATTGCCCTTTAAAACGTATAAGTGCCAAAGTCGGGGGCTTCGCTTTGTTTGTCCATCTGACGGTTTCTTAAAAATTCTTTTAAAACGAAATTGCTATACAATTTGAGTGCGGATGTTCGTTGTCATAATGTGGGTGTGTAATGTAGTACTAAAACGACTTCGAAGGGTTGTAATTAACTGCATGCATATGTGTGTATTACCTAAAAACCAAAAATCCGATTAGGTACCTAGTTAAATTTCGTCTTTCTAAATAATAAAATAAGGTGGCACGTCTAGGTGGAAGGGAAAAAATCTGGCTGCATAGATGCACGGCCTTAAATATTTTCGCCCTCAAGTGATACACTTTCGCATTTCGAATCATCACAGCGACTCATTTGTGTTCGAGTTGTTAGATAGTTATCCAAATTCTGAACATAAGGCTATAGACTATAGATCAAGACAAGTTCTTTGTGGAGGTCATTAGCTATTCGGCACCCATGTTTAGATTCTCCTTGAAGGTTCTTATTGGTGCTGCTCTTTACCTTCTAAAGTTCCTCCTTCGACAACTGACGAGCGCAAAAGACCGGAGAGCCAGCCCTGTAGATATGAGATTCCGTACATCACTTAGTATTCAGTAGTTGTCTTACATGCTTTCATCTAGATTATGGTAAAGTTTGGTGCTCCATCCTTCCGCATAGTATATGATGAGCTCAAATATTACTTTCTCCATAGAGGAATGGTGCAGGCCATCAATTGATAGTAAAACTGATTCCTAAATACTGTAGTAGTCCTTTGTATTTTTTTTTTTTTTTCAAACACGCAGCCTGAATTTCTTGAAACGATTGCTATTGCCTTCCAGAAGTACAGAATCAATTACTTTCGTATTTTCCATAGATTTCAATCACTTAAAGGCTTTCATTTTTAAGTATATGTACTCAAAAACAGTCGCTAATTAACACTAACGGTCGTCATATATACCTACATACCTATAAGTAAATAAACGAGAAACCCACAAAACAGCAAACGCACTCTCTTATACACAAGCTCTACATATAACACTGTTTACATTTTTAGCACTCTAAAACTATGAAAACAATTATTGTTTTCGAATTTAGAGAAAACGAATTAAAATGAAAACTTGGCGTCTTGCAAAGGTACCTAATATTGCAATTTAAATCAACAACAGCTTGAGAACTAGCTTAACAATATAAACAACACTACACACAGAACAAGGGAAGGCACCCAGCTCTACCCCACGGGCACACAGATTGCCACCGAAACTGCTCACAAGTCCGTAAAACTTCAACAAAATTAAATTTATTTTCCACAATAGCTAACGGACATTCTGTCCGTTCGGTCTTATCCATCTGAAGCAATCCCAACGGGTGCAGAGCTCTCTCTCGCTCTCCGAACACCAACTTTAACAAAAAAATTAGAATTTTCCGCCCTCATTTTGAATTCCAAGTTGGACATGTGTGGTTACACCCGATACTCTATCTCTCTCTAAAATAACACAGAAAAAGTCCAACTCTGTGCTCTGAAACTGAACATGAAACATTCGTCTTATGCTAAATACAAGCATAAAGCGTTTGTGGGTCGGACAAGGAGGGTCCTCATGGACTCTACAATCGGACTATGGATAACACCGAAAAACTACTCCCTATCAACCGACAATTTGAACAATAAAAGTTGAAGTAACTCACTTCCCCCGACCCGAGTGTAGCATAGAAAGGACACACACATTGAATAGGTGCATATATGTATATGCGCTCCTCAGGATTGAGGAACAATTTCCCTATAAACAGAGTTGAGCCGGAAGGACGTACACACATCACACGTCATACTGAAGTGTGCTTCTAACTGAATTATTTAGAGTCATAAAGTGTTGAAGGCAAACTGTCCATTCACGTAACCAGGGTTAAATGGTTACAACAGCATTAGGGTCACAATTACAATTGTCGGTCGGTTGGTTAGTTGGTTTCGCTTCTTCTTCTATTTTACATATTTTACAGTGTGTACGGTTAGCCCTTTGTGCCACTTTTCAAAATCGGTACAACACACCGGGGTGGGATCGAAGTAATAAAAAAAAGAATAACCTACCCGAGAGAGAGGAACCCATTTTGCACGTTGCCGCACCTTTAGAAATATGGATGGGAAACTATGCCAAATTTTTAATTTTTTTTTTTTTTGCCAAAGCACGATGTGCACAAAGCGAAGTAATTTCATGCTACACTGGCATAAAGGCATTCCTGCTGTCATAAGTAAATGCACTTGCCTGAATACCATGCAGCCTTACAAAAATAGCCATAGGTATATGTGTAGGTATACGTGGGTGAAGGATGACGCTGAATTGCTGGCTATGATGAAAATCATAAATAAATTATTTAAGGAAATTTTACAGTGTGAAAACATGTTTTGCCTGTTGGCAGAATCACGTTAACGGGGAAGGAGAGAAGGACGTTCGCTCTGGTCCGATTCTATAGTAAAGCTGGTCGATGTGGGTGTTGAAAAAAATGCCTTTTAACACTCAATTGTTGGTGGATATGATGTTCGTGTGTGCACCTTTGTTCGAGCTGAAATATTAAGTTGGAGGATTTTTCGGGAGGTTAAAATTTCCGCGGTTCGATTTTAAAAACTTGTGCAACACCCCCAACAAGTATTAGCAGACACACCTTTTCGGAGATTTTTGATATCGAGAGGACAATGAGACTGTTTTCATCTTTCTACATTTTAAAAATTCAGCAATCATACTTCCATAAGTCAGGTGTTTCTACCCGAGATACTGCGATTCCAGTTCTGGCTACTTTAGGATACCTTTCACACTCTGGTTAAGGTCTCTTTAGCATGAGATGGATTGATCTTTAAGACAGGAGTCTTTCCTTTCTTCTTATTTCGAAATTTCTAGCTGGCAATCGGAATATCGTTTTGAACTACTATCTGAGGTTTATTGGGGTAGATCTAACCTCATCTTGATAGAGCTCTAATAAGATCATTGTGCCAATAATTTAATGCCGGTCTATCAAAGACAAGGGCTATGGGTTTGAGTGACCTTCACTTGCAGGGAATTTCTCTTAGTCCTCCTGCAGTAGGTACCATAAGTGGGCTTGGTTGGTAGCTTTACGTTAGGTCAGATGCAAAAAGTGATATGAACTCAATTATCCTGCCAAATCCACCGAGCTGCGTTTCGCAGCCTGCTTTACGCTACCTAATAGAGCTTTCGCTTACATGGTCTTTATCCACGCCGGGCTTAGTTTTGGATCAACGTAAGTCGATCAATATTCGCCCATACAAATTGGCTTGTCGCTATTCTATGGAGGAAAAGCTTGAGAAATGTCGTATGCTGTTTATTTGTTAAATTTGGCCTTAGTTACAGCCATACGTAAAACGAAACCGTAAACATTTTCTTTTGTTTTTTTTGACCACTTAGGCCTAATGGTTGAATTAAATCTTGGTCTTAAAATGTTCCTTACGAATTACAAAGTTAGTCTACCAAAAAAAAAAAAAAAATGAAATGATCTTTAAATTTTCTATTAAAGTATTTCGTTCATTTTTCCGTACGAAAACCTTTTTCTGATCAACTTCTCAGTCAATTCCACAAGAAAAAACCAAATCATTCCACTGAAATATTTCATTTCTTTACTGTTCCATCTGTCAGGATTTTTTTCCTGATGCATTCTCATCAGTGGTGGTTGGTTTGTTATGTTTGTTTTCTCAGGGAACATTTTTTCTGACAGAATTTACGTAAAAAACGTAAAAAATCATTTTCACAGGGTCCAACTTTTTCGGTTGCATTTTACGTATGGCTATAACTAGGGCCTAACTAGGGCCTTACTTAATTCATAAAGCCTTCTTAGTGACCCTTTTTGAATTACCTATAGATTGGTGACAAATAACAATCCAGCAGAAAAGTCCCTTTCACATCATTCCTATAACAACCACAACTTTTGGATATATGGCAGCTCTTTTAGGAGGCTTGTCTACTTGTAATTTTGTGTATCCATATTTCTGAAGAGGTATTACTATCTAAGTCTTAAGGTACAATAAATCTTTTAAGGGGCTATGACAGCCTCCAACGTAAGATCCCTGCCTCTTTGAAGAGGTTATAACAGCTGACTTGATGGATACTGTAGATCTACTAAAAAGGCTAAGATCATTTATAATGGTTTCTCCCTAAACGAGAAACGTTGATCTTCTTAGAAACTGCGATAAATACGACAGTAGAACACATTTTGTAGCTGGTCTTCTATTTCAGGTATTGCCAGCCAAAACAGACACCAGGCGATGAACCTCATATTTAGTTTAGCTGTCATACAGAAGTCATCTTTAGGGTATTATTATTATTACTAAATGCGCAAAAAAGTAGCTGGCGCATTAAGTTGAGCTATCGTGGCTCTATTCTTTTCTGAGTGCAGTTGTTGACTAAAGTCATTGGACCTTATTGGATCTTCCTTTAATCATTTCTCGAGTTCACTTTAAAAAAATTTCGCCACTATGAGCAAGGTCGTACAACTTTCTTCTTATAAGTGACTCACGTTATCAGCGTTTCTGACGGTTGATTGGCGTATATTCCTTCGTTGATAAGTCTTCGTTATCTGGTCGGTCTCTTATATTTTTGTGCTGCAATCTCTCTTTTATAAGTAATACGATCTCAGATAGATTCCAATTAATTTTAGATTTCTGTTTATCGTTGATTATGTACAAATCGTCAAATGAGTAGAGCCAGTGGACTAGTCTCGCACGATCAATAGATTAAAACACATTTCATCCGCTACGGAGTTGATATTGCTCTATGAAACCATTTATCCATTCATCCGCTACGGAGTTGATATTGCTCTATGAAATCATTTATCTAGTCACCCTCTCACTATACTGATGGTCAAAGTCAGTTTAAGCATATCAAGCAGATAGTCTACATCCCAAGTACTACCCTGGGAAAGGTTCAACTTATTCATCAATCGATGGATTGTTTCTGTATTACACTGAGTGTTCGGAGAAAGAAAAAAATAAGTTTAAAGCCCAAAGCTCAGAATCACATGTACAAAGTACACATTCAAAATAAACAAATAAAATATTTGTGAATAACTTGGAACAGAATAATAATAAGCTGAATCGAAAAAAATATGCCGACTACAATGAATCGAAAAATCAATGGAAAATGCCCTTCCAGCTGAATATCGTTTTGGAAGAGGATACAGAGTCATGAAAAGGCTGGACACGTAATCAAATAAAAATCTAGGCACGTCAACAGAGCGACCCATTCTCCCATCAGTCATTTTTGTTTATGTGTTGTTTCTTTTTAAATGTCCATGAACTTTAAAATTCTAAATTCAGCCTCAGCTCCGACAAAAATATTGACTCATTCGTCTGCGGTATTTGATAAGATGAAACGCCGCTCAGTTCAGCATAGAGCTATCTAAGAGCCACCTTCTAAGTGACACACGAGTGTGTAGGGTCAAGAATTGCAGTACTCACTCGTCTCGTGCACAGACTCGACTTCCCCGAATGAGTGAGATTAATTTCAAAACACTTGAAAGTTGAAAACAAAAACAACTGATAGCCGTGAATACGAATATTCCATATGACATGTGTAGCAATAATATTTATTATTATTTTTGTTTTCTTTCTTTTGCGATAGCATGGTCTATATAAAGATCGCTTTTGGAATGAAAACGATCATTTGTCGCGCGAAAACTCACAAAATAGATTCAATTGAATTTTTCAGTTCGCTATGGCGGGGAGTAGTGTGAAATATATCTGCCTGATTATGGTGGTGTGTTTTGCATTTATTGACAATTCGTCTGCCAGAATCGATGGAGCTGGAGCTAACAGGTTTTGTGGCCCAGCGTTGTATGATGCATTGGTGGAGATATGCGGTGACAGTCCACGTGAAAGCCTTTCCACTAGTAAGTTTTTGCAAGAAATAATATTCTGAGTGACTATATAAAACTTATTTATTTTTCAGCTACAAAGCATTTAATGAAGCAAAGCCTGTCACGTTCCTTGGTTAGAAAGTGCTGCATAGAAGCCTGTACTCTGAAGACACTTGCAGCCTATTGTACTTAGTAACAGAAATGTGTATTTAGCAAATATTAAAATATTAACCACGAAGGGAGTGTTATTATTATTTTAATAATTGAATGCCCCAAATATTTTTAAAGTGCAACAATCAAGTAGGAACAGTGGCTTAGTGGTTATTGTGTTGGACTACTAAGCGAGGAGTCCCAGGAGCAAATCTAGTTCGTGAGCAAGTATTATTCTTGTGTGTAACTCGCCTCCTATGAACTCACAAAAACTTGACTACAGACTTGGTTTGTATATATGTGCAGGCATTATGGGTTTGTGTGCTTATTTTACACCCGCCAAAGCAGCCACTGTTATATTTACTTATAACAAGATAGAGACAGCAACGCTGCAACCATCTGTTTTATATGACTCAGTGGTACCTAATTCTAAAAAGGAAAATAAACAATTTTGCGAAAACTCCCCGAAAATGAGTCAAAGTTAAAAGTAAAAACAACACATAGCGGCTAACGATTGATTCAGCTGTGAGTCGTGCCGCTGTTAAATACGCTGTGAATATTTTAAAGTGCCAAGAAGAATCACTATATAATGTGACAGGTGTCAACGTTGTACAGCTCTATCTTCAGCAGATCCACTTAACTAATGATATCGAGAGCGAACTAAAACTTTCAAAGCTTCAGAAGATCATGCGAGATTGGTTGCTTCTAATTTTAGATTTCCAGCTATTTTTGACCTGTCTTAAGCAATTTTATTCTTTTAAGACTAGGTAATGGGATTTTTTTCTGACATTTGTACTAATAAAGGCAAGAATTCAAATAATAAATTCCGGCAGCATTCCCAGCATTCCCATCCGCTGAGTTGCAAGAACTTCAGTGGTGCATTGTTGGGATTCTGTGTTTTGTGGAACAGAGATTGAAATTCTGAGCCAAACAATAATGCGACATCATAACCGTCGACCACTTTTCATGCAAAAAGTTCTTGTGCAGTTTGTTGTGATTCGATAGCTTTTTCCGAATTCTACAACAATAATCATAACAAAATTCACATCAGTATGGATGTTTTGAAATTGGCACAAATATTTGGACAAAAGTCCGAACTCGTAAACGAATTTAGTAAAAATATATAAAATATAACTATTATGGGCAAAATACGCGAAATATGAACACAGAAATGAAGGATACAAATTATTAACGACATTTGTCACGAATCAAATTCCCCACCTTCCTTAGTTTTTTTTTATTCAAATATGTATTTTGCCCGAAATGGTTATAAATGTAGCATAAAATGCCATGTTAAGGTCATAACGTGTGTGGAAAAAGGGAACCACGACCACAAATGTGATAATGATTGTCACTTGTGAGCCGTAAAGACTGGTTTTGAATTTTGTGACCTGCTCCATAGGAGATCACAAATTTGTGCTGACAGAATACGAAAACCTCACAAAAGCATTTTCACCTCACCTTGAGAGGGTTTTGTGACTTGTGAGGTATCAGTGAGGTTTGCCAGATCTGGGCTGTAAATCAACTGACTGTTTTTTTTTTTTAAGTTTTTAAATTGTTTTCTATTTATTAGTCCCTTGATATTTTTGAAAATTTAATGATGGAGTTTTTAGTTTAAGCATATTGTCGCTACTCAATAATTTTTATTTTTTATTTTTCTGCTATGGATTATGTATGTACATGTGTTGTTTTAGTAAATAGAATTGTTTTTATAGATTAAAAGCTAAAATATGCATATTGCATTTCAATTTATTTGAAGACCTCCTAAAGTGAAAGAAATATTTGCTCCACCTTAATAAATGAGTAACTGGGTAACTGGAATACCTCTATAAGTGAGACTGAAATAAATTGCCCATTAGATATCCAATTAACCAGGTTCGACTGATTATAAAAGAAACGAGAACGGATCTTCCAATCTTCATGATTTTTGGCTGGATGGATTCGCACTGGATAGAAAAAGTGGGAGTGTTGCATCCAATACGACTAAATAAAATATTTTTAATTATAGTATTAAACGAATTCGATGAGCTAAGTTATAATGAAATTAAAAACATTTAACAAAGAAAGCTTATGTAGAGTTGGAAAGCAAGTGGAGTCACTGATTCCAACTAAATTTTAGAACCTTACTAGATTTGTGAGTCAAAATTAACTCAGAATGAACAGGATGTTTTGGGTACAAAAACATGTAAGGATAAAAGACTATTGCTCGTTAGGATATCGGACTCCTTGAAACAGATTTTTTTTTATTTTAATGAATCAAATGCAAGTTTCTTAGAATGTGGGCGATTACAAAGCAAAAATATAGTATTTGGCCAAAAAGTCGTCTAGGCCATTTATTTCTATTACTTTGAATTTTTTAGAGCGAAAGGAAGGTTCGTACAATTGTGCACTAAGTCCGAACGGCTGTAACTTAAATTCCACTAATGGCATTCTCATTTTGTAAGACCTTTTCATAGTAACTAAGTTGTTAGTGAGTTGAACTACTGTGTAGGATGTCTCAGGATCGATCCCCGGAAGAACACAAATATGTCCATCATAAATTGTTTAAGGTAAAACTGAAAAAAAAACATAGTTTTGAATAAAGACACGGCCGTACCATTTTCTCCTAAATATGCATTTTGTACAAAACTGTTATAGCAGTTTTAAGAAGTGTTTTTAGAATAAGTTTCTTCTGGAAAAGGGGACGAAATGGTAGTGCGACGACCAAAGAAGAAAAATTGATTTCACTTTAAAAAACAAACGAGCAGGTTCTTGCTCGCAAGGTACTAACGAATCGTCCCATACTCTTACATATTATTTTACATTAAAACACGTTTCCGTATATCCCAACTAACAAGACTGTAAACGGAAATAAAATATTTTGCCTCCTATACAAACCAAAATTGCTCAAATAACAACAAATTACAGACCTTAAAATCAGTGACAGTTGCTGCTCTTAAAGTCAAATAAACATGAATTGTTAAACACACGCACTTTTCTAATAACAATTTAGGGCGAGAACTTTAATTACACTTTCCAAGCAATTGCCATTAAGATACACATAAATTAGTGAACAGTTTTCGGACACTCTCAACAGAATACAAATGTAGTCTAAGAAAAAAATAAGAATACTAAACAAACGAGCAAAGAAGGACAAATATTATCACTGCCAAGGCTCTGGTTATATATTTATGTGCTCTTAGTTAATTTAACCTAATCGGTGACTTCCACTTAAATAAATAAACTAAGAACCACAGGCCTTACCTAGGAAATGTTGTCACAGCTAAGTCGATTCATTTTCTTACGACAACTTTTCACAAGACGCACACGACCGGTTAGATTAATGTGTTTGCCACAGCCTCCAGAAACAAACTAAAATTATTTCGGATTTGGAATCCTTGTTCTGCCGGTGTACACCCGGTGCTTATATAAGACTCCTGAATATGCATAAATTAACAAATGACTGGGGGAAAATTAACTCTGCATAATTAATGGGACAAATGAGCATACAACTTGTCAACGAGAATAGCGTTTAATCGCTCGTAAAGTTGCACAGTTTTGTTTTGAATTTGGATAAACAATTCCCTTGGTTTCTTGTTCAAATGTGCATTAGGATGGTGTAAATATTTGCGTCGTACTTTTATGTTTCTTTTTTTTTTTCTGTCTGTTGGGGGAATAACATATTTGTGTACGAATATAAATATAAGGTGCTGCAGACTACGATCATCTTCAGTTAGAATAAAATACTAATCTGCATACCTGGAAAATGTCATTCGGTATGATGAAACCAGGGAACATCTCAGGATTGGGGGGAATTTACTTGATTGTGGTTTGCCTTGAAATGCTGCAGGTTGCATTAGGCGATCAAAGGATTTGTGGCTTTGGATTACGTAGAACCCTGGATTTGGTATGTCCATATGGTTTCAATGGGTACAAGGCCAAGAAGAGTTCTCGTGAGTATAAGAATATCCATCCATATTGTTGGATGAGGTTGAAAATGTTGTTTTGTCTTTAGTTATGCCGGCGGATGATTACAACGTCAACACTAATGAGGAGGAGAATACTTCTGCACTCAGTTTGGATATGCTGACGTTTTTCAATAGTATGGATAGAAACGGTATGGGAAAGGTTCCCGTAGGCGACACGGAATCGCCAACGAGTGCTGTGGCAAAGCGTGCAGGATGGATGAGCTAAGATCGTGCTGTCGCAGAAAGCCATACTAGTAAATCGAAAGTGAAAAGCCACTGTGCAAATTATTTTATACAGCCTTTCTTACTAATTTTTTTTACTAAAATAAAAATAAATTCAAATATTAGAAACCTGTGGCCAAAATACGACCGCATTCGAGGAATAAGCTCAATATTTTTGATGTTTTGGCATCTGACTAGATAACTTGCTCTTATGGCAACATAACGTTAGTGCATCTGTGCGAAGATCGAAAAATCATAGAACTAAATCTCTTCGGGCATGACCCGAATCCGACTCAACGGCCCCCGCCCCGCAACCCTCTTCACATGGCTGGCACCATGGACATTCCACAGTTAGAACGTCTGCCAGCAACAAAATACCACAGTGTATCAGAATGGCATACCTCGCCATATACCAACTCATCGTTTGGATTGAGTCGTCGTCCACTGGCCATGAACTTGGAAACCCGACACCTCGCGCCGAAACTAATTGCCCAATACTATGGGAATAAATACCGTAGCGACGATGGCAGTGGACTACAGTAGATATACGACACACAAGCAGATAAGGAAAATGGATCGTCGCACATTTATACTGGCTGGCGTGGGAACGATCATCATCGTAGGCAAATGGATATCTCTCGCCTGGGCATGGTATGGCATACTGGTTACCCTGGGCGTTTGGAAATTCGGCTCACATGGCAGCTTGGCGGCGTTGACTCGGACCTCTGATGGAGAAGCCGACAGGAATTCTTTGGCACTTCTATTTTTGCTTTTCATCCGACGCGGTCGCCGAACAAACTTGCAATTTAGCTTTCTTCCGACTTGGTCGTTATAGTAAACGTAGTACGCTTAACTTTCAGATTTCACCCGGAAGGCTTATTCCCGGACAACATCTATAATGAGTCGATTTTAAATAATTGGTCAAATCTGTCTACTCCGTTCGAATCGTCCTTTGTTGTAGATATCTGCGCATTATAATCATTCGTGACAACAATAACAATATTCAGCTTTCACTTTGTCTATATTTCAAAGCAATCGGCTTTAAAACTACGTAATGATCGGACCGAGAAAAATACCTGTACTTTAATGTAATGATCTTATATAGAGCTCGTTGTGTTTTCAGTTTGTGTTTAAAAAAAAAAATTCTTCCGCATCTGCTCTTGCTTGCAAAATGCTTCTGTCCTTCAAATTGAAGAGTCAAGTCATCATTCCATCAATGGATTTAAAATGTCGCATCCAATTTATAAAAAACTCTTTCCTGTCTACTGTCTTCTGACAATCACCCTCTTTACCGATCCTGAAAGGGATTTAATTACCTCTTCTGAAAATTCAAGACATTCAAACAAACTTGAAATATTCACCCTTAATATCCATTAAATCATAAGGATCTGAAGTAATCAGTAAACTTCCTCAGCCACTTATTCCACTGTTTAAAGATTCTCCCTTCAGTCCTAATTTCTAAAACTAAGAAACGGGTCAAAACTAAGTTCGCTGAAGCACTCACAAAACACCCCGTTTTCCTTTCTTAATTTACACCAACAAATAAATTCACCATTAAAATATGTCACCAAGTATGGACAAACTTTGGCAACAGCTGGCCGTTTAAAATTGGAAAAGAAAAATTCCATTTAATCTTAGGTTCCCACTCACTCACAAATATTCAAAAATAAGAATGAGCCAACAATAATTATTCACCACTTCACTATTTCACATCAAAGAAATAAAAATAAAAATTTGTTTCCTTTTTCTCATTTTCATTCCAGAATATAAATCATCAGACAAATTTCCACAAAACATCAAAAGCGGAACAAATTGTGTACGAATTTCGGTACGAGAGCTCTTGTCTGATTGAAATGATCCACTTCTTTCAGCCAACAGAAAAAGAAACAAGCGAAAGCCTGTTAACTTAAAAATAATCGGACTTTTCCAACTTCGCACAGTATAAGCAAGGACCACGGCAACAAGGAGCGCACAAACAACTTCCATAATTTCAAACTTTATGTCAAGAAATTAGAAAACTTCAAATCATAAAGGAAAAACGAAAGTCGTTCACACGAAATTCTCGAACATATTATACAATATACACCACGAGGGACGAGACCATATACCAAAAAAAGTGAAGAAAATCCCTACCAAAGGCAAACATTCAAATTCCAATCATGAAAGTCGGTTAATGATTCACTGGAGCATTGGGAAAATTGCACAGATTTCGGTGTTCGTTTGGAACGCCCCCTTCTATCTGCAAGAAAGGAAATTACATAACGATATCGCCGCGCGATATAATTCACTAAACAATACGAACACACATGCCGTGCTGGCGGCTGATAACTGCGACACATACTCCTATAGGATACAATTTCTTTTGTTTTTATGTGCTATGTAATTCTCAGCAAAAAAAGAATTCCAACAAATTAATGAAATAAATAATAAAAACGAGAACGCGAGGAAACAAACAAAAAGAGTAAAAAAACTAAAAGAAAAAAAAAAGAAAAAAATATCCCACATACGCCCGGGTGGCCCCAATTTAATTTGTTTCCCTTCGGCTTAAATCATACTGTTTTCTGGGAAAAATTTTCTTACGTTTTATGTGGAAATAAAATCGGAAAATTTATTCACAATCTGTTGGGCTCCTTCACCCCCCTGTGTGTGTGATTGGTGTAAAATTTAGAGGAAATCATGCAAGTGTTATGCAACGGTATACAAACGAATCTAGCGCCAGTGGAAAAAGTAACTGATCGGTAACATCAGTGACGGTAACGACCAAGAAGGAGAGGAATTTCTTCCATCCATAGAGAAAAGTGTTAAACTTCCAATAAAAGGTGAACAAGTCATCTCACAAAGGAGCCTTCTTCCTCTAGTACCTATCGAACTAAATCGGTCGTTTCGAGAGGAATCCGCATTTTTCCCTTTTAAATGCACAGCACGTAATCATATCGTTACAAGGAGCACATAGAAGGACTCGGCTTCCCAATACCTAAGGTGGAAATAATTTCGAGAGAAATAAGGAAATATACACAACGCACACCGTTAAAATGCTGGATTCCATCCGAAGAACTTCGTCCCTGCGAACAGTGGGGAACAATTTTATATCGAAATCGGTAAATCTTTTGTATACGGGATTCCTGCTTATGCTCTTACTTATGGGGAATACGCACGCCAGAATTGGTAAGTACTTTTTTTCTGCTTTCGTTTTTATGATGAGAGATTTTACAGAACGATGATATACCTGAAGACAATAAAATGAGTCAGTGAAACTTTCCATCATGTGTCGCTGGCAATGGAATGATACGTTTATGAATGATTTTCATGGAGCTGTAGGAAACCGCACACTCATGTGAAGTTCTAAAGTGTTTTTGACTTTGTTCGGAGTTTATTTTGTGTTTTTAATGCTCGCTGAAGGGTAAAGTTGTTAATACGATTCAACTTGGGAGGTATTGCGGTTGTGGGGGGCTTTATTAGAATTTTGTAATTAAATGGAAACGCCTTAGGTAATACTTAATATGGTTTCAATTTGACGGTTGCAGCTGCTCTTTCTTTGATATCTCGCGTATAGAGATAAGGAAGGATAAATGTATATTTTCGTTTCAGATGCGTGTGGGTTTGTTTTAGTGCCATTCAGGGGTTGGGTATAGTAGGGAGTCTTAAAAAAAGATGGGCGAACAAAGAGAAATAATATTGCAAGGAAGCGACAAAGCTATTTAGTTGCCCCAGGACGATGTGCATAATTAAGTGCTCTAGATGAATAATTTTCCGCGACTTTTAATTGAAATCTTCGATTGGCAGGTGGTTGGGTTAGTGTCGAGAAAGTGGAATAACTATCACCGAAGGCATGTAAGAAATTTGTATTTAATGATCTTCTTTTTCGGGTACTTACAGCTGGAAGGATAAATTCGTCTTGCATATGGAAAAAAAACTGCTTTCGAAATTGGAAAGGAAAGATGGAGACCGAAGACCACGAATGAGGAAAAACTTTATATGATTTTCTAATGACCTCAAATCAAAGGGTAGGAGATGGGATCTTCGTGTTCAAAATAAGAAACATCCCCAGAACTCTGAGCCATTGAAGCTATATACATCCTACATCTGCCCCGCCTTCTAATAATGATGCCTGTGTACCATAAGACCCAGGTTCTTCGAAAACACCGCAAAATTAAAAAGTCATCAGATATCGGATCTTTTACACTTTTTTATTGGCTCTGTTATTCAGTCTCACTTCACAATTAATCTTTTAGGTGTATTAGGGGACGTGATGAGTCACACACTCCTTCGAAATCAAGCCAGAGGTAGGAGGAACTTTCTCAGACGGAAGGTGGGTCCTCCGCTGTCATTTGGAAACAAAAAAAAAACGAACTGACAAACTCATAATCAGGAACCAACACCAATTTGTCGAAAGTTTGTTTTTCGATTTTATTTCTAGCCAGCAATCAAGAATTTCAAGCCAAACAGCTTGATTGAGAAGCTCCCTCAGAATAGCTACGGTCTTTGGATTTTTGTCAGATGTTTTCGAAAATAGATTTGTTTTAGTAATTGGCGCAGTGGAAAAAAACAGTCACCACACCAATCAGTAAGCCACTGCGTTAAAAAATTGTAACTCTTCGATAACGAAGCTTAATTGAAAATTAAAGCATTTCCTTGATGGGAGTTAGTGGAAGATATTATAACTCATGTAAGCGAATAGCAAGAGGACAATAAAACTTAAGCTGACCAAGGTAGGTATCCCTTTTAATATTTACTAATCTTGGAAGACTTTACAAAAAAATAAACTCTGACTTATTTACCCATGTGAAAACAGATACAGCTCTCTAGAAGATCTGTTAAAACTCTCTAATGCACAAGATTGAACTAAGCTTGCTCCCTCAATTGGACAAGAAGTATTTGAGACACCGCACAAACAGCGGATTTTGGTACCAAAACGGCGCACCGCCGCTAATTGTGTCATGATGATCTATGCTCTTATCCATAAACAACTTAAAGACGAGCAAATGAAAAATGTGTACCCAACTTCCTGAGTCATCAAAGTGAACGCGTAATTGGCAGCTGCTGTATTCAAAATCATCTGCACTGAATTCATAGACGCACATTCGGATTAAATCCTTTGTGTTTTCCTTCCTCACGTTTTCATTATTTCATTTGCTCCAATACTCAAAGTAAGTGCAAGCTTTGAAACTCAAAGACCGCACACATCTACTACACATTATTGCTCCGCACAAATCTTAATCAACACAAAAGCCGTATAGTGTGCGCTAGTGTTTGTACATTATTTTGCCAACTCGGTGTAGTGTAAGGGGTCTAAAGTGTGAATCTTCCAAGCAAACACTGGCATAAATATCAACTCATTAAATTAAACAAGATTGATGAATATACTTCGAGTCGAATATGTACACACATCCGACGGGTATAATGTGAAAGTTTGACTCATTCTCCCTAATAGACGAGTTCACCATCTCAACGCGTCATGTAAGGATGTACTGGCACTGGGTTCTGGGAATTTGCTGAAGTTGCTCGTTGTTGCCGACAAAATGAAAAAAAAAAAAAATAATAAATAAATCGTCTAGTCACTTTACTCATCAGAGAGGAGAGCGCACTCCATCAAAATGAATTGCAAATCACAGTCACACGGAATGAAACTATCATTCATGCTCAAGGATGAAAATAAGGCAATAACAGTTAATGTCAAAAGTTACTTATCACCTGTCAGCTGTCAATTGTGATTGATTGAGTATAATTTTGTTACTACCTGACCTCTTGTATATACGCCGCATTTTTCAAATTTCATAACGAATTTGAACCTGCGTGAATTTTCATCCACTATACGACCGCAAACAAAAAAAAGGTCAGAGGGATATTCGAAATTAATTCCAAAATAACGTGATTTAAGAGAGATTTTCTTTCCACAAAATCTTACCGTAGCTTTAGAAGGAACTTGAGGAGAGATAAAGGAAAATTAGGTTTGCAAATTTCCTCTGCGACCGTTTTTCATATGACATCTGTTAAGTCTTAAATTTCCGGAAAATTTTAAAACAACAAACCGACATTACCATAATCTTTTTATCCATTCTATTTAAGATTATTTCGAGTTCCAGGGATAAAATACTACTGAATGAGTAATGAAAATAGAAAAGATGCGCCAAAGGAAATTGAATTGGGTATAAATTTGAAGGACAACTTAAATCAAGCGATACGCATTCACCAGGAAATTTGGGTTCACCACAGTCATGACAAGGAATTGTTAACTTATTTACTATCAGGGAAAAAGTGCAGAAAGGACTTAGTAACAATGGGCTTTATCATTGGATTCCTCTAAAGTGATGAAGCATCAACTTTGTGAGAACCTAATAGTAGTTTAAGGTCGGTCGTTCACTTAGCGGACAACCCGTCAATTTCAAGTTCAACACATGCACGATGCTCCCGATTTCATGGAACAAGCATTTTTGATCTGGTTCAAGATCATTGCACAATTGTTGCACGTGTAGTGTACGAGATTGTAGCTTGCTAAATATTTGGTTGTGCAATGCGTTGGGCAACCACTTTGATATAATGTATTGCACGTTATCGAGGCTATCAATGTGTTAGATCTTATTGAGCAACCACAAACGAAAACACAGTTGACTGACCGACTCTGATTTGTTTTCCCAAATCAGACATATTGATCGACTATAGGTATATGGGGTCATTGGGAAATTTGACAATACTAGTCAAGTAGGTATAAAGGGCTTGCAACGCGCTTAACAAACTGTTAATGTTTATATTAACTTAAAATGAAAGTTTATGCACTATTGTACGAAAGAGTTGCCTAAACTGGTGGACAACATTTGCTGTAGCGTTGGGCTTCATGCGAACAACGGGTATAACATATCTATCGCTCTGCTTGAGGTATTACAACTGAATGCGAATAGAAAACACTACGCAACTCATAGTGATAGAAGTTGCCTCATATCCGTACACATAGGAGTGAGTCTATTTAAGCAGCTCCCATCAGGCTCGCTGGTTTTGTGTGTTCCCAAGAGAAACTGAGTGTACATTTCGTTTGTTAATGTACGGAAAAGTTTTGTTGATTATCTTCAACTTATTACTGGGCCAATAAGAGATTTAGCTGATATATGCTCGCAGCTAGTGTAAAGGTTAAGACGAGATTGCAAAGTAGATGAATTATGGATTGTTCTATGTATGATATAAGGATTTCTTAGGCTTCAATATCAAAGGTGGAGTTCCTGTGGTGCTTCCATTTACATTCCATTGGCAAAAAAAGAAGTTCTTTAAGTACCAGACACGACTAGACTCGAAAAACTTTCACCCTTTGCACAGAAAAGTTCAAATAAAGTCCCTATTAATCCACATCTAATTCTCGTAGACTTATCCGATGTATTTCGTTTTCTAAGATGCATTCAGCCACCCGTTTTCGAATGAGTAGCAGAGCGTTTACATTTGCATGCAGTTTGGCAGCGCCTATGAATAAAGTAGATTTAATTTAAACAGACAAGATGGGTGGTTATGGTAGTTGGGGTAAGGCTTAAAAGTCCTCAAAACTCTTAGTGAAGGTTATTTCCACATGGAAAAGATTGACGAATGGTATCGTTTCTATAAGAATGTTGCCAAACTGCAGCATAGAAACAGAACAACTCTCCTTCTAAACTAAATGCAAACAGTTATCGCCAGAATAACAGCGAACACCATAGGTCACCTACAGGACACTATGTAGTTAGACTAGTGGTATCCAAATAATAGTCGCAGTGCGGCACTCAAAAATGGAACTCTCATTTAGTATTCATGCGCCTGTCCAGCGGTAGGTAGAACTTTAGCCAGCAAAGCTCTAGAAAAACGCTTCTACTCAATTGAGGAAGTCTACAAAAAAACATTTAAGAACTCGTTACAGGTTAATGAAAAGTGACTTGCGCTAACTAAATAGCCACACTTTTAGCTACATACCTTTTCCTTACATTGCACATTGCTCATCGCCAAGCTGACGAAAGTAGCCACACCTTATATAATACAGTTTTCTACAAAATTTAGATAATTTTTCCATCTAAAGTTCGCCTTATACTATGTTTTATAGAGAACAATCCGTCCTTGCAAAACTTTCATACTTGCTGCCATGGCCAGCCCATGCCTTTCGCTAACCGTAATATCCATCAGTATTAAATCCATATCCGAAACAATAAAATTCGTAAGCATCTTACTTACCCAAATACATCTATCCTAATGTTTAACAAACATGCTACAATTAAACCACATCCTTGAGTTCTATTATTACCCATTAAAAAAAGAATAATCTAGTAACAAAAAACAGACGAATAAAATCCTTAATCCCCGGTTAAGAAATAAAATTACTTTAATTTATTACCAAACAATAGGCACAATCGATAATATTAACATCCGCTATTACACACAAAGCAATCCCATTAGAATGAGTGTGTATTGAACACAAAACCATGACAATTCAATTTATGTCTTTTGAAAGAGGTTTTCTTCCTTTTGTCTCTCCAGAGCCATGTGCCCTAGGGTAGACATATACAACTAACACATGAAGCTACTTTCTCTGGTGTCCTTCAATACAATCCATGGGAATAATTGAATGCGAATCGTTTATGAATTCCAACAGTAGCAATAAAATATTCAAATATTCCATCGCAATACACAAAACGTCGCTTATTCGCTTTAAGAGAGACACAATCCGGAGTTATACCGCCAACCCCTAAACTGAGAGGGCATACACTAGAAATTTACGAAAGTTAAGCCGAACAGAACGGCAAAAGCATAAGCGAAACAACCCCCTTTGCATAAATTTCGAAAATCCATCAACCCCGAAACTGGAACAGGTAATGGGACAAAAAGGGGTAAGAAGCGTATCCAAATTATTCTTAACCCCAGAGTTGAGTTTCCTTTGCCTCTTGGTACTCTTATAAGCTATCGCATCTACTTTTCCAAGGCAAAGAGGCCGCGCGCTGCCTTGCTACCAAACTCATTCAATTCTCATTCGAAAAGCCGATTAGACATGACATTAATTTTGTGGCTGTAATCTGGAAACGCAAATGTTGCGTGGATATGGCTGCACTGTGTAGCCTAGTCTGAGTTTATTTTGGAGACATTAAGGGCAGGCACTCTCGCAAATACACACACACATAATCATTCTCTTATATAGTCGTACATCACTTGGATGATGCATGGCATACTCGTAGTTCTTTGAGGTAGAGTGAACACGATAAGAGAGCAAGAAGCTACTCGGAAACAGAAGCCTATGGCATACCTGCCTACACCCAAAGGTGGAATTGAGGAATAGAGTACTGTTCTATTAGTTGCATGATTGTCGTTAGTCTGACATGAAATGATTTAAACTTGAGTATGAGTTGGTAATGTCTTTTTTTGTTTTTGAGTGTTTTACTAGCAAATGCTTTACTTTATAGGTGCCAAAGTGGAGTACACACTTAAAAAAGAAATCGGAAAGCTGCTATATCTCAACATGAGGGGTACTAGATGCTTGTATGGTTCCAATTTGGGGGTTTTCCCCAGACTTGAGGTTTTTTTTTCCGCTCGGCGGGTGGAAATATGGGGGGAGAAATTGGTGTTTCTTAAATTTTTTTTATCAGCATCTCGTTATAGTAACCTTTTTGGTAACCTTAAAATCTGCTTCGGAAGAATAATTAAATTTATAGGCCGTCTACGAACGTAAGAAACGCTGAGTAACTTAAACTTAAGAATGAGCGCCGTTCTGTTCTGTCCAAAATCAATCGAGGATGAAATAAATGTGTGTGCTATTTTAAAATGACGTTAAATAATCGATCGATCCTCCAAAGCTATAGTTGCCAGTGAAAATTATTTGTTCTAGTACCTATCGACTATTTTTGTTTACAAAACAAGTCTTCCAAAAAAGCTAATTCCTGATTCATTATGAAAAACTTATAGTTCCTCAAATATTTTTCCGGATTTAAGCACTAACCTCACCTTCCGTAAATTTTATAACCAACAATTTCCTCAAAGTTGGGAAAGGGCTGTGTAAATTCTTACATGAATATTTTAAAATGCAACATGCGTTGACATTTTGCATTGTATTTAGGTGCCGCACACTTTTGCATTCGGAAAACTAAACTCGCATGTTATAAATAGTTTCGAATTCGAAATTCCTACTTAAATTCGTAAATAAAGCAAGTTAAACAAATAATGGCAATAGGTTGGGGTTTTTTTTGGCAAATTAGGCTAATCTGGGGACTATTCAAATTTATCCTGGGGGAAATATTTTGACCGACTGGCAACGCTAGCTCGTATTTAAACTATGAATGCCATATTCGTATATCAATATAGTATTGCAATTGCCCTCTCTGGCAGTAAGGTATTGAAGACACTTCATAATTTTGCAGAAGTACATTTCTTTTTAGATTTTAGAAAATAAAAAAAAAATTTCCATAGCCAACTACTCTCCGTACATGCTCGCAGTTTTTATTCGTAAGAGCTTCACATCGACTGGAAGCGATACCTTTTTTTAGAAAATAATACCACCAACAGTAACCACTCGAATTTGTATTTTAAGAGTCTGTTGAAAGCCTTTGTAGCTAGCGCTGAAAATTTATTAATATTCTCATTTAATTACTTAATAATAAATTAGGTAGATATATGTAATAATAAAATTATTTTTAAACTTTGACGAATTTCCCGAAATTTCAATAATCCTTACAAGGAATTATAAATAAAGCCAGTACCGTCTTCACCATAAGGGCAGACAAACCCGTGCCTAGGGCCCCATAATCACGGAGCCCCGAATGGCTGATACATTCATTTATACTGAATTTTTTTTTCTGTTTTGGTGGATATTACTTGACAAACATATTTTTGAGTAAACAATTATGTTGTTGCAACAGTCATAAGTAAATGGCATTGCCGACGCCGAGTTCAACTGAAAATGAGGCATTGTTTGGCAGGAAATACGAAGTTCTGCATTTCGCCACAATCAAAACTTTTTTTTCGGACAGTATTTAGAATTATTCACGCAGTCAATATTTCTAAAATAAAATATCAATCAGACACAAAAAATCAGTTTGGGTATATTTTTCTAAACATAGAACATTTTTATTCTGATAGCAATCTCTCAAAAGGACTTCGAAAAAAAACTAACTACCTCTGTTAAATTTATAAAATAAAAATTTTTTAAACTGTAACTTTGATTTCTTAAATGTTTCTGTCAATCGTTTCTTTTTACTCTAAATATTCTTACACCAGATTTTGGTGACCAAAATTTATGTTCGATAGAAAATTATCGTTTGTTTTAACTTTCAAATCTCTCAAACGATTTAAAAGGAAATCATAGAAGTTAAAATAAATTCGTGTTTGACTCTCTAACAAGTAGACGAAATAAAATAAGTGTTGGAGGTATTAGGTAATAGGTATTCAAAATTGACAATAAACCAGTCAGTCGAAAAATGTATTTTTCATTCAAGGGCCCCGGGATCTCCTAAGATGGCCTCGCTTATGTATGTGTACTCCGTAATATCATTCGAATAGATCTCTGCTCATAAACTTAAAGTTCAATTGACTGACGGAAAATCTCCGATTTCTATCATCTGTGATTCCGAGCTCGTTACTTCAAGTTTTTCAGGCCAATTTTTCCGGCATCCCGCGATGGTTTTATTTTTGAAAATTTGGTTCCGTCTTACTTCGCAATAATTTTTCCAAGTATTTATTTTTATTTTTCAAACTGAGGGCAATGACAAAGCTATGTAAGGATTTCATACTTTAGGACATGAGTTATAAAATCAAGAACAAACGAAAGTATAGCAGATTTTTTCAAGGTTGATTCTACGCACCATCTTCACTCGGTTAATATTCGTGGAGTTGGTTCTAAATCCGAGTGATATAGGTGACGCGAAAGGTGTCCAGCAGCTGGATGAATCTGTTGAAGATCAAATATTCTGCGTTGCTCTGCGCTCTTAATATAATTGGCCTTCAAAATAAACACTTTTAGTTTTGACTTTAAATCTAAGTACCTAGTTATATTTTCGTAACTGTGAGCATCCGTAAATTTGAAGTCGAAGCTAAAATTGGTTATTAGTATGGCGCAAAGAATAAAATATAAATATATATTTTTAAAAAAGGTTTGATTATGCGCAAGCGCTTTTTAGGTGTTAGTCTTCTCGTTAAACAAAACTGAAACTGTCAACGAACCATGGGCGATCCACCAACCAAATCACTTAGCGTCCCTTAGATATTTGTACTCCGACTCCTTATAAGTATATGCAGACGTTAGAAACTACCGAGTTAACCTTAAAGCTTATATTTTCATAGCTCATAGGCATACAGCTTAATTTAATTTGCACACGGATGTGTTTTGTAATACTTTGATTTAACCTCCTGTGTTGGGATCGACCTCGTCCTAAAATAAAATTTACGGATCAGTGCCGAACTGAATTTCCCTAGTTGATGCCCAGTAAATCTCGGAATTTGTGCATAACTTTTAATTTTACAATACTGGTCTTGAAATCATATTTTCCTTTCTTTTTGTTTTAACTCAATGAGTTTATGGTTTTAATGAATCCGTGTCACACTAAATAGTTTAATATTAAAATATTTAAATTTTTTGTAAAATATACAAAAAACATTTGTGAGTTCATTAAATTTAATCAGGACACTTTCTAGTCTGCACCGAATGATGCAAAGATTCGTCTCTGCCTGCCGAATGATAAAACTCTACACACTTCTGGTTGTGCATCAATTTTGCTATTTTGAGTCGTGAATAACTATTAATTTCATAGAACAATCAACACTACAATTAGCATTAGAATTTTCAACCGTCCGATGTTTGTTTATTGTTACCATACTCATATGTAATATGGTGCTATGATGCTATGCAAATAAATGTCTGCTAGTTTTAATTATCATACCGCAGGGGGTGGGTGTGGTTTTCAGTAGTTTCCACATGACTTATGTAACAATTATGCAAAGCGGCATTTTAATCGTGCAATAGAAACCTCATAAATTTGTTAAATGTCAAAATTTGTTACTCTGGGGCAAAACCATATGTATAATACTGTTATCCTGTGGCTTCATAACGCACCTAGTACACCGCACATAATATCCCAAGGACTAATCCCAAAATTTAAGCTGACAACAAATGTGCGCGGCTTTGGCCACCAACTGATTACATTGTGGTAATGCATAATTTTTTACTGATAAATTTTTGCAGTTTTTAATTATTTAATCGGTTACATAGCATTTGAGTTATTAATAGTAAAAAAAAATGTTCTGTTTTTATTCGGAATATACAAAATCGCGAATGCGTGGTTGCGTGCATTTACATTGCGTATTTACATTTAGGTACTCAATTTTCGTTAAGTATTTGAATTGCAGAGTGCACTTTTATGTTCAGGAAATATTTTGCAAGTTCCTGCGCTGAATTCTTTTCATTTTTACTACACCTACTTGGGGGTGTACAGCAGACGTCGACAACGCTGCAATTCACTTAAGAGCTCGTTAAACATTAAATGGTTTTGGACGAAAGTGACGGAGATGGGGAACTGGGAAAAGTGCACACTTGTTGGAATTTTTTTTTTTCTCCAACATTTCTCGAAAGATTTTCACTTGATTGGGTGGTTTTTCTTTTGAAAATGTATTTATGTATATTTCGTTTGTTGCAGCCACAGTATGTCGGACCGAATAATGATTTCGTATTTTACTTTAATTACTTGTAAAAAATATTATTAGCTGAAGCGAACGCCAAAATGTGTATAATTCTGAATAGACCAAAACTCTGTAGATACACAAAATAATATATTTAGTCAGATCAGCTTTGGTGGCATTCATAATTCGCATCTCTTCATGATATACTCCTCTTGATAATGCAAGGCGTCATTTTGCAGCTATGCTGCTCAAACTAAAATTCGTCGGTCCTTTCGATATAAAAACTTTGGGGGTATCATTGATCTATTGGACGCAGTCCTACGGACTTTTTGCGGCTATCATATGAGTGTACAATAATTGCAACTGGGTATTTAGAATTAATAAACAAATATCCAACAAAAATTTCTTCACCTTCTAAGTGCAACACTTGAAACTTCTTTTGGGACCATTTCATGACACCAAATTGATCAATTTTTAGAGGCTACTATGATAATGCTTTAAGCCTCTTAAGAGTGCACCCTCTCTTCTTAGGTTATTCAATGGGTTTTGACACATTTTTTAATACTTTTTTGACTCGCTTTTAATGGTCTTTAATTGTTTTTTTTTTTTTATGATTTTTTGACGCGATTTTTAAATATTTTTTAATGCATTTTTTTGTTAATAATTGTCTTATGTATTGCGAATCTGTTTTTTGACGCATTTTTTTCACACGCTTGTATTAAGTTTTTTAATGCGTTTTTAGACTTTTTATAATCCCTTTTTGACGGGATTTTTAATGTATTTTTCAGTGTTTTGAATCCGATTTATTGACGAACTTTTCAAACGTATTTTGGTATGTTTTTCCCTTTTTGACTGGTTTTTTAATGCATTTTCCAGTTATTTTTTTAGGGAGTTGTCAATCCGATTTTTGACGCATTTTTCACACGCTTTTATAGGTTGCTCAGTGCGTTTTTTTGGGCCTTCTTAATGTATTTTTCAGTTAATTTCTTGAATTGTTTTCAATTAAATTCTAAGCCTTTTTACCACTGTTTTTAACTATTTTTTTATGCGTTTTCGTCTTCTTTTTTAAGTATTTCTAACACAATTTTCGATGCGGTTTTCTCTGCTTGTGATTTTTCGCACTATTTCGACGTGTTTTTTAATGCGATCTTTGATGCAGTCTTAAACTTGATACAGGTTTTTTTTTTTTGAAATTGTTTTTTTACTCTTCTTAATGAGAGTACACAAATCATTCAAATGATAGTACGTGCGGTAAGTAATTTTCCGACTGTGGTTTGAAGAGTCGATTTTTAAATATGTGTTATGACCCATAGCTGGACGTTTGAAGCTGCATCTTTTAAATAAATATTTTCAACGCGGCATGCTTCTCGTTATACATACTGTGCATTCGATTCATCGTCACCCCGTTTTAATTGTCAATAAGTATATGTACGTGCACGACCATACTTTAGGGGACACGTCCACGACAGTAGCATTTGCCTTGTGTGTCATTCCTTAATCTGCTTCAGAATTTCCATTATCCACCCCGATGCAATGCAATGCAATCCAATAGCGGGAATGGCTTGCCACCGAATGAATACTAGACACAACTATGGGATGCTTCATCGTGTTCGCAGTCGTTCTAGTCATCGTCATCCCGTCATCCTTCAAGTACTTATTCTATTTGCTTCCATTTCTGGAGAAATGCGTCTTTGCCCTCTTTAGTGTTGGGGCTTCATTTAAAGAACTTTCACTTGCAAGGCAATCCATTTTTCTATCCCACTCCTCGTGGGGCATACAAATGAGGCAGTACAATTTTTGATGAGAATGCTTAAGTATTGCACTGAAACACATATCCTTGGAGTATACGAGCACGGAAGTACCGAACTCGGCAAGTATGTTGCAACTTGCAAGCTACTGTTGCACAATTCCGGCTTTCAGATTGCATGCACAGAGTCTTCTGGTAGGTATATACGTGCAACGTGTGTACGTTTGGCATATCTCTCTCATGGGAACATGAAAAGCCATTTGGGACTTTAGACCCCATTGCAGCGTTGTGAGGATGCTGTAGCCATTGCCGATGGAATAGCAGTGGAAGAGGTTTATTTTGTTGTTTTTTTTTTTTTTTTTTCGCACAAAAGTGTGAAATGAGTTCGCTGGCATATACTAGACAGTCTCCAAGGAAGACTGGAGCTATAAGTTTGCGGATGTTATAAAACCCACTGACAGAGGGTGGATATATTATGTGAGTAATCACATACTCGACTGGGTTGGGGTGTGCGTAATGGCACTTCGGATGAGGAAATCATAAACATTTTATTGACGGTGATAAGACTTACACAGGCATGGTGCTGGTTTTGGAGTGTTGTGTAGTTGCTACTGCACGAAGTAGTTTGGCGAAGCCGCAGGCGGCGGGAACCCGGTGGTGTCTCATGTTAGCGGCAAGAATGTTAATTTGTTGTTTTATTGTCAACTAATGCTGTGGTTATAGTTGGAGTAGCATTTTGCACTTGTACTAGAAACATGCCGGAAAATGTTTGCGGCAAATCCTGCGGGATTGTGAAATGGATATGAGCTGAGCTGATTGCGGATACGTGCAAAAAAAAAGAGTTTCTCCAAAGTGTAACTATATATAGGGCTATTAGGCATGACGTAATGACGGCCATTAAAGTTGTGTTGGTTGGCGTTGGAGGTTCACTGCTTTTTAGGATATTCTAAGTAGGAGCTTATCATACCGTGGAAATATTTTCTACCTCCTGAGTATTTTTTTTTCGCGACAACTTTTAGTGAGGGTCTCAATGGTGTGACGCTTTTACACCAGATCTCGTGAAGAGCCACTCTAATAGGTACCAAAGCGGCGGGTAAATGGAATGTTTGCAAAGCTTTTTTAATGGATCTATTTGGGTGAGTAAATTTTATTGCGAGAGGTCCACGATTTTTTGGTCTTTTTGATTACATGGGCTGTGTGCTAAATTGGTCCAACCTTTGACCACTAATGGTAAGCGTCACAATCGGAAAAATTGAAACAATATTTGCTTTGGCTCTTAAAACATCAATCTTCGTCTGTTTTTGGAATGTTTGCAAAGCTTTTTTAATGGATCTATTTGGGTGAGTAAATTTTATTGCGAGAGGTCCACACTTTTTAGGTCTTTTTGATTACATGGGCTGTGGGCTAAATTGGTCCAACCTTTGACCACTAATGGTAAGCGTCACAATCGGAAAAATTGAAACAATATTTGCTTTGGCTCTTAAAACATCAATCTTCGTCTGTTTTTCCGAAGAAGCAATGTAGTGGCCTCAGGTCGTGAGGTTGTGGCTGATTTTTGATGGTCCATTTCGAGAGAGTTTCAGTTGCCGAACTATCTAGTTTAAGTCCTAGTGTGACGATTTGCTCCATTGTTGCTCTGATAACATAATATCTTTCAGGCCAACGATTGCCCAAAGTTGCCAATAACTAGAACTACTGATTGAAGGCTCGCTTATTTTCCAATTCCATCTATTTGTTTTTATCTGAAGGTCTGCTTTATATCTCAGTCTTAACCCAACCTCATTCTATAATTTTTTTTCATCACGGTACTTTAAAAAAATCCTACTTAAACAAAAAAAAACCGTAGCAGTCCTACTCATTAAATACTCTTAACTATGCGCCACCTAACGCAGCCTTGCCTGCTCCTTAGTTAGCATGCTTAAGTTCGCTTTGCGGAAAATCACGGTAACAGTGCAGTTCCAAATTACTGCGATTAAAAAGGAGAACATACGAAAATAAAAAAAATGGTTTGGATAATGGATACATTTCTCCGTTTCGTTACATGACCCGATTCATGCAGTCACCAGGAGTAGTACAAATCAACGTTTGCCACTTCAGCAACAGGGTCACTTCCCACTTCCCATCAGCGTTGCATTCCATTACCGAGCACTACTTGCGGCGTCTACACTTCCTAGTGACACGTACAAGGTATTCGAGTGCATTCGTCGTCCTAGTCGCTTGTGTCGTCCTTCGTTGAAGTTATTTTCTAGAATATGCTCACCAATTAAATGTACAGCAGCGAAGTGAGGCTGTAACAAACATCTGTATGACAGCTGCAGAGCCGACTTGTATAAAATGTAGGGAATATAAAAAAATTCTGTAGGGCACGCTAGCGGTCCTTGGAAATTTTCTTCTTCTACGCCATTCTGCTGATGACCCCTTTCTCGGCCTATATACGAGTATATAAATATATACCACCTGATGTTATTTGAGTGCTCGTGGTTATGAAAAAATCTGTCGTCGTACTTTAATTGAAAGAAATTTCCTTTCCCTTTTAATGAATCACAGGAGGACTGCTTCCACTACAAGAAAAAGGATTTATTCAACAAAAATAGAGCTATAACCTTGGGGCATAAATTCCACACGTAGCACCCGCACCGCAAACTTCCAACAAATCCTGTAAAATGAGAACCAAAAGAAATGTTATTTGTTCACCTGTGGATCCCAATGTACACATTTCGCATGGGTTGCCGGATCCTTGTGTATACGCTAGGTCTGGAGTCCTTTGGACTGGAAATCTTCTCTGACATAGAGCGCTCATGGCTATGATTGTTTCGGATTTTGTTGTGTATTCATTTTGGCTGCACACACACACATGTCTGATAGTTGAGGGTTGCGGCTCGAGGCTAGGTAAGCAAAGGCACGAGAGACTCTCGTTGCAGAGATTTTCTGCATGATTTATTTGAATATTATATCCGGCCTTTGTGGAAAAGCAAACGAAAAGGATATGCTTCTCATTTTGTTCCGTATTTCGGAGACTTTTGTTTTTCAAATGACATCAACTGATATCTACTGCCACCTGTTTAGGGGGTGAAGGACACCTACTGGGACTAAGTGATTATTGCTTTTGAAGATCAAAGTTGCTTAAAATGTCCTATACACAATCGATTTGTGGGTCGAGCAGAGATTTCGAGCCATGATTGCCGCAGAGTGGGGCGAAGTCGGTCTTATTGAATTGTGACCATGACCATACTCGAACTTTGTGTTGGCCGAATAGTTGTTATCTAATTGCTGGTCTGGAAAATCAATAAATTAATTTCATCAATGAAACCATAGAGCTTTGCAGAGTCGATGGTTGTGTATGGTATGTTTGAAGATTTTTTGCAGAAGATTAATAGATTAAAATACAAAAAATTTCGGCACATTTGCCAATGCAGTTCGCTGTTTACTCCCTTTAAAGCCACTTTGAACTTTTTCGCGCCGGTTTTCTCTTTTTGTGCTATTTTCTCAATGGGATTGAGGGAAATGGGGCATAGCATCTGCCTGCTAAAACCAATAGTTCTGAATTTAGTTGATTTTCATTATTTGGGTCAATTTTTTATTTTACATTTCCTTTCACGCGAAACATTTTCATAAAAAAACGATTTTCACATAATGCCGTAATTGGTAGGGACGACAAAAAAAAATATAATACTGCGTAGCTACTCATGAATCGTTCGCACATTGGCGTTTTTTAATCTGATATCACACAATCAGCTCGTCGGACTACCGAACATCCACCGCTGTGCTGTTCTCTTTCCAGTCTCTTCTTTCTACATATCTCTCATCTCCGATATGTAGACTAGTAATGTAAGGCTTGACGATGAATTGAGTTTGCTTTTATTGAGCTCAACAACAAGTTCCATGTTACAATCTTTTCCCCATTATAACTATAACTGATGTTCAAATAGCTCTTTCAAATAGCTCTTCCGCGTGTTCTATACCTTTGTGTTTAGTTTTTAATTTATCTCTGCAGTCTGGAATTTTTTTGAAAGATTGGAAGAAGTCGTTTTTAACGCCCATATATAAATCTGATATTACTAACTATCGTCCAATCTGTAAAATTTCTACTATACCTAAGTTGAAAAACTAGTTTGTGACAAACTTACACCCCTCTTAAAAAGATTTATCTCTCCGTCTCAGCATGGCTTCGTTACAGGCAGATCCACTACTACAAATCTCTCATTTTTTTTGTAATACTGCATTGAATTACCTAGAGAACGGCTTACAATGTGATGTAATTTATACAGACTTTGCTAAAACATTTGATCGCGTTAACCAAAGTATACTAATTTCCAAACTGACTACCCTAGGATTTCACTCCAATATCTTAAAGTGGATTCATTCCTACTTAACTTAACGGATCGTATCCAGTATGTTCGCATAAACGGAACGCTTTCGTCACCAATTTATGTTACCTCTGAAGTACCTCAAGGTAGTCATCTGGGCCCTCTGCTATTCCTTTGGTTTATTAATGACATTCCTGACTTGTTTTTGAGTTCCCAGTGTCTTATGTTTGCGCCGATTTGAAGATCTTCCGACCAATACGCTTAGTTCAAGATTGTATTCTTCTAAAAGAAGACCTAAACGCCTTTCTATATGGTGTAATAACAATGACCTTCATCTCAATGTCTCTAAATGGCAAAAACTTTCTTTTTATCACCTCTCTCCAACTCCCTTTACATACGTAATCGACAATACCCCTTTGTCCATTATTTGCTAAAAAAAGATCTTGGAGTTATTTGTGACACAAAACTTAGCTTTTGCAAGCACATTGAGTTTTTGGTTGCCAAAGGTAATCAGATGTTAGGTTTCTTATTGCGGAATTCGAAAGACTTTCAAAATCCACACACTCTTAAATATCTATTTTTTGCATTTGTCAGATCACATCTCGAATACTGCAATATAGGATGGAATCCATTTTCCGAAGGACATTCTTTCAGAATTGAGAAGATCCAAAAGCGTCTTACTAGAGTAGCTATTCGTAGACTGCGATGGAACATTGAAATGCCATCTTACGAGACGGTATCTTACCTCTTTTCAGACGCAGGCAATATTTTTCCATTATGTTTATTCGCGATTTGATAGATGGTCATATCGATTGCCCTTTTCTACTATCATTAGTTGGATTTTATGCTCCTGCGAGAGCTCTTAGAAATCGCTTTTTGTTTCATATATCCTATCATTGGGTTAACTATGGTTACAATGAACCAATTTCTAGATGCCTCAGGGAATCCAATAAATATTGTGATGTTATTGATTTTCATGTTAGTAGAGATTCATTTAAAAATAAATTAATTCTGTTGCTAGGCTTTGGTGGTCATTTTTAAGTATAATTTTTGTATTAAGTATCTAATCTAGCGATTAGAGTAGATGTACTCATTTGATCGAAATAAATAAATAAACAACATGTTCCATATTACAACCTTTTCCCCCTACAATTTGACTGAAGGCTATGTAACAAAAATATATATATAGTTGGCGCAACGGCAACAGGTCTGTAGGGACCCAAGGTCTAGCTTCTCACAACCATTCGTTTTGTGTGAGTTTCATTTTTGGAACGAATGGAAGGGATCTACAATTTTATACCGATTCCAAACGGCTAATTGAGATGAGAAGCTCTAAAGACAGTTATACTCTCGGATGTTGGTCAGACGTTCGCGAGAGGCGGCGCAGTGGAAAAAACCCTAAGTTGGAATTTGGGTTTTTGCGGGATTCGAACCTGGGACCCCTCGCTTAGTAGTCCAACACACTAACCACTAAGCCACATCACCAAATGGTGATACAAAATCAGCAATTAAATATATTAACTCAAAACTGCATACATTGATTGTTTTCCTTAAATAAATTTCCATAAACTGTAACCCTTAGCGCGGAATTATACTGGTAGTGCGCATAGTTTTAAGGGTTGTCATCATAGTGTTCAAATCCGGGTGTTGATGTTCTCTTGGTGTTTGATAGGGTTGTTCATCTTTTTCGTTTCGGTGAATTCGTAAAAGGGAATAGTTGCGCTGTCGGTGTCTCTTGGAAATAGCTCCTCGTTGAGCAGAGTCAACACGTGAAAGCATCCACGGACGCCTGTAAAACGTGATGTTGCTGTTGTCGCCTTTTTACGAAAAGGTTTATAATTCAGCGGCCTTACTATCAATGAAAATGATGACGTTATTCCATACACAATTTTTTGTAAGAAAGCAGGATTTCTGCCGTGTTTAATTACGATTTTAATGCCGTATTTCGTGCTCTCGGAGCACGATCGAGAGCAAGTCAGCCGTTTGTTTTAGTATAGTTTCTCTGAGCACAGTCCAACTTCAATCAGTTTTATCATCCCCTTGCTGTTTTTTTTTTTGTTCTCGTAGATCTTTAGGAATACTTCTATTTATATCGAATGCGTTTAAGATTTTAGATATTTTTTCCTGTGCTTGGGCTCTCTCTACATATATATTTTTTAATTATATGCCTAAGTTTGTCATGGCACAATCAACAACCCATCTGCTTATTTTATGCTGTATTCAAGGTTCACGTGGTACAATCGGCATCATCTATTCAGAACACTGAGCAAGAATTTTCTCCTCTTTGTTGCCAAAAGGGCGATTTTTATTTTCGAGAAATATTTCTCTCACTAAGTTTTCATCGAAATTGACAACATGACCTTGAAAAAGTTAATTTGGCGATTCGTTCAGCTCATCGAGTGTCCACCGATGCACATAGGTCTGCCTGCGTGCCTATGCTTATTATTAATATTTCAACCTTACATTTCTTAAAAGCCTTCCATTTTCACTGTTTTACCCACCCTCTTATTTGTACTCCATGTGTCTACGCCTGTAATTGGCGCTTCAATATTTGATATTTTAATTTCTTGACTACCTCCTGCGTGTGTAGTTCGAATAGTGCCTACGCAAATTGGTTTACGGGTGGTCTGGGATGTCAGCGCGATTATAAACGCCCCATGAAATCAATGGCAAATAAATCTGACAGTGTTAAGTGTGTCATTAAGCAACTGTGTATCCTTCGGGAACCTACCTACAATGGAAAACAAGAATACTGCGAATGATTTTGCCTGTTTTATTCACAGAAGATGGTGTCTGCGAGATGTGTATTAAAACTATTACATGTAAACAATAAAATCGTTTATAAGGCAGGAGTAAGCTGGCGACTTTACTTGGTCCTCCCCTTTTTGTTTCGTCAAGTAAGAGATATCGTCGACATAGGTTGGAAGGAATTAAATTTTGGTGGTTGTTTTTTATTCCAAACTGCTGCAGCATTATTATATTTTTATAACATTTACATTTTGTACCAAAATTTACAAAATTACTATCTACACACATTTATTTATTGTTACTCTCTAATTAAAAAAAAATAGCTATACATACATTCATATTACGTTATTCAATGAACGTTTTTTCGCACTTGCAGACCCGTTGGCCATTTACTAACCTATTTTAGATTCTATGCAAATAGGAACGTGGCTTTTTTTAATTCACCTCTCAGAAAAACTTGAGGTTAATTCCATTCCGCCCCACTGTAGGTGCCTATGTAAAAAAAACAACAATACAACCATTTCACTGGTAGTGCATGGACTCGTGAAAATACCACACACTTCAGAGTCGGCAATAAATGAATCTCTTGCTTGAGTCGTAATAAAGTAAATCTCGTACATAGCATTAAGTTGGGCACCCTATGTTCGTGCGAATAATTAAACACGCGCACAAGAGAGGTTGTGAAACCCCTGCGGCCAAGTATGGGCCCCTTTGCGCCTTACACCAAATATTTAGTTAAAAAAAAAAAAAGGAACGACATTTCTTGACTGGTCGCGTGATAAAGTTCCTCGTACTACATAAAAATAAACAAACTGGGGTTTTCCAGCTTTGGTGTTACAATAGAGTTTGCATAGCGCCACCAACACTGACTTGACTTTAGCACATGAGAAATTAACATGCTCATGAAAGAAATGTGCAGGACGGACGGACAGACAGTCAGACAGACACACAGACGGACAGAGTTTTGCGATCCACGTTTTTGAGTTCTCGAGTTGTTCGAAATTTTGTACGAAAACAATATCTTTCTCTTACTACGTAATGGGGAAAGTTAAAAAGATGTAGTCTATTGTTTTACCTCAAAACTAATTTCCAACTAATAAGAACAAAAGCTTTAACGAATTTAAATATTCATTAATAAATAATCAAGTCGTTGAGGTAGCAAAACAAAACAAATCAATCCATAAATATAAAACCTTTCCCATTTATTGCCCAGTAGAAATAGATTTCTCTACCTCTTCTTCGTCGTCCTCAATCTCCAAATAACAAAAATCCCTAGATTTACTGTTCAAAGTAAGATAAATGTGTACATATAAGTTTTTTCGACCTCTCTAAAGTTAGCGTGCTCCAAAACACTTCTGGTTTTTTCATTCCTTTTTCGTAAAGGCATTTGCATTTATATGTATATTTATTTCTCACCAATTCCATGGGATCGTCCACTTCGTTAGAAGGAATATCCATGTCGATGTCGACTTCCTCCAACTCAGCCAAAACGTAAAGTCGAGTCCACTAAAATGTGTTCTGTTTGGTAGTGACATTTTAATTAATTTTAATGAAATTACAGTTCGCTGTGAATTAACATAGAAAAATTAAATAAAGTTGTTTACTCAATAAAAACTTGCCACGAAGTGACTATTTGCCAAAATAAATGCATTAATTATACATTTTTAAAATTTTTTACAACTTATTTACCTTTATTTACCAAATTTTATGTAAGAAAATTCAAAAATGTTTTTTTTTTACACAAAATCGCTCATGAGTGCCCAATCATCTCTATCGTGTTTTTTTTTTTTTTTTTTGTACAAGGAATACTCGATCTATTCACTAGAGGGTAGTTACCTACTGCACAAGCAAGGAACGAAGATTCTCGTGAAGTCAAACAGCAACTGGCCAACATCAAGCTGCAGCATAAACCGCAGCAACCGCATCTACCCACATATAGCTCTTAAATGCACTGCCTATTCAAAACATGCAAGCAGTTGTTGCCTAAACCACAACCACATTTCGGTCAACTATGCCACGAAATCTCAATAAAACAAAGGCCTATACGGACCGGAGGGTTCAAGGCTCTTTCCTTGCTTTCCACCCCTGCCATTTCGAGTGTTAACTTGCGTCATTATAAAGGACTTTATAAAGGACTACTCTGAAAGCCACCGCAATGATTGGCTGCTGCAAACCTTAAACCTTTCTCCAATTAGTTTTCCTTTTACATTTTCCTTGGAGGGTAAGACCAAAGCACATTGTTTTCTGCGAATGTGTGTCTGTATATCCTCTGGTCCATGCTAAAGCATTCGACTCTTAATTGTCAAATATTTGCGTTTCCTGTGTTTTGCAATTAATGCGGCTCTCAATGAATCAGTCAGTACCACACGGTCAGTCCAGAGAAGCCGTCGGTCGGTTCTCTCTCATCTTGTCTAGAGAATTTAAAATTCTAAAACACTCCGAGCCTGTAGGTACTCGTATATCAAATGTGTATAGGTACGTGTACGGTAAATATTTAAGAGGATTAACATCCTGGATGTACAGTATGCTCGTAATAAAGGGTGAACCGACCTAACCCAATCCATATGCATGTGGCACATGTGACGTAATGCAAAACAGAACGTCCCTTCAACATTTGCACATCACATGAGTGATGGCGAACAACAAGTCAAACAATGTCATTATCCTTCGACATTTGCATACTCTATGTGTCGTGTGTGTCCTTTTCCCTTTGTGAAGTCACCTTCTGTGGAGCGCTCAAAGTGCATTCGTTTTATGCTGATGCGATGCGATGCATATTTCACAATGCGCCATTTTCAAAGGAGCAGAGGAGTGTGCGTCGGATCAGATCTATATGGGTAGCAAAAAATTAAAGCGCCCATCACAAGGATATACTGTAATTTAGAAACTTCCTTCACACAATGAAGTGTCACGCGCATATATAGCTAGAGCGCATTCAAATTAAGGAAATTTCCAACGGAGACCTGCATTCATCTAGCAGACACGTGATGGGACACACCAAAAAAAAAAAAAACCATTGACGAACGAAATTCCACTCAAGGATCTACCTACAACTTGCATAAAGGTAGTCGTATATTGAATTGGCAGGAAAAAAAGGGGAAGAAAAATGGCCAAGTTCCAGTTGCTGTCACCAGGAGTGAAGGATGCCATTTAATTTACTTCGCATCCTTTTTGCTTCCATTCTTCTCAGCTAGTAAATTAGTTTTTAAATAAGACTGCTAAGAGTGCGGCACAAATACTCGTATATATGCAGTCTATGCGATGTGGCAGAGAGTCAAATAAAATATCGAGAACAGCCAATATACCATAAATCTAAAAACGAGATAAATTCCACCCCATACATAAATATCCATATATCTGAAAGTAAGAGTGTGTGCGGCGTTTGCCGCTGTCGCACCATAATAAGATGTGGGCGTGAAGGTATGCAGTTGGCAGCAACGCAACGATGCCAGCCAACCAAAGGTACTTTATCTTCATTTTGTAGTCCTTTTTGAAGGGGACATTTCCTGCTGTTACCTCTTTTCAAGATTTATCCCCAAAGAGCGACGGCAACGAATTGTCCTCGACGGACATTTGGCCAGGCAGCGACTACCTACACGGAGAAAACGCTAAGAACAAAATTAAACTCATTCCAGATGAATGGATGGCGGCACATCGTTTACAATAAGAAATTAAAGTCACTTTGAAGAAAATCCTTCGAACAAATTACACAGAATAGAGAAGATATCCTCCCGAATATAATGTACCCGGAGTATTTTCTTCTTCCAGCTGACATTTTCTTACTCCCTGATTTATTTGTGTTTAGCTCATCAGGTCTTCCTCTTTTTGTTTGTGTTGAAAAGAGGGCCTTCATAAAAATGGCCATGGCCGAGGAGAACGTCGTCACAATGTGTAATTGACAAGGTGTTGGCAATTTGATACTCCAGACACCAGAGTCCAGATACGGCGATAACTTTGAATCGACCTGCTGGCTTACAAAATAATTCCATGAGGGGTGGAGATTGCAGCGAATACCAGTTGCAGTTTTTAAGTCGAATACTTGAACGGTTTTTTAATGGTAAAGTAGAACGTTTATTGATTTTTTTTTTGTTTCTCCTGTTGGGGGAATTGAATGGAACAAAATGTCGAAAGTCACTTGGGGGAGTACAATAAGATTATAGAAGTCTGGGTCAACTTTGATTGAAATCAAGCGAGACAATCGGGCAGAATAAGAGGAAAGCATGTGGCCTTGGCTTCTTGATTCAAGTGCCCATTGACAGGGGATTGAATAAGGACGACATAAAATACTGAAGGAGGGGTGCAACTTTTGTCGACAGCTGAAAATGCATAAAATGCTTCAAGAAATGAATGTTGTTGTTCGATATAGTCGGCGGCGGCCACTATTGATTCGAAGGCAACGAGAGGCTCAAGAAGTCCCTTCATTGGCCTTTTTGTGGCCTACCAACTAGGAGCTCCAAATAAAAATTACGAATTGGAATTCCACGTAGCTTATGCATGGTTTAGGCAAACTAGTCTCAATGAACAAAAGCGATGCAAAAACCGACGAAAATCGTTCATGACCGGTCATTACTCTTTACAGCACCATCAACACATTCTGAATGCCTCATATATCCCCAAAAATGAGTAAATCAGATTAACAGTCTTATTAATGTCTCAAGACACTAAGTCAATTGTAAGATACCTGCGGGACTTTAAGTAGCATTATTGACTACCTAAATCAACTCTAACTCAGTGCTCGTGGTATCAAGACCACGACTCATAGGACAGATGTCGCTTTCCAATAAGCCCAACAGAACATTTATAGACAACTGTAAGAAATCAGCATAAATGTGAACCGATTTAATTTTGAATAGCTTTGTGACAAATTAATAGAATAAAAAGCAAGGGACCGAGGACGAAGCCTTTGGGTACCCCACCCTTTGCATTTAAATACTCTCACAAATTGGTATGGACAGAGACAGTTTAAAAGCGCTGTCTAAGATGCAATTGTCTTTCAGGTCTTTCGCGGCTTCGTAAGGATTTTTTCTACTGCGTCACCTCTCTTGAATGTTTTCTTAATTAGCCGTATGGCCTCGGCATAATTTTGTGGATCAATTTCAGGGTTGCCATTTTGGGGTTTTCCCTCCAGATTTTGGGGTTTTTTTGGTCGACGGGGGGAAATCTCTGGGGAGGAGTTTTCAAAATTACTTTTCGGTATTTTTAAAATCTGCTTCCGAAGAAAAATTAAATTAAATGGAAATCTGCTAAAGTATGAGCGTCGTTGTGTTCTGTCCATAACCACCTAATGATTCAAAATTGATGAAATAAATGTGTGCGCTATTTTTAAATGCTTGTAAATAATCGATCGAACCTTAAAAAGCTATGTTTGTCAGTGAAAATTATTTTTTCTACCTAATATCTTTGGGCCACTTCCGTTTCTAGGAAGCAAAGCAATGACATCTAAATACATAAATAAATAAACAATATTACACAGTCTACAATTACTAATTAAAACAATAAATGTGTACAAATAAAAAGCTTATAGATATATTATACAAAACAAAAAACATTATACGTAATTGGAATCAGCTTACCAAATTTAAGTACAGGGTCCGCCAAATAACTTTTTTTCTTTTTAAAAAGGCTATAAAAAAAAAACTACTGAATATTTTCTCAAATTTCTTTTTTTATTTGAAAGAACAATCCTTCCGGTTAATAATGGAAAATAATTTCATTCAAATGGCTGCCTCGGCTGGCCATGCAGCAGCCTACACGATCGGTCCAATTTTTAAGCACATTATCGATTGTGTGCAGCTGTATTTCACCAATGGCTTCACGAATATTGTCCTTTAAAGCGTCAATTGTCTCTGGCTTGTCAGCGTAACACTTATCTTTTACGGCACCCCACAAATAATAGTCCAACGGTGTCAAATCGCAGCTCCGAGGTGGCCAAACGACATCAGCTCTGCGGCTGATAATGCGATCTTCAAAAACAGGGCGCAAAACATCGAGTGTAGCTTCGGCTGTGTGGCACGTAGCGCCGTCCTGTTGAAACCAAATGTTGCCAATATCCTCCTCTTCAATTTTTGTGAACAAAAATTCGTTCAACATGCCCCGATAACGATTGCCATTGACTGTAACGGACACTCCTTGCTCATTTTCGAAGAAAAATGGCCCAATTATGCCTCTGGACCAAATTCCGCCACAGCAGCAATTTTCTCGGGTGTACGCACTGTTTTTGTCTTTTCACGCTTTGGTTTATCGATGAGGATGCCAGTTTCTTTCACTTTTTTCACAAGATAACGAACATACGGAGCTGACGGTGCTTCTCTTCTTCCAAATTCCGTACGCAATTTTCGCACACATTCTGCAACATTACCATGATTTTCAAAGTAATGTCGCAATATTTCCCAGCGTTGTTCAAGCGTATACACAACCATATTCGTTCAGCGGAAGGATAAAACTAATTATCTGTCAGATCAGACATGAGCTAAGTGTTACCATTCGCGAAATAAGCACTAGTTGAAAAAAAAAGTTAGATGGCGGAACCTTTATATTAAAATCTTAACACCTTCGGATATTTAACGTGTAACCATCTCTTGTCTATAAATTGATGTTTTGTTTATTATAGGTTCACCAGTGAAAATACAACATGTCGTCACATCTGCAAAACAAGTCTTTCCAAAAAATCGAATCCCAGTTTCATTAGAAAAAACTAGCTTACCTCAAGTGTGAATTTAATACACAACAATTTCATCAAAGTTGCGTAAGGGCTGTGCAAATATTTAAAATATGGTTACAAAAAGCTATAAGCGTTGACACTTATTTGCCGCAGACTTTTAATTCGGAAGACCGAACTTACACGCTCTGGTCTTCAGAAAATTCAAAATTCATAGGTAGTTTGAAGTCGTACATAAAATTTGTTAACATTTTTTTTTTTGGAAATAAATGGACAAATCTGTTGGTTTTTCAGATCATCGTCAATTTCTATATTTAGCTGAATAGCTTTGGCCAGCCTTCAAGCCAGGCTGCAGAATTGTAAGCAGGTTTTGTTTTCAATATAGGACTAAATTCCGGACCTTTGCAAATCGATGAGTAGCTTTGCTTTACCGGAGTGACCTTGGGAGTTGTTTCATGACCAACGGAAAGCAGCAAGTCCTACAAAGGATGTTTGTTTTGCGTGTAATTCCTTCGCTCGTAAATGGATTAGAATTCCGTGCAATGTGTTTCTTCACTACTCCACTTTAATTGATATCAAATCTCTTTGTGAAATTCTCCAGAATCAAAAAACAACTTCCTTTCTTGAACGTGTATAATTATATATTAAAAAAACCATTAAAAATGTACATAAGACGTCTTAAACGTCACTTCAAACTGTCATACTTTGTTTATAGTTTTAATGGACATTTACATTGGCAATAAATTTAGTTAAAGTTGTGAACAATGTACATTAGTTTTCATTTAACAATAATAAATTCAATTCAACATTCTCCCCCCCGTGAACTCTGTTCGCAACGAGCACCATCATCGTCATTGAACGCTTCCCATTGAGGTAATGTAGTGGACATCTCTGCTCATTAAAGCTCCTCCTCTTTGTAAGCTGTCGCCAATTTTCTATTTCGCTCATATGCTAAAATTTGAAGTCGTTATCTTCTTCTTCTTCTCTGCGAATATAAATTGCATTGATTAGAAACGAAGACAAAAAGAAACATAAAGCATAGGAATCAATAACAAGAGAACCGTGAACACTATTGCTATCTCTTTTGCCCTAACGTGTAACATTTCTGCTGACTGACTACTTGGCCTTGCAATCGTTATCAGTTGTTGGCGTCGGCGTAGCTCGGTTGGTTTTTGTTTGACGAAATTGGTTTGTTTTTATCTCTTTTGCGTTGTTCAGTCGGGTTGAAATTGTATTAATTGATTATATTGTGTTGTGTTGTGTTGTGTTGTGTAATTTCAGGTGAGTACCTTATTTATATTTATAATATATTAAATAATATGTTTTCATTTTGTGTTGCATGTTTCATTTTTCATAGTGTTTCAATGTAAACATGTTACTATTAGTGTGTGTGTTTATATGTGGTATAGGGCTATGAATGGAATTTGTAGATTGAGTGAGAGTGTTGAGTAGAATTTGTACTAGTGATGTGACCTTAGTACCTTTGTGTTGTAAATGTGGAAAATAGTACTATTTAGTATTATTTTGTATGAGTGTTATTATTTTTGATTTTGTTTTAAAATAGTGTGGTGATGTGGATTTTATTAATTCATGTTTATATTTATATATATGTGTATGTATGTTTTTTTTTTTTTTTTTTTTTTTTTTTTTTTTTTTTTTTTTTTCATATTAATGTATTTTCTGTCGAAATTGTGTTGGATGGTAACGGGCGTATTTTTCCGATGGGTCGTTTTAGCTCTCCGTTCTGGGTTTTGAGTGTCACGACACGTACCAATTTGTCAGCTCCGGGGTGTGTTGCTGTGACTCTTCCCAAGCTCCATTTAGAAGGCGGCAATCTTTCGTCCTTTATTAAAACAAGGTCCCCAATGGTGATTCCGCGTGAGTCCTCTTTAAGCCATTTCGGCCTTTGTTGCAGACGGGTGAGATATTCACTGCTCCACCGGTTCCAAAAGGACTGCATAACTGCTTGTACCCTCTTCCATCTATCCAAATGGGCAACCTTGTCGATTGCAAACTCCGGTTGTGGTGCGGTGATGATGGATTCTCCTATCAGGAAATGTCCTGGCGTTAGCACGTTGAGATCCTCGACGTCTTCCGATAAAGGACATAAGGGCCGTGAATTGAGGCATGCCTCGATCTGCGAAAGTAGGGTTGCCAGCTCCTCGTACGTCATCGTTTGGTTACCTGCAATTCGTTTCAGATGGAATTTAATGGATTTTACCCCTGCCTCCCATAGTCCTCCAAAGTTGGGGGAAGCCGGTGGGATAAAATGCCATTGCGTTCCATCATTACTCAGCGACTCTGCTACCTGGTCCCAATCGAGTTTTGCTGCTTTTAAGAGTTTCTGTAGCTCCGTGTTCGCACCGACGAAATTCGTACCGCAGTCGCTGTACATATGAGTACAGAGTCCCCTTCGTGACGTGAAGCGCCTAAATGCAGCTAAAAATGACTGAGTCGTCATGTCGCTGACGACCTCGATGTGGATCGCCTTGGTCGCCATGCAAATAAAGATTGCAAAGTAGCCTTTAAAACTCTTGGCGTTTCGTCCTCTCCAGGTCTTGACGTCGATGGGGCCTGCATAGTCCACACCTGCATGACTAAACGGTCTCGAAACCCGTACTCGAGGGGCAGGTAGGTTTCCCATCAGTTGCGTCATCGGTCGAGCCTTGTATCGGAAGCAAGTGTTGCAGCTATGGATGCACCTTTTGACTGCGTTTTTTAGGCTGCAAATCCAATACTTGCTTCGCAAGTACGCCATCATTGCCTGAACGCCACCGTGTAGAGTCCTTTTGTGTGCCTCATCTATAATTAAGCGCGAAAATTTATGGTTAGGCCTAAGAAGAATTGGATGCTGTTGGTCGTAATCCAGTGCTGAGTTCTGCAGCCTACCACCTACTCGAAAAATGTTGTTTTTGTCCAGGAATGGTTTCAAACATTTGAACCCCTTAATTTGCCGAACATCTGTAAACATCTCCTGCTGCACGACGTAAACTGCTGTTAACAATGCTGCATGAAGCTCCATTAACAGAATTGGGCCAAATTTTCGTTCACGCATGGGTCTCCTGGCATTGAAAATGAAACGATGACAAAGTGATATAACCCGTACAATTCTGGACAAGTTCGACTCTCCTTGAATTAAATGCTAAACTCATTTTCTTCCTGTGTAATGCAGTGTACCCTCGTAGATCGCATCCCTTCGTTTGTCTCCAATGAAGCGGGTTGAGTGGGAAAAGGAATTTCCCAAGAATGGTGAAGGAATTCTGGACCGTTCCACCAAAATTTGTTTCCGACCAGTGAAGAGGGAAGTACGCCACGAGAAGCAAGATCTGCTGGGTTGTGTTGGGTTGGAATATGTCTCCACATATCGCACTTAGTGAGTCTTTGAATTTCCGCAACTCGGTTGGACACGAACGTTTCCCATCTCGAAGGAGTAGCTGTGATCCAGCATAAAGTGATCAGCGAATCCGTCCATGCAAACATCCTGACATTTTGAAATCCTAGTGCTGTAGATGTGTCGTTCAAAAGCTTTGCTAAAATGACGGCACCACAAAGTTCCAAGCGTGGTAGCGTAATCTTTTTTAAGGGCGCAACCTTTGTCTTGGAAATCAAAAGATTCATGTGGATCTTGTTCTCCTCATCCAGTACTCGCAGGTAAATTGCCGCTGCATAAGCTTTCTCCGAAGCGTCGCTAAATCCATGTATTTCCAGATTTTTGCTCTTGCCGTGTACCTGGATCCACCGAGGAATGCAGATCTGCTCAACAGCTGGAAGATCTTCCCGAAAAGCAAGCCATTCTTGCTTCAGCTCTGGCGTAATGGGTTTGTCCCAGTCCAAGCCTCGTGACCAAAGTTCCTGCATCATCAGCTTCGCCTTCACAATACACGGTGAAATCCACCCAAGTGGATCGAAAAGCCTGGCAATCGTCGAAAGCATTGTGCGTTTGGTGACTTCCGCCTCTCCCAACTCGACGTTCTGAAACGAGAATGAGTCGCTTAACGGTTGCCACTTAATGCCGAGGGTTTTGACATGTGTGTTGGCTGAGGCAAACGGTAATGAAAAGTCGACTTCGCAGTCTGAAAGTGGAAGATGTTGCAGAAGATCCAAGGAGTTACTGGTCCACTTTCGTAAGTTAAACCCTGCTGATGACAACATAGATCTCAACTGTTCTCTCTTTTCTAGGGCTTCTTCAACTGTATCTGCTCCCGTGATAACGTCATCCACGTACGTGTCCTCACGCAAAACAACGGCAGCCTTGGGAAAATTTGCTTCCTCGTCGTTCGCTAGCTTCTGAAGCGTTCGAATCGCCAAATATGGAGCACATGCAGTACCAAAGGTAACTGTGTCCAGTCGGTAAAGCTTCACGGGGTGCTGTGGATCATCTCTCCAGTATATCAGCTGGTAAAAAGCATCTTGTCGGTCCACGAAGATCTGCCGATACATTTTTTCCATATCTGCTGTAAACGTATATTGATATTTTCTCCAACGCTGAATGATATTTAAAACATCGTTTTGTATTTTAGGACCTACTAACAGATGATCATTCAGCGAAGTACCATCGGACGTTTTGGCAGCAGCATCGAAGACAACTCGCATGCGTGGCTTCTCTTCAGTGTCGAATAAATCTTTCGCCTTTTACTAAAGATTTCCGTGGAGAGGAGCACTCTAATGAGTCTAAAATAGAATTTTTGAAAAGGCCTGGCGAAAGTCGGGCCGATAGGTTTGTACACAACCCTACACTGAGAGAAGACTACACGAAATGTATCAACGAGTATATTCAACTTGGTCACATGAAGCTACTTGAAGATGAGGACAAAACAATACTTTTAACTCCTTACCATTATGCTGTTCCGCACCATGCTGTATTCAAGGAAACGAGTTCGACTACAAAGCTGCGAGTTGTCTTCGATGCTGCTGCCAAAACGTCCGATGGTACTTCGCTGAATGATCATCTGTTAGTAGGTCCTAAAATACAAAACATCGTTTTGTAAGTTGGGTTAATTGTACTAACTTGATATGAGTTTGTGTGAGTATCTGTGTGTGGGGTTTGATTAATGGACTGTATTGGATTGCTATTGTGTGGTGTATGGTTTGAGTCAGAGATTTGATATTGTGTGGAGTTTGGTATATTGCAGGGAGTAGTGTGTTGTGTAGGGTATGAGTATGAGCGTGAGTTTGTGTGTGAGTGTGAAGTGGGGTGCTGATTGATTGGGTAATTGCTGAGATGGAGTAGTGAATTGTGTTTTTGTTGGCAGTAGTAGCAACGCATTTGGCTAGGGCATTGGTGGGTAGAATGGCTGTAAGCCAGACAATTTTCGCACACGCAAATTTTTCGCACGATGTTGCACCGCTCGGAGATGTCCATTTTTAGAAACTTGTTACATTTCCGCAACGAATGTTGTCCTTTGTTGCACACCTTGCAACTAAATTGCTCCTTTTGTCGATGTTTTATATGAAACGCTGCTTTCGATGTGACATTCTTACTGGATGACTTCGGCTTCTGCTGCTCCAAAACCTCCAGTGTTCGGAATCTGGTTTCCAAAAACTCTGAGAATTCGGTGAAAGTCGGCAACTCCTTGCTTGAACCCAGTTTTTCCTCCCATAATTGCTGTGTTGAACCTGGAACCTTTTGCAACAATACGTAAATTAATATTGAATCCCAGTGCTGCACTGGGAGCCCTAAGTTCTTAAGAGAATGTCGACATTCGGTGGAAATATCCAGCAAACCCTTTAACCCTGATGCAGTTTCATTATGCAACACTGCCTGACCAAAAAAAACCTTGAATTGCGCATTAACTAATACGCGCTTATGATCATAGCGTGATGTTAAAATTGTCCACGCCATGTCATAATTCCCTTTCTCGATAGTTAAATGTTGAAGTAAACGATCAGCTTCACCTGTCAGACAAGATTTGAGATGATGAAATTTCTCAATCTCAGTCAACGATTCATTGTTGTGAACTAGCGAACAAAACGTGTTGTAAAAAGATCTCCAATTTTCGTAGCTTCCAGCGAATGTTGGCAAAGCGATGTTCTGCAGCCGGAATTCGGAACGTGAAGATGTACTGACAACTGGTTTCTTGTCCACTTCCTCCTTGTCCAACTCGTCCAGCAGCTCCGTTTTGTACTCCATGTACATTTCTCTGGCCAACTCATAATGCTTGTCGATCTCTTTTACCCGCTCTTCGTCGTCCGTCGCATCAGTAAACTCTTCACAACGCATGGAAATCATTTTAAAATGTTCCTCCAACAAAGTTAAACGAGTAGAAACATAATTTTTTACACTTCGTGTCTTAGGGGCAGCTTCTTTTTTGGCTTTAAAACTATTGAAATCCTTTTCCATGTGTTGTATTGCCTTTTTGATGGCCTTTGAACTCATATTTTTTCTTTGTTCTTATATATTTGCAGGTATATAGTATGTATATAAAGTAAGTATAGTGGTACTTACGGTTTTTCCAGACAAAATCCTCCGCCGGCAAATGGATTCCAAATTATGAAAAGTCTTCTTCACGAATTTCAGCAACCAAGATCAAAAAAAGGCTCGATGGACCAATGTTTTGCGTGTAATTCCTTCGCTCGTAAATGGATTAGAATTCCGTGCAATGTGTTTCTTCACTACTCCACTTTAATTGATATCAAATCTCTTTGTGAAATTCTCCAGAATCAAAAAACAACTTCCTTTCTTGAACGTGTATAATTATATATTAAAAAAACCATTAAAAATGTACATAAGACGTCTTAAACGTCACTTCAAACTGTCATACTTTGTTTATAGTTTTAATGGACATTTACATTGGCAATAAATTTAGTTAAAGTTGTGAACAATGTACATTAGTTTTCTTTTAACAATAATAAATTCAATTCAACATGTTGCATATAAAGAGAGTCGAATTTGTATAGAGCCGGAGCGGATTTCATCAAGTCCATTATCTTTGGATTCGATGGAGAAAATTGACCTGTTCAAACCTTCATCAACACTCACTTTCCTACAAAGAGTTAAATTAGTTCGGCTAACGCAGAGAAGACCTCATAGGCCGAGACGAGTATGAGGTTTGTACTGAATTCATTTGTGTCTCTGTTAAGAATGAAGGTTGAGTCTTCTCTTATTGACATCTGTTGTAGGTGTTCTCCTACAAGTTTGCATTTTTGCCTTTCTCTGTTGGTTATTTCCATCTTCGAATTAACCTACAAATCTCCTCATCTCAGAAATTTGCGTTATGACTTTTATGTTCAAACCAAACTAAAGCTCACACTCAGAAATGTAGTGCAGAGCTTTTCATTTACTATGTGATGGTTCGCATTGTCTCGTCAAGATACCCGCCGGACATGTTCGTTCCCTGTCCGTGTATTACTTAACGTGAGGGAAAAAGTTATCAAACCAAGAAGTCAAACTTTACTTAATGGACAACAATAACAGACCACTCGTGTGCGTGTCAACGAAATAACATGTTTATACTCCCATAACGAGTATCCGTATATAATCGTAATCGCATTGCTTTCGATATTAAGGAGCACCTCTCTGAATTACATTCAACACTAATTATCCCCGTAAGTTTCGAAACAAAGTTACGAAGTAATTCAACTTGTCGCCAACAATTAAACCTCACTCACTGAGTCACGTTTAACAACAAAATAAAATAGAAACACTTGGGAAAATAACGTAATTTCCCTCTTCCTTTCGGTTCGCTAAAGAAAAAACCGGACACCAACTAAAAAAAAAAAAAAAAACAATTACAAAGCGAACGCTTTTTATTCGACTCGTTATACCTACTGTTGGCACCTCACTTTGAAAGTTGTTCCCTCCTTCGACTAGGTACATACGAACTTCAAGCGCAAAAGGTCAATTATATCCGAAGAAATAAAACACTCGTTGACATGTCCTCAATTTTCGTTCGCCGAGCTTTTGGTCCTGGCAACACAACAAACTAATTGCATAATAAATCATCGGCTTGATGGGACTGGGCGCCCTAAAAGTATTAGGTACTTGTGTTTTGTTTGTGTACACCTATTCGAGCAAGCCTCCAAAAGTATGAGGTATTTTCTATGATCATGCTCCATGGACAAGACCTTGTACATGTATATATCTGCTGAAACGTTGGAACAGCGCTTACACTATAAACAGCAATTTATACTTGGGGTTGTATGGCCATAATATAAGAAACCACCTTCCAGCACGTCGGTTTTTAATTATTTTCCCATATAAACTACTATAAGGCAGAATGAATTGTTTCGAAATGGCAGTGGAAACACCAACTCCAACAGGCAACAACCTAATAATAATTTAAATGTCCTTTCTGGTGGAGCACTTCGGCATTGGCTGCTCCTTGCAATGTCATAAATTGCGTTCCATTTTAATAGAGTTTTCTCTACCCATCCTGCAGCGCTTTCAACAATTCAATTAAAGGCAGTGCGGATGGCGTGGAAGGCAAACGTAGTAGGTTCTCCTTAGATGTCACTGTCGAATGCAAGACGGTAGTGCAGGGCTTCCCTACTGGGAATGCCTTTGCCGAACGATATTTCTTTTCTCGTTAATAGAGTCAACGCGAAAATGACAATCCCGTCGTCACCAGCACCGCAGAGTGATGAGGTACTAAGCTTCTTAGAAATTCGTGGCGAACATGCAGTCGCGCAGCCAAGTCGTGCTTCAAGTTAACGTCGTTAAATCACGGCACTTTATCTTCGTAGTAGCCGCACACGATGGCTATTCGACCGTCAAGTGTAATTGAATTCAACTCTCACATAGGCACGCATCCTGTGCCAATCTCAGAACTGCTGTCTCGATTCACTTTCCTGCCTCCATTGTTGGGGGAGTTATTTAATCACATCCTCCTAAGGGACTCGCTCATACCCACCCCCATTCCGTCCCCAATTCATTTGTTCGTTTGTTATTGTTCCTCTTCATCATCGCAGAAGGGTCTCTCCAATAACTAAAAATTAATCTTCAAGATCCACAAACAAGCTGCTCGCTCCTCTCCACCTCCATGTTGCTGTTTTTGTTGCTGTCGTCGTGTTCGTCCTTGGTGTCCTTACCGTATGCCCAATAATTCTTCTTCTATTTCTATTCCTGACTAGCTATCGCATGGAGCACTGGTTGCTGCCGCTGCTGTTGACGTTCAAATTTGCGGATAAGCCTATAACATTTATCAATTGAAAAAGGATATTCCATAGAAAGAAATATATGCATGTGCCCGCTACAACACACAACAATGGAGCCGGAAGGAAGAAGGCAAACAAACAAAGCTAGAGTGAACAAAAAAATCAATAAAATGATTTATGTCTATATGTGGGTGCGCTGTGTGGGGAAACACTGCACGACCTCATCATCAAGCCCACAATAACTAACCCAACCGAGACGAGTCGAGCAGAGTCGAGCCAACGTCAACAATAACGGTGACGATGTCGATGAGAGTTGGACATCGTTTCCGACAGTGTAAAGGAAGACTAATTTTACCGGACGACTAGCTGTACAATCTACGACGAGGACGAATGATGTAACTTTAACCCGGATTCTTGTAGTAATAAATGTTCATCATTTATTTGCAATAGTTCATCTCGACCAATCGGCAGTTTAGTAGGAGGATTTGTGTGACTGTGTGTGTGTATGTGGATGGCGTGTGGATACATCCATTTCTATTGCGTGGCAATGGGAACCTGTGTAATGCTAGGTGACTTTGTGAGGCCAGAACTCACTGACCTTTTGTCAAGGCATTCAGCCATTTCTCTTGATTGTTGTAATACAAATGTCCTGGGATGGATAACAAAATGCAATCAATTGCCTATCATTGGGTAGATTATGAATGAATGAAGTCGAATTGAAATGTAAGCCACATGGAAATCCGGAGGTTGTTCAAAATGTCTGGCATGGACTTTGCGTTAGTCTTCCAAACAGAAGGGGTAGGTAATTGACGTATTTAGTTCTTTGGGGATGTGTCTTTACTAAGATCTTTGTTGAAGGGTTGAATCCGGGCTTTTGTATAAATTAAGCATCTCAAATTAGTCTCACTGAAGATTCGTTGGTTGTTAGCTTTTTATTCTGGGGTAGAAGCGGCACTTTTGAATATTCGGCGCGGTGCTTTTTGATTGCTTTAAAAGAAAATTTTAATCAGGTGATAAGTGGAACTTTCTGTAATAAATTGAAGATGGCGGGCGTCTCAATCAATGGAATGTTTTTTTTTTTTGCCATTTTACTGGTCAGCACCATCGAGGACTTGTTTTAAGTTGATATTTATCTAAACATAGCCATCTGAAAATGTCGGTGGTAGCTAGTGCATGGGAAAAAATAATACTTGAAACTGCAGCACATGCGCTTAAGTGAAAGTAGAAAAGCTGACACTTGCCGATCCGAAGAGAGGAAATTATATAAAAAAATACAAACGACTCATTTTTTAAATAAATGCGTGACTATTGCACACCACCTCCAAAATGCAACTTCCCATATAGCTCAATCAATCTAGTAAAATTCGGAAGGAATAGGCCAGAAGAACGGAACAAATGATTTATATGTGTTGAGTTGCAGTGCGAAGAGATTTAATATTGTGATGACATTAGCAATGGAAAAATGTAGGAAAAATTATTGCAATTCCCAACGTCTCATTTTGAGTTTTGAATAATAATTTCAAATAGTATAGTACAATAGGCGCTACAGTCCGGGGTGGACCTGGGCCTCAACCAACACGCCTCTCCAGTTAGCACGATCTTTGGCTAACTGCCTCCAGTTGCGCACTCCAAGTTGGTTGAGGTCCCCTTCCACTTGCGCGCGCCACCTAAGGCGAGGTCTTCCTCTACTGCGTTGTCCCTCCGGGTTGGAATCGAAGACTCTTCGGGCCGGAGCGTTGGTGTCCATTCGCTCTATATGTCCTAGCCATCTTAGACGACTAATGCGTACTTTTCTGACCAGGTCGATGTCGCTGTACAGCTCGTAGAGTTCGCTGTTAAATCTTCTCCTCCAAAGCCCGTCAACGCAAACGGGACCAAAAATCACTCGAAGAATTTTGCGTTCGAAGCGACTAAGAAGATCCTCATCCGTCTTTGCTAGGGTCCATGCTTCTGCGCCATAGAGCAGGACAGGGATGATGAGGGTCTTATATAGAATCTCCTTAGTGCTTCTTGACAAGGCCTTACTAATCAATTGCCGTCTTAGGCCAAAGAAACAGCGGTTGGCAAGTGTGATTCTTCGCTTGATTTCTGTTGTGATGTCATTGTCAGAGTTTATAGCGGAGCCGAGGTAGACAAAGTCCCTTACTACCTCAAAGTTATAGCTGTCTATCGTGACGTTCTGTCCGATTCGTCGGTGTTGTGTGTCCCTTCTTGTTGACAGCATATATTTTGTTTTACCCTCATTCACCACTAAACCCATTTTTGCCGCTTCTGTACTAATACTTGCAAACGCACCAGTGACAGCTCGCTGTGTTCTGCCAACAATGTCAATGTCATCAGCGTATGCAAGCAGTTGCACAGACTTTTGGAAAATTGTGCCTCTGATGTTGGCTTGTGAGTTTCGCACAATTTTCTCAAGAATGATGTTGAAGAAGTCACATGACAGCGCGTCACCTTGTCTAAATCCTTTTTTGACATCAAAGGTCTCGGTGAGATTGTTTCCGACCTTTACGGAGCAGCGAGCGTTCTCCATCGTCATTCTGCACAATCTGACAAGTTTGGCAGGGATGCCAAAACTAGACATGGCTCTGTATAGCTCGTCTCTATAAATGCTGTCATATGCGGCCTTAAAATCGATAAAAAGATGGTGAGTATCGATCTGGACTTCTTGGGTTTTCTCCAGGATCTGCCGTAGTGTGAATATTTGGTCGGTCGTGGACTTGCCGGGCCTGAAACCGCACTGATAGGGACCTATCAGATCGTTTACGAATGGTTTCAGGCGTTCACACAGTACAGCAGACATGATCTTATACGCAGTGTTCAGGAGACTGATGCCTCTATAGTTGGCGCAGTTTAGAGAGTCTCCTTTCTTGTGGATCGGGCAAACGAAACAGCTCCAAAGAAGATAAAAAAAAGTAAAATTATAAAAACAACAAAAGTTTATTCATTTATTTTATTCAGTCACACACAGTAAAAAAAAAATTAATGAAAATAAAAGTTTCAATCAAACTTAAAAAAAATTAAAGGTAGGACTACATACATTTAATTTCTTTTTAAATTGCCCTGATGGTATATATGCAAGGTAGGCAAAAAAGGCGGTGTGCAGCGGCAGCGTTACAAAAACAAAAAAAGATTTTTTTAAGTCCTAAAAAACGCCCAAACGTTAAATCTACTTTGTCGATACTAAAATGAAATTTTGGCCACTAAAATTAACGCTGAAAAAACTGACTTGGTAACGCTGTATGTCATGCCCCCATTACCCACACATTTTTCACGCCAATTTATGGCGTCTGCCATCAACCTTTTACCAGCTTAGCACTGGGTAACTTGGCACTTCTTGATGTTGGCCTTCAAATATTTTGATGCGTTCAATTGAAAGCGGAATTTAAAGAAACCCTAACCACACAAGACTTGCAGTAGTTTAGCTCCTCCATGTCGAACCTTACCTATTAAGATAAGGCGCCCCGAGAAGTGTTCCATCAAAACAGCCATAGATCTTCTCGATGTGTGATGCTTTTCTTTTCTTCACTTATTTTCTCAAAAAAAAAAAAAAAAAACAGGGACAAACAATCGCAGGGAGGAATATGGAAGACTGAAGCTGTTACTGCCTTGATGTTTTCGGGTGATGCTGGTTGTGTCGACATACTCCAGTTCTTCATATCTGGTCAAACTCGCGGATTGTCTGAACGCAATAACCTATGTAACTAAATAATATAGGTTCTGAACAGGTCTTTCAAAGGTTTTATAATCCATTTCTAAATGACTGTCGTAAACTGCTGGAAGTTTTATATTTGCCATCGTGATATGGGTCAATTTCATTGGTGAACTCCTTAGTTCCGTATTGGGACCAGGAAAATGAAGCTGCTGCCCTTAAAACCCGCATCCCGGAATGGCTAGGGCATCATTTTTACTAACCTATCCACTGGTATCTGCCAGTGACAGCATATACCTCCCTCCCTTCATCAGCTCATTCTCATTGTCATTTTCATTTCAAAATAAATTGCTGAAAGTGTTTGACATATTTTTTTTTTTTTTTAAATACCTAGTTTGGTCATCTGCCATTGTGCCAGAGATTCACTACTCTCCTTTCGATTTACCGCAGAACGTATGTCCGATAAATTTAATCCGCCATCAGCTTTCCTATTATGTGCACCATTGGACCGACTACATATCCGGTGTCCCGCTGTTACGTGGAATGAGTACCATCAGCATGACGCAGCAGTAGGTCGCTGACTTCATTCGATAAAAAGTTACTCACAAAAAATAAAGAAAAAAAAAAACCTTCCACACCAATTCCAACCAAAAGTCACCAGAGTATGGATTCCATTGCATCGCCCGCCTCACGTTAACTGTGGTCCCTTTCATCATCGTTGCCGTGTATTGCTTACTCTGTGACTACCACCAGTATGTACAACAATCTGCTAGCAACAATCGTTATTATCCTGTCCATAGATACCTACTCTTGTGTATACGAAACACAGTCCTTTCCTTCAATCCAACTAATGGTTGTATTAATGCCACAAAAATGACGACACACATGAGCCGGGTCATTGTTTCAAAAAGAAGAGAGAAAACCTAAGGCGAATACAAAAAAATATATATATATATATATTCTGAAATGTGGTGGAAAATGGTAAATGGATTTTCTTTTGTTCACAATTCGATTGTTTAAAGGAGCACGAGTACCTACCTACACAACAAGAGCATGAGTCAGAGCGCAAAACTTAAAAGGAATACAGTGTGAATGTGAAATGAGAACAACGAAAGCGCCTCACAATCGCTGGCTGGAAACTTAAACTCTGCAATGGCACACAGCTATATATTTATATGTAGTCGCCTCACACATTTGCCATCACCCATTCAGATAAAATGTGTTTCAATAGTGTCCTTATTGTTTTGCGGATGCTTTCTGTGCACCTCATTTCTGAGAATTGTTTCGTATTCTTTTCGCTGGCTTTGAATGGTAATCTTGTGAAAGTTGTTTTCCTTCTCCACATTTTTGCCCTGCTGTGTTCTTTATAAATTGAGCTTGCGAAACTGGCGAACGCCATTAGATGCTGTGCGGATAAGGAATCTATGGTAACACGACGAAATGCGATATGCGATGTTAATGTGATATCTTTGTAAAGGTTATAACCAAGCACATGGTGTCCTTTGATCGCAATTGTATCTTTGATAACATTTCATGCATTGATAGCGGAAATTTGAGTCAACGCGACTATTACTCCTGTACCAATGCTTTGGTGTTTTTGTCTCGAGTTTGTGAGTCCTTCATTGTGGGAAGGTATTTTTGTTCCCTTTTGCAAACGGAGACTTTTGTAAATGTAGGTACCTACTAGTGAAGCCGGACATACGATGAAGGATACAGTGAATGGGAATACTTTGCAAATAGTAATAATCCTGATTATTTAGTAAAGGTCGATATGGGACATCTAACAGAGGGTTCGCGATAGAATATTTTTAAATTTATTTAAAGAAGCCATCTGCTAAAATGTAACCGCCTTCTAGGAAAATGTTAAATATAGGTATTTTCACTACGCCACGACATAAGTCCCAATTTTTACTTTTGGGATTTTGTTTATGTCCCACACCAATGGGGCACAAGCTCCAAAATTCTTTAATCGAAAATTGGATGAAAATCTCACATGTTCGGAGAGATTATGTTGAGGAAAATGTTGTGATTCTCCATTAGGAATTTTTACTATTTTTTTTGGTTTTGTTTAGGGGTCCGCTGGAAGGAAAAATCATCGAAAGACATTGCAGAGCAAGTACGCGAGGGACACTTCTGCAATGGTGAGGGACTCGAACAACCTCTAAAATACCTCCCGGAAGGGATTGACTTTCGTCATCCCGAATGGGATTGCACCTAGTCGTTCGACTAATCGGCAATTTATTTTAAAATTATTTGAAAAATTCAGAATAAGAATCCGCGGGTTGTCGAATTTCGAAACTTTCTTGTTTGAAGATATTACCTAATCTCTTGGCCTTGGCTAACTCTTATAGATCAAGGGGTCTTACCCCCCTCAATCTTCTGATTACATTATCAGTATTTAATAGTTCTGTAAGCTCTACATTAACATGGTTGAGAAGCCTACTTCTGTGCCTTTGGGCAACTTTTTTAACTTCATCTTCAACTATTTCAATATTTAGATCTCTATGTAGATCAGCGTTGCGTATGTACCAAGGTGCATTAACTACGTTCCTTAGTACTTTATTTTGGAAGGCTTGAATTTTTTGTAAATTTGTTTGGCATGTGCATGCCCACAATTGGAGCCCGTAGGTTCATATTCGCTTCAAGACTTGCTTGTATAGCAGTAATTTATTGTGGTTGGACAGGGATGCCAATACATTTTACTGTATCGCATGTTCAACTCATCTCTTTTTTTCTTTACATGCGCTTTCCAACGCAGTTTAGCGTCTAGGGTCATGCCCAGATATTTAGCTGTATTTGAGTATTCCACTACATTTTTATTAATGTATACTGGAATGCGTGGTACGTTTTTATACGTAAAATTAAAATGGACTGACTTAAGGTCATTCAATCTAATCTACCACTTTTTAGTCCATTCTGAAATACCGTTTATTGCCACTTGGAGTTTTTTGTTGCTATTTCGACGGTTGCTCCAACAGTTATATATGACTTCAGAATTGTCGAATACTGCTTCGGCAGTTGCCTTTGTAATTTATGGATCAGTCCCTTATGCCAGACTTTATCGAAAGCTTGTGCTATATCAAGAAATATTGTAGAGCTTCGAATGCTTTTTCGATTTTATCTGTGATTCTATGCACCTGATCAATTGTAGAGTGCTTATTTCTAAACCCAAATTGATGAATTGGAACTAGCGATTTTTCATTAAATTATTTTTTGCAGACGTTTTGCCAGCATTTTTTCGAATAGCTTGGACAACATTGGTAGTATCGATATTGGGCGATATGAGGTTACTTCGATAGGGGGTTTACCTGGTTTTGGTATCATTATTACCCCCGCGACCTTCCACATGCTTGGCACATATCTCAACTTAAATGCAGCATTTATTATCTGCGCTAGTTTATTTAAACCTTTTCGAGGAAATTGTTTTAAAATTTCCACTGTGATTAAATCGAATCCTGGGGCTTTTTTTATGTTTATGCCTTCTTTGATTTCTTTGGCAAGTTCATTAGCTGTTACCGGCCGAATAGGTCTGTCTTCTTCGCGCCTTTCTTCGTTTCCTTGATATTATTTATCTTCATAAGGTTTGAAGACGTTCTCAAGGTACTCTGCAAAAGTATTTGCTTTTTCTTGACTGCTTTTTGCCCAGTTACCTTCTCTGGTTTTTACTGGCGGAATGTGAGCTATTGGCCTGTTCCATTTCTTTGCTGCCTTCCAGAGCGAGTAGTCGGTACTAGCATCATTTGTAAGACTGGTAAGATACGTTTTTAAAGACTCGTTATTAAATTCTCTTATAGATTTTCTGAGCTTATTATTTAAGTTGTTCAGTGTGGTTTTGTCGCTTTTGTTTCTAGCTTTCCTCATTAGTAATCCAATCACTTTTCTCACTATACCTAAAATTGTTCTTAATCATTTAGAAAACTAAACAAATAGTCTGATGTTACAAAAATAATCTATTTATTATTAATTTATTAAGAACTGAATAAACAAAACATTTTCACTAACGCTAACCAAGTATTTAAGTTATATTTTCCCAGATTCTCAAAAACATTTATTCTCATTTATTTTGAGAACTTTGGAAAAGAAATTAACAAAATTCTTTTGAGAATTTGAGAAAATAAAACTAAAAAAATCGCACGATTTTATTTTCGCAAATCCTCAAATCAAAAATTTGAACATTTTCAGTGTTTGTGGCTCCACTTTCCATTTCCACGAGTCTAGCTTTAAGAACAACAACTGGATTACTGGAACTAGAAAACGAAGTACTGACATGATTGCATTGTTTTCCGCAAATTTTTAGTAACCGTATTTTTGTCGTAATTGTAAGTAATGCTTGAAACTAAACCAAGGTAACAGAAAAAAGAAAAAAAAAAAAAACATTTTGTTCTGGCTTTTTACTTTCTTGTTGCGTGCTCTTCTAGAAAAATTCTATAAGCTTGGAAAAATTTTCTAGGTGGGACATAAGGCTCACCGATTACCTAAAAATAAGTTTCTTAATAATTTGTTCTGTACTCCCCCAAAAAATGTTTATTTATACTCCCCAACGAAATTATGAATCGCCCTGAGCTTTTGTAATAAAATGAAAATAATTTTTTTTTTTTTTAAATTAAGTCTCAGTCGGGAGCAACCAAAAATGCCTCCGTTATTAATGGATTTATAATAGACGACCCCGGAAACTAAGAAAAATAAAGGACAACGATATCGAGATTGGTATGTAAAATATTCGGACCCTCTACAGGGTAGAGTAATTCAAATTCGAAAATCACCGTCATACTCCATGCAGGAAGTAAGGAAAGCTTTAGCTCGGGTACGGATTTGCTCTATGATTCTCTTAGACTCCAACTTAGCGGGCCAAAAAATACCTCACATTTAGTTTAACGAGACCTCAGTGCACCATTTCATGCCCACTACGGAGATGTAGGAAGAAGTTCAAGCCCATTTATACCTCCACAAGTATGCAAAAATGACAGTAGTTGTTGGTGGCAATACAGTTTATACTTGAAGCTTCGCTCTTAATTTTCCTTTCTCCAATATTGTGCAAATCTTTAAGAAAAAAATGGAACACCACCATTCTAGAGAAAGCTAATTTCCCCAACTCCGACTGACTTCTGAGCTCAATCATGATTTGTATGTTGCAAAAAACTGTTTCGACAAATTAAGAAATTTCCACACGGTTATCCAATTTAGATCTTCGCCAACACGCAACACCCAAAGCATCGAACCCAAGTTTTTTTTATCCTCCTCACAAACAAACTCAGTAAGTGTATAGCGAAGTCATGCAAAAAACACATAACTTTCCTTCGGAAGGCGAAACAAAGGACGAGGTTTCACTTTTCGTTTTACCTCAAGCCACTGTTTATGATTCTCAAAAGTGTGAAATAGATTTTCAGCTCGATTCACTATGCACATATGTGTACATTCGACTTGACGAAGGATATGAAATTCTCGCGTTTTCGTGTGGACAAAAACAAAAATCCATACTCTCAAAGCACTCTTTTCCCCTGTAGTTCCATAAATGAAAGAAAGATGAACAGGAAAACAAGCAAAGCAAAAACAACAAAAACCTTTAGAGTCCCGTAAACGAGAGCCTAGAATCGATTCAATTCCAGTCGATTTATGGAATTAAAGGAGATTTCTCAAGCACAACCGACGCGACGCCACCAAGCATATCACTATATACTTTCATTATTCGGTATAGTGCTGCTGTGTGCTGCAGTCCTTTAGAGTTCTGGCATTCCAGCTCTCGACGTTGTACAAGTAATTTGGTTTGGTTTGGAAATATCTTGAATGCGCTCAATACCCGGAGGTGATTTGCGCTGCTTTATCCTGAACGAGTAGGGGGGGGGGATGGAACAAACGACGAAGGGATCTAAGTTTGGGGTGGCTCAGTTTGGAATGTCCTTGTACCGGTTTAGAGTTGCAAATTTAATTTCAATATTTCAAAGGCATTCGCAGCAACGCTGCACTAGGGAGACTTTATATAGTGTTGTTTTGGGGGCGCTTCGCTTCGTGTGTCCGCCTCTAGTGAAGGTACCCGTATAAGTTTGGTGTTTGGGCATAGGAGAATGACGATTGCAAAAGGCTATTGAATGGAACAAGGTTATCGAGATAATGAAAGGTATGAGGTTAAAGTGTTGATAGGACTGCAGCTTGTCTGTAGATCTCGTAATCATTATCGTTATTATCCGAGTGTGATGCAGAAATCTCTATTTAAATTTTGTGCTCCGCTCTTGGATATGAATAATTCTCCGAGACTTGGTTAGTAAATGTTGTTGGCTGTGGTTTATCTACTGCTGATTTCACTGAGCTGACTTTCGGTGGAGTTTCACTTGTTCGATTGGGCCAGGACTTTTGTTGATGGAGTATGCTAAGCGATTTATTGCGATTCAAGTTGGGATTATGTTAGATTTTAATAAAGAGGCACACAAGACTTGAAATTTTGTCCGTGCGATCGGCCTGCCTGAGAGGATTTCTTATGGGAGTTGAAGCGGAAAACCCGATGATTTGCCCCTTTGGTACTGTTCTTCTCACAAATTCGGACCACCCGATACAGTGTTAATCTAACTACTGAGCACATGTTACAAGTATGTTTACACATCCATTTACGGTTGAGAATAAACTTCTGCCTTGGTAGGTCAACATGGTGGTGAAATGATATAATTATTTATAAAATTCTTTTTCAAAAAAAGCACCATAATCGATAATAATACAACAAAAACCAAGTGCAGCAATTGAGAAGAAACATTTCACGTAACTAGTTCTTATAATTCGACTTCAGCTTGTCAAAAGTAACAACACTTCCCGCACAGTAAATAACGAGAACAAACAATTCCTTTCAACAATTTTTGTCCTTGACTTTTATTAGATAACATTTTAAGTAGGTATTTTATTTTTTACTGTCAGCAATTTTATGTTTCCGTCCTTTTAAAATGATTAACGTGTACGTAAGTTTGTTTTCCTATTTTTTTTTTTTTTTTTTTTTTTTTTTTTTTTTTTTTTCTGTATTCTTGTAATTCCAATTTCATCTGCCCTTACTCTTACCACATCTCTCATTGTTGTTTCACAAAGAAAAATATGAAATGCCCTTCAAAGCGTTTGAGTACCGTCTACAAAATAGAAACGGAAAGCATTTTGAACGAGTACCTACCTACCATAAAAATTGATTTATACCGTGACCATGGAAGTTAATAAGCACTTCCTACAAACAAAAAAGCAACGTTTACGATATATTTTTTGTTTGTAGGTACCTATTGGTGTTTTTATCTTACAGAAAAACACAATACAACACTTAATGGTCAGAGAGGGGGAAATATTTCCCCCGAATGAATAACAAATTTGTTTTTTTTTTTTAATTCAACAAAATTTACGTCAAATACAACAATCCCTATAGCAATTCCCCAACTATATAGCCCCAATTTAGAGACGAGATCTACCTATAGAGTTTCTTTTTTAGCAGCATGTACCTAATTGCACGCCGACCTGTATATTTCACTCGGTTACATAAATCTTCAAGCACTGACCTTCCCTCAGTGAGCTCCACTTCCATGAAAGTTTTATTGTTTTCGGTTTTCTTGTGTGTGTGTTTTTTTTTTTTTTTCTTCCGTTGCAGGTTCAAAGTAAAAAAACCCTTCTGACCTGTTTAGACTTATTTTACTGTTTCGTAGGCGTTTACGTTAGAGTTGAGTTTGAGCCATTCGCATGTGGTGATGATAACTTTGTCTTTTGAAATAAAACAAAATATTCGTGTATGGACACTTCTAGAAAAGTAGCAAAGCTAGTGAAGGTCAATCCGATGTTAAAAGTTGTATTCCTCTAGTTACATTCACTCACATCATCCACATTCTTGAATATAAATTATAAGTCCTTCCACTAAGGCAAAAAATATATGTCTATCTCTCTATCTCCCTCTCGCTCTCATAAAAATAAAAAATATGTTTACAAAAATGGAACAAAAAATAAAATAAAGAAAAGTGTAAGAAAAATTGTATAACAAAACTTAAAGAAAACGCTTAACGAGAAAACTTTTATAATAGGATCGAAGGAGGTGAAAGCAGTTCACTCTCCCGCAACTTGGCGAACGCAATTAAACTCGCATCAAGCAACACACTCCTATGGATGGGCGGCCCGGCCGAAGACGGTGTGCGGAAAGGACGAATATCATCATCGCCCACACCCTATGCGAGGGTGGCTGCTTGCGATGTTAAGAATAAAAAAGTGCGACACGATTGCAGCTAAATGGAAGGGAAAATGTGAACAGAGAACAACCGACAAGAAAAGCAATTCAACATCAGCAAATCCCATTTCAGTACGTTTCTCCTTAAATTTAGAGCGACGGGAGTCTAAACATCATGTGCTAGATCTGCACTTCAAAGCAGGAAACCGTGCTCTGGGTAGAACAGAATGTCAAAGAGAGAGTGTGAGAGAGAGGGCGGCTGAAATGGTGACATCCGTAATTAGCACAAAACTTATCCCGTTTCTGACACACACAAACTGTTGATAATTATAGGGAATGGGTGGGGGGAAGAAAAAAATTAAATTAAACCAAGCTTAAGAAAGAAACAATATGCGAGAAAAAGATACGGAAACCACATTAAGGAAACGCAAAAGGAAAAGCTACAGCAAAAACAGACGGAAGCAGACAGAAAAAAAATAAGCACACACACAAATCCAGTTAATGATTAATGAAAATTGCAATAAGAAGTTACATTCGTAAATAGACTGGGGGATGTGTACCTATGCGATGGATGAAGGGCGGTCGGACGTCAGGGTGTCATTATGACACAGAAAGGTGGCGACAATTTTCAATGAGTTTCTGCTCCCAACAGGTGTTGAATTAGAGCTGCTGTTACACGGAGAGTGGGGTAGAAACGTTGGCTTTTTACATTGAAGTCATTAGCTGTGCTTTTAATGCTTGCATTGTACATTAGGGATAATTGTGTGGACGGTTTGTGCCTGAAAAAATTAGATCAGGATGAGTAAGCTAATTTATGTGGCAATGATAAAGTCGCTGGTTTGAAATGTTGTCTTTGAACAATGGGTATTATTCTGGAAAATGTCGTTTTATCATTTCCCTCCACCCACTTCAAACTTTGAAGGAAAAGAATGCAATAGCCAAACGAAGGCAAGGCGATACAAACACACTAATACTATTTCCACCACAGTCCATGTGCAAAAGTTGATAAAAAAGTGTCAACAGTCTGGCATTGGGGACATTTTTACTATATTCATCTTACTATCTACCTGTTTTCTACACGGCCGATTGTTATGAAATACCTAGGAGCCAAAGAGAAAGTTGCACAGATTGGGTGATTGATTTTATTGTGATACGTGTCTAAGTCCACACACAAACACTTAACAGATTGCTGATACTTATAAGTAACGAACACAACCCTTGGCTGCAGGAATTGTTTGATATTTTGACGACTTATTTGATAACTTTGATTTGGGATGTTTACTTTGGAAGTAAATAGTACATAGTTGCGTATGCATGCGATAACTCGTTCTCCGAACTCGTACTAGGTCTAATCTACGCAAAAAACGCAACTCTCCAACCTTTGTAAGGATATCCTGGCTCTTTTGATACCCGATTTTGTAGGATTTATTTGGGATTGTACAAGAACTTTGATCTGGAAATCGGAGGTTCATTGTTTATTGAATAACTAGTATAAGTCTAAAGAAAATTTCAGTTCATTTGATCAAATTGGGCACCTAAACTCCAACGGAACATTATCGCCAAACTGTCAAAGTCAATACGACTTAATATATTTAAATATTTAGAACCATAACCTTAGTTCTTACTGTAGGTCACAACAGTTAAGGTATATAATGTAATGGTGTGAGTTCATAGACCTTGAGGTTGAGGTGAACTCTAATATGGGTAATTTTTAAATTACAAAACTTATGGAAAGGCTTTAAATAGAGACACATACTGTGCAAATCCCCTTTCCAATTTTCTATCCGCCGAAATAGGATCAAACCGTATAATCGCCTTAATCTTTTTATAACCAAATGATTAGTATTTCAATATTTGTGTAAAAAGACGTCCCAAAAAGAAGGCGTGGCAAATAGGCCTATATGTGGCATTGAAAAACTATTCTTTCAACATTTTTTAGTTATCTAAGGAATTATTTATCTCTTAGTCAAAACTTTGAAAAAAAAAACAAAAAAAAAAAAACGCCCCCGAAAAGTGGGCGCAAAACACGACTTTGTATAAACCAATTATTCAGAACTTCATTACGCGGCAATACAGATCATTTCTGTTGCCCGAGCGAGGTCTTACGGGACAACAATTTGCCATGTAAAATCATATATTTCGATGTACCAAATATTGAAAGTACTTTTGCACTAAAAATTTATTGTAGGATACTTTACTATCTATGAATGAAGTCCGTGTGTGCGCGCATAACTCGAGAACGGATTGTTCGATTTTAACATTTTTGGGCTTGACGGTTGCGTTTTGGACCAAGGTAGGACATACGCTTTTTGTCGCGGAAACAGAACTTTGAGGGGACGTTATGAGGATTAGATTGGGGGAAGAAGTCTGTATGGATAACCGCACTTTCAAATGCTCAATTTTTTAATTCTTTGGATGTTCCGGCTGAAATCGAAAGTCTGCTCGGTTATAATTTTGCTGCGCAACCTCAATGCTCTGAAAGTTTGCAACCGAACGCGTTCGATTTTATTGAGAAGGATGTCAAATCAAATGTCACGCTTCATGCATGCAAACGATTTTGAGGGGAAAATTCAAAGGCAAACATTTTCATTTCGGTTATTTGCCATTCGTATTTAAGCGTCTTCAATTTTCCGTGCGTCTCGCTTTCGCTATGACAATAATTAATAAGTCGCAAGGACAATCGCTGGAAATTTGTCGCATCAATCTGGAATTGCCATGTTGCTCGCATGGTCAAAACTCATCGACATTGCTATAATGTACTTCAGTTATTTCTATTGTATGAGTATAAGTTTTGAATAAAGAATTTGAATTCACCGAATCACATAAAGCAGCATGTGCGTAGTGCAAACTCGCATCCCCTATAGTAAAATTCGGCCTTACCAATAATCAACTTTATTCTGTCAGTTTGCGCAAAGACTCCACACTTTCCAAAATTCCTTTACCAATAAACAAATGTAGTTGCCAGAATATCGATTACTGTAGGGTTAAATGTTATTGTCGAGAAAGCCGTGTTTATCTCGGGCATTAGCTTAATAAATCCTCCCTTAATGTCATCTTGAAGACAAGTGTTGCCCAACTATCCAAAATCACGGTATTAAATTTTGTAATAGGAGCGAATTTAATACGCTGTTGTTCAGCCTGAGCGTTTACAATTATAAATTATGTTTAGTTAAATTTTAGGTTTTTTCTAATCTTATTCGTTGCAATACAACAATGCAAATGGTTTTTAAGTCTAATAAACACAAATTTTTACAAATGTAGCAAAAAATTTAAAAACAATGCATTTCGTTTTATTTCTAAACACTTGAAGCTCATACTTCTGTGTTTCTCTGTTTTATCTTGTATCCTTAGCCGACTCAGGTAGATATTTGGCTACAACCATACCCTTATCAAACTTTTTGCAAAAGGAGTTTGTTTACCGAGAATGAGGATCTCTAAGGAAACAATGGTTGGTGTGAAAAGGTTCACATCGAAGAAAATTTAGTTTTAAGAATATTTACTAAAGCTGACATCCAACTAATTTTCGACATCAGTGCTTGATTATTGGTAATGCCGATTAAAAATTACCAAATGCAATTGCATTTCTCTTTGGGAATCGAAGATTTTATTGACTATTTTATTTTGCAATATTTAAAATGAGTTTAACTCACACAGGTTGGGCATACAACGTGCCGGCGTATTTAAATTTTATCGCTGTACCAATACCTGTGCATTTTTTTTTTTAATGTATACCTAATTTAAAATGTTGGCAAATTGTAAAATCCCTACTTTTCCACTTTTTTTCTTTTGTTATGCATTTAACATTTTGTCCAAAAACAACCAGAAAATCTATCGCTTTCATAATGGGAACTGACCCTCCTATTAGCTGTACATACAAATTCTAGCTTCAATGCGGCTAAACTGTGGGCACATAAATATTCACAAGCTCATGACGCATTGTAATGTATTCGCGATACTTGAAAAGAGCAAGAAGCTGGGTAGTGGTATAATTTTATGCGCATATTTCTATTCACATTGATTCGTGGTGAATGCTGAAGGATACATACACACAGGGCCGGATCCAGTCAAACTAGAGCCCTCTTTTTCATATTTTCTATTATTTGCTTTTGGAAAATGATGATCCCGAATTTGCATTGGACCCTTTAAACTATTTTTTTTTTTTACCAAGCCTATCAGATAAATTTTCCCAATTGTTGGGGGCAATAAGAAAATCATCAGAAAATCACAATTTAGAAAATAAATTGACACTTGCACTTCAATATGCACCAGAGTATATCTAATAGAGACAGTGAGTACAGCGTGGGTATAGGTAGGATAATTTTTTTACAACTGTGTGGTTTTCAAAAAAAAAAAAAACGAAACAAACATTCCATTAGTCAAAACCAAAGAAATTCCGTATGCACAACCGCCTGCGCAAGAACGATTCCACTATGCTTTCTTCCCTCACAGGTCGCAGCTGTCCTTTTTTTCACAATGGACTTACGATTTTCAAAGGCACTGCTGTGTTAGAGAATACTATATTTTCATTTACATACGATACAAAATACAATACAAAGCTACTTGCTATCTTTGTAACTGTGTAAGTGAAATTTGTTACTCTCTTTCTTAGATGCGAGATCCCATCCATATGTGCAGAATCAAAATCCTGCACGTTAAAAGTCCAGACAAAAACGATTCCGTTACAATGATTTGTTTGATTGAATTTTGTCATATGAAAATTTTGCGAGTGCAAGAAATAAAACCTGCACATTCCTTTGAAGTGAAACTTATTTTGTTTTGAGATTTTTGAACTAGATTCTTTTGTAAAATGTAAGAGGATGTGAAAGGAATAAACCTACATGAATAGGGTGGAATATTTTGAGATTAGCTAGGTAAAAAATGATGTACATAGTGGTTTTTTTTTTTTTTATTTTGCAATATTTTGAGTAAGATTCTCCTTGAAGATGCAACATTGCAAGTGACGAGTTAATGTGGAATAAATAATACAGCACAGGTGTGATGGATGGTGTAATTTTCGGCTTTTTGTTTTAAATGCAAATGGCAGTATTTGTTTTAAAATTAATTATTCTTTCCTAATGCGCACCCAGAACTGAGCACCATGTGCATTGGCACATCTTGCAAATATGGTTGGTCCGGCCCTGCATACACAGAGCAAAGAGTACAGAGCAAGGAGTAAAATGGGGTGAAATGAAGTGGCTATTTGGAACATTTCAAATGGAACATTCGAGAGCTCTTATTTATTGATCACCATTTGAGGGGGTTTTTGCGTCAATGTGAGTGAATTGATCGAATGGGGTGATTGCGATATGCGATTCGTTTTTTTCTGTGGTGAATGTGAGACTAAAGGGAGCTGTTCCCAAGGGAAGCAAATATGTTTTCTTAGCAATTGATCTTTTTCCAGAATTAGTTTAAACGATAAATAGAACATTATAAGATAAAATTCCTCCGACTCAGAGTAAAGTGTTTAACTATGAGAAGCCTTCTTTAGTTATGATTATTTAAGTTAAAAACAAAATCAATGACATTATTTTTGCGCTGAGACTTCATGAAAATCATTCATTAGGTAATTTGTCACCTACATGCCTTATTTGCTACTAATATAAGAACCCAGTGGTTAGAATTAAAATCTGTTTAGCCTTTGAGCCAAAAAAGAAACCATGCGAAAATTTACCAACGAAAATCCACCGTTCATATTCGAATGGGCACCGAAGATATCTCTCAAGTTATTGTATACACCGCCCTGCAAGGAACACCAGAAAAACCTACTTCCCAAATTGCTCTACTCAATTTATTAATGCAATTTAAATATGTATATTCAAATAATTTTAAACCTTACAAAATCCAAAACAAGCAGCCATTGAAATTCTTGAAGTGCTCATAAATCATTTCCCTCTTTACTTGCACGAAACATCAGACTCAGATTACTAACACAACACACATCTATCTTCTCTTATCTCTACAGGATACTTCTGGCACATCACAGATCTACACTTGGATACCACTTACTCAACCCAAGGCGATGTACTCCGCAGTAAGTAACTCATATATTTCATTCTACTCCTAGCAGAAACAAGAAGTATATACACTGAAAAGGTCCTTAATTAATTTTACCGTTTGATGCCACCCAAAGCAAATACAGTTGATTCGCTAGACAAATACAACAGTCCTTCGAAAGATTAAGGAGCTCTATTTCCAATTTTTGTTTTCAGTTTTTTTTTCGTTGTTTTCTTAATTTTTCAAAAGTAATGTATAGAAAAGGGAAAGAGGAAATTCAATTGAAAATCACATCGAGGACACTCCATATCGTACATCTAATCTGATTCTTAATAGAAATTATGGAATATGTTTATTTTTACGGAAGCATACCAATAGTGTAGTGATGGCGCACACATTGCTTGGCAATCTATTTCAGAATTGTAGGATTGCCCGAGGATAGTGATTTTTCAATCTGTCCTCAATGTTGAGTGCTAAGGACTTCCGTAGAACAACCAAGATTTGTGTTGTTTTTTCTTTAACTAAATCGCTGTGGCAATTGAATGGTCACGTAGTGTATTGTTTGTATACAGAGGAGGGTGTCCTTTGCAAGGGGTTGATGGGAAATGTTTCTTTAATTGAAAACAAGGGGGATTGGTGTCTGCTGAAACAGACTAAATGACTCGGCATTCAGATGGTTACAGCTGTGTTAAGAGTGGCGCGCTGTTAAGTTACAGCTCTGTAGTTTTGTGTCTGTGATAAGATGCACCGAAAGCCACCCTGGTTTGAAGGGATAAATCGAACAGACTTTGAAAAAAAAAAAAAAAAACTCACATTGGCCGACAAATTTCACTTTTCAATCGTTGTTTCTCGTTGGACCTAAGGCGACCATTTTTAAGTGTAGTAAGGTCTTCTCAAGAAACACTAACAAGGCCCGTATAAACGCTTGATCAACCAAAATCTTTTCAATGGGCAGAATCACCCTTGTTCCTAAATCGATCCGTTTGGATAGGCAGACATTGAACCTTGTTTCACAGCGGCATTCCAAATGAGGAAACATCTTAATTTATCCGTCAGTGAACAATTTACGGCTCCTTCCAATTGTGGGAAAACCATACCAAGGGTGCATTCACCTCCTAATTTTATGATAATTTATTAAAGAGTGCGGCTATGTACAGATTCACATCCTAAATGAAATTAACACACCTACTTGCCCACAATTGTTGCTCATCATATCGGCTGTAGCTTAACTTGTTAAGCATTATTCTTCGCAAACACGTACACCCACTCCAGTACCTACATCATTCCTTCCGAATCACATTTATTTGCGCCATGCTGGCACCATTCAGCCGCAAATTGAGAATTTCTCCGCAAAATTGTGTTTCTAGGACGAAAAATTGTATTTTACTTCAATTTAATTAAAAATATGAGCTCAGACTCAGAGCGTGTGAAGTAGCGCACATCGATTCAGTGCCCAGCGCCCAGCATGCTGATGCTTTGTGTTGGTGTGCGCATTCTTAAATGCCGCACCAAATGAGTTGGATGAAATTTTACCAATTAAACTCCACTGATGCAGAGTCGAGATGGGCTATTGTTTTTCTTCAACAGGCGATGCAATATGAAATCGTACACGAATTAGTATGGCGCACACTGAAAGCATTGGGATGAAAAATTTGTCCTCCCGCCGCGGTTGGTGTTTAATTATCGTGTGACAGGATAGCGAGCGGACATAAAATCTATTCTCCTCCGCTCAGTCAGTAAGAGGAGAATTGTCAGACAATAGATCTGGAGCTGTGAGTGCTGCTGTTAAAATCGTATACTCCTGCTGGGCTTTGGTAAGTGGAAGTACTACCATATCTTATCGGATAATTTGGCTCGATTCTACGAATAAATTTGAATGGAATCCCCAATACTATTATACGCTGTGCGATGAGTATGCTAAAAATGGCATTTCACGTGAGGACAGAGCACCGCATTCTGTGGGTTATGTGAAGCTCTGTTTCAACGTTAGAAACTATGCAGATTCGAAACTCATTATTTGCGTCAGTGGAAACAGCAAAAAAGCGTGTTGCATGTGAAATGTATGTTTACGGGTAACACAGAATGCACAATTACTCCCATCAGTTTAATGAAACGGAAGAATTGCTGTCACACTTTGTTGCTTTGCTGGCAGGAGTTTCTGTCAGTAAAATTACTTCCTAATGCCGAGTATTTTGAGTCATCTGAAGTACGTCTGCATATTGATGACATATAATATGGACGAGCCCTGGGGAGACCAGTAAAGGACCTGGCAGTGCGACCAGTGTTTGCGGACTTTGAGCAATTTTTTCCCTTTTTTTTTATCATTAAAAGTATTAGCTTTCCCTTAAATTCGAAAAGAAGTTAAATTTGCACTTATTTTTATATGAAATCGATAAAAAATGTTTTAATGTTTGATGTTGAAATGTATTAACAAGCTTAAAGTAAGCATATCAAATAGAAATAGAAATATTATAAAATAAGATCCTTTTCTATTAGACATATTATCAAAACGAGTGAATGTATTCAGCTACACAAAAATATTCTTACGTAGACATTCCATGGGCTGTTTAATGTTGAATATAGAAGAGGAAGTTTTGTTTTAATTTTTTTGTCTGAATATGCAAGAATTTTATTTATAAGAATATTATTTTCTTTAATTTTTTTAGGGGGAGATATTTATAATTTTTTATTTTATTTAACATTAATATTTATTTCATTTATTTTTATTTTTCATGTGTAATATAAACAATTCATTCTTTGAAATTTGTTCGTAACGAAAATATGTTTCACTTTAATTATCAAACAATTTACGTTTCACAGAGACTTTTGATTTTGATTCCTCTTTAAAGCTAGTCCCTCGATTTCCCGTTTTTCATTGAAAAAGCGCCGAAATGTTCCCCTCAGTCTGGGATCACTGAGCGGGATTCCACTTGAGCTTACTTCTTTGTTGACGTGAGCGACTTGCCTCGTACTGATTAGCTGTTTAGATGTTACCAAATTTTGTTAAAAAATCTGAGTGGTTTCATTGAATAACAATACGTAATATCCAAAAGATCGACAACTTAGAACACCCTTTATTAGATGGGACTAAGAAAAATCGTCATTCAATCCCCGATGGCACCTCGTCCTCAATATCCGAATAATAATCAACGGGATCCACTGTTAAAAGAATTATTATACCTGATCCTTTTCCAGAACTTCACCGCTACTTACATGATTTCTTGGTTTTTGTCCCGAAACCACTTTGACAGAATAAAACCAGGGCATCGGTCAACTTCCTACCGCACAAGTACTGCACACCCTGACAGGGCGGTGTGTTGACGCAGATGATTACGACCAAGCATAACCAGGGTAGGCTCTTAAGGACAACGGAGGAAGACGAGGACATTTTTCGCTTGTAAAATGTACTCAACCAGCTGCGGATAGAAGTAAACTGATGTCTAACACCTGCCTGCTGCGAGTATTTATACTCGAAAAACGATTTCAACCTGACACAACTTAGGTGGCACAATTTAATTCCTTGATTTATTGGGTCTTTAGCCCATCCCTAGGAAGCACAGTGATTTGCAATGCAAATTTTCTCGCGAGTCCCTAAGTTATTCAGTCTACAAGGAATGAAGTATTTTAATTAATTTGACACATGTATGGACATTTTGTTATTGCGTTGGCTCGAGACGTATTAGGTCGGTGCCTCGGTGGAAAGGTAAAGGCTTATGAGTGTGCGGTGTTCAGAACTGCGTGATTTATTGAAACATGATGATATGGCAATGAAGTTTTGACAGGAGCTCACGCATGCTTTTCAGTTTTCTTTTTCGAAATACATATAGTTTTTCTAATGTCCTGTAACTATAGCGTCAATATATTTATCACTAAAACGATATAAATTCATAAGTTGTTTCAAGTTTCTGATAAGTGAAAATTAATCGCATCATTTGCAGAACATGGGTACAGCGGATAATGATAAAGCATATCCCAAACGTAAGTCGGAACATTTTGTAATGCAACTGTGAGAACTCATCAAATTTCGTGCAGCTGTTTTTAAATCCAGTCCGCACAAACACGTTGCAGACAAAAAAAATGCAGTCTTCTTAGAAAACCATTACCTCGGAGCTTTTCTATGATATATTTGTTCATGCATGTTAATGCTTATGGGCATGGACATGGGCTGGGCACCCTATGAAATATTGAAAATAGACGGTGATGATGTTGTAGGACTACGTGAGCTCTATTTCAAGTACCTTTCAAAATAGAGCTGTTCTCAAACACGCATTCAAGAAATATTTGTTTTAATTGTTTTTACTATTTAAAAATCGTCGATTTGTCTGAGCTTTTATTGCTTCTGGCATGGGTATTGCTCCCTACAATATTTTTTTTTTAAATTAAAGTCAATATTATTGAAATCCTGCATTTGAAGAAATCTTTATATTGCTAAAAAACGTTGTTAACAACTTCTATCAGAAAACCAGAAAAATTCGTGCTTTTTGTGCATTTAACTTTCATTTCTCAATGTATTTCGGCTATAAACAATATTAAAATAAGCTTGATCTATGGTGGGGTATCGTCTCCATCTCTTGGGTCTCAAAATTTACTTGGTACTCTAAGGGTTAATATAAGACAGGGTGTCTTTACTGTCCCTCAGTTAGGTCTGCACAGGGATGGTTGTAGGAACACTAGCCAAGAACAGTGGCTAAGTCTACTTCACAAGAACACTTGAACTCCACTGTGATAATGTCCTCCTCTCCTACTCTTAAATAAAGCTATACACATCTGACACTAATGCAACCCTTAATGGCGAACACATTACCGAATACCGACTGCTTTAACAGAATTGAATATAACCCTTAATTTGCCCAACCAAGCATCTCTGGGGAGCGTCCTGTGTTTATAATTAACTCCAACGAACAGCAAACGACCAACGGCGACCATATCCATTTGGCAATCTCTGCCGTTTGGCAATCAGCTTCTAGCCGGCCAATTAGAATCAGGCATAGCCCAGGTAGGACAAAAACTCTAAATTTAATTTTCATTCCATGGAATTGTTTCTATTACCCTGGGGGGTGATTTTTGCCGAATTTTATTAAAACATTTTCCATTTGCAATAGTTCTGCTCACCATCAAAGATTTTTCGCTTTTTGTACAATTGCAGGCTGTTGGCGGATACACCGGGAAACGAGTTCATCGAGTCGAGCACCAGGTCGTTTTGGTGATTACCTTTGTGATAGCCCATGGAGCTTAATCGAGTCAGCTGCTCGGGCAATGAAATCAAGACAAGGTGACAACGTGGAATTCGTCCTGTGGACGGGGTAAGTTTCTATCTATATATATCTGTTGGATTTTGAATCATTTTCCCATTTGAATTTCCTACTTCAAACTATTACGTGTATGTGTATGTATGGAAGTGCGGCGCGGCGCAGTAGTGATTTCTGTCCTTGTGACATTCTGTCCTTAATGGGTCGCCTGCCGTACAACGTGAGCGCAGAAAATTACGCCAATCGATATGTTGGCTCAAGTGCTAGGCGGTCTGTGGTGTGAATTCAAAGGATTTTATGAGGCAAACGTTTTAAGCTTAATTTCGTTTGGACGGTGTTCCAGGGCTCAATGTGTGACCCGGCCGGGTATTACTGTCTGCATATAGAGACTTCTGGCCCTTATCGTAGATGCGGTGGCAGGTTCGTCGTTTAAAAGCACATTTAGTTCGTGCGCTCGTAATATTATTTGTGCGGGACTTAAAAACGGATCACTCGTTTTGCCGTTGCTAATGGAGAGCGTTGAGTTTCAAGGACTTGTGCACAAGTTGGTGTTCCAATAAATTGCATGCTATAATAAAAATTGGATTTTGTGTAACCGATAAGCGCTTGGATGGGTATTTATATGGAAATGAAGGTCAACAAGCAATCATGAAGTTAAATCTTAATTTTCTAGGACTACCTTGAAAGGAAGGTGCATATGTAGTTTCAGTCTGTAACTACGAAACCTTTGATTTGAATGAAAAATGCAAAAATCATGGCTTTCCCGTCTGTCTTTGACTTTGGTGGTCAATTATAGGTTTTCGCATATTGAAGCCGTAACACCAGCGAATATTGGAATGTTTAGTAGGAAAAATACTATTGCTGAACTATAAAACTGAGAATAAGACATTGTTACGGATGTGAGCATTACTTGCGGTTATTTAAGTTTTATCTAAACCGAAAATGGGGTATTCGAGATATGAGCTGTTTCTAAAGTTTTCGTTTTCGCTGATTACACAATTGAAAATTAAGAACGTAATAATTTTAAAAACATACATTTTACTCCAAGCTTGCATTTTGGTCGAAATCGATGAGCGTTTTCAAGTAAACTTTAAAAAAATTGTAAAATGTCTTTTTTTCAAAAATGTATTATGCCTGTACGATAATTTTGAGATTGCTATCAAGTCTTTAATCAATCAAGACCATAATAATAATATCACAGGAATAATTTTTTATTACAAAAGTATGAAATGTTCTTGAGATAAGTCCGATTCACAAAAGTACTGTTATTCGACTTTTTAGTGAAAAATTGAGTCACGCTAACCAATCAAATTTGGTTGAAGTTGTTTTAGAAAAAAATCATACCAAATCCGAAGTTTGAGACAAATCCGTCCAGCCGTTTAGGCTGTAGACCTCAGGAGCCGACGAACAGGCGGACAGAATTTCGCGACCCACTTTTTATTTCTCGAGTTCGAAATTTTGTAAAAATACCTACAGTATCTTTCCCTTACTACGTATTCGGGAAAGTTAAAAATCTAATCTAAGGAAACTGAGACCTATTTTGTTTTCATTTAAATTTTGCAGATGCAATAAAAACAAATTTAGCCTAGTGAAGCGAACAAGAAGAACTTTTCCTTGCGGAACTGTCAGGAACTAAGCGATGCTACACGTGATCTAGCGGAAAGTCAGTAACAAATGCTTTGAGTGTATTTCTATTTATTTATTTTTATTTATTTATGTTATTGTTTTCACGTACAATCCATTGTCAGAGTGACAAGTAGTGTTGAAGTAATCTACCTGCAAAAAAAACACTTTCTAGAGGTTGGCGAAAAGTGAAAGCTGGAACATGCTCGAGGTTTGACCGACGGTGAAATGTTCGAATAAAAAAAAAATATACAAAGTGTACTATAGAAGAGCTTAAGTAACCGATTTATTTTCCGATATTTTCCATTTTCCAACATTCTTTTAGAAAGACTTGTAAAATACATAAATTAATTTGTGTATTGCCAGTGTGAATTGTACGACCGAATGAAAAAATCATAAGTTGCGGAAGTACCTGGGAGTACGGCCTGGAACAGGTATTCCTTTACGCGGCGCACGCGTCATGCCGTATTAAGTTACCTGTTGCATGTACCTATGTGGTACGACACTCGTTGCGGCTCCTGCAAATATCTAAGCCACTGACGTATTCGTAGATATATAAACAGGTCATGGTGTGTTCAGTGTGTACCTTTATCAACACCCGGACTTGAACACCCTGAGGTCAAACCAGACAACGATGCATACTACGAGTATGAATCCCAGAAGACAGCCACAGTTTACATAAAATAGATTTAAGAAAACAAACATTATTGTATACCGCTGGGCCCCAATTGTTGAGCCAACGCATTTAAATATTTATTATTCACCACCATTTGTTACCTAGCCTTAAGTCAAATTGTATATACCAAAAGTTGAATAAAAGCAAATGCCAAATTCAGTGCGTACCATGCAACTGTGGGCCACGGTATTCAAAATCGGAGTGGACAAATTACTTTCTAGCAGATATAATATTTCAATACGCTAAGCTCAGCTGCCAGACCAGGGTCGCCTTACGCACAATACTGCTGGTAATGGTTGGCGACACAGCTGCCCATTTGTCATCATTGATGATGATTTATTGGCTGTCGTGTGCACGGTTGAAGGAAAATAAAAGCAGGTTTTTCACCTTTGCATTGATAGTAATTTTATGTGAAAATGTCTGTACCCGATGCGATAGTTGGAGACATAACTTTTCGCACTCCACTGAATAATAAACTAACTCCCCAGCACTGAATGCCCTCGATGCGCTTTCATTTTGAAGCAACCGTCTCCCTATGAGAGATCGTTTGACCATTTTCCATCTCAACAGTCCTTAAGCAATATATTAAGTATCAAAAGGTCCCTGTTTGAATTCATCTTTCAAAAAAATCGATCCTCTATAATTACCTATGTAAAAAACTAAAGCCAATCGGCTTTAAATTTAAATTGCACTTCACAAATCAGTTAGCAATATCACTGCAGACGTTTTTCAAAGGCTTCCTTCTGCCCACAACCTTTACCAGTCAGTTTATAGTCCAACCCCAACCTACAAGAGACCAGACATTGTCATTAACTGATAAATAGCACAACAATACCAACCATTGACAAGATTACTTCGTATAATCTTGTATCCGTAGCTGCTTACGAAATTCAATATGTCAGCCACTCCTTTTGACCACTGCCTGGCAGGTTAATACCAGATACGAGCAGAAGCCACTTGCTTGCCTCGGATTACAATGCATAATGGCACAGACAGCTCTATTTATATACCTTCACCTGATGGTCGTTCGTTTTTAATTTAAATCCCTCAGACGACATTATTCAATTCACATTGCAAAATGGCAGCTCAACGGACCGGATAAATCACACAAATCGGCGAAATTTTCTTCCCCATCAGGCAGGCAGCAATGCTTGCTCATTATTCTGAATGAACTGTCTCGTATTCGTAACATTTTTATACCGCAACTGTATGCAATTGCAATTGCAGTCCCCATAATGTCGCATATCTCCGATTCTCCCTCGCACAGATATACAATATACATACATTATAGGGCGACGGTTCGTCTGCTCACAAAATCGAATAAGTTGCAGGAGTGGACTCAATCCCACGTGTGGCGCACATGAATACGAATTATTCACAAATTAATTGGATGCACATTAGAAAATTGTTGTTGAATTCCCAGAACTGTCCCTGAATTATCACAAAACCCATCCGAGGATAAAGTCTCGTAGTCCGGTTTGGGGGAGGCTGGGGTCTGCCGATACAATTGCAAATGGGATTCTCGAAATGGTTGATTGGATTCTAAAGCGTTTCCGTATACCGCATCGATTGCAATGAATTGCATTTGATTTGAATTCACATTTTCAGCTGCACGCAAACATCCCCATCCCGTAAAGTAAACGGTAGATGTACGTGTGTATGTATACAGGCGTCTAGCATCAGCAAGCAACATCATCATCACCCATACGCGTAATGTGGCCGATTCGTGTTGTAATTGCCAATTGAGCTAAATTGTTTACCATTGGGTACAGTATTCAGTGTTGTTGTAGTTACTATTGTCCTTGTCATTGATCTAGGTATAACGTATAGGGGCACTGGCATCGGAGAGGGAGAGGCTTAATTAATTGCTTGCGCTTATGACTTGTGCGATTATTGCTCGTTGTAATCTGAAAATTTAATTAGCGCAATTGATAACGTGCACATGGCTTACGGTACCGCCCACCAGCGAATGGTAGGACCAGGCAAGGACGCGTAATTGTTTGGGCACACGAATTTCGAGGAAAATTTATTGGATTGCAGGAATTTTAATTACTGAGCGTTTCGTTCTGAGATAACTTGATATTGAATGATTGGAATTTAAGAGCTGGTTGTACAATTTCCCGTGCAAAAGAATCGGTCGTTCAGAATGCGGTCGGTAAGGGTGTTATACGGATAATGCATTTGGGATTAAAATGATAAAGACTTTGATTTCTTGTTGTTCGAAAGATCAGTTCGAAATCCTTATTGCCGCTCAATAGAAAATATTGTTTGCCTAAAAACTTGGTTACTATATTTTTTTTTTTAAATTCTTACAAAACAAGGAAAAGTGTCTATAGCTATTCATTGATATTCGATCAGTTTTCTTAAATAAAGGAGTCTCTTTAGCTAGACATGGTCGCCCTGGGTGCACCCCAATCGATATTCTCTTGTTAAATATGAGACACAATATTTATGGCAAACCGGTTTTGCGAAGCTTTTGCTTGGTTGTTAGGGAAGAATCAGTCATTTTGATGGGTTCAATAAGAGGCTTTAGGAAGATGAAAAATCACTATACCAACTCTGAGAGTTATTAAACTGTTTTGGGCTGATATTTTGCTACCTTTATCTACGAGGATCCAGAACGTAGTTGCAATATGGACATAAGCAGGACTTTTTTAAAACTCCAGTTTCAGGTTCCTGTATTTGTACTCATTTGTCCTTAATTTTCTCGAACGTGGTTCTTAAAAAAAGCTCTCCATAAATTAAGCCAAGCCACTTTCACGAAAATCTATTTTAACCCATTTAAGCTAAAGTCGATTTTTGGGCGAGACCTACTCAGTTCTTACGAAAATATGGAAGAAGGATGGTTTTTTGGGAAATCACCTCCTGGATGAAGACAGCCTTTGTGCGTGACAGCGCAGCACTTTTACAGACATTTTCCATTTTCCATTAAACATCATAACCACAAATTCGACTTAGCTACTGTGTTTGTGGAGGTTTTTTTTTTTTGCGAACAATCTTCACCTGTCCCATTTGGGTGTGTAAATATCAGCAAAAATAATTTCCATGCTAATTCACAATGCAACAAAAACACTAAATTTCCCAGTCAAACGACCAGGCTCCCTCCGACCAAGCACCCTCCTTACCGTTCAAAGTTCGTCATTTTGCGTTAAAGAAAAATAAAAAAAAAACAATTACGCTCCGCGAAGTCGAAAAGGATATTCTTCAAAAAAGCTTCTCTCCTCCGGCGCACCCCCAATCGCCGGAAATTATTTCAAATGGAAATTGTTTTTGAATTAATTTCTTCCATCCCGTGCTCTGTATAATGTATCCTCATGTAGGAGGACCTATATGCGGATATAAATTTTTAATAAAACTCATCTAAAAATAATGCCCAGATTGGGGCAATAAAATTCCAAGCCAAAGAAATAAGGATACCTACTCGCATGTCGTACCTACGAACTGATGGATTTAATTTCGCCCAGCAAAACAAAACAAAAAAAAAAACGAACACGCCAACTACCGTTTCTAATTCTGCAAGGAAAATAACTTACATCCGGGAGTTTTATTTTACCTTTAGATATATATGTATTTATTTTGTTCACAAATTCGCACTCGAACATGAAAAGGGAGTGAGTGTGAGAGTGAGCCTTAAACAAAAGCGAGACAACAGCAGAAAAGCAGACAAAACAATTTACAAAATTATTCACATCGCATCGAGTGCCTAACTTTGTCGACTAGCATCCTGATGTCAGCGCACTGTCACCATATTGGAAAGAGTTTGGCAACACAACAAGAGTGATAGATGCTCCTTAAATATGCATAAAGGTATGACAAATTTTTCACTTGACTCGCAGACAAAACCTGCTGGTATTATACACTCGGAAAGGAATACAGACGCAGATATTCGCGATGAAGTGCTAAAGCAGTCTCCTTGTTTGTACACACTTTCATCATACACATTATTATTCGTCATTGTCACTTGCCGGTGAATTATTTTTGAATTATTCCATTTTGAAAGCAAAACTCAGCCAGACTTCTTCAATAACGGCTGCCAGGAAACAAAATGATGTTATGATTATAATTCCGTCGGTTTGGTTTGGCTTTTGTTTACTTATTCGACGTCCTTGTGGAAATCTTTTTACGTGTAGGTATATTTTTTTCTAAGTAGGAAATAATGATGCCATCCTTTCCAGGCACAGGGTGCTAAGCACTTAAGATGCGTAGTAGTAAAGCCTACTTACGTAAAGCCGGATGTCGATAATGGTGGAGGTAAGATCCCTTCGGTGGTGCTACCTATCAAGGCTGCCTGTCTCTGTCTAACTGACTTGGTAGCCTTAAAGCCATGGTGCACCTAATTTTGTTCTAGTGCACCGCTCTTTACATTATGATCCGTAGCAAAGTCCAGTGAGCCTAAACCCGGTTTGGAGCATGGTGTCGGCTGCGTTTTTCTAATTATTCTACCAAGGGGCGCTCTTTTTTAATTTCGGCGCTGAAACCTCTTATGATTGTTTACACATTGAAATCAGGACATTGCTCATATGATACGATATGGAGCTCGTTCAAAATCGGACTTGGTACCAGTTTTTATAAGGCGTTCGTTAAATTGTCAATAGTTCAGGACATCTTTGGTAAATCCGTCTTTTTCAAAACCTGTACACGCAAGCGGCACATCAATCAAGATTTCGGTAAACCCTCGAATTTTAAGCGTGGAATGTTTGTTAATACTCGCTTCACACATTCGACTCTGCTTCTGTTTTGCTATTTTTTTTTTTGTTAAATGCCGGTACGCTGTTCGAGTGAAGTGAAATTTTCACTCCTCTCCAAAAACTGCTATGAAATAGAAAATGAAATATTTTTTTTTTTGGAAATTTTTCGTGCAAAGTTTTTTTTTTGTGCGTTTCAAGAAGATCTTAGGTTACCTATAAAATAAAAAATACTTCAATATTCAACTTCCGCACTTTTACTCTACTAAACAAGATAACAGCTGGAGGGAACAAATTGGAAACTTCTCTTTTTGTGAATCATGTGATACAGATATTGACTTATTGGAAGATATTCATGATGGGCATGACCACGCAAAATGAGTTTCTAAAAAAATTAATGTCGTTACAGACGAACAAAGTCCTAGTACTAATGACCCTTTGTTCATAAAAAACGCTGATCTACGTAGGGATCTAAATATTGAAATAGTGGAAAAAGAAGTTAAACAAGTTGCTTAAATGCACAGAAGTAGGCTGCTCAACCAAGTTGTTTTAGAACTAACCGAATTATTAAACACAGACAATGTGATCAGGAGATTGAGGCGGATAAAACCTCTTGATCTATGAAAATTAGCTAAGTCAAAGAGATTCCGTAATTTTTTCTAACAAAAAAGTTCAGAGATTTGATAAGCGAGGGATTTTTCGTTTAAGATATTTCTAATAATTCAAAACTCCAAACACAAAAAAAATATTTTGTTCATGACAATTTTAATCCTTTACAATTTGGTAAATAATGTCTGATTTGTAATTTATTAAGGACAGCCGTCAAATTCAAACAATTCACATTCCATGGAAATTAAACATATTTTCAGAGATCCGTGAATTCATCTGCTGGCTTCCTTTGAGCAAAGTTGGGTTGAAAAATATTCCTGGGACACCCTGCTTATGGAAAAGGTCATCCATGCCAACAAAGTCTTGTACACCTGACATTATCGCACTATACTCATTGACAACTTTTTTTTAAGAGCGAAAAACTTAGTCTTCTCGTAAAGAAAGATTTGAAATTCCAATCTATTCCCAAACCGCTTTTCTACAAATCATTTTTCACGCTGAAAAAAACTAATGCGACGGACAATAAAAAGTGAAAAAGATGTGTGAGATTCAAGTATCGCCATCTACAACTCAGTTTTGAAAGCGATTTTTTCCACTCGAACAGCGTACTGGTGAAATTTTCATTTTGACGTTTCGCAGTGAAAAATTTGTATGAAAAATTGGATGTCACGTGAATTGTTTACCAGCCTTAAGGAATTACACCACCTCGCACCACCTTAGGATCGTCTTTCAAATGAACCCTTAAAATAAGAAGGATCTTCCCAAAAACACCGCATTTTTCCAACACTTTCTACTGCCCACGAAATTTATCATGCGGTGACGATTTCAAGGCACTTCGCGGTTGTGTCGATGTATAACTTTGAGAACAATCCTCCCAGAAGCTTTCAATCAGTAAAATGTACAAAAATCTTCCCAAAATGTGCGGCAAATTGAAATCGCATGCATTGTGTAAAAAAATTAATTACAAACTGAACTCGTATCAATTTCAATGACACCGTTCGCTTCATCAAAATGTACTACAGGTATTCATGGTACACATGCATAGTCAAAAATATCAACGTCGCGTCGACCGGCGTGTCGTTCCTTCAGTGTCTGTCAAAATATTTAATCATATTAATTGAAAGAAAGAAAATTTAATCGAGATTCAATTTTGCATGTCATAAGCCATCTCATCATCATTCAGTCCTTTTCGTCCTGCATACGGTAAATTTTAATAAACCAACTTTTTCAACAGCCAGCAGGAGGTTCTTTCACTAGCTACATAATAATATATACCATGAAGAGAAACCATTAATAATATAAAATGCAATTGTGCATTATTGTTTTCTTTTTTATTGCTCAGGTCCTGCCATTAATTAAGAAAGTATACCTAGTTGCACAGTCCATCTGCAGAGGTATACGATGACGCGCAGTGAAATGCCCATTGAAATGGGCGATTATGTCCAGTGGAGGAGGTGCGGTGGCTGTGATTGGCTGTACTCGTAAATATCGCAGCTCCGGCGGCAGTCGTGTGTCTGGTTGAATAAATTTAAATAAATTTATATTGACCATCATTCGTCAAACGACCGCACTGCTTTCAATATAGCACGGGCCAACGGAGATGATATCGAGCAAAGAACTCGGGGTAATATACTTTTTTTGTTTTTGGCCTGCGATTTTATTTTTTCACTTTGTGCTTATAAATTTCGAACGGCCTTTCCGATGGTTGTATTTTGTACATAGTACGGTTTTGGAATCGAAGTTCATGCTGGAGTTGGCTTTTCTCCTGTGTTTGTGCACATCAAAGGACATCACTATATTTAAAGCGTTGAACGGCACAATTGACAAAGTATTGCCATATACAATGGGACTTGCAGTCGAATTAAGTGGAGCCTCATCAAACTCATACCGTGGGGTGTAAGAGTTTCACCTGTGAACATTTTTATTCGTACCATTTGACACAAAACCATAGCTTTGTTGTAGGCTTTCAATAGCTTTTCCACACTAACGACCTTTATCTGCATAGTTGGACAAGTTTTTGCTAGCTAGTGAATCACAGGAGTGTCAGTAGCAAGCCACGCCGGCCGTCAAAAAATTGCTTTACCTTACTACTCTATTTTGGGCGAAGTAGGTACTAAGGTTGTTAAGAATAGCTACGAAGCTTAAGCTGATTTTGCATCGCATCATTATAGTTCCAAGCTCAATAAAGCTTAGCAGACCTTGCGTTATAGGTATCTAGAGCGGTATTAATAAACTCATTTGTAGCTTCCTTGGCTACGATATAAGTATTAAATGACGAAGCTACCTCAATTGCAGTTTGACGGGCTGAACCCCTGTCGTAAATTGAAAATACAAATTAGAACAAATTAGAACTAAATTTTTACTTAAAGTCTAAGTGGATTGGAGACTCTTTACTCCAACAAACGAGTGTCTGAAGGCCGTCACTTTCAGGAGCTGGCATCTATAAGAGAATCTATAAGAGATATGTAGAAAAATCAGGAAGTATTCCGTCAATGTTAAATATGCGCGAGTGGAAATATTTTTTAACAGGCAGAAATTAACGGCTTCTCGTTAAATAGCCTTCTAAATACATAGGTCCTCCCTATCACGGAACAAATTCGCCCAATGAGCAGTGGCACAAAGACAAAAATTATACATGTGATCTCCGATAAATTTAAGATGAAGCCAAGTCACCTTATATTTATGGGAGATCACAAAGTCTATCTTATGGAAATATGGGTATTACAATTGTGCGCAATGTGTCTTTTTTACTCTTGGGGACGCTTTAGATTCATTTTGACTCCTTTTGGAGCCTGGCTCATCTTTTCAAAAATCATTAAATTCGGACTCTTTTTAAGAATGTAAAACGTTTTGCTATTTTTTTTTTTTTTTTAGTTGAATTTGAATTTCTTTTATGTCTCCAATAAATAACAGTATGTTCCTTTGAAAACAAAAAAAGGAAATACATATCAATATCCGAATGAGACACCTTTTTTTCATCCGGGACTGTTTTTTTTTTTTTTTTGACTCTTTCGGAAAATTTGCTGAGGAAACACTGCAGATCTTCGATAGTTTGTCAGAAAAGTGGCTGCCGTTGGCCTTTAATGTGCTTTTAGGAATTAGAAATAGTAGATTGGGGAAAGACCATTTCAGTTTCTGAACTAATTGTTTAATTGCCCTTGGCAAACATAACACCAGTCTTACGTTTTTTGCATAACTCCACCTCTAGCGTAATTCTGACAAATATCCGACAGAATTTCTTCTCGGAAAAGCTTCTCGATTCACTTTTATTCGGCATAAAAGCTGTAAGCCTCTTTGAACTCCTCCTTTTGTTTATAGTTAGCCGGAGCTAGTTTTAGTATCTAGTCATGGGATGACTACTCAGTTGATTTCTTACAGACATACGACGAAGAGATATGCATGTCCTTGATACGTTTCCTGGAAAAGTTTTTCGATCCACCTTCCGGCTTAGAAGCAGACATTTACCCCCATCGAGATATCCGTTCGGAAAAAGCCTAAATATATGAAGCAAATAATCGACATTTAAATATGCCGCTGCCGTGTAGCGTATCTGTCGGCTATTATGTCATCAGAAAATTTTTCCGAAACCTTTATCGGGGGGATATTTTTTGAATTGAATTTCTCCGATTTCGTGCAGATCGGAGAAAATTTCATTCATGTCGGATACCTTGATAGGGGTGATTATATTTTTCCATGTGGAGAGTAAAATTTCTGTCTTCGGTGGCCCGTAAAGGTGCCTAATAGCGTAACCGTCGATAGTTCTCAGATTGTCGCCTTCGTGCTTAGCATCTTTTAGGTCTCGTACTCGTCATCTAAACTGGCAGCGATATGAGAGGTGAAATAACGTCACCCTTACGGTGTCAGAAAAACTAAAATTTGTTGTGAAGCTTCTTAAGATTAAGTTAGCTTCCGTACCCATTCCTAAAAGCTGAACAAATAAAGGGTGATTTTTTAAGAGGTTTAGAACTTTTTAAAAAAAAAAAAACACAAAAAATTCGAAAAAATGAATGAAATATTTATTTGAATCGATAGTTTGAACCTTGCAATTTAATGTTTAAAGATAATTTCATGCAAATGTTGACCGCGGCTGCGTCTCAGGTAGCCCATCCGCTGAGTCCAATTTTGGCATACTCTTTCACACATATCGGCCGGTATCTCACGAATGAATGCATGGATGTTGGCTTCCAGTGCGTCAATCGAAGCGGGCTTGTCCCTTTACACATTAGCCTTGGCATACCCCCACAAAAAATAATCTAATGGTGTCAAATCGCACGATCTAGGCGGCCAATTGACCGGCCCGAAACGTGAAATTAACTGTTCACCAAACTCGCCTCGCAATTGCGCCATTGTTTCGCGTGCTGTGTGGCATGTGGCACCGTCTTGTTGAAACCACATATCATGCAAGTCAAGAACTTCCATTTCGGGCAAAAAAAAGTTTGTTATCATCGCTCGGTAGCGTTCACCATTGACAGTAACGCTGCGATTCGCATCATCTTTGAAGAAATATGGCCCAATAATGCCGCCGGCCCATAAACCGCACCAAACAGTGGCTTTTTCGGGATGCATTGGTAGCTGTTGCAATGCTTCTGGCTGATCTTCACTCCAAATGCGGCAATTTTGCTTATTTACGTACCCATTCAACCAAAAATGAGCCTCATCGCTGAACACAATTTTTCGATAAAAAAGCGGATCCTCGGCCAGCTTTCCAAGAGCCCATTCACCAAAAATTCGGCGTTGTGGTAGGTCGGCTGGCTTTAGTTCTTGCACCAGCTGTATCTTAAAGGGCTTTACGCCCAAATCCTTCCGCAAAATTTTCCACGTAGTGCTGTAACAAAGGCCTAACTGCTGGGAACGGCGCCGAATCGACATTTCGCGGTCTTCTGTCACACTAGCTGATACGGCCGCAATATTTTCTTCACTACGCACAGTACGTAAACGTGTTGGTGGTTTAATGTCCAGCAAAGTAAATTTGGTGTGAAATTTGGTCACAATCTTCCGAATAGACTGCTCAGAAGGTCGAGAATGCCGATCATAAAATGGAAGCAGCGCGCGATGAACATTTCGAACCGAGCACGAATTTTGATAGTAAAATTCAATAATTTGCAAGCGTTGTTCATTTGTAAGACGATCCATGGTTAAATTGCAAACCAAACTGAAGCTGTTTGACAGTGACACAAGGTACTAAACACACGTCAACTGTCAAAACCAGTGTTGCCAAAACCAAACCAGCTAAAAAATCACCCTTTATTATACCATCTGGCTGTAAATGAGGACACACCGAGGTACACGCTGTCAACAAGAAAGGACTCTCAGCATGGATGACTCGGATAAAACGTCACGATAGATACAACATCGAAGTATAGTTAAAGACTTTATCGACCTGGGCTCCACTATCACCTCTCAAAATGACTTCAGCGTAGAGATCATCTTTATTCCCAGACCAGGCTTTCTCCAGGGGCAATTGTTCCATGAGTATTCATTGCATTGTAAATGGCGCCATTAATCTCATTTGAATTGTGGTTGCTTTAGCTTATATTTTTCAATTTGACTTTGCTTTATTGGGCGTATGCAAAACTCCTCCACGTTTATAAAATTTAAACTACATGGGGTCTACAAAGAAGTCGTCATCGTTCTGGTCAAACTTTTCTTAGTCGGTTAGTATAGAGACACTGGCGCTTCCCCCTACGACTTGAGTATGTAAGCAAAGTAAAACTGGAAGGCACCCTTTCTTTCTTTCTTTGGACACAAACCTGACTAAAACCTCACAATCACACATCAAAAAATTGAATGCAATACACGCCAATGCAAAAAAGGATCTGCCATTCTAATCCACTACCACTACTCCTAATGCTTTCCTACCACCAGTTTATGTTGCCCCTCGCCTTTGAAAAACATCCACCGACTTCATCATGCAAACGAGTATAAATAATAAATTGAAACTTTATATGCAAATGAAGTGCTGCTGTTGTGTGTACTACTGTACAATGTGCACCACAAACTGGTGCACTCCATAGTCCATATCCGCATCGGCATCCCCACCCAATGATTCCCAGCGTTTGATAAAAAGGAAGCATTTAAAATGCTGAAAAAAAGTCAAAACAACGATTTCGCAATCAAAAGGATCTTCCTATCGCGGAAGTCCGCTTTTGTATTTGTTTTTACCGCCATTTTCTATGCAACGAGTGCTTCGACTGAAAAACAAAACTAACAGACACAATACGCGGATGTGTGGAAAAATAATGGTTTTTCTATTCACTTAAAGGACGAAGTGTTAATTGAATTTATTTGTGTTGGGTTGTTTTGTTGGGACACATTCTACATAATTGCATGTAGGGTGGTGGCTTTATTTTTATTTTTGTGTCGATTGAATGTTTCGACAAAAAAAGTGAATACCGAAAACGGCCGAAAGCCGTTGGAGTTCGGGGATTATTTTTTAAGCCACTTCAACAATCTGTACAGCTGGCAACAATAGGTTAACAACATCTATATATATTTATTCGAACAAAAATTAGTTCCAAAGTACATATTGCAATAAAAAAGTTCAAGTCCAATCAATTTACATGCAATACGATTGTAGTTCAGAGTAGGAACAGGACTTCCTGCAGCATTCATCGTAGACTCTATGCCTTCGCCGACGCGTCTTAGTCAATCCATTTGAGTTTGAAGACATCATTGCGAGCAAAGGTGATTCAAAGAATCGTGATTGCAAATCGTTCGATTGGAGCCACTTTTGGACAAACACAATATTTCTAACAATTTGTGAATCAATCAAAGAAAAGTTTTTGTATACTTTTGTCACTTGATCTCTTTGTTTGTCTTCCGTTATGGCCCTTTACACAAATGAAACCAAGAGTATCGGATAGCTTTCTACCGCACAGTCTTCCAAACTCCAACCCCTGATTTTTCACCTAACCGACGAGATCCAAAATCACTATAATACCCAGGTCTATATTTTTTGTTTTAAATGAAAATTCCCTTCAAATACTCAACTCTAAAGACTCTTTTCCAAGTGCAAAAGTGATAAAAAAACACAAAATTTCTGAGGTATTCAAATCAAATAACGATAAAACAAAATTGTTCTCCCCTTTCCTATGGTAAAGAGCGACAAGTGGCGAAGAACTATTTATTATATTTTCAGTCAAAGAAAGCGACATGTATTTGAAAATTTCGCGGTGCATTTCATCACTCCAAGAATCATTTACTGTGTACAAATATTTTTTGAATTGGTCGCTAGTGCATTGTAAAAACATCAATAAAATTTTAAATTCTACCGGTTTAGTTATTTTGAGAGGTGTAAGAGAATGTTTAATAAATCTGCCACGAAATGTTAAAATTTAGAAAAGTTATATTTTTTAGTGTGCAAATTTTAACCTTCACTTTTGATCTTTGTTTGACAATTTCAAAATGTACCAGCGTTGCCGCTGAAATGTATTAAAAATTTAGCTAAAAAGAGGCCCAGACCAAATAAAGGGGTCTCCACATATAAGAACAGCAAAGACATTAATAACAAAAAAAAAAACTCATTAAGAAACACATTTCATAATATGTTTGCATTATTTTTCGTTCAATAAAGAATAAAATCTTACTTAAACCGAAGGTTAGTTTTAAAAAAGTGAGGGCCAAGAATCTTGATAATCAAAAAGGGGCAACGCTGAAATGTACAACAATAGAAGGAATCATTTGGGTGAAACTAAAAACGCTACCAACTTAGAGACTTATACCCTATGGCCGGCAATACTCGAAGTAGAAAAGATTGAAAAGAGGTTTTAGGTTTTATATATTTAGAATGCACAAGATGCTGGGTTTGAGAGAGTAACTTATTATTGATTAATATTGGGAGTACAGTTGGAAGCTGAGATGACTGCTATTGTTGAGGCTAAGAATGGAGATGAGGACGTTTTTGTTGAACGTCAATCACCTTTCGAAGAAGTTGCTTAGTTTGATGTAGGAAATATTAAAGAAGAAACAGAAGTTAGTTGAGTTTTTATCTAAACAAAATCTTAACCCTTAGCATTACTATTTTTTTCGTATGAACAAATGACAAAGTGACCGAAACACCCTTAAATGGGCAGAAAAAATTAATTTATTCTAGAGATATTCGGGGGAGAGCTGTACAGCGAAAACTTAAATTATTATATAACAACTGGAGAGGTTCGGTTCATCAGGCATATAGTCTCCTTTGATCGGATTTTGGAAACGGTGTATGCGTTTAACTATGCTACTACTGCTACTGCTACTGCTTTTTAAGTTCAGTCTTCTGAAAAACAATTTCGACAAAATTTAGCATTTAAGATGATGTAGAATATTATATGACCAAAGGTTTGTCGCTAAAAAATGGTATGACATATTTATATAACAAATCGTACTGTTCACAATTTGTTTTTTTTTTTTTTAAATATTAAAACATAAAATATCGTCAAAAATCTGGTAAAATAAGGCCAAGAATTAAAAATTATTTAATTCGTCATAAAATGTTGTCAAAATTCTTGAAGAACTCATTTAATTAACTGCTGTAATGTTCTGCGGATCTTACAATGAACCAGAAAGTTTCGCTAAACCCAGTCGTACACTTTCTTTGATATGGCTCCACTGGGTCTAAATTCTTTTAACAAAATTCTGTTTTCAAAATTCTTCTTCCCAAAATTCAGCTTTACAAAATTCTGGCTCACAAAATGTACTGACACTAAAAATATTCACTGTTTGCAGAATTTTGTAAAGTAGAGATGTAGAAAACATTTCCTTTATTCTTTTTTCACGTGTAAAATTTCGAAAACCAGACTTGTGCTAGCACAGAATTTCGATCCTGCTTCACTGTTTGAAGCTTCATTCAGCGAGAAGCTTTATTTTTTTCTAAAGGTATTTCTCTTTATATTTTTTGAAATACGGTGGCAAAATGAAATCAGTGAATGTGAATCTATTATTTTGTAAAGGACATAATTTTTATGTCGACCTCTATAGAGATCTGCATTTGTAACAACATGAACAAAGGTAAATGAATAAAGTTTGGGGTACATTTTGAGTCCAGTCAAATCTATACTAGGTATAGACTATATTTTTGAACGCGCCCATTGACAATAATACTTTTGAAAAATAGTAAAAAAAACTGCCGAACGAGTACCTAAGTATTATGGCTACGCACACTTTCATGGTTAAGAAAACTTTCCAAGGCTGACTTTCATTTCAAAAAAATAAATGTGTGAACATTTACATTTTTGAACGAATGGAAGATACCCTTAATTTTATATCATAATTCAGCAACTGAATAGAGAAGATTTCTCATAACACATCTCAGAGTAATCTGATGTCTTTCATATTTATGTCAAGTTGCGAGACTTGAAGTGTCAAAAGCAAACCTCAAGATGGAAATCGAATTCATTTGGAAGTTTTAGCAGTGCAGCAGTTTGAATACTGAGCCCCTTCCTTCCATTCTTCCTTTTAACTTCACTTCCATTCATTTTTTATTTGTGTTTCTATTTCAGCTAATTGCAGAATTTTAGGGAGCTTTTGTACCCAAAATTCGTCAAATATAATGACAGCTACGCATTTGCTTTGCAGACGGCAAAAAAGCCTATCCTAAGCCGCGTATTTCCGTTTAATTTAAATAAATGTTTGCCATCATAAGTGCTATCATTAATTATATAGCTAGTTATTTCTGAAATGGGTATTTTATTTATTTTTTAGATACCAGTAGAATGCTTGGCAAATCTCTTTTCAATCATGCAACTCAACTTGATTTCCATATCCCGAGCCAGAACCCTTTGTTGGATTTTGTCCACTTGGGTCATTGTAGTTAGCAAAGGCATGTTGACAAAATATCCTTTTCAGCTAACGTTTTTTTGTACCTTACAGCATCTCTGTACCTTCTCACTGCTACACAAGGAAAATCATAAAATGGCCCGCACTTTTATATACGAGCACACCCGTAATTACGGCAAAGAAGCAACTGCGGATGTTACTTGTTTTCTTTTCCACCCGATGCTTGCGTAATTTTCAAATAACATGTAAATTATGCAACCCTTTCTAATATACCAAGACCAACTCCAGCCACCTATTTTGTTCAGAAGTTCATTTGCTCCTTTTTGCGATGAACCAGCGCCACATTTTAACGCATTTCTGAAGGTTTTTCTTTTTTTGTTTTTGATAAAAAAGCGGGCTTACGGCTGCGAATTTAATTACTTCTACAGGCGTATTTATGAGTAAGTGCTGTTCCTCCGCCAAAAAGGGACCCATATCTTGCTTCCCAGTCGACGTCGCCCTTAACAAAGGGTGCTCCTCCTTTCTATTGCCGCCTGCCGACATTGCTTGCAATAAAAATTAGTGAACAAAAAAAATAAATAAAAACACTAGCACATAATGTGTTAACCCACAGCCACACATTTATTTGCTCCTGACTCGATCTTAAAACAAAGTGAAATTAAGTATTCGAAAGCGAACATATTCGTTCATATTTTTCAACTCTATACTTGTAGGTGTGGGGTTGTATCTTTGGGGTACTTTTACTTTTTGTCGCCGGGCCGCGGCATTACACCCTTTTTTTGGTTGGCGAATGCTGCCTTATATGCATGGGGAAGTAACAACAACGAACGCGTTGGTGTAAAAAAATATGTGTTTGGCTTCTGTTTCGCTTTTTATTGCCGTAGTTGTTCATTTCCGTGGGTGGGATGGAATTAGGCCGCTGGGCTAGTGGGATGTTCATCGAACTTTGTCCTGAATAATAAGACGGCCCAAGTGGAGAGAGAGTATTATATTCGTCTAAGTTGGTTGTATTTATGCGAAGAGTTGGCTTCGTCCTTCGGGCAATTCATGGCAAGATAATTATAAGGTGTAGGCACACGCAGTTCGTGGTGCTATGATGTGTGGTGTTGGCTGAATGAAGGGGGGAAATGTTTATTTGTTTATCTCCCAATGATCTCCTTATGGGAATTGTGCTTTTATTGAACGTTTTCTTCTTAAAAAATTCTTTTGGTTTCAGTTTTCGTGGATCTATTGGTTATTGGAGCAGGTTCATATTTACTTAATTTGGGAAAGATTTTGAATGCAGGCAACTCGCAAATATGTGTCGAAATGAGTTACTCTTTAAGTAGAAGAAACTCTTGCGCCTTCAGTGAATAAATTCCAAATGCTTTTGACTTTTAACGCGTCATAAATGGGGGCAGTTAAAAGCTCTTTGGGAATAAACAAAAATAGGTTGATAGATACGACGAGCGTAACGGGTGTGCCCTATTTTTTTTATGTCGGTATGGTTATATTGAATGACTTATAAAAAAAATCATTTTTAATATTTGAGGTATTTTTATTTAATTTGGTCCTTTAAAATTTACTCGTTTTTAATACAACATCAAGTGACATTTTTGCAGCCCGTTTCCATCACTTTGTCGAGCATCACGGACGGTATAACGATGATTTTGATTTTCAAATGGTTTGAAGCATGATTTTCAAATAAGCCTACTAAAAAAAGTCGGAATATCTATGTGGTCAGTCAATCTCGCCATTTTATTGACAGCACACGTCCAGCGAATTTTCGATTTAGTCTCGCTGCGGCGTAGCCGAATGGAATGGAAGGTTCCGAGTCTGAATGCCTGAACTAAGAAGCTCTTTCAAGAGAGTTATACTGTTGGACGTTGTCCGACGTTTCGACTTCTCGCTTAGTAGTCCAGTACACTAACCATGCGCCTATATTGATGACCGGTATCGCGAAATTGACAAATCACTTTACAAGTTAAGACATTTTGCACTATTTGGAAGCCTAAGTATACAACCCGGACCTACTTGTAAAGGGTTTTCCAATGAGAGGTGTTATTGTGAATGACCCGCTATTTCGGTAGTTGTCACTTTTGAAGCTTTTATTCTTCGACATTTGACAAGTAGAAACTACGCCATTACTAAAAATGGAACGATACACGCTTCAACAACGACTGAACATCTTTCAGTCACAGTTCGCAAAACTATTTTTTGGTCGTCGTGAAGCACCTTTTCGGACCGCAATACAGAAATTGGGGGAATAATTCGAGCTGTTGGGACAAGTTAGTGATGTGAAGAATAAAACCCGTGCACGTCGCTCAAGAACAACTGAGAATATTGCTGCTGTAGCCCAAAGTGTTGAAGAAAACCCAGGTTTGTCCATTCCTCGTCGTCCTTTGGAATTGAGCATTCCACAAACGTCATTTCACCGTATTTTGCATAAAGACTTGGGTCTTAAGGCTTATAAAGCTCAGTTAACACAAGAACTCAAGCCGGCCGATCATCAACATCGACATGTACTGCCTTATATTTATTTTAACTGCAGTGAAGTCGGAGACGGATAAAGTTAAAAAAATCAGTTAAAAAAATGGGGATAAGAGCGATGAAGGCTAACATTCTGATATAAAGCAGAATGAACCAATTTAGGCTTTGATAGACCAAATGTACTCCATGTATTAGTTTTTCCTGTTGGAGCCGAACGCAAAAAGAAATATTTGAAGTATCTGCTGGAATTGGTATAAAAACCATTTTAACGTTATCGTCACCTTGAAATTTATCCTATTGATATCTTGACAGCTTGATGTTCTCGGATTAGTGGCTCGACAAGTTTGTTCGTATTATCATTTGGAAATATTCATCAAGTCAAATTAAATTCCAGCTCATCCCTTTTTTACATAGGTACCTATTCAGCTAGCTATTTCTATGTAGCCCACTCTTTCTAGGCGACCGACCTATCGACTTGGTTAGCAAAATTTCAGAAATCCAATATAAATGTGCGTTCCTTGGTATTATTCAAATTATTCCCAATGACTTTGAATATTCATAACAGGTGTTCCACATGTAATCAATTTCAACTTTCCTCCTAACGAAAAAGTATTCCAAACAAGGATGCCTTGCCCGTGCGTACGGCAGACGCAAGCACCGCATAATCCTCCGTCATAGTCTTAAATTTCGCAGTAATCGATTTGGCTGTGTACCTTCTACATGGCTGCTCAATATGTAAAACCTCCAGATACTCGTATTTTGACTCATTCCCCATCCGTGGGTCGCTCTCTATACACGTTGAAGGCACGAACGCATTGAACACTGAACTCATGTCCTCGATGAAAATGAAGGAAAAAGTTTGCTCATTCAATAATGTACGTCATACCCGAGAAAGTCTGCCGAGAAAATTTTCAATCAACTTTGCGAAGGATATCAATTTGTACCTGTACCCGAGTTGAGGTTCTTTTTCCTCTTCATTATGACGAGGAATTTGGAAGTGCGCTCTCCATACCCGGATGCTTATTATGTTCGTTAAGTAAATCCTTGTGAGAAGAAGATGCGATGTAGAAGTCGTCGTTAATAATATTGATGAAACAACAGCATTGCACTCTGAAAGGTAATTTTATACATCATCCAGAGGCGCATAGGGATGAACAGAAGACCTGGCGGGTGTAAAACGGATCCGTTTGCTGCGAACCTGAGACGCATTTTTCAAGCGTATAACATTTTAATGAGTTGAAATGAGTTTCAGGCATATTTTATGGTCGGGCGCGGAGGGTATCATTTTGGATTAATGATTAATATGCTTGTCGACTTTGGCTAAACTGACAAGTTTTTCAGTGATCGGTGGTATTACCTAGATAGTTTAAAAAAATCAATTCGCAACCAAAAGATGCAGAGACGATGTATTCCGGCGTGTACGTTGAACGCTCAAATGCTTGGAATGAGCTGAGATGAGTTTTCTTCGTATCTACGAGGAAAATTCTCCCAAAATATGTGCTGTAGCTATATAATCGTCTGTGAGAAAGGATGTATTCGTAACATATGCGTGGGTAAAAGCGAAACACGAGCTATTCAGTCATTCGAATGAACAACGCAAGCAAGTAGAATAATTATGTTTTTTACTTTTAATCGTTCAAAGGATGCGAACAAAAAACTGGTGCAGGAAATGGTGTAGCTAAGTGCTAAATAATGTATAATAAATTCTTCCCGAGGGTATAGTCACAAATGTAGGTTTTGGTGCATTCTTTGGGATTCAATTTATCGGAACATGAGTAATTTCACTAATCCTGCATACTGATGATAGTTTTACGCGAAAGCCAATGGACGTTCATTTTAAAACGGGTGCGCTCTATGGAAAGGCTTGACAAGCAGGAAGAAACAGCCCCTTCCAACAAAAACACTTGATAGAAATTTCAAAGCTTATTTGTATTGTCACAGCAAAACGTGAAGAAAAATGTGCACGACTGGGTCGCACCAAACGTGCATACTAAAAGCTTTGTTGGATGTTGGGGACTGTCCGAATTAGGTGTTCTTTTGAATAGTTGATTTTTATTTCCAGATCTGTTGATGCCTATCGCCAAGAAGAGCTTGTAAGTTCTTACAGAGATATTCTTCTTTAACTCTGAATAAAATGGTTCATGTTAGATGGTCAGACTTGCCGCCTCAAGTTGGTAAGAAGTTTAAACTCAGTTTTTACAAGAAGACCATACCCAAGACAGCAAAAAATCCTATATAGGGGTATAATATGACAGAGATTAAAAAAATCATAGAGTTTACTAATGAATTTGTGTGTAACAATTAATCCAAAATTGGTGAAAAGCCCTGAACTGATGTAAAGGGTGTTAGATCTAAGCTTGATATGTACTTATGGTTTGAAAACAAATTTATAGGGCACATTTCGTTCACTTCAAGATCCTAAGAAAAAATCTTGTTTGCCAGCTGCTTCATCTGCAAGGTTCAGGCGATTGATGCATCGTGAAAAAAGGTTGATTTAGTGGCGAATGTCGATGGAGAATCGCCTGCGTGATTCGCCAAAACCTACGCGGAAGAATAAACTGCGAACATCTTCAGAAAGTGTATGCAAATTCGGAAACGATATCAATGTAGGGTTGGAAGCTTTTTTTCATGTCAAACGTATCGAGTTGACAGACTGTTTTACTCTTTTATCGGTCAAAGTTAGATGGTCTATGCACTCCTTGTGTTTCTTAGTCCGGAACTCTTTCGGAAAGTTTGAAAAGTTGGACCCCGTGTAGGATGGAAAAATTTTACGGATTCCTTCAATTTTTAGAATGTAATTTTGATGATCTTCGTGATAAACTCGCCTTGGAGAACGTCCCCCAATGCTTTGTGAGGTTTAGCCGCCGCGCCGCTTGTCACACTCCCAAATCTTATATTTATAAATTAGGCCCAAGCAGATAAATAGTTAAGAACCACTTTGTCTGCTTTAAGCACGACATATTCGGTGCAATGCTCTTTGTGTAATCTGTTTTCCAATATGTTGTGTATAAGCCAGGTTACTATTTATGCGAACTTCTACCACTGAGGGAACTGTAATAACTAATAAATTTTCACATATTATGCTCAACGAAATTCTTCGCTTTTATTAAAATATACTAAGATTTGACTTGATTACAGGCGTAAATAAAGGAAATGTGTCGGTGTTCCTTTAGACTGGTCAGCGGTTCAATCAACTTCAATCGCATCTTTACAGGCAATATGAATAAAGCTCAGAATAGGTGCATGCCTTGCGGCAGCATTCATCGTAAACACCATGTCTTCGTCGGCGAGTCTTAGTCAATGCGTTTGAATTGTGCGACATCTGCGAGAGAAACGCTTTCAATGGCGATGGTATATCGTCCTCATTATCCTCATTGTAGTCCAGTGGATCAACTAAAAAAATAAATTTATTTTACACCCCTTCGATGGGTAGGTACTGCAGCAATTCACTTACTTGATTTCTTTGTCTTTCTACCGAAACCATTTACACAGATCAGATCAAGAGCGTTGGATAACTTGCTGCCACACAGCTTCTCTAATCCCTCACACGATTGTGTGTTAATACAGAGGATGACGAGTACGCACAACCACCGCAGGCACAGGCAAATTTTAGATGTGGACATTTTGCTTGAAGCTCTCGTATGTAAGATGTTTAACCCACCGAAGATGAAAAATCTCTGATGCTCAACACATGATTGTGTCGAGTATTTATAGGTGAAAATTTATTTTCCATCCCCATTTGCCAGTACTACGCTAACCTTTGGATCCATTGAGTTTACCTGCGGCCCATTCCGCAGCTAGTCACAAATTTGCGTTGCAAATTATTCAGCGATTCCTCGGAGTTATCGATCTAGGAGTGTGGCATATGAGATTATTTTCTTCAAAATATTCGCATGGTAGTTGTGGTTGTATAGATGAAATAGGTTCGCCCTTGAGTCATTACTGAAGCCCGTCATCTCCGCAGTCCACAATTATTTATTGCATGTGTTGACTTTTAATTGTTACAAACTTATATCGGATGATATCTCATTTTTTGCTGCAGAAAGTATGCTTGAAGCCCACTAGCAGCTGTAGCAATGCGGGGATGTTATTTGCTGGCATATGGGGTAGCCGGTTCCGCTGTTTTTATTCTGGTGCCTTTCGATTGTTTATTCATTTCGTATGCATACCAATAAAGAAAGAAAATGGTCTGCCTCACAGATAGATTTGTGAACCTTCAAAAAAATGTCCATATTGGGGTCGCGATTAAGGCGGTCGGACAAAAAAAAACTGTCAGGGAAACGTTCAGGGTATTTACATCTAGGTCAGCAGTCTACACTAGAGGAAAGGAAAGAATGTATGATTGACAATTTGTCGTCTGTCGGTAGTTTGGCATATTATTTGTTATATAATGTAACTCATGCTTATTTATATTATATTTAGTTCATATCTTATACAAAGCATTGACATTAAATCTTAGTTAAAGTTTTTATTATTTAAAATAATTATTTAAGACCAATTGATACCGAAATAACTAAGCATGTTCCAAGATTCATCATTGACTCCGTTTGAAACGTTTCTTACTTTTTCCTCGTTGAGTGTTGCTTTCCTAAAATATTTATACCTAAATTAACCTAAAATCGGGCAACTGCCAATGAGGTTGGATATTGGATTGTTTCTATTTAACTCATATTGCGCAATGAGCACACGAGTAGGTTGCAGTCTCGAGTGTTAAGCCTACTTCCATTAAGAGAGATCAGGTCACAACTCACAGCGTGCTTTACTGATCCACTGCACCATTAAAAAAATTAAGCTGAAATTTGTCTTGCCGGGGATCTTTAAAATTACTAAATGGGTTCAAGAAAAAAACATCACCTAGTAGGAAGCTGCGAGATGGTGCACTGCTATAGGCTGTGCTTATTTCATTGCTTAACTGATAAAGTTGTAGTGTCCAAACCTACCAAACAAAATTATTGTTTTTTATTAATCACAATCAATTCAAATAATTTTAGAAACAATTTTTAGGTAATAATTGTCCGAGTAGTTTGAGTTTTCACCCATCTTTCTGCTCCGTCCAGAGACTGAGACAGAATAAATACAAAAAAGGATCTTATTTTCTGATCATAATATGAAAAAAAAAATATTAAAAAAACAACTGTTTTCGATTGCAGCTCTGCTCTTTGGGTGGTGGGCTAAATTTAATAGCATCCACTACGGATATATGAAATCTATGAAATCCAACAAAAATTGTTTGCTAGGTATATAGGTATCCGAGTTGTTCTTATATGCGAACACGTATATAAGAAACAAAGTTTTTTTTTTTTACAAGATCAACGGATATAAGAAACGAATATGAAAGGAACAGATCCATGTAAGAAAATTAATTTATTATAAATAAAAGGAAGTGATGGTCTTATATGCGGTGGATTTATTTTTGAATTTCACAAAATCTGTGAATGAAGTTCGTTTTTTGTATCCGAATGTTTCTTAGAAGCGTGTTTCTTATAGCAGCTCTATTTTATATGGACAAGTATGGAGAAAAGGCACGTTTCCACGAGCGATTTATTCTTATATGAACCGCTGTACTATCCGTCATCAAGAACGAGAGTAATTTTGTGATGTGGTGGTGTGCATCACCAGACAAGAAACTGCCTTCAAAAATTAGACCAATTGTACTTTTTTTGGGGGTACGCATTTATAAAGTTAAGCTGAACTTTGTACTCTTGGATTTTTACAAAAAGTTATTTCGCAGAAATTTTAGTTCAGAAGCTGTTAAGCGGTTCCTTTTGTACCGATTTAATGGAGTCAAGTTGAATAGAAACAGAGCTCCTCCTGAAAATTGTTATCCAAGCTGTCGTTACATTTTTATTGGTACAGAAACCCTTTGCAGATGCAGGGAAATATCTTGACGCGCAATAACTTCACATCGAGTGGGAAATAATTTCACTTTTTTTGTGTGAAGTTCTTTTCGAATGAAACTAATCGTTTAACTAAACTTCATTTATCAAGCACTAGCTTCATCTGCAGATGAGTTCTTGTATCCAAAACCGGATCTTTTTGTTTTGAAATTTATAAAAGCATAAACTTTTCGAACTTTTGAGTAGTAAGAAGTTTTTTTTTTTCAAAAAATCTAATCAGAGAGATCGGTCCCATATTTGTCTGTTTTTTCTAAAACTACTCAAATGAAACCAGGAAAAACAAAAGATTAGAAAAGGTAGCCCCCATCCCCAATGGTCAATGGTATCACTACGTGTATTTCAATACTCAGCTATATGAAACACTCACAGCTTTTCATGACTATCACTATTTACTTGGCATTTTAATCGAAGCATCCCTCAGAACTGTAAGACTTTAGAACAATCGCCGAACCCAGTTTTTACCCGACAGCTCTCTCACAAAAAAAAACTGTCCAAAAGGTACAGAATCAAACAATATCTACATATATCTAGGTACTACCCCCGGGGCTGGAAAATATTTTTTTCCTATTTTTAGTCAATGTTAGGATTAGAAAACTTGGTAAATATTGTGCCATTTTACGTTACTCTACGTTACTTTAACAATAAAACAAGACAAATTGAATTTGAAAATTACATGACGCATGAACGAATATGCAAACGTGTTGGAATTCTTTTTGAAAACTATTAATCGAGCTGGTGTACAAAATCCACATACCTACATTTTTATACGCACAGCTATTGGAATGTATATTTTTCTAGTTTGTTTATCTGTCTAACATTTTATTTCATTTCTATGGTAAAAGTTTTTGTATTCGCCTATTCACATCAAAGTTTCGTATTTTTTTGTCCATTACAGTGATGGCTTATCACATTCGGCGCATCCAATTTCCGAGACGAAAAAATTGGAAATCCTGCGAAATATCACGGATTTACTGGGGCGAACGTTTCCATCGCAATTCGTATTTCCCGTGCTGGGTCACGAGGACGGCACCAATACAAACTTCCGATGGATGGGTGAACTCTGGAGACACTGGTTGCCATCAGAGGCATTGCATACATTTGAAAAAGGTTTGTGTTTGCTTATAGAAATCGCTTTTGGATTTTTTTTTCTCTCCCTAGGTCCATATGATCACTTATTCATGGTAGGGAAAAAAATGAAAAATACGTTCAGCCTTTTGGGGTTTCCACAAAAGGGAAAAGCCAATCTGACGTTGATGGATGCATTTCCGAGAGTATCGAAAAAATAGATCTAGTATCATATTTTTCGGGCTGAAAAAGACCGCCAAATTGCTACGATTAACTTGAATAAGAAAAACTTTTCTTTATATATCCTTTTTCCATACTTCCTTCACATAAATGCTGATACAGGTTTTCATTCTGCTGTCTCACTCATAGGTGGCTACTATTCAATTGAACAAACAAAAAGTCGCCTAAGGATAATCGCCCTGAATACAAATTTCATGCGACATGACCCGAAATACTCGCAAAGCCACTTGGCTGCAGTCAGGCAGAGGCAACCGAATGGAGGTTCCAATAGCGGCGGCGGCATGGATTCCACGGAATACAAAAACTTTTACTACCATCACGGAGGAGTGCATCAGCATCATTACCATAGTGATGGCAGCAGTGGTTATGGTATGTCACATCACCATATGTCCCGCGGCAGTCAGATTGGTGGCGGTGGTAGCAACAGTGGAATTGGTACCATTGCCGGCATGGTGGTGGATGGCGGTGGACGTGTCAGCGCTTTATCGGAGTATGAAAATCAGGATTCGGAAAAACAATGGATTTGGCTGGAGGATGTCCTTTCGAAATCAAAGAATAACAAGGAAACCGTAAGTTATATGTTTACTACACTGTCTCTGTTGATATAGTGGTTTGGTGCGGTAGTTCGTGCACATGGCGTTGTTTCTTATCCAACAATTTTCGTCCCGATGGTGAATCCTTATTTCGCGTTCATACATGCGCTATTAAGTTCGGTTTTATTGTTGCACGGTCTTCTCGTTAGGGGAATTGTGATTCGTTTTTATACGCCCAAGATGTATTTCCTAAAAGGAGAGCAGGTTCCTGTGGTGGATTTAAGGATTTCCTAATATGATTCGAAAGTTTTGTGTATCTGCCATCGGAAGAGAGGAGGGGCGAATACCTCTATGCACAGAGATGCGAAAAAGAAAATCCTTTTCAAAGTCTTCGTCTGTTTTTGATTTTGAATAACTTTCTCGAAGCCATGACTAAGTTTGCGTTTTAAAATTTCGTCTGCGTATTTTGCGGAAGTTTTTGTTCCTTTCTCATTCTGTGCGATAGCTGGGGAAAGAGTTTTTTTTTGCCTCTTTTGCTGGTGAAGGGAAAGAGTGCCGCAAGGGCGGAAGTAGATTACTTCGGAATGGATAAATGAGTATGATCCTTGGAGTAGGTTTAATTAATTTGATTATTCTTATTGCATCCAGGCGGGGGGCTAGGATTGTGATTTTGTGAATAATGAATTGCGGCCTGAGTTATTGCAGACAGTTGAATTAGTTTGCTCCATGGGATATCTACTTACATCGAACTTACATTTTGTAAATGGAAACGATGCCGATGGTTGCGGTTGCCAGGGTGCTGTTATTTTTTTTTGTAATTACTGAAGAAGATTATAATACATAGAATGATAAAAATCACACTACTGACGTTTTTTTCATCCCTCGAATCGATTACTTTACAAAAAACCATAACCAAATTAATTCATAATTTTAAGGCATTCATGGGTATCTAAAGTTTGGGTAAGCTCGCCGGAAGGCCAAGCTTATATCGCATTCGCAATCACATAGAGGTAGGTACAGCATATGAAAATTATCTGCATAGCATACAGGAATCAATTGTAATTGCGGCTTCCGAAGCGCATAGCTTTCACAACTGATAAGGAGCAGGCACAAGAGCCTCAGCCGGAGACAATATTGAGACCCCCAACTTCGTCCGATTTTCCGTTACTTGCCTACAAGCTATATTTTGATGGGGTGGCAAATGCTTAGTGCGTTAGTATTGTTACATAGAAATTCGTATAACAAATGTCACGTAACTTCAATTATTCCGGCTCACCAACTCACTCGCACCTTGCATATGCCACTTTCGATGTCGGCAAAGTTGCGTAAGCGTTCATAGAATTTTATCCGTTAAATTTGAAATTATTCGGTCGTGTATTTAGTAGATACGTGTAGATAGAATTTTTTTTTATGAATAAGTGCACTTTAGCTTACAATATTTATGGAAAATGAACAATCTAGAATGGTTGAGGGAAAATAAAAACTTTTGAGCAATTTTTCTTCGGTTATTTAAGAAAAATTTGAAGGCGCAGTGGCTTAGTGGTTAGTATGTTGGACTACTAAGCGAGGGGTCCCAGGTTCGAATCCCGCAAAAACCCAAATTCCAACTTAGGGTTTTTTCCACTGCGCCACCTCTCGCGAACGTCTGAACGTCTGATTTAAGAAAAATTTACAAGAAATCGAAGTTAAGGATATTCAAAAGCGAAAAATACACAATTATGTTTATCCTAATATGTTTCTAGTATATAAAACATCTCATTTAGATAGTTCTATTAGCCAAACAAATCATATTATTCGTCTTTTAAAAATATAATGTAATAACTAACCAATTCAGTAATGTTAAAATATCGTATTCCCGAACTCTATCACATTCCTCCCCTGTTGGCTGTGGTTGGCAGCATTTAGTTTATATTTTTTGCATGACAGATGTCACACGGATTCTAAGTAGACAAAATACCGATAGTAAAAGAAAACGGCGAATTTAAAGAAAAAAATGTAAGTGGCCAGCGGCAAGAGGTAAGAGGATTGCGAGTTGGGGGTTTCAGTATTGTCTCTGGCCTCAGCTACATACCATTTTGAAAAACTAATATGAACGCATGCGAGTTCTAAAATTTTGAGGTTTTTGAGTTTTCTTTTTAGAATAATATCTGGATCAAGTCCTAGCAGACTTGCGATGAGTTTTTTTTAGGTTCTCGAGCATATTCTATAATAAAATAAAACTCATTTCAACCCTGAAACACTAGATTTGAGTCAAACTTGTTTGCATTCAGACTTAAGCAGGATTAAAACAGTTTTCCAAGGAAACAAACATTAGAACTAATGGTTAAACTTATGGAAAACCCCTTGGGATTTTTTTTTGTGATATACTTCTGAGTTTCTTTCGCAATTTTCACAATACAAGAACCTTAGACTACGTCTTTTAGGAACACTTCCTTTATCAGTAAATATAACTTTATTAAGCTCAGAAAAACATAAAAAGGTGATATCTAGGTCGGCTTTTCCACTGTCTCAAACCGACTCAATTTTAAACATAGGTATTGGTTCGTCCCCTAAGAAATCAAATCCCCAGCACGGTATACAACACCTCATCCCCCATGCAGAAAGGCAACTTTCCATTAACTCCTCAAAGTCTGATCTAATCATCCAACCATGACAATTTTTCCACCCTTTCCTGCTTGCTTAGCGGCCTGTGGCAACTGACAAAAGAAAAAAAAATGTCTCCATCAAAAATTGATCGTTATTAATGCATGAAGAAAGTCAGACATCATCCGTCATACTTTTCCACGTTTCACTGTCACCTCACCGTACAATATCGAATTTGCTGCGCCACTCACAGGCACAAAGTGATGCTGTCGCTAGTCTATTTCGCGTTCCAAGGATACGCTATCTCTTTGACAAACAAATATCAAGCTCCACCAAACAAATTCTAAAAACGAGATCTCCTAACGGTGGCGACGACGACATCATCGACGCTGACGACGACTATACTCACCCAGATCGGGCAAATGACATCAAGGATTCATTCGATTATGACAGCACATCGCTTGATAATGTTATGTAGTTAGTGATTGATGAGCCAGAATAATGATCCTATCGTTCTGACTTTGTCTGCCGCGGCACACGGCAGGATACATACGTGTAGTCCTCCTGTCATGCATCACGGCGCTCCGAAGAGTAGTGTTGTGCGCTCTCTCTCTATCTTTATCTATTTGATATATTTCTGAATGAGTTTTTTCGTCAAATAACGGTGATAAAGAAGCGAAAAGTTTCGGTCCGTCGCCAGTCGCTAACTTTGTATTCAGCTCATAAACACACAAACACGCACTGCTAGCGGGGGCGAGAGGGCGCACTTCAGGGATATTAAAAATTCTTTCACGTTGGCAGCGCGTCTTGGGCTTAAGCTGTGTTCACTGTGTTTGTGCGGTTAAGCGATTTCTCTTTTCGGTATCCTTATTCGAATGAATCTTCTGGTTCATTTAGTTTTTTTTTTTCTATCCACGCCAGAATGTTGTTTCGCCTTTTTGAAGCAGAGTTTTTGTGTGATGCCCACGATGAAAGGATAACAAAACAGCGGGTGTTCCTGTATCGAAGATCGAAGAAAGGAAAGTCGATAAGAAAAATACACATTTGATATACAATGTGTCATACAATACATAATAAATTGCTATATTTTGCAAATCCTGTTGACAAAGCTGTTGGATATGATGTCTGATACGAAGGTATCTAATGATAACATTGTTATACGTATATTTGTGTACATTGTAATGAAAAGTGAGAAATCTCAATTTTTTGTTATTCATCCGATTGACGATTTAGGTAAATCGAAAGAGGGTGTAGGTATGTGGTCTGTACCAAGTAAAGACATCTGTGGCATATTCATACACAAACACAAGTAAATAAGTTAATAAAAAAAAAAAAAAACACAGTGAATTTTAGTTCCCCGCAAACATTTTTTTTTAAACTCAACCGTCGATCTACCTAACCGACACGGAAACCGGATCAAATTGCATAAACGCTGATCATGGCGGTTTATACCATTTTGTTGTGGCCTTTTCGATATCGAAAGCCATTTTGTTACTTCCCTTCGAAAATGAAAGCTATTTAAGCCACTGCTTATCTCGCTGTCTTTCTTTTCAATAAATTTCTTTGCATTGACTCGGAACAACGGCGTGGCAGTGTGAGTTAGCTTGGAGTTAGAAATCGTGTTTGCAATGTCTATTTAGTTCATTCATTTGAAACGTTTTTCAATTTTAAGGTGTTCTTTTGATTATATAGAGTGGGTAATACGTGAGCGGTAGGAACAGGCGAATGACATGTTTGCATCTGTGAACAAATCCTCAGCAGAAATTTGGTAAGCCTGAGACCACCGTACATTTATGCCAAGGTCCGTGTAATTTGTTAGTATCACGCGAAGGTAAGCCTATACATATCAGTTTCTGTATACATGTGACCATAATCAGCTAATCTTTAACAGGCATGGTATTATTCACTTCGACTGAGAACGAAAACCTGGTGCCCCAGCGCTCAGTCCAAAACCCTTTAACGCGATTGCAAATCACAATTCCTTGTAAAGGAAAACCACATCAAAGTGACCCGCATTAGCGTTATTATACCCCACATGGTCTCAAGCTTACCTCCGTAGAGGACTACATAGATTCACCAATCCAATCGGCCCATTCCGTCGCTAATCACCATTTGTACAGTGCAGCCATGCGCTGTTCATATCAGCCCAAAGGGACTGCCACCGAAGTGTTTTAAAAAAGTGCTACAAAACTAAAGAAAACCAATATAAAATTCATCAAGAAAATGTCCAATTCACCTAACCTGTAAAACGAAATCGGCCACAAAAACGTGACATCATTAAGATCAATCAAAAAAAAAAAAAAAAAAACAAGTGTCTAAATTAATTAATTCATAACTATATCCTAACATAACGTACCATTCCCTTATTTTATTGATATTAATGGCTTAGAATTAACTTATTTTAATCTACACGTAACATAAAAAAAAAAAAAACAGCCAATGAAAATAGTAGTGTTTAAAAAAACAAATAAAAGGTACATCAGCGGAACTTTGTGCACAAATTTCATCGCTCCAGAATCAACAAACAAAATGTGAGTACAATGCTAATATACGTATACATTATTTTCTTTGGCTTACGATATTCTTTTCGTGTTTAAGATAATTTTTTTTTTGTATTTACATTTATACCTACTTTTTACATTCGAATTTCAATTTAATTACTAGAAACTGATTTACACATATATACAGTTAAGATTTATTACATAACAAACGACAATCATGTCGTTTATTTGAAGTTTTCGCGTTTATTCTTATACCTTAAATCACCTTATCTAGTTAAATTTTTCTATGAATCTAGTTGATAAGTAAACAAATTGCATAGATTTAAGAGCAATATTTGGTTCTCTTCGGTTGATGCACAATGCACATGCACGCTCACATGCTACGTGCATGTGGTTTTGATTTCTCTCATCTAATAAATGGGAATTGATATTCTCAATCCTGAAATGCCAAACGGTTTTTTTTTTTTTTTCTCTTTGGTTCAAGTCATAAATAATAGCATGTGCTAAACCATTTTTTTTTGTTGTCGTTGAGATGAGTCGCTGAAAGAAATGAGCGAGATGTCGAGTTAGGGACTATCCCAACAGAGATCGAGGATGGGATAGTCATGGTGCGTTGGCCGCGGTCAGTCGCAAGGGGAGGGTACCTCCAGGTGTCATAACACCCAAGACACCACCAAATAATAAGAACGTTCATAATACCCACCTTTTCATGACGCAATAATATCGCTGCCCTGTGCAGAAATAACTTGACATTATGTCACAATTTCACTTGCCTTTCCTTTCCTCTCTTAAATTCGGTACGATATTCTAGTAAGCATAGGGTAAATAGTAGCAAGATTCCACCCCACCGACGAGCTCACGCCGTGCATCCGCAAGCGTACCGATGCTGCTACAAATTAACCAAAGGATACATTACCTCATTTCTAGACCCCTGTAGCTTACAATGGCGCCCAACGTGGGGCTCAAAGATGCCAAACCTAGAAACAATAGTTTTTTTTGTTAAATGGCATCCAAATAAATGTACATTTCATTTCAACATAATTTTTTTTAATTGGCGTACAAATACCATGCGTATGCATATCGTGTACATTATCACCAAAACCAGCCTTCTTGCGGAAGCTTGGGAAATTAACTTGTATTTCAGACCTGGAAAATCTGAAATGCAATACTTCAGTCAAGAACAAGTTGACTTTGACTTCACGTGACTACTAAGGATTAACGCATATGAGTCCAAGCATACTTAGTAGGTAATTTTGAAAATATTATCAAAAGAGCTTGCGTCACCATAAGCAGTTGCCTTCAGTTACAAATGTTTTCGCTTAGTTCTCCTGAGTCGTTAGGGAGAATCGCCTAATAGTCCAGAGCAAAACGAAAACGACAAAAAAATAGTCAACAAATTCTCATTCATCAAAACATTTTAATTTCTCCTTTTCTTTCTATCAATATGAACTTCTTATTATGCACTCTCTCGACATTTCAAGTAAGCAAAAGTCTCAACGACGACTTTAATGAATTAACCTTCTCATTTACCAACAATCAAAACAATACTCCTTTGATTTCGTACTCCAAATAGTCCACTTTGGTTTCTCTTTAAGAACCTAGAATCAAAATAGAAAATGAACAAAAACAAAACAGGCAACGGAGCTATTCCTAAGCCGTCAAAAGGAATTATCACACGTTCTCAGACCATGCGTAATTCAGACACACCCATTTCCCATACCAAGTTCCAAGCTGTTAGACACTCTCCTACAAGAATGTCTCTAAATTCGCAGCACTCTCTTAATGATCCAAACATGTGCTTAGACCAAAGTTTTAATAACTCGCTCTCTGGTATGCAACAAGCCTCCAAAGTTGTGTATACAAATAGTGCAGTTACACAAACGACAACGACTACGACCATTACTAGCGCTTCAAACCCAATTGTCTCTTCGATAGTTGGCGGTACATATGATGTACACAATGTTATGCAACATCTTCCAACGCCAACGGTTAATCGGCAGGTCGATAATTTTGTTAACGCTGCTCATGCAAGCATAAGAAATGCAGCAAGCTCTCAGCCAGCTGATCTACTGCATAATGTATCACATACGCAGTTCATTTCCAGCAACGCACCAAAAATGATACAGCTGGATGAACATATAAAAAAAGTCGTACAAAATTCGTTAGGGGACTTGATTCCGAAATTAATAAAAACAAATATAGACAAGGCACTACAACCATTCCTCAATTCAAATTTTAACATCAACGAATCTGTTCTACCTGTGAATCCTCAAGATCGACAACATTTTAATGGTTTTAATAATGCTCAACCAGACGAATGTTCCAATAATGATTCTCGCCATAGCGTGCGTTTGGACGCAGCATATCCTAATGATAGGGGAAGTCAACCAAGGTCAACTGATGGATCCTGGCTTCGATTAGATAAGTGGGGACTTACATTCGATGGCTCATCCAAGAGCATATCGGTTGAAGATTTCGTGTATCGGGTAGATATTTTGAAAACGAATTACAACGCATCCTGGAGTGACGTTTTGATGCATTTCCATCACTTATTGAAAGGAGTCGCTCAGGATTGGTATTGGCAGTATATTCGAAGCAATCCTCGCGGTGATTGGCCAGGCTTACGTCGAGCTTTGGTTAAACAATTTCGAAACCATGAAAATGATTTTGAAATTATAAAGCAACTGATGGAAAGAAGGCAATTACCGCGGGAGTGTTTCGAAGAATTTTACAATTCAATACATCAGCTGAAAAATCAATTGCGCCAACCAATGAGAGACCACGATTTAATTCAAATTCTTAAATCGAACATTAACTCAAAATTAATGCAATTCATTTATCCAATGAAATTCTACACTCTCGAGCACTTCAAGGACGAGTGCAGAAAAACCGAAAGGATGATCAATTCCCGATTCAACTCGCAAAACCGAAGTATGCCGTATCATACAGTTCATGAACTCGAGGATGAAGAAGATCATTTTGCGGAGAAGGAATCATTTAATATTTCAGCGATTTCTGGCGCTGTTGGCAGAGTACCTGTGAAAGGCAAACAAATAAAACCTTCTGCACCCAAAATGCCAATTTGTTTTAACTGCAAACGCCAAGGTCACTTCTTTTCTGACTGTTCGTCGCCGATTAACAGACTTTTCTGTTATAGATGTGGTTCGGACGGGTTTACGGTTGTAGATTGTGTCCGATGCAATACTTCACGGGAAAACCCACAGTCGAACGAGATGAGCTACGGGGAATCTCGTTCGACTCAAACCGGCCCCGACTAACCTTGGTTGATGCATGTACGAACACCAACCTTGACCACATAAAACCTTTTCAAAATCAGATAAATATTACTTCAAATGAATTTAAAAGACATATGTTTCGAAAGCAATCATATGAAAACCGGCTAAAACAATACAATCAACTTCGTTCAAAAATAATGCAGATAGAAGAACTTAAGAACATCCAAGATACAAACAAATTTTTGAAAACACGCTTGCGTTTTAAAAAGCGGAAAATCTACAAGCAAATTATTTCTTCTGGTATTTTGAATAGTTCTGCAGATTCCCGACCTTATGCCAAAGTCACAATGCAGGGTAAAGAGATGATCGGATTGTTAGATAGCGGAGCAAGCATTTCGTGCCTCGGCAAAGACTGTTTGAAAACAGTTACTGAGCTAAACATTCCAATCCTTGAATTCTCATCGTTCATCAGAACAGCCGATGGAAAACAGCAATCAATCATAGGCCGAATATGCACCGAAGTCATTTTCAATAATCAGCGGGAAACGCTGGACTTTTATCTAATACCATCGTTATCTCAGTCTCTTTACTTAGGCATTGACTTCTGGCAAACATTCAAAATTGCACCACATATTATAAACGAGTTAGCTGAGGATCCAAATTCTGAGATAAAGTCAAAGAGTGCGGAGAGGCAGCAGCTCAGGTTAACCGATTGTGAAGCCGAACAGTTAAGACAAGCAATATCAAAGTTTCCTTCTTTCTCTGAGCGCGGGTTAGGTAAAACTTCACTGGAGAAGCACATCATTGACACTGGCAATGCCGAGCCCGTCAAACAGCGGCACTATCCAGTTTCGCCACCAATTCAGGAATTGATTTACAACGAATTAGATCGCATGCTTTCTTTGGGAGTGATAGAGCAGAGTATGAGTTCTTGGAGTTCACCCATCGTCCTAATCAGAAAACCTGGTAAAAATCGACTCTGCCTAGATTCTCGAAAAGTGAACTCACTAACAAAGAAAGATGCGTATCCTCTTCCTCACATAGAGGGAATGCTAAGCCGTCTGCAAGATACACACTATATAAGTAGTGTGGATCTTAAGGATGCGTTTTGGCAAATTCCTCTAGAGGAAGAGTCCAGAGAGAAAACAGCGTTCACTGTGCCGGGAAGACCACTTTATCAATTCACCGTCATGCCTTTTGGGTTGTGCAACGCAGCTCAAAGGATGTGTCGGCTGATGGATAAGGTGATCCCCGGTGCACTTAGGGAACAAGTTTTTGTATACCTGGATGATTTGTTAATCATTTCTAAGGATTTTGCTGGCCACATAAAAATCTTAGAGGAAGTAGCGAAATGTTTGGAACAAGCGAACTTAACGATAAACGTTGAAAAATCCAGTTTCTGCTTCAGGGAGTTGAAATACTTAGGGTATATCGTCGGAGAGGGTCATATAAAACCAGATCCAAACAAAGTTTCAGCAATCACCGACTTCCCAGTGCCAACATCACAAAAGCAAGTACGCAGATTTCTGGGGCTGTGCGGTTGGTACCGTCGATTCATTCGTAACTTTGCTGCGATTGCTAGTCCACTCACGGATACCCTCAAGAAAAACAAGCTCTTTGTCATGACTCCCGATGCCTTGATGTCCTTCAACGCCTTGAAAAATGCGCTCATTTCCGCACCACTTTTATCGAATCCTGACTTTTCAAAACCATTTACTATTCAATGCGATTCATCTAGTTATGGGATAGGAGGAGTCTTGTATCAGCACGACGACGAGAAGAATGAGAAGCCCATAGCATTCTTCTCAGAAAAGCTAAACGCATGTCAACGCAATTATAGCGTTACTGAGCAAGAGTGCTATGCGGCTGTGCAAGCTGTGAAAAAGTTCCGTGCGTATGTCGAAGGGTCAGCTTTTACCATCGTAACCGATCATGCCAGCTTAAAGTGGCTCATGGGTCTTAAAGATTTGAGTGGCAGATTGGCTAGGTGGTCACTGAAACTTCAGGCTTATACCTTTGACATACAGCATCGGAAAGGGGCACAGAATGTTGTGCCAGATACACTCTCTCGTGCATTTAATGAAGAGCTATCCGCGAATCCAAAATCTGCTGGCATAGACCTTAATTCACCTGAGTTCAAGTCATCCGACTATCTCGATCTTGTAAACATTGTCTCGCAGAATCCACTCAGCTTCCCAGACATAAAGGTAAAAGATGGTATTGCTTACAAGAAAGCGTGTCGTAACAGTCTTGATTCTGAGTTCGAATGGAAGCTGTGGGTACCAGAAAAGTCCAAGTTAATCTTGATTGAAAAATTTCACAATCCACCAAACTGTTCTCATGGAGGTATAGTTAAGACTCTAGCAAAACTTAAAGAACTATATTTTTGGCCAAATATGACATTAGATGTTCGTAACTTTGTAAACGGCTGCGCCGAGTGCAAGGAAAACAAGTCTCCAAATATGACGCTTAGACCTCCGATGGGGTCTCAACATGAAATATATCGTCCCTTTCAAAAACTTTATATAGATTTCATGGGACCCTATCCGCGGACGAAGCGGGGGAATGCATTCATCTTCGTAGTGTTAGACGGATTCTCGAAGTACGTACAACTTAAAGCAATGCGAAAAGCCAACACTAGCGCAGTAGTTGAATACTTGGAGCAGAACATTTTCCACCAGTTCGGTGTGCCCGAGTTTGTACACAGCGATAATGGCAAACAATTTGTGTCCAAAGATTTTCAAGAATTTATTACTAAATACGGGTGCACACATATACGTAATGCGGTTTACTCTCCACAAGCTAACGCATCGGAAAGAGTAAACCAGTCTATTCTTTCAGCTGTACGGACTTACCTCAAAGAAGATCAAAAGGACTGGGATAAGCATCTATCCGAAATCCAACAGGCCCTGTGTACTTCCGTACATCAATCCACTGGGGTAACTCCGTATTACTGTTTGTATGGTCAGCATATGACAACCCATGCAAGTGTGTATAAATTGCTACGAAGTCTTGGAGCCCTCGCTGATGGTGAAGTGCACTGTTTACCACAGAACGACAAACTTGCTATCATTAGGAATAAGATGAAAGACAATCTTAAACTTGCCTACAGTCGAAACGTTAGAACCTATAACCTACGAAGTTCGAAAAGATCTTTTATTCCTGGAGACATAGTCTACAGAAGAAATTTCATTCTGAGCGATGCAACAAAGAATATCAACGCCAAGCTGTGTGCAAAGTTTTTGAAGTGCAAAGTGGTTGGGCTAGTGGGAAACTCATTATATGAAGTAGAGAACCTGGACGGAAAAAGAATTGGTGTCTATCATGCCAAAGATTTGCGCAAATAACACCTGAGCAGAAATCGCGGTAGTCCGGGTCGTGGGTCGACTAAGATTCAAATGTTGACAGCGATACATTGTATGAATTATGATCTTCGTGCCTTTCATATCCATAGAAGTCTCAGAAATTCACGATTTTGTGGCATATTCATACACAAACACAAGTAAATAAGTTAATAAAAAAAAAAAAAAACACAGTGAATTTTAGTTCCCCGCAAACATTTTTTTTTAAACTCAACCGTCGATCTACCTAACCGACACGGAAACCGGATCAAATTGCATAAACGCTGATCATGGCGGTTTATACCATTTTGTTGTGGCCTTTTCGATATCGAAAGCCATTTTGTTACTTCCCTTCGAAAATGAAAGCTATTTAAGCCACTGCTTATCTCGCTGTCTTTCTTTTCAATAAATTTCTTTGCATTGACTCGGAACAACGGCGTGGCAGTGTGAGTTAGCTTGGAGTTAGAAATCGTGTTTGCAATGTCTATTTAGTTCATTCATTTGAAACGTTTTTCAATTTTAAGGTGTTCTTTTGATTATATAGAGTGGGTAATACGTGAGCGGTAGGAACAGGCGAATGACATGTTTGCATCTGTGAACAAATCCTCAGCAGAAATTTGGTAAGCCTGAGACCACCGTACATTTATGCCAAGGTCCGTGTAATTTGTTAGTATCACGCGAAGGTAAGCCTATACATATCAGTTTCTGTATACATGTGACCATAATCAGCTAATCTTTAACAGGCATGGTATTATTCACTTCGACTGAGAACGAAAACCTGGTGCCCCAGCGCTCAGTCCAAAACCCTTTAACGCGATTGCAAATCACAATTCCTTGTAAAGGAAAACCACATCAAAGTGACCCGCATTAGCGTTATTATACCCCACATGGTCTCAAGCTTACCTCCGTAGAGGACTACATAGATTCACCAATCCAATCGGCCCATTCCGTCGCTAATCACCATTTGTACAGTGCAGCCATGCGCTGTTCATATCAGCCCAAAGGGACTGCCACCGAAGTGTTTTAAAAAAGTGCTACAAAACTAAAGAAAACCAATATAAAATTCATCAAGAAAATGTCCAATTCACCTAACCTGTAAAACGAAATCGGCCACAAAAACGTGACATCATTAAGATCAATCAAAAAAAAAAAAAAAAAAACAAGTGTCTAAATTAATTAATTCATAACTATATCCTAACATAACGTACCATTCCCTTATTTTATTGATATTAATGGCTTAGAATTAACTTATTTTAATCTACACGTAACATAAAAAAAAAAAAAACAGCCAATGAAAATAGTAGTGTTTAAAAAAACAAATAAAAGGTACATCAGCGGAACTTTGTGCACAAATTTCATCGCTCCAGAATCAACAAACAAAATGTGAGTACAATGCTAATATACGTATACATTATTTTCTTTGGCTTACGATATTCTTTTCGTGTTTAAGATAATTTTTTTTTTGTATTTACATTTATACCTACTTTTTACATTCGAATTTCAATTTAATTACTAGAAACTGATTTACACATATATACAGTTAAGATTTATTACATAACAAACGACAATCATGTCGTTTATTTGAAGTTTTCGCGTTTATTCTTATACCTTAAATCACCTTATCTAGTTAAATTTTTCTATGAATCTAGTTGATAAGTAAACAAATTGCATAGATTTAAGAGCAATATTTGGTTCTCTTCGGTTGATGCACAATGCACATGCACGCTCACATGCTACGTGCATGTGGTTTTGATTTCTCTCATCTAATAAATGGGAATTGATATTCTCAATCCTGAAATGCCAAACGGTTTTTTTTTTTTTTTCTCTTTGGTTCAAGTCATAAATAATAGCATGTGCTAAACCATTTTTTTTTGTTGTCGTTGAGATGAGTCGCTGAAAGAAATGAGCGAGATGTCGAGTTAGGGACTATCCCAACAGAGATCGAGGATGGGATAGTCATGGTGCGTTGGCCGCGGTCAGTCGCAAGGGGAGGGTACCTCCAGGTGTCATAACACCCAAGACACCACCAAATAATAAGAACGTTCATAATACCCACCTTTTCATGACGCAATAATATCGCTGCCCTGTGCAGAAATAACTTGACATTATGTCACAATTTCACTTGCCTTTCCTTTCCTCTCTTAAATTCGGTACGATATTCTAGTAAGCATAGGGTAAATAGTAGCAAGATTCCACCCCACCGACGAGCTCACGCCGTGCATCCGCAAGCGTACCGATGCTGCTACAAATTAACCAAAGGATACATTACCTCATTTCTAGACCCCTGTAGCTTACACATCATTTGCACTGGCAGTCTATGAATGTTTTGCTTGAAGATTCGAAATCGTTATCTCACATTTGCCAAGGCCGTGTGTACCTAAATGATGCTGCAGAGAAAGAGAATACCGCTCCTTTTTTGTCTTTAACTCGTCTTTCTACTCGTAGTCTCTATATCTAGAACAAATACCTGGAGCTGTTTCCCAGTCTTCCGCTTGGGGCCTGCCTGAAGTGATACTTTTTCCACAGTAAAAAGGAACACATTTTGTTTTTATCAGGAACTTGCGTAGGTAGGTTTTCCGAGATCAAAAGAAAGCTGAGATATTCTCGGGAATTTCCCCAAGCTAAGTCTAAAGACTTTATTTAATAGCAAATTATAAAGGTCGTATAGGGAGCCTTTAAAATAAAAATATGTGCCACAACCTGATCCTTAGTGAAATCTCCTTACAACCTTTCGTTTTGTGTGAGTTCTTGTTTCTGGGGCGAATAGAAAGGACCTGCAATTTTAGGGCGAGTCCGAACAGCTGAACTGAGAAGATTTTCATGATAGTTCTACGCTCGGATGTTTGCCAGACCGTCACGAGAGTTAGCGCTGTGTGAAAAAAACGAAATCTTGCTTTTCCGGGGATCGAACCGCAGACCTCTCGCTCAGCAGTCTAGCACAGTAACCACTGATACGCACTTGCGACTCGTAAATGGAGATTAGCTGTAGGTATTTAAAAGTTTGAGCTTTTCAAATCGTATGCTAGGTTGGTTTGAAATCGGACAGATTTAGACCATTGAAAGCTAGTCCATTGATTTCCTACAATGGTTTTCGGTCTTTTGGTGTTGCAGGGTGGAGAGCCTCAAGTCTATTTCTGATAGCACACTATATCCCACTTAGTGGTGGAGCTATCGTCATTTTCGCAAGTGCTTCAGATTGCCATCAGGGAATTACAGCAACATCTACAGATTAAGACCTTCCTCCTGGACTTTCTTTTCTTCCCTGCCACTCAGAGCAGCAGAAGTCAACTGAAAGTATCCACTTCTCGTCAGATTTGCAAGATATCGTCATTTCCACTATTTCAGCAAACATATTAAGCAACCATTTTTGGCCTACCACCACAAATTTGAACCGTTCAACGGTAGGACGAGTTCCGCTCGTAGACATACTTAATACTCGAGGAGCTTCTGTTAAGATAGATAGATAAAGTGCTGTCTCCCAAGAAAAAGCTACATTGAAAATGAATCTTCATACTGACAACCAATTTTATGTGAGAGTGATCCTGAAAGTTGTCACAACTCCCGGCAAAGACACACAATAAAAGCCTATTAAAACGATAAACAATTTAATGTAACCACTATCAGAATGTAGTGGCATCAAAACAACAATCCATTAAAAGGACCAAGCAAATAATCATTCGCTGTATACCCCATCGTAAGCTCTAAGAAATTCATTGGTAAATAAATATATCGTTCCTAATTCTCCAGTCGTGGCAATCACTTAAGAATCAAAAGCACATCCATGCGACACAAACCAATTACGCAATTTAAACAATGAGGATGACAATAAACATAGGTAGCCAAAGAAAATTGCTGTTGATATTCTGTCGACCTCTCGGAAGTCCTTAATAAACAGTAAGTAGGAAAGTATTAATGTTCCAGGTGTCATGCCAGAACAAAGCCGACTCGTATGGTAGATACGAACATGCGTCCTATTGAGATTCATTCGAGGACGGCATACTCAGTACTTTTTATTTTTTTGCTGAGAATTCTCTAATGGAGCATTCCCGCTCTCTCCGTCTCCATAGCGTCCAAAGTCCATTACTTATCTGACTATGTGTTGTGAAATATAATTTTTAATATGTAAGCCGATATCGATTTGAAAATCTAATTACCTAAACATATATATCAAGCGGAAAGGTCCTTTGGGTCGCTTGGGTAAAACTCTCTAAATTCAACAAACGCTTATTCACTTTCAATTGCAATTCCTCAGCAGTATCAAGCATGACTGGCTTTGGTCGTCTAAATTCATTACCCCTCCTTGGGCTATAAATCTTTTTTCGTATCTTTTGCTTGTGCCTCTATTTTGTATCTTTTCCTAGAATTTATGACCGTTATAAAGGGGGGAATTATCCCTTTCCGTATTTTTTTTTCTTTTCGTTTCCTTTTGGCGAAATTGCTTATGCATACGGAAGGGATGTCCCTTTTTGTGCAGTAAAAAGGGTTAATTTTCGTTTCTACTTGGTATTTTCATTTTGGATAAGATTTCGCATAAATAGTCTAGTTAGCTGCATTGTGTATGTTTAAGTGGGGATGTGTATCTGTATATCGAATGTCAAGGAATTTGGACCACATGGAGAAGGGGGGCATACTTTTTATAAAGGGCAACCTGGCTATAGGCGAAAAGTACGCTAAATGTAGGCACGTATGTGAATGCGATCGTATAAGGTAAAAAATCAGTATTCAACTGCTGCATTCGCACGCTGGAAGGACTCAAGTAGCACAAGTAAATTTAAGATGACACCAAAATGTGGCAGTAGTCTTTCTGGAGCGATGCTCTTTTTCATAAAAATTACTTTAAATTTGAGTCTGTAGCTCAGCTTCTGAAATAAAAATAGAATAGAATAACCAATTGCCCAAATATATTTAGGATAAAAAGTTTAAAATATTTCCAAAGAGTCTTTAAAACAATTAATTTTCAAAATGTCTACCAGTGCCACATATCAAAGGTCACTTGTGTAAAATGGCACACTAGAACAAAACCTGTTTAAACTGCTTTGAACAACCTTATTTAGAACAAAAACTTAAAAAATAATCAATAAAATAACAATTTAAACTAATTCATGTATGTACAACAAAAAGTACAAAAAAAAATGATAAAATTGTGTTGCTCCTTGCTCGGTTGCGTAGTGTACTTTTCGGAACACCAAATATCTTTGACGCCTTCAGCCAGCCCATTTCACCAGTTTCGATGACTTTTATGGCGCTCAATATCGGCTCCACTGCCTAGGAGTGCCTATATCAGTGCACCGCATGTAGCGGCCAACCATTATTGCCTGGAGTTAAAATTAAGAACTTTAATGTACCTATATATAAAATGCCATTCTGCCGGCTGTCATACAATTGTTGGAGCATGTCAATGTTTCGTTCACGTAGGTTCTGCCAAGTAAACTAAAGGGCTGTGTTCACTAAAGCTCATAATTTTGTTCTTTTATGCGTTTTCTGATGGTTAGTGTGGCATTTTACCCTAGTGTGCCATTTAAGGCCACCTTCCCCTAATAAAATTAAATGCACTCGACTTCAGTCAAAGTAGCATTCTTACTCTGAAACTGGTCCCTTTTTCGCCTAAAAAATTACACAAAATTCAAAATGGGTGCCTACAGAAAAGTCCCCCTTTTTACTAAAAAACAGACAAAAAAAAAACATCTTCCAGTTTGCCTTGGTTTGGTTGGATTTGCGAAGCCAAAGTGATAGTGAGCACATGTTTGGACACTTTTTGAGCCTCAGCTTTGAAAAATTATCAAAACTGCCCCTTTTTCAGTATAAGTAAGATTTTATTCTTTATTGAATGAAAGAGAATTCAAACATTTATGAAAAGAAGTGTTTCGTAATGAATGAATTTGTTTTTTTGTTAAAAATATATATTTTTGGTGTTCTGATTTTTTTTTTCTATGTCTATTAGCATTTTATATTGAGGCCCCTTTTTCGGCTAGGGGCACCTTTTCTTATTCCCCTATTCAACGGCAACGCTGATACGAAGTGTTATACAAACTTTCACAACTGAGTACTACATCCATTCATCGAATTTATTAAATAAAATATCTGAAAATATTTCGTTATTTTTATTTTTGGAATCTGAAACTGAGAACTAAGAGCACTTTGATGTTTGTTCAAATTTGTCCCCACCATGTAAAAATACAAATTACAAAGTATCCCTTTTCTCATTTTTAAATCTGGCAACCCAAAATAAGACTCGATGACAAATTGCAACTCCTTTCTTACGAATGTGCTGTAGAAGAACCTGCCTAGCTGCGTTAATCGTGGACTCATAAAAGTAAGCTATCGCCTCATCCTTCAAATAAGCGATCCGTCGCTGAATTATACATATTTCAACTCTGAAGTCACGACCAAAATAAACTACAGGTAACGTTCACAAAGAGCCGTCGCCGAAGCAATTTATTTCCGTCTAGACGACGCCTTTAAGACTGCCTCTCGCAAGTAAACCTCAACAGATTCAAATCACCTTTCGCTTCAATGGCTGCCTATTCGACTGAAACACATTACAGCGCACAAGAAATTTGCATTGCAAATCGGAAAGGCTCATGGACTCATTCGAAAAACAACATTTTCGACAAATTACAAGTATAAATAGTGAAAGCATGCAGGTGTTTATTATCAGAGTTTTTCCACCTTCAGTGAGTAAAACATCTCATATACTCGTAGTAGCTAAAAATGTCCTTCTCTAAGACTTTCTTGCCATGGCTGTGCGTGCTAGTAGTGTGCTGCATCAATTGCACCCAAACGCAGACGCTAGAGCGATTCTGCGGGCGAAAATTGACCAACGCTCTCAGTTTGATTTGCGGTAATGGTTTCCCTAGAATGACCAAGAAATCAAGTAAGTAGACAAGAGATCTCTAAAAATGATTGTTTGATAAAAAAATATTTGTACTCGCTCACCTCAGTTGATCCACTGGACTACTATACCGACAGTGATGACTATTTGGCATCCATATTCGAGGACTCGCCGATATTTGGCCATTCATTGACCAAAACGCGACGGAGAAGACTTGCGGTCGTCGATGAGTGCTGCACCAAGCCATGCACCGAGGATAAACTTCGCGAATATTGCCTGTTGTAAGATGGCGGACTGGCTAACCCATGTGTAATAGTTTGCATGGAAAAATATAAAATATCTACGTCAACAAAATATATAAATTAATCTTTTTTACATGCTTTTGTATAATAAAGGGGAAAAATATTCAAAAGGACTTTTGTGTTGTTGGATTTTGTTTCATGGGTTATAATGAGAAGGGAAAAACTTGTGAGGACTGTAAGCTTCAGACAAGAGGTCATTTAAAAATATGAGAAAGAGTAATGTAGACAAGAGAGAACACACCAGACTTAGTATTTAGAACTGGAAGTGTGAAGCCGTCAAATATAGCTTGAATTGAATGACTTGAAAGGCATAGTTCCTAATCCGTTGAAAACAAGTCACATCGATCCCATAAGCACTCGTTTCCGACTTAATAGCTTGATGGAAAACTCTGTCAACTCTGTTGGAAATATTGAGCTTAACAATCTGTGTTTCAACAGAGTGTTGGAGTGATCGGTAACTCCTTTCGTTCGCACGAAAACCATGCAGTCAGTCTTTAAGAAGCTTTTTCGTAATTCAATATATATCGTAAAGGCGACGGTTTATCTGCGTTTCTATGGAGAAGAAGGAAGGGATTGGGCATTTTTTGAGGTTTTTCACTCGGAAACAGTGCAAAAGAAAAGGATAGCTGAAAAAGCTGTCGTTTTTTTCCAGCAGTTAAAAATACCTCTTCAGAATTATGAGGGATATACCAACTCTACCGGCCGATTTGTGAATATTAAGATCTTTTAGTACAATTGCTACTTTAGGTGTGCGGAAATGTATTCCGCCAAAAACACCCTTCAGTATAAATTGATCCATGGTGCAAGTTGGAATGATAGAGCTAAATAGCGAATGGTTGATATTTTATTTAATTTACATAAAGGCGAGCGATGTGTTTTACTAAAATGGTCAGCTGTACCTGCCCATGATGAGTACTTTTAGTTAGTGATGCATATTTTATTATCTGTAAGTTCGCTGGCGGAACAGTTGATTAACATTTTTTTTTATAGTAAAACTGAGATTTTGTCCGTGTTTCCGGTTGGCTTGATTTGGATTTAGATGAAAGTGTTTATTTTTTTTAAATACATACTTCGTAAAAATCCTAGAAATGTATAGGATGTGTCTTTTACTACACACCTACTTTTTGGGGGTGGTTTTGACCGAAATGTATTTTATTCTGACTTCAATAATATTAAAAAAAAAAAAAAAAAATGTTTCAGAAAGCCAACACTTCCATACAAATTTTAAGCTTCAACCAGTCGTTTGACTAAATCTAAAAGCCGAGTTACAGACTTCAAACTAGTATGATAAAATTAAATTTATTTGGTCCAATCTTAAAATTTTAGAAACTATTGTTTTTGAGCATCGTTTTTCTTTAGGGAGTGGACAAAACGAAAAGACTATGTTACGTGTCGTTTTCTCTGTTAGAGCACAATAGAAGCGAAGTAGATGCGAGAATTTGAATTTAATGAGCACCGCCAACGATTTACTGAGGAATTAAGTTACCAAAACTCAACTGAATTGAGAGGACCAACTGCAGCCACGTCAATATCGTAATAACTCATAACCTACTTCCTTGTCACCACTTTAATCCTTTTGGTTTCCTGCATTTTGAAAAAATACTACGGAGGCTTCACGAAAAAACAAGGTACACAACTTGATAAATCCAAACGTCCTCGTTCATAGCAAGTACGTCCTTAAATTAGTGTCAGAATTGGGAGACGCACTTTATCGATTTCCTGTAAACTACACTAAAGAAGCGAAGCGGTCTTTTTGAGATTCTTACTAAAACCAAACCTATAAAGTATGGCATTCCTCAAATGTGTAGGCTGTAGGTGTTCTCTTACTCGGAGTACATCTACTGTACAGTCAAATCTACCGGTAATATCATCTTGGCCCCATTTAGGTTATCAGCAAAATTCCAGTAAAACGCTTTTGCAGGAATTAATTATTTGACCGTTTGACTGGCAATCAACAAGAAACAACCTCCAACTGGTTAATTAAGCTCTGGAAACCTCCTGCGTCTGTGTCCATGGCGGGGCTGAACTTTGAAATATAAATTCAAAATTCGCCCCACCAAACCTCATTCGTTTAACTTAATGTTTCCAGCATCACCCGAAAGTCCTCCCCGAAATGCTAATATAATCATAATCCTTTGAAGCGTAAAAGCGGCCCAAGGAATACCTCCCTCTTATACCGGTGGGCCTTCTGAGTTCTTCAAGATGTTACGTTCCAGTTGAAATTATAATTAATGATGCCCTCGCCTTATTCTTGCGAAACCAAATGAAGGACTGAAGGTATGCTGCGTTCTACTTTATCTAATCATGGTTATTTTCGTTAGAACCCACGCTGTGAGAAAACAGGCAACCCAACTACGCAAATCCTTGTTATTATTGTTTCCACAGCCCTCGTGACTGAGTCATGGTGTTGATGTTGCCATGACCCCCCGCTGGAAAATTGCCCAATTCAATTGAGTAATACAAACGTGACTAAAGCTCCCACCCCCCGAAAAACGTGGTTTGGGTAAAATTAACCCCAATGACAAACAGGACACTTTCGACATGACGATGCGACGACGACCGTTTGTTTATTTGTCAAAATGATTTCATTTTTAAATTACAATTACCTACCAACGCACCCGTATCCTACCCTAGCGCCAGCATTGCTATCATCACCCACCATCTCGCTCCCTTACTGCCTGTCTCTCATTCCACTCTGATTCCACTCATCGAATAGACAGAAGCGTTGTTCGCACGACCGAAGTTCGCAAGTAGGAAAAAATACCAAAAAACAAAACACACACACACACAAAAAACGAGGCACAGAGTTCTGAAAAAGAAAATGAATCCTGTCATGTACCAGCAAAGGATTTTCACCAATTTTTCCGGCTCTTCTTGTCGAACTTTCATAGGTACTCGCCTAGAAATGCTGTTGTTGTATTGCTCGTTGCTGGATAAATCAGCCGGAAGTGTTTTTCCATTGCGTGCTTCTGTCTAGAGTGAGAGTGGAGAGGTCAAAATAAGGGCGACCTTCGATTAAGGCCTGAGTACTCAATGAGATTGAGAGCATCCAGCTCTTGGTAGACGAACCGTATATGCATTGGCAAAATGAGCTGGTAGCTCGTGTCCTGTATAAAGTGGGGTAGGTAATTGGAAATTAAGGCAGGTACGCCAACGATGAGGGAGAGGTTCAACACCCCTTGTGTGTTGCCAGTCGGAAGTTTCGTGAGCATTGCAACATGGATCACGGTTTGTTGGACGAGAACTGACAAACTGTCGGAGTGGAAGTTACGTTCGAAGGTTTGCGAGTCGAAAATACCACCCGGTATTGGTGAGGTCTTGCAATTGATAGACGCGTGCTGTTCAATATCCGGAACACAGTTTGGATTGCGTTGAGATTAAGTTGGGGTTTCTCGTTTTTTTTTCTCTCTCTTTTGCTTTTCGTTTTTTGTTAGGGTGTTTATTGGTTTTTAATGCGAATTTGTTGCAGTACACTGAACATGAATGAACCCAAATAACTGTCAGCAACTTATTTCCACTAACTATCATGGCCGCTTGACGTACAGGGAGTTGTTGGGGAGCTACTCCTTTAAGCTGTCTTTACAAAGACGGGGTGAAACTTTAACGAATAAGTAATATTGGAACCTACATCTGAGTGAAAGGGGTTGCGAAACTATTTGACACAATCAATTGGTGCTGTATAACTACAGAGACCTTCAACATAAGGTTTTTGCTTCACCTATGGCTAAGGGAAGCCTTTGTTTATCGCCTGATGCATCTAAAAAACTTGCAGTTCTTTGAAACAATAACAATTACAGCCAGCCTCGAATTTCTTCTCCCGTGTTTTCAGTCTTATTCCAGTTGATAACTGTGGGTACCCCTACCTACATATACGTGAATTGTACACCGATGTAATGTCTACTGTCTAAACGAACGAATATGTGAGAGCGAAAAGCGACTAAAACGACTTGTTTCCACCGATGTGGCTGTACAAAAATTAGTGCATTTCACCTCAACGCATGGCATCATTCTGTCTTCTATTGCGAACCTCAGAATTATTTAATTCAAATGTGCAGTAGAAGGTATCTAAGTCACCTCGTCTCTTTGCCTATAGGGAAATACAACTCATTGGCATAAGAAATAAAACAGAAAGGGTCGTCTGCGCATTTTCGATTTACTTTCAAATTCAGTGTCGGGTCCGCCAAATAACTTTTTTTTTTGAAAATGCTTTTGAAAAAAACTACTGAATACTTTTTTCTAAATTTCTTTTTTTATTTGAAAGTACAATCCTTCCGCTTAATAATGGAAAATAATTTCATTCAAATGGCTGCCTCGGCTGGCCATGCAGTAGCCTACACGATCGGTCCAATTTTTAAGCACATTATCGATTGTGTGCAGCTGTATTTCACCAATGGCTTCACTAATACTGTCCTTTAAAGCGTCAATTTGGGGCACAGAAAACCCGCACGCATACATTGAAAAGCCGATATACCCAAAACGAGTCACTGTTTGGTGCGGAATTTGGTCCAGAGGCATTATTGGGCCATTTTTCTTCGAAAATGAGCAAGGAGTGGCCGTTACAGTCAATGGCGATCGTTATCGGGCCATGTTGAACGAATTTTTGTTCACAAAAATTGAAGAGGAGGATATTGGCAACATTTGGTTTCAACAGGACGGCGCTACGTGCCACACGGCCGAAGCTACACTCGATGTTTTGCGCCCTGTTTTTGAAGATCGCATTATCAGCCGCAGAGCTGATGTCTTTGGCCACCCCGGAGCTGCGATTTGACACCGTTGGACTATTATTTGTGGGGTGCCGTAAAAGATAAGTGTTACGCCGACAAGCCAGAGACAATTGACGCCAAAAGCTATTTGGCGTACCCTTTATAAAAAAAAAAAAAAACAACAACTAATGTGTCCACATTTATCCCGCCTTGAAAAGCATTTCCTTATAAGACAATCAACTAAAGTTTCTAAACTGAGCATCGAAAACTTGGTCCATTTCATAGCAATACTGCACCTGCTCTCTTAGCAAACTGTGCTAATCTTTGATGAACTTTGAATTTGGCTTGTTTTCCACCACAAGTCGTTTAAGCAATTTCAATTTTAATTCGACTCTTGTACTCCGCCCCGAATGCATACACACAAACACACGCATACACCCACTTGCACTTAATAAAGCCCAAATGCACAAATGGCTTATCTCGTATCAAGTAACCCAGCATTATCCTCTTAAAAGTTTACTCAAACTTTGTCAAGAATTTCCAAAGACTATGGCCATTAGATATGAATTTTGTGTATGGAAACTATATCTCGTCCTGCTTTCACATGCATTCGTCCACATGCGCACACACATACAATAATCTTCTTCTGGCTGATATCGATTAAGTTGGCGGTACAAGGCAGATTAGGTATGGACTACCAGGAGTGTTTTTGTTTTTATTCCACTTTTTGGTCCTTATTAAACGAGTTTCGGTCCGAAATCACTTCGAATCAAAATTCGAAAACTCCTCATTTGCGTACAATTTTAAGGTCCTTATGCATGTGTATTGAAAAAGACCGAATTTGCTTTACATGGAAATAAAAGAGGTCACCGAGTACAGTTATTTGCGCAACGATACCCTACTGCAGACCCAGAGTTTACTCGGTCATGGTTGCCATTCAGTGTTGTGTGCCATGGAGTTCGTTGTAGTTGTTCTTGTTAGCATTTCTGAAAAATCCCCCCCTTTAAGAAGGAAACAATACTATTTTTAGTTTTGAAAAAAAGAGCACACAATATTGTGCAATGTCGACGACGAACACAATTGCGCTAAGGGCATTGTGCATTTTTTTTTTTTTATTTTTTTTTTAAAGCTTGTGCTACGTGTGTCTTAAGCAAAAAGGACACCAACCGAAGACAGATAATAGGCGAATAGCAAAAAAAAAAAGTGAATTCTATATATATATCTCCAGATGACTCTAGAAATTCTCTAAGGGAGTATTATAAACAATGTGGAAAGCACAATACAATGGAGGGATATCAGTCGACTTACAGAGTTCTCAGATTTTTATGCCAAGTGGCCATACAAAGCGACGAATGGCTGTGAATATGAAGACAATAGTCAGACGCATAGCGAAAGCGATAGACATCGAGACTTGTTAGTTGCTGTTGTTGTTGTTGTTCCCCGAGGGCGATATACCAATGATACCGAAGTCAGTTTTGTGTTAGTTTTAATTCGAATGGGATGCATTTAATTAGTTTGATAGCATCTTTGAGAGGATTTTCCAATCTTCTCAACAATGCTCTCGCTGAGTGAACATTTAGTGTTTGCACTAGAGTTTTCATTTCTTTTATTTATGCACAATATGAAATTATTGTAGTAAAGCTGGCATGTTATTGCAAATGCTTGGGGAGGTTGAGATTTATTAAGGAGGGTTTGGGAAGTAATTTTTGGAAAATAATTATTTACTCCAATTTTTTAAGAAAAACTAAGGAGGGGATCTTATTTAGATCTTATTTAGAATACTTGTACTATTTTTTATATGTATTTTGTTAGAGCGGTTTTCATAAAATTACGCAGGCATAGCAGCAGGTACCAAATATTACAATGCTTAGTTTGAAAAATAAATAAGGTTTAACCGAAATCGAAAATGGGGTTTTCGAGATATGAGCAGTTTACGTTTTCGGTGATTCGAATTGAAAATTAAGTACACAATCATTATGGAAACATCAATATTAGTCTGAGTGTGCATTTTGATCAAAATCGTAAGTACCGTTTTCAGGTAAACTAAAGAAAACTAAATTTAAAAAAATCCATTATACATAGAGAGAAACTGAGTTTTATGTTAAGTTGGAAATTATCTTGTTACCTTAGAAATTAATTTTTGTTACAATTGTATGGACGTCCACTGGCAAGGTGTTGTTGGTATGTCCAAATTTCAAAAGTACCGTTATTCGATTTTTAAGCCAAAAAATGGCTATTCAAAACATCCTGTCATCCGTTTGCTTTGCTAAACTTTTTAGTTTATACTCGCCAAACCAAATACGAAAACACAACACGAGAGAGAACTAAATTTGTTTGGGTACCGCAAAAGAGAAAACCTGCGAATTTTAAGTTTATTCAAAAATAAATCTTCGATAATCGGTGCTGTTCTATAGAAAAAAATCGAATCAGTTAGTTAGCCAAGCGGAGTGACGAAGTAGATTCAAGAGATGTTGCGAAAAGCGAAGTAGATCTACTCCGATTGGAGTAAAGTCCGAACCCTGTTTTTGGGGTTTCCCTCGCTTTGTCATGACGAGATGGCTGAAATTGGATACACATACACAATATTTATTTGATGGGTTATGTGTGTGAAATTTTTTGTGACTATCAAATTCATTTGGTAGGGTTTCGTGTATATTTGGTTTTTGGTAGAAAGTGTTGACTGGTGGAAATTCAAATTTGAAAAGGGAAGTCGGTAGGAATCGGGTTGTATGGACCCCAAGCCACTGCTATCCACTTATATCTCCACTTCTGGGCAGCGGATAACGACAAAACATATCCTACATCTTCATCGGAACTTTTTGAAAATTAAAATTAATGGGGATATTGCCGCCCAAAAGCAATATACATTCTTCACACAACCTTACGTAGCTGACTCAAAATCAAATTCAAACCTGAATTTCCCCGACCCAAAAGTAATGACAGGCAAGATCCGTTTTATGTAAGAGAAAAGCACTCTCCCTACAAAGGACCTCAACTTCACTCGTTTCACATTTGCGTTTGCATATTTGACTCTAATTAAATTCCTGCTATTCAAAGGGACAACGCTGTTGACAAAGCCAACGACAGGACAGGAGGTGCGTTATTACACAGATTAAATGTCCACCATCATTAACTAGACTGGTCGTGAATAACCACAGCTGCTTTCTACTTGTTTGCCGCACGATGCCGTTTAACGACGACGCTAACGCATTTCAGACGCACATTGGAATTCTAATTAATCTCAAATCCTGTTGGTAACGAGCAAAAACTTGAAATGTTTCCAATTCTGCCAATTAATTATAATTATCTGCTCTGCTTACCAGGCTGAGCTTACAATAAAAAAAAACCAAACACACAAAAAGGAAGAAAGAAAACTCTCTGTTTTTTTTTTTTGACAATTTGCTCCTAAGCCCTTCAACAAATATTGACATTTTGAAAAGGGATATTTTCATGAGAGTTTCCTCATTATAATGGATCGAAGTATTGAATTCGTGTCCTAGTATCACATACGTAGTGATGACTGTTACTGTTGTAAGAGTGACCATCTGGCGCTGGTCTTCTGGTGCTCTCCAACTCCTTTGTAATTAATTGATTGTTCTCCTTCCTTTTTTTTTGAATCAGCAATTTGTCAAGCTCAGGATATTCCAATATTTCACTTCGTTTCGCTTTGCTGTTTGTCTCGGATCAGAGATATTTGATTTTTGCTGATGAGATGAATGAATTAATTTCTGTGGGCAATTTCGTCCTTCCCTCTGACTGGGTGGTGTCCATGATGAGGGTTTCTTTACACAAGAGGTGGGTTTGTATTTTGTGGGGCTGCCAGAGTCATCAGTTAGGTGAATAATTCTATTAATTCATTTAGTTCATTTGGTATTTCTTTTTTAAACTGCAAAAGTATTGTGAAACGGAAGATCAGTGACAGGTGTCAGACTTTTCACTGTAGGTATTTATATCAAGTATCAGTAACTTGACAACATTAGCTCGCGTTGGAACCTTTCTGGTGATTTGTTCATGAAATTGCTAATGAAAAAAGAATGAATGAAGAGAACGACCAATCCCGATTTGGCTACTCGATCTTTTCACTGTTTTTTTTTAAATTCTCATTTGGGATTAAATACCCAAATTCGAGACACTCACCAAAATATAGCAGTTTATTCCACTTTATCAGAAATTTGACTGGGAACTGTTAAATTGGGCATTGGTCTACTTAACTATGATTTGATTTGTATATTTGTTCAATGAAACACGGCCAGTAATAGTGATGAGGTAGCCGATGTTTTTTTGCATCTAATTTCAAATACAACAAGTAGATTACGGACTACTTTGTCAGTGATATCCGTTTCCCCTGCTGTGCAAGTAAGGTTACGTTGCTTCAGCCACCTGATTGTTGATGATCATCCATTTTACATGACCAAAAGAGAAATTCATTGAATTAGTCCTTTTCCCTATAGTTTTAGTCGGCTTGCACAATGCATTGTTGTACCCTGTTCCAGTCCATCATATGCCGACGGAATCAAGCAAATTCCCTAAGAAGCTCCATTTTTGCATCAATCCAACTTTGATGGAGCATAAACTTGAGCACCGCTCAGGGTTGGCCATTACCTTGTGCTTCAGAATGCTGAACGCATTTCAATCTCTTGAATTCAGAGCAAATAAGGACGAACTCAATATTACCTAAGAGCTCCCTAGGTAGATCTCCCCGATAAGTTGGCGATGTGTGGCCCTTGCAGTTACCATCTTTCAATGCTAAGTTCATTTACGCATATTTACCTAAACCCACGAATGTACCGTTTAGCGACCAGCTGCACGTCTCCAAGTAGATCGAAATAGTTTTAATATGTTACCTAATAGCTCGAACTAACTAAAACTGAAGACGGCATTTCTGTTTTCAAATGGAGAATTAAGAACTTTTGCTAATCCACTTCGAGACTTCATTATTGGATTTGAGCTCTCGGTCTATGTCTAAATGCTACGACAAGCCCAAAAGCTCCGTAGTGAGGTCTGCTTTCGACTTTTGTTCTAAATAGCTCACGGCACAACTTAACTGTCTAAAACCAGCTTCAATTCGATCTGCGATTGGACACGACAAACTACCGAAAATCCGTCCGCTTTTTCTAGTCCTGATTAATAGTTTATCGGAAGAAAGAAAAATCCCACATGAAACGCTAAAAGCAGCCACTAAATTATACCAAATCAACGAACTGGAGCGGTTTACTTTTTTTGGTAACCATCGCGTAAATTACCTTCAACTGCATCACCGGAAAAAGAAACCCACTACCATTTCGCATTGGCAATAATTCACTGGCGCAAAAACCCCCACTTTTATATAAGTGCTCTGGTGCCCTGTGTCTGTTGTTCTGCACAGATCCTTAACGAGCATTTAAACAGACCGCACCAGGTCCGTGGTAGGTGTGCGGTATCTTGGGCACCCTGGGACAAGCCGAATGAGTGCAATTGCGGATGTGTTTTCTCCTGGACCAGATAAATTTTACAGTTCACCGGAACTTATCCCGTGGGTAGAATCCAGATATCACACATTTAGCCACCGCACAGCATCACGAAAATAACTAATTATTCAACGGTAATTAATTGTCCATTAAGGCCAAGTGAGTGGTAAACGGATTTTTTGTGTTTGTGCTTTTGTTCGTCCTCGTTGAACTTATTGGAGGAGGATTTTTCTTTTATTTTTGGAAGATAAAATCAAATCACTATAGCCGGTCTCGAGGTTGCTAATTTGTAGCCTCATTGGTTTGGCCATCTTCGGTCAGCAAACAGTAGAATCACCTTCGCTGCGGAGTGGCTCGAACGTCATCAAGCTGTGTAAATTCATCCACTGCTGGGGGATTCGCCTCCTTCTGAGCCCCACTGACATTTCATTAAAAGTCGTTATGCAAATTTGAACAGTCGCAGAAGTTTAAAGTACACGGCAAAGGCAAGTAGGTGTAGGTACACAGTATACACACCACCTGGAGAGGATGCGCCCGCATAATATTGTCGATGGAAATAAATTCAAGTTGCTAGGGTCTATAAAAACGAACACTCCCGAGCAGTAGCGGGTGAAAAGTTTCGGTTTTTAATTACTTCTTTACTATGAACGGTCCTGTGTTGTACGGGGGGGCTGCAGATGTGGTTGGCTGTGTGGCGGAACATGTCTTCTGGTTGGCATGCGGTATTCTCCTCTTTTTTTTTTTGTTGTTGGTCGGTGTCTGACTGTCCGCTTTCGGATCGATATGCCTCGCAGGACAAACGAGTTACCACACTCACATTTGTAGTGGATCCGCTTTTCTAAATAGCAGACTGCTTGAATTTGAAAGTGCGGGCGGAGGAACGCCTGGCCACACTGACACCGCCACCACTGTAACACCGGCTGAAGGATGACTTCTAATGCTATCCAGGGGTTTATTTTGTTTTTTTTTTACTCGGTCGCACTCTTGCTATGCTGGTTTTCTCTCTTCTTTGCTTTTAATCAGTTTCTTGTATCTTGACGTTAACAAGGGAAAGCGAGAGGGCCGCCCGGCGGTACGGTGAGATGGTGAGGCGGTGGTAAGAGGTTTTCATTATCGATTCTTTATCTCGGCGAGAAGTTTTGTGGCTTTTATTTAATTTTCCCTGAACATGCTGTGCCACCATCGAGCAGAGTGTCGGGAGATATCAAGCAGCTTTGCGGAGCTAAATATAAATCTATAGATTATGTTGTACAATTGGAAGGGCTCTTGGAAATTTATCAGCGAACATAATTCGGAAGTAATTGATGCCTCCAGGCGAATATGAAATATAGCTATCGCTGCCTGATTGAGAGGCTGATTATCTATATGAATATGTCATGCCGTGAACGGTTTTATCATTTGAGAGTTTAATTACAGCCTAGGTACCTAAGAATGGAATAGATGAAGATTGTTGGACCTTGCTCGGAATGTGTGCACACGAAGTTATTTGAAGCAAACGAGGTGCGAAATATCGAGTTGTCATTGCTGCTGCTCGTTTTAATAGAGCGCTCTCAAAAATAGCCCAAATCGGGTTGTTGTTTGTTCCTTGATCTGCATAGGATAATGGAGACCGCAAGCAGATTTTGCTAGACGACTTGTAACGCGATGCTTAATGAAATATTATAAAAACCTTGCAGCTCTTATGTGAATATTGGGCCTACCGATGGCTCTTATATTCAGACGTCGAAAACTTCACCACGACATATGTATAGTCCCGCTCATATTTCATATGAAATGCTTGGTGGTTAAGCCCCTGAGCTCCCCTTCCCTGCGAACGCCGCTGATACCAAATTCCAATGTCCAAAATGCTGTAAATTTGAAAATATAATGATTTAAATGACTTCGTTGTTTGAGAGGTGCCACACCCCATTATACAAACCCGCCTACATTAGATAACTAAATAACCAAATAGATAACTAATACTGCACATTGAAATTCCAAAGTGGAGAAATAGCGTTTTGAAAATTTGATTTTGCTTGGGAGCTGCAACAGGAATCAGGATAGAGTTTTTTTTAAGTTTTTGGGAGGTGCCACGCCTCCAAAGAGTGCTGGGAGCAGTCTCAAAAGACCTACAAATGTTCCACAGATATCAAATTCACCTTTATATAGCAGAAGAAGAAAGAAGAAGAACGAAGATGATCAAAATATAGTATAAAATATAATAGTAGGAGATGAAGAAGTTAAAGAAGAATAAGAAAAAGAAAAAGAGGATGAAGTAAAGAATATTTAGGGACGGAAGCGAAAGAAAATAAGTCAAAGAAGAAGAAGGAAGCAGAAAAACACGAAGATAAAAAACAGAATTAAAAGAAGAGGAATAAGGACAAGAAAATGAAGATACAAGGAGTAGAAACCTATGAATAAAAAGAAGCAGATGAATAAGCTGAAGGAAAGGAAGAAGAAGAAGAACAAGTACAAAAGAAAAAGAAGAAGATGAGGAAGATAAAGATGAAATATTTCAAGTGGGCTTCAAAGTCTTGCATTTTGCTCGCCAAAAATGGTGAAGAAAGCTACAAAATTTCCATATTGTTGCTAATAAAACTTCACAAAACCAGAATCGTGGTTTGGCCCTTTTTCTTCTACGCACGAACCACCATTCTCCGTATCGCCTCTTGTCGGAGGGTCGCTTTTTTACCCCTAACATGTATAGTATAAGTAATTTTTCCTAAATAGTAGGTGTCTTCTTGAAAAGACCTGGAAACCAGCTACGTATACCCCATAACAAAGAAACTCAACCACCTCCATGCTAATGTGTTGTAATTATCACCTCAACAATCAACAATATTAATTTTGAAACTCCCTAACCAGCGAAGAAAATCCGTCAATTTTCTTTCAAAATGAGGGTGGAGTTCCCTATAAACTTAGGCCGTGCCATTTGTGCCACCACTTCACAGCAAGGCAACTTTATTTTAGGTGGCGCTCCGTTTACCCATGAACGTTAAAACCCGTGCAAAAGTCAATTTCATTCTATTCAGCCGTGTTTTGTTGTGTAACACAAGATAAGAAAAACATTCAAGAGAAGTGAATTTAAATGTTGGGGTTGGTTACTCTGGCGCAAGCCTTTTATTACGTCAGCACCCTCGCCTCCTCGTAAAAGCAACTTTTGACTTCTTCGGTTTCACAGTAAATGCTGGTCTCTTCGCTGTACATCATCGCGGCTAGTATCCTTCTGTCGCCCGTTTCTGCCATCAGTTAAGTCAAGTAATTAATCTCTAACAACAAAAAATATATGTATATTAAGACAACCGCAACCCTTCGAGACTGGCGTGGCGTGCCAATCCGACTCAGCTTTAGTAGATAAAAATCTTTTCTCTGGGGTTTCCGCTTTTAGCTTAACCCTTCCCCAGCTATCGTCACGCTTTTAACACAGCGACTGGTTCTGGTGAGTTGTCCCTTTCACCTTTTATTCCCATTCCAAGCGCTAAGGTAAATTATTTTAACCTTCTTCCTTTTTTAGCACGGGTGGAACCTTTATACACCCAGAAATTAAATTACATTTTTGTGACGAAATGGCTACTCCGCCGTGGCAAAAATTTCATCGTCCTCGTTCGGCTTATGCTGTACTGTGGTACAAAGAGAAAACCCAACAACAGCCATAAAGGGACTCATGGAAGAATGTTATATTTATTAATAACAAAGGCAACAACTCAAATGGCAATAACTAAAAAAAAGAAAGCCTTGATTGCAATTTTCATGATGGCAGAGATATGGGAATATGGAAACGTTTCTGTAATGTTATTGTGTAAATTTGTGCGTCGACGTTTATTAATACCGTTATGGGGGTTGCCGTGAGGTGTATTTCTTACGGAATGCCAACTTCATCAGGTGTAGAGTTAATGCTTCTAGCGTTTCATTTTCAAAGAAATGGGCCTTTGGGATTTTTGAAGAGCCTGCAAATCATTGACGCAATGCCAGCTTAAATAAGGAGGAAATGGTTTGTTTTTTGGAAATAATGTAGGTCCCGCACAGCAACCCTATCGATATGGGTCTCCGAAAGGTAATGGCACCAGAAAGTGTTTTGTTATAGAAAACAACGCAGATTAGCAGTGCCCATAGTGCTAACTATTAAATGAAGGACACGTTTGTCTGGATTCTTTCCTGGACTAGGGTACGACTGACGTAGGACAATTTTGTGTGTTCTTGAATCTGTGTGTGGAAACCGAAGACGGTTTGTATCAAAAGGAAGAAACACGCCCAAGAAAGAATGAATAAGTTCCGTAACCGAGCCCGTTTGAGGTCGAAGGAAGAAGTTTTGTGCCATATCTATCATTGTATCTATGCAAAAGTGACAGGAAATGGTTTTCTATAACACTTAAACTATACCTTCTTGCACGTGCCTGCTAAGATCGATTGTTCAAGCACAAAAACGACTATGGGCAATAAAAAAAACCTGCACTGATGTGAGGTATCCGATAATAAAATAACCGGTGATTCAATAGGGCACCGAGAACATTTAACTCCATTTACCTATCGCAAATGTATCCAATCAAAAGATTTACCAAAAACAGTTTGCTTCATCTAATTATGTCCATAGAAAAACTTGTTATACCCCCTTTTTTCGGCACCCTATACACGCTACATTTGCTTCTCAAACAAAGTGAGAAAAGTTTTTCTTTCTTTGTATTGGTAACTGTTTTCTGTTGATGCGGAGGAATCCCGATGACTGATTTCCTATATTCACGCACTCTCCTCAAGTGATGTCCTTAATTTGGTATTCAATATATCCTTACAAATTCGTTACAGTTAACCTAATCTATCTTCTCGAACGGCCAATGATGACCCCGCATGGATGATAGATTCCCTTTCCCAGTTCTGCCAACCCTTACGCAGCAGCAACGAATCCTTCCAATTCCCATAATTGAATTCGATTGTATTCGTTTTCTCAATTTCGCTTTGCGGGGCGATTTTTACCTTTTATTTTCGCTTTTGTACGTTTTCATGTTATTTACCATTTTCGAATTGGTTTCTTTTTCTCGCCCCCAGGTCTATATTGTCGGTCACATCCCGCCTGGATCGGATGAGAGGCACGTAGGTAGCCAGCAAAATGGACATACAACATTCACGGAGAGCAACAACATGCGATATCTCGAACTGATTCGCAAGTATTCATCAATAATTCAGGGCCAATTTTTCGGCCATTTGCATTCGGACTCGTTTAGGATCATCTACGATGATAAAGGTAAGGAGCGTCCTTTGAGAAAACTTTTATTTTGTATTTTGCTATTAGTATGATTGTATGGAGTTGTTTTTACGGTGCTTAATCGAAGAATGCGAAAGGATATCCAACGAAATGCAGGTTGAGACCCTCGAAATTTATGTCTATTTCAAAACAACAAGACTCGTGTATACAACGCGAAGAAAACCTACATTCAGTTCAAGTTGGGATTTTCAAATCAGATTCGTGAAGTAGTGGGTGTGTCAAATTGGATGTAGATAAATCAGTTTTTTGACAAAGTTGTTAAATTTCTTCCTCACAAAAGTCACGTTGGTGTTTTGCACAGTAAAAATCTACGAATAGAGGTAACAGGAAAACAGGGAAACGAATTTAAAATGATTTTATGAGTTTGGCAGGCAGTAGCAAATCACGTCACCTAATCTCCCCTACACTTTGTCCACACAATCACAGAAACAGGGTTACCTTCTGTTCTGAAACAGGGTTACCGTCGCGTCGTTTTTGCTTTCTGTGCTTAATTTTTTTTGTTAAGGACAAATTTAGAAATAGATCTTTTTTACGTAATGGATGATATTCTATTAAGGTAATTTTAAAGCAGACTCATGCATGGACAGTAAAAAGAAGGAACAACAGTTTTAAAACTAGTTACTTGTAGAAGTCGACAGTGACAATTCAGCGATGATCCCTAAATGTGGGTATTTTCGACTAAAAAACTACTCCGTAGGGGAAGAAGAACAGATTTTTAATGTTGAAAACCGTTTGGTATATACGTAGACATTTTATTACCTATAGCTATATATATAAAATAAAGTTTCATCCGCAAGACCGCCCATAACTCGGGAACGGATCGCCCGATTCAGTCTTTTGTTGGTTGTGTTTGTTTACGCATAAGAAAGGTTCATACGGTGAGAAAATATCAAAATTTTGAAAATTAATGGGAAAATTCGGAAGAACTAATTTTCCATATAAATTTTGTACGGTTTTTTTTTTCTTCGTTTTGATCGTAATATACAGTGAGATCGTATTTGTCAAAAACTCTACATGAATTTAAGTATTTAGTAGATTTAGCACGGGCGGGAACATCTAGTATATTTTAAAAAAAGCATGATAAATGAGAACTTGTACTTTTTCTTAATTTCCCAAAGTTTTCTTATACATATCTTTAGTGGAACTAGATTTGAGATCTTGTTCTAGTTCTAACTTTTTAACTTAATGTAACGAACATTTCTAAATAAAAAATAAAAATAAAAACAGCAATATTAGCCTTTGGACATATTTCTTTTATTTTTCCAAGATTATGTAGGCAGGCAGATTTGTAGCTTAAATCTTACGTCGGTAGGGAATTTTTGAAGCGGTGGTAGGTATTTTTATTTTTTTATATCCTGAACTGAAGTTGTTTCTTAATTTTTTCGCGGAGGTTTTGCCAATCGCTTTTATTCAAATTACTTCATCAGATTTTCTGTAAGGCTGCCAACTGGTCGACGTTAAAAGACGGTCCAGCAACAGCCGAACTGATATATGATATGCTTAGTTATTCGTCTTAAAAAATGTAATTGAAAAAAGGTGACGATATCACTAGACAGGGTATTACTTATATATTTCTTACATTTGAATGAATGCGAAGCTTCCGCTGTATCCTCTATTGAAAAGTTACTGTATATGAAAGAAATTGTGACTACAATACAGATCTACAGCCAGCTCATGCTAATCAGAACCATTCGAGGAATGTAAATCCAATTTTTCAAAGAAAACAAAACATAAGGGGCTTATTGAAGAAGGTACCTTTCACTCCTGTACACCAAGAAGCAAAAGCCTTAGGTCAACAAAATTGTGTGCCATTTCGAAAGCAGCAATTTCCCAGAATATTATTCTATTTCAATACTCTCTGCCAATTCGAACCACCCTCTCATGTGCATAGCATATGTGTACCTACCTCACGAACGTCCAAATCGTTGTCTCGAATTTATAGTTACGAAGTAGATTTTTGCATTTGAAAAAAAAAAAAAAAGAAAAGAAAATGGCGAAATAAATTGAATTATCTGTAGCTTTTAAGCTAATTTATCGCCACCCTCTTAACGTGTCCTTTCTTATATACGAATATGTAAGTGGATGAGTTTGCCAGCGAGTATTCCATGAAGAAAAGTGGATTGCTTCACACAAAGCAGATGCCTTTTATAAGATTAATAGTCCCAGCTTTATTTCCCCGGAGGTAGTCTCTTTGCTCGGCTCAGCTCTGTGTATTTGATTATGGACTGGTAACGAATAGATCTCCATTAGCATTGAGTCAAATGTTGAGCATATCATCATGTAGGAACTTTCCGGACCGTTTACAGTGTCAATATTAGAAGTTGTATATATGTTTTAGCTGGGATATCAATGTTACATTTGTGGTTGATAATTATTCTTGAAAAGTCGGAGGACATTTTAGAATGCTGGATAGGCTGCTGTGGAGTAGGTATATATCAGGAAAACATAACTAGTTTAAAAGGTAACGATTAGGCTACGATTGCTAATATTGTTCTCAGGAACATTCATTTATCCATCCGTTTCCAGTGCAATAAACAAAATGGCGGACAGATCTCAATTCTTACTGATAGGCTCTCCTCAAGCTCCCATATTAGAAACGACACAAAAGCGATACTTGACAAGTAACGTCTTTAAGAGGCCTCTACCCAGAAATTGAGCAAAAGTGCACAAAATTACATTTTGTTTCTCTGACTGAGAAATAATTCCTGGAGCGATTGAATTGAAACTGAATGCATTTGAAAGAATAAAATTATCTCTTCAAAAACGTCGGAGGAGGTTTTTAAAAGAAACATCTCAGTCATATTTAATTTAAAGAATTCCCAGAGGTGTTGGGAAAAATTTGCATAAAATGATTTACTATTGGCCAAACCATGATAAGACGGAGTACGATACATCTGAGATCAATAGCTCTGCTAAGAGGCAATATCCAAAACAACAATAGCGTGAAGACAGATCTTCAAATTTTACACAGGTTTGGAAAATACAGGTGTTTAAAAACAAACAATATTTTATAATATTGAACTACGTTTTTCATGCGAATATTGATGCACATATATTTAAATTTTTACTCAGAACAACAAAGTATCAGTAGATATCAGCTAACAGATCCAATAAAGACTTATTTTTTTTAAGTGGATTTTGTCCCAAAATACATGTTTTTTTTCTAAAAAACAAAATATTCTGTGCGTCACTTAGTTTATTCACTTTTGCAGAAATTCGGTGTTTTTTTAATGCTATCAGTTTCATTTCAATCGTTCCAGTAGATAATAATTTATCAGTCAGTGGAACAAAATGTATTTTTTTGCACTTTTGCTCGATTTCTGGGTAGAGGCCTCTTAAGCGCGTAAACTGTATTAGTATTCCACCACTACCCTCCTCTCATAAATTGGTGTACCCCACAGCAAGTGTTACTGTCGGATAATTATACTGTCATTAGGCGTCATTTTAAGGGCAATCATCCGCAGCACGCTTGTCAACAAATTTCCAATCTATAAACAGACCGTGACATCTTCCACGCGATATGTCCGCCACCCACGTTCGTCGCAACCACTAAGCCGCATTGACTTTACGAAATGTGACATTAATAATATCATAATAAACCACCTCCGCAGTCGCCAGTGTAGGTGTGGCTTGAATCGAAAACGTGCAACCCCACGTACACCGAGTTTTCGTCTCCTTTCACACTCACACACACCTTTATACTCGTAATCGTCAGTATGCCGCCAGAAGCACCAAACCCCACTGGCTGAGCTTTACTTTTTTTGTTTCCTCTTTCGAAGGGTTTAACGCCACTGGCAGACTAACGGGTTAAATGATCCGATATGAACACTTATTATACGCTGGTGCTGTTACAGGGAATTTGTTTTTCTTTTTTCCCAGATGACCCTTCGAGTGTTGTGGCGGAATACCACTCGAAGGGTCATCTGTCACGTTCGTGAAATATTTTTCGTTGTCGAAATCTGTGCGCGCTGTGGTATTTCATCCCCCCCAATTATGCAGCACCAGCCACTGAGCCACATGGCCCCCGTCAGAACGATCTTCCTCAAGCGGAATTTTAATTCCAAACCGATATATAGATGGAAGAGGAAATAATTATTAGAACGAGGAGAAAAACAATTTTCCTAATTTAATTGCCACGTGATCATAACAAAATTTACTCATCCCAGATAGCGGCCATGAATTTGCTGCCGTGGCAATATTTAATTAGTTTTCCGTTGGAGAGTGTTGCCCTTGCCCGGTATATCTATGAGTAGAGTTTGGTCAAACAAAAGTTAAAGCTCGCTGGGTTAGCATAATGACAGCGCAACACTCTCGCTTTCTCTCTCTGTCCCTGTCATTGGTGTGCCTGTGAGTTGTGACAGCGGTTTTCTCTCGAAATGGTACGTTGCTGGTTGCTCCATCGGGCTCCCCATATTCTCTCCGGTTCAGTCGGTTCTACCACCATTGTCTAAAAGCAAACTCCAATAAATTTGTGTATATAATATGCTTGTGTGTGTGTTTTGCAGGAAAGCCCGTGTCATGGATGATGATATCGCCATCTGTTACACCAAGGAAAATGAGCGTCGGATCCAATAATCCAGCAATGCGGTTGTACAAGTTCGATACGGATTCAGGTCAGGTCAGTATCTCTTCTTCGTCGACGTTTCCTTACATAGGTATGTGTGCTATAATCCGCCCTGGATGTGTCATTTTTGATTTATTGATTTTTGGCCTTCAAACTTTATGACACCATCGTTTGTCCTTTTATTGGATTTTTATATAATATTTTGTATCTCTGGGGGTTATTTTTTTTTTTGTGGCGCCTCAAAAGTGATGGCGCATCTTTATGATTTAATTTAATGAATTTATTGATTCATGAGTGTTTTTTTTGTTTTTGGTGGATCATTTGCAGGTCCTGGACTACACTCAATATTATCTGGATTTGTCGCTGGCTAATACGTTAGGCGAACCAAACTGGCTACCGGAATATAATTTGACACACTACTATGGTCTGAATGATATATCAGCAATTTCGCTGCACAATTTCGTCGATCGATTTACGAGCAATGACGGATCATGGTTTGCAAAGTGAGTATATTTGTTGGTGTGGGTTGGTGGCTGCAAAGGTTTATAGGGCTTTTGTGATTGTCACTTAGAGGTGGCTATATAAATAAGCAATTTCTAAGCACAGGATATATATTATGGTTCCTATAAATATTCATTTGGGCAATTTTGCTTCTCGCGTGGTAATGCATTGGTAAATGTAATGAACATATCAATGCACAATATACTCAGAATAAGTTTTTGGGTTCAGTGATTTTTTCTGTTGCACTTTTCGAAACTGTTGGCATAAATTGTCCCGAAACGTGTGAAGCCATGGTTTGGTATTGCCCCTGGACTGCTTCAAATTGCCAACGCGTGGCGGTCTTCTGATTTGTGGTATAATTTGTTGTTGTTTCTTTTTTTTCAAATTGGTAGGTGTCATGATGAAATATGTGTAATCTCTAACAGGAACACAAATTGTTATAAAATTGTCAAGAACAATTCGTGGCGATGATTCAAGTTTTGAACCGGACACACCATTTTGTAGAAATTCCGCACTCTTACCCTGAACGCCAAAATCTTGATTGAATACGGGAGTTTCCTTTTTTTGACAGATAATTTTTTACTACGCCGACAAATCCGAATCATCGCCACCGAAAACGGCAAAGAATAAACTAATAATAAAAAGAATGATAAATAAATACAGAAAAAGAGTAATAATTGCGGAGAAGGTTCTCCAGGACAGACAAAGGTTTCCGAGAAGTACCACGTTCCATATATTTGAAAAGTATGTATCTTTTTTTTTCATGATATCGAACCTGAGACCGCCTTCTCTAGGCAGTGACCATCGAGCAACTGCCCGCATAATTTTTTATATTCGCATACACAGTATAATGGGCTTAATGGTTAGTGTGTTGCACTCCTGGCCCCAGGTTCAAGCCGCAGATGGACACAAATTTGAAGGGTAGTTATTGCTGTCCGGGGCGCCTGCTTCGTCCATCTCTTCGAAAAGAGCAAACAATTGTGAGTCTTTCGCTTTGTGAATCTCAATGAGAAGCTAGTCTTATAGTAAAAGTTGAGCCTGTTCGGCTTAAATTGTGTCTTTCAATAGGGGTCACAGTTTTTCAGAAGACGTTTTCCAGTTCGTGATACATTACTGACAACTGAAGGGGTCAGTGTTCCGAATTGCTTGCGGTCTTATAAAACAGCGCTTGGAGTGGTCACGACCACTTTTAGGGTCATAAGTTGTAGGTTGTCACAAAGTGAAGAAGCCGGTTGCGACAGTATTAAAAAAAACTTTGAGCATAATTCTTTTGCCCAGGCTTTCAAATAAAGAAAAAAATAAATGGATGCGTCTAATCGTTGTTTGCTAAAAACACAAGTGAATATGGATATACTCGCCGTTAAATCTCTTCGTCCGAAGTCGGACAACGCAAACGGAACGGAACCCAAGTACTTGAAGAATTTTTAGTTCAAATCAACTTCGCTTCAAACTTTTAGCGATACAAAGCAGCACTAGGTCTAGATTTTATATAAAAGTCCCCTAGAAGGCTTCACTATAAGGCAAACATTCCTTCGACCAAATTTGGGAAGTAAGTTGTGGTATGCTCTGTGCTTAGTCGTCTCCCCCTGCCTCAACTAGCTCTAGCAGATTTGTTGCACGTTGCACCTTTAAATTTGTCATTCTCTCTTCATTTTAAGCAAATTGCTGTTATTGTCATTTGTATGTATTTTCCACGTGTTTGAGTGTTCTTAGTTCGACACGCCCTTCTTACCAATTGGTATTTTAAGGCAATTAAACCAATTCTATTTGCATCACAACGATCTAATTTTTTGACTTTCTATGTCATTTTACATCAGAAGACGATTATTTTTCATTTTTTTTTTCATTCTACTTTAGCGCTCTAAAAGCCGGCCCTGCGCTCCCTGATTAACGACACAAACATTTTTGATGAACTCCGCTACTCCTTCAATGTCCTATAATCAGACAAAAATGTGTCCCCAATTTGTAATCATAAATTCTCATATACTTGACATAAAACACTTTCGCCGACATCAAAATTGACACAAACAAAGGAGAGTACTATGCATTTAGCAAAACCTGCCGGGACTATGCACCTATAGTCGACATTCAAAATTAAACTCCATTGGCAAAACCTATTCTCCATCCGCGAGCCATTAATCATCGCATTCTGCTTTCTCTTCATCTTCTTAATACTGGCATCACTCCGAGTCCGTAGTCCCGTTCTATTAAATGATTTTCTTGATAACAAATCTGCATAAATTTCTCCTAAATTTGCATACAAATAATCAGGGAAAACCTCTCTAATAAAAGTAGAGGAAAAAAGGACATGCTATTCATGAGGGACACACAAGACATACAAAAAAAAAAAAAAAAACCCTCCGAAACACCGCATAACAAGCTCTGTGACGAAATAGCGACAACGACGACAAACAAGCAACAAACATCATGTCTCACCGTTTGCTTGTTTGCCCTCAATTTGCATCGAAATGAATGGTCCTACGCCCAGGACAACGACAACAACGGCACCTAGGCGGACGTCTACGCTAGTGTCATGTCACACATACCTTTACCTACATTTGGGGACGAAATTATAGTATTGGCCATTGGACTGGCGCTTTCTTGATGACAGGCAAAGGAAAACACAACAGTCCGCACAAAAACCACAACAATGTCTGTTCTGTTGTTTGCAGGGCGGGATGAAAATGATATGCAATTCCTGCCATATCGTCTAATGCATATTATCAAAGGAAAATTCACACGGAAAAGGCAAATAACAAGACTATTGACCGCAAAGGGATTAACATGTATATTTCGTGTACGGAATCGGAGTCCCCTTCAAAGAACATGGAGTGCACGTCTTAGAAACAATTTCTCATTGTGAGTGCGAGTGTGCTGCCGAAGGGAGGGAAATTTATGATTCATGTTTTTCGTACGCTTATTTCCTCTTGGTATTAAAATATACGTCTAAGACTTTGAGGGTGCTGGAGCTGAGCAAAAACTACGAAAGGGATGTGCTAAGGGTCGAATGACATTGGGATATCCATTATAAGACACAGTAAGGTGTTGAGTTTGTTGAATTATGAGGCTCAATTTGAATAAAACAACGTTTTGTTACAATGCAGGTGTTTGAGACGTCAACACGTATTTTTTGTGACCTCAATTTGGCATGTGGTCCTTTGGGGTAACGGTTACGCCGCATAAAAGGGTGGCAGAGAATTGCATATATGTACCTGTTTATTTTATTTTTTGCTGAGCGTGAGATGGTGTCCGAATGTTAAATCGTGAAGCTGATATATTATATAAAATGTTCATCGATTGTATTTATACAACGGACTTGCCTTTATGGTATGGGCTTGGACATGGAAGCTGTAGGAAATAAGTGGCGGTAGCACCTCGACCCAATCTAGGATAAGCCTTATGTCCCTAGATCGATGGCGGTTTTGGAGGAACCTCCCTTATATACGTAGGTAGGTAGCGAGGGTAAAAAGTTAATGTCCGTACGGTTATCAAAAACATAAATTTTTCGTGAATTTAAGTTTTCGGGACGATGCGGAAAGGACGTACAAATTTATGTCGATTCCAATAGCAGAAACACTGTCTGCTTTTGGTCAGATATTATTTCAAGATTTGGAGTTGTGCGGACAAAAATTTAAGGTTAGACCTTTTCCTGCTGAAGTAAACCTGGAAGAGCAGTTTCTTAGTGTGTTTGTCTACTAAGCGAGGTGTGCCAGGTTCGATTACCGAAAATGTTCATCTTAAGCCTCTTTCCGCTCTCGCGAAAGACTGACAATCATCCAAGAGTATAACTGTCATTGGAGCTTCTCAATAAGCCGTTTGCACCCAGCATACGATTAAAGATCCCTTCCATTCGTCCCAAAACTTAAAAACTCACACAAAACAAAGGGTTGTGAGAAGCTAAGCCTAGTTTATATGTACGGCCCTGTTGCGCCAGCTATTTATTTATTTTTAAACCTGGAAACCCTTTCTCACAAGTCCAACATACCAACCACTGAGCCACTGATACCGCGTCAATAGTGATATATGATACTCCTATCCACAATGATTGGTGCGGAAGTTGGCAAATTCAAAAGGAAATCTTTAATATTTCAGTCTCTGCCTGTCTGTGCTGTGTCTTTTATGGCTCTAAAAAGTCTCTAAATGTTTACAGTTTCGGTCTCTACTGTGCAGGTGTTTGATCGCCTACAGAAGCTTAGCTTTGTTTAGTTTCAGACTTGTTCTCTTGGCTACTGTTTTCCATAGGTAAGGTACCGCTATAAGTCCCCTGAGTTAGGTATGCCTACTCCGCATAGATCCAGTTTGTTAGTTCCTACTTAACTCTCAAATCCTCGAGAGCTGTTTTTAAGATTTCTTTCTTAGCCTTGTTAGTAGTACCTTCATTGCCTAAAAAATGCCCCTCGAGTGGAGTCTTCATGGAGTAAGCTTTTGAAAACTATTTTTACCACTGCTTCCAATGACGTATATTTTTGGCAGGCTATATAGGGTACATTCGTCATGTTGATCTTCCACCTAAACGTGGAAGAAAGCCTCAGCGACCTGAAATCGTTTTCATTTTCTTTCTAAAATAAACATGGACGGAACTTGTCTACGAGTACAACCAAGTTCAGTTGAGCAATATATCGGTGGCCTACATCAGGACGGCCATTTTGAAATGACTAACGCTTCCCTTTTGTTGTATAATAAAATCCAATCACCTAACCGCAAACCGTGTAAGTAAATATCATGAACGAACCTAAGCCGCTCGTATATTTGCCCCCGAAAAACACACTATACAAGACCACATCAAGAGGGAAAGAAGTTCAACCCTTCACAGCTAAATTGCAATTCGGTCACCCGTATACGTTTGCCCAACCTAACCCAGCGAACTGGTTAATATTCAACTCGCCAAATCAGTCAGTCTCAGTACACAAACACAGATCACTCACAGCGGCCTGGCATCAAAAAGCTCCAGCGTAGTGAGATTCACATTCACCACACCAACAAGTGATGTGCGGGACTGCTTCACGCCACAGTTAGCTATGTGTTTTTAGCGCCCTAACTAGACCCTCCCAAAACAAGCGTGATGATGAGCCAAATCAAATTTTCCGCTCGGGCATAAGGACCAATGCCACTGCTCGCCTTTACCACAACGAGGGTATCGTCGCTCGTCATTCGAATGTGTTCAGATGATTTCATTTACTTCATCCTTATCATACTGTTACTAACTTCGTCGCTATATAGGTACCCCTTCGTATGTTCACACAATTTTGTGTTAAATTAAATTATTTCCACCTTCCATGTTGTGACTGTTATGAATTTGAAGGACTGCTCTCTTGGTGTGAAACGTTTTTCCATGACCTTTGCTTGAGGACTTCTACCTACGTATTTGCTGTGCGTATATTAATTTTGCTGTGCGGAGTGATGTTAATAATTACGCATAGACAGTTCGTCAACATTATGATAAGGTGTGGGTGCGCGGGGATGTAGTTAGGTACTATCTATATTTGGACGGAAATATTTGAGTATTATCCTGTCCTGTACTGAATGCGAACTGTTGTTGACACTGTAAACTTGTTCACACAAACGACACTGTCTGTGGAACTACGTTAACGCAATATGAAATAGAATTATAATTTTGGGCTACAGTTACGGTATTAGGGTCGGACAAGGACAACATTTAGTACCTATTTGGTTTTAAATTGCTGTCACTGTTGGGGTTTTAGGCAGTGTATTCGCCAGTGCCTGGCTGCTCTGTCTTCCTAACTAAGCCATCGAAAGCAGCTATTAAAAAAAAACTCACCAGAGCAAGATACTCAGTGGTACAATCTTGCAAATAGTTAAAAAACCTACAACCATAAAGTGGTCCAACATCAATATTGAATCATTTCTGATGGAGGGTCCTTGTTCATAATTGTTCAAAAACAAATGTATTCCCTTGCATGCAGTCGTTATGAGAAACAACCCCAATTTCACTTTCCTCTTCTCTCGTTTTCGGGATTTTCCACTTGTCCTACACAATTGCCCCACGCCCAGAGTACATCCATCTGGGGAGGGGAAATATTATTATTTTCTTGACATACCTTTCGCCCAAGTCAAGAATCTGTTCAAATGAGGTCACAAACGCCCAATCGGCAACAAATACTGGTAATACAATCAAAAGTTGGATGCTCGTCCTTGCTGTTACTTTTTTTTCATTTTGGTTTGCGGCAATGGTTTTGTCCTCGCCTCTAGACCAGCACATTTGAAGGAAGTTGCTTCCGAATAGAACGAATTGTACAGCTCTACTTACAGTTAAGGTACACACACCAGGCAACATTGGAAAGTGATTTAATACCGTAAGGATAATAATTTCTTTTCGTACCCATTGTACTTTGTATACAGATGAAGTATTGGGCGAGGGCACACAGCTCAGCTGGGGGGACTATTGAATTAATGTGCAGGATGCTTCATAATGGTGGAAAGCTTCTTGTGGGAACGACGAGGAGCCGAAGGTAAATGAGTGGATTGCTTTGGTTTTTCGGACGGTTTTCACAATGAAGACGTATAGTGTTAGGTATGTAATTAAGAATGTCCTTAAAGTGCCATTAAAAATCAATTTGCTTCATTTGTGGTTGAGTATTCGTGTGCTGGTGGTGAGTATAAAAGCCACGGATTTTCAATTGTGCTGCTGTATGGATGGTGAGATTTGTTCGATTAGAAGAGGACAACCGATTTTATTTATTTGTGCGTACAAACACAGTGGCGAATGTGGGATATTTTCGCTTTTTGAGTTTGTGACTTAACTTCGTTTAGAGATTATCTAATGTGGGTACACTAACCAAGTCAGGGAGTTTAGTGGGGCAGAGTTGAAGCCCAACCTAGAAATAAGATTTTGGAAAATTTACTGTACGTCCTGCGGTGCTTGTCTTAGGGTTTTAGCTTATAATAACCGACACTCTTCTGATGAATCGAATAATAAAGCTTTGATTACTGCGGCGCAGGTGCAAAATTTTTGTTTCGACCCTTTAGAAGGTCATAGAACAAATCCTATATTTTAATGATCAGACTTCGCAACCATGAAGACCAAAGTCAATTCCAGGCAGTAGATTGTAAATCTTCTAAGGACAAACACTGTCCGAAAATTAGTTTCAGTTTTGTTGTAGTTAAAATGTTGTAAATATATCTGGCATCTGGCGTTCTTTAGAAAGACACAAGTGTGTAGTTTAAAATTTAGCAAACAGAGCTTTTTATGTACGGACTTTGTCGTATTTATTATTGCAGAAAAAAAATCAACTAGCAGGTATAGTTATACATTTGCAAACCTCTGTCATAGAAAGCCATTCACCTATGGGGCCAAGTTATCCCAAATCCATCGCCTTAAAGACAGTACGATCGAAGCTCAGCAACTGTGCACGCCTTTATGCAGCATTCGTCATAAACGCCAAATCTTCGGCGTCGAGTTTGTGCGATTGAGTTCGGATACATCTTCGAGAGGAACGGTGACTTCTGAATAACTGACTGCAAGTCGTCTTCAACGTCCATGTAGTAGTCGACTGGATCAACTTTGAATATAGAAAATCGTTTTAATTTAACAAACTGGGCAGCATTTTGGTGCCTACTTACTTGATTTCTTGGTTTTTGTGCCGAATCCGCTCTCGCAGATCAGAGCCAGTGCGTCGGATAGTCGACTGCCGCACAGCCTTCCTAATCCCTGACATGGCGAAGTATTGGCGCTGATTATTACCAGCAAGCACAACCAACGTATGGACACGAAAACCTTCGATGAATTCGAGGACATGATGCTTTTAGAAAGATGTTTTACAGACTGCAAATGAAGACAATCTGATGCTCAGCACCTGCATGTGTTCAGTATTTATACGCAGAAATTTTCTCGAATTTTCTGTTTCTCTCGTCGATTTTTCTGGCTCATCTTAGCTCATTCCTGCGAATTTCTCGAATTTGCAATGCAAATATTTCGCGTGTCATCTTATGCAGTTGATATATTGGAAAATTATTGTTGTGAAGGCGTATTTTAATTTATCTTCGATGGGACTGAAGGGCGATGCAAATTATTCGCGAGAAATAAAATCAATGGCTGCTATTCACGCCCGCACTCATAAATGGCTAGGAATAGAGTTTTTGTTGTGGAATAGAACGGTTCATAATAGACCTTGAGATGGGATCATGTAGACTGAAGAGTGACATAATCTCTAAAGTTTTTACCTAAAAAGAAATCAAAAACCGGCACAAATGTTGAGTCTACAAAAATCTAGAAATAGTTAAATTTAAATTAAATTTTTTATCATTTTTCCTTTTTTTTCTTATAGTTTTTACAAAAATAAAACGGGTATAATATTTCATGATTTGCTCGAAAATTTGTGAACATAATTAGTCTGAAATTAAATTTCTGACACTTTTTTTTCTTGGATTTGATGAAACCCATACCAACCTCCATCTTCTTAATCCAAATCCAGTAGCGACCCCGAGCAGGTGAGCTGCAAGACCCTGAATTTAGTCATTTCAAAGTTTTCTTTGTTGATCTTCTTTTACGATATTTTTTTTCTTTCTAGTTTTCATCTTTTTTTAGGATTTTGCTTTCAAGACATCACGGTAAGCCCTTTAGGGCAACTGATGAATTTTCTAGAGTCTTACCTTGAAGTGCGCACAAAAACTTCGGGTTTCACTGCAATTCAAGCTCATGCACAGACGTTCCTCGCATCTAAATCGCACAAGATCCTATAGGGTTGCCTTGTTTGAGTCGGATGGAATATAATGAAGTTGTTACATTCAAGAATATCGACTATTAGGGAGCAATTTTAACTTGCGTTTATCACACCTCGAGTTGAAAACAAGTCCCATCAACTTCCGAACATCGTTGCAACCAGGGCCCTCTTAGGCTATGCCGGAGCCCTTGAGCATACAAGAATTTGGGGCCCAATTGGAAAGGTTAAAAAGGGAATGACGAAAACATTTCAGAGGCTCAAGTATATTTTTTCAGTAGATTTAGCGGCAGAAATAATTTTTTTTTCAGGAGGTGTAGCGTTAAAATAAAGCCTTCAGGGGCTTCAGCAAAAATAAAGGACATTTTGCGCCTCGGGTCAGATGGGTACCATTCTTAATGGGCGGCGGCTTTAATTTAGTGTTCGGTAGAGCTAAATTTGTGTTCATCTTTAGAAACGTCTTAAAAGCTGATCACACAAACCGTCAATTTGACAGATAAAACATTGCGCGACTTGCACTCAACGAATTACATAGATAATATAACTACAACAGTGTTTCCAAAGCGAGTTCTATGCCCATGTCAGCTCAGAAGCCAGAAGTTGTAAGAAATCTATATCAGAACTCAACACTGCATCAAACCCAGTTATAGGTATCTACCTACTCTCAACTCAAATTTAATCTGATATAGCTACACCTCCGATTAAACTGTCAAAAGTCAATTCCAATTCCAGGTTATTCTCCTTCAGTTTAGGAAATTTGTAAGCAAAATCTCAATCATTTGGATTTGGCCCTTCTCCAGGCCCCCGGGGCGGCGGTGTCAAAACTTCTGTTCTCTTGCTTAACCCTCATCTCCATCGTTTAGGTCGCTCTGCATATGGGCACTTTTATTGGGCCCTCGTCCTAATTTCATATTCATCAGCAGCACGCATAAATGTTTAATCCGAATCGTCTTCATCAAAGTTTCTCTCTTATTCGAAGGTTTTTTTCCGCGCTCTCATTTCCATAAAAGAAACAAGAGCCAAACCGCCCTCCCAAAACAACTCATTTACCATAAAAGTAGCAAAATTATGTATGTCCCTCACTGGCAGCCTTAAATTTTCCTAATCGTTCGATCTGCCTGTGGTGGGTGGCCCTTGCGAAAGAGAAAAACACCAAAAATTGCCAAAACCTCAATCATAAAATCTGTCAGTCTGCATGAAAAATCACTCAGCAATTGTGGTGTACCGTGGATGGTGTGCTTGTGTGTTATGACGGACTTGGGACAACTAAAGAAAATCCATTTAAATTGATATTTTTTGTGGCTGGGTCACGTCGGGCTTACTTTGGCTGTTGGCTCATCCCCCGGGGTGCAATATGGCCGTATATTGTCTGTATAATTTCTATAAATTAGCGTGTAAAACAATCTCTATCGGTAAATCAAATAAACTGCTATCAATCTTTGGAAAGTGACAGCCTCACAATATGGGTAGAAAGAAGACGAAAAGAAAGCGCAAACATTTATACCTGAACAGTGGAGGGGGTGCATTCCTAAAATGGCGTATAATTATGTGAGATTGGGTGTGTTTGTGTATACGGGCTTGAACGAGGGAAAATAGTTTGTAACCTGTTTGGAGAGGGAGCGGCTCTTATGCGGGCACCAGAGAGTTGGTCGGCTAGAATTATTTTGCAGGCGCCGAGCATGGGACTTGTGGTTAAAAACATTTTTTTTATTACCTAACTGAAGAAAAACTAATTATGGAATTAAAAGGAATTAGGTACCGACAAAGATGGCTGGGTGTTGAATGAGGGCATTCTTGCATTGTTATCAATTCCACCTATATCCGCCATTCGGTGAAAACCAATACCTACCAAACGAGGGCAACAAGAATAATATTTTCTTATAACTCCGGCAACCGGCTAAACTCAATCGGTCTGATGAAGAAATCTCGTTCCTCCGTCAAAAATCGTTGCAAAGAACAACGAACCCTTTGGGGACGAGACAGGGATTAAGAGTTTTTAGTTCATGGAACCCACTGGCACAAGGCAACGTTGAAATTAAATTTGTAGGTCTAGGTATACGAACGAGTATGCTGATGACATTAGTAAAACCGCGGCGAGCTGTCAGTGGCGGAGGAGGCAAAGATGGGTCTGGCTGGTTACGACAACAGCAAAGCGAAACATGTACTGGCACTGCCTGCTGGAAAGAAAGCTTTCAACATGCAGAATCATGACCCCCATCTGAAAGTAAAGCCCATGCAACCAAGCAGGTACAGTACGACATTCAGAAAATTTAATTGTAACGCCAACAATTTTCATTGATTAAAATGAAATCGAAATTTTTTTATTAAAAACTGTTTCGTTTTTATAAATCTTAACATTGATTTTTAGACTTAAGAAAGAAAAAAAAAAAACAATTTATTGTCTTGCAAATATTTGCGAATCTGTTTTGGAATAGATTTGTTTTGAAAGTGAAGTGTATTTCGAAATAAAAGAAACAGAACCATGCAGTTTTGCTGCTTATGTACTAGCGATTGACAGAACGTGACAGTTTCGATTTTGTTAATCGCTCGCTCTCTTTCTTCTTTGTAAAAGAAGATTCTTCCCTCGCGACTGCTAAAAACTACCTTTGAGTGATTTCATTTCAAGACGGATTTGTAAAGTAAATTGATGAAGGATATCAAATTGTTCATAAAATGGAATACATCGCTTTTGGAATACAAGTGGAATGCATCGCGTTGATTCTCTAAAACACTTTTAATATTACGCTGAATGACAATTGAATACTTCTTCACTTCAATCTTTTTTTTTCTGATTGAAGAACCTATCCCTGTATTAGGCAGAAAAATATTATTCTTGATCAAAAGACGATAAAAATCGCTTCCGACGTTTTGAAAGAGAACTGATTCGGTGGGATGGAATATTTACTTACGATTTTCAGAGTCTATACCTGTAGCAAAAGTCGAGTTTGACAAGTATTGGTGACTAGAAGCTGGGACACTTATGCTGCATTTACAAAGCAAGCGCATTTTCGCACGAGATAGGAGATCCGTTTAAATGCTAATAAAGGCGTAAAAATGAGATCACAAATCAGACACTTAGAGTGTCCTGGCGTAATTACAGATAAGCAATCGCTTGAAAACATTTCTATTTCTGATTTAAAACATGTGCAATGAGAGTAGTAATAAGTGTCAGTAAATTAAACCAACAATTCATCAGTTTTAATAAATAAATCAATGATTGTTTGTTCATCACTTCCGGAAGAAACAGGACTGGTACGTTGAGTCAAATAGCAAATTTTCTGACATTCCCTACACTCTTTTCATTTCGCTTTGTTAAATTTATTATTTATGAAAGAGGTTCGACTTTATGAAACAATTTAATGTAATACAGTTCCCTCTGCAGCCTTTAACTATCATCAGCAAAACCATTTCCGCCTCCAACATGCATACGATTAAAATGATCTCCAATTTATTCTCTTTACAGATACTATCGTGCCAACACGGTCCGCTACCAAACAGACATCTGCGAAGGTATCTGCATGCTGAATCACTATTGCGCAATTACTCGCATAGATTACAAGGAATTTCGCCAATGCCTAGAGAAAGAACAAAGCGCATTACGCTCCCATTCGACGGCGATACAATCATGCCCGCTATTAGTGCTCCTACTTGCGCTGGCATTATCCTGGAATACAGCAAGGCAAATCCTACAAAAGCACATCCATCATAGCCTGCAGTCGGCGACCGTGGTTCTAGTTTCCGCTTTCAGTGGAATTCTTCTCTCAATCCTGTCGCGATTGCAAATTCCTCACCAATTTGCCCATCGCTATTCAGTACTACCATTCACCGGAGGACTAAAAAATCACTTACTCGCAGGCGATAGTGGACATCATATGTTCCAGTTGATTGGTGGTCACCCTTGTGCAAGCACAAGGCCCATCAACTCGTGTGGTCCTTCCAATGTCCACCCCAGCAGTAGATTGTCCAAGTCCAACTGCACTCGGGCTATGCTGCCATTAACAACAGTCATACGATGGTTTGGTAATGTCCTCTCTAGGGCGTTGGCCACGCGAAGCGGCATACACAACCAACGGTTTTTTAATTGCCAAAAATTGTATTTAACTTTAGTAGAGTTAGTTAGATGTAATTGCATTAAAATGTACTTAGACATAGTTAAGTGTAGTGAATCTGTGTGCTCATTGCTAAAGGACACTGCTCGCCGGTGTGCGCAACAAAGTCTCAAAACAACGATATTGTCCTTTGTTTAAGGTTTTCCAACACCAACACAAAACAAATCTGTATGCTATTCTAAGTGATTTGTTTTGATTTGTTTATCGGTTTTGTTCTTTTTGGTTGATAGAAATTTGAATAAAAAATTACTGATATTGAAGTACTTGTATAGTGTGGGTGATGATGGACGACAAAGAAAACCAGTGGCGAGTATCTGTGTTATATATTAAGTGCAGCGAAATTAAATATGCAAATGCGGATCGTTTGAGTGGAACTTATGGAAAGTCTGTAAATCTTAGCTTAAGGATATTATATATGTGTGCGTGTAATTTTAGTTAGAAATTAATTCCAAACATCCGGCTCATGGGAAGATTGTAGACAGATTTTTAAATTTATTTTGTCTTAACCAATTTTAGTTACTTATATGCTTGCCACTGAAAGTTCCATAGTCTCCAGCTTACCAACTGACAATGGCGACATTTTCCATACCTAGAAAATTACCCACTGCGACCTATAAAATATTTTAAGTAAAAATATGAAATATGTACTGTAATGTGTGGATTTTCTTTTGTGATCGATGAGAAGGTGTTGACTGAAAATAAAATATTTACCAAATTATGTGAGGATTCATTTGGAAAATTTGTTTGGTTGAAAATACAAAGAGTCCAACCATTATTTTCTAGAAAATGCACCAATTCAACAAACTCTTGACAAATGTAAATATTTTGTATAGTTTTTGTGTCGTTGAATTAATATCGTTTTCTTTTTATAAGAAAATTTAGAAAAAAATTTCCATTTCTAGCTCCACGTCTGTTGAACTATTCTGCATATACTTCGATATTGATTGGGATGTGTTTACATGTAATCCTTCTGATCCTTGATGTAAAGATAAACTAATTGACAAAATATGAGGCAAAATATTCAAATTTGTTCAGCTTGCTTAGATTTAAAAGGCAACATTTTAACCGAGCTTAAAGAAAATTGTTTCGAAAAAAATATTTTTTCATTCAAAGTAAATGAAGACCAATCAGCGAATATAAAAAAAGAAGCCGAGACCCAGTTAAAACGTTTTCAGTTAAATTTACTAAAAGGAATGATAACACGTCATTTTTAGCTATATCGGGTTTGACTTCAGCTACGGCGTTAATATCGCATCTGTATTTTAACATCGCATCTGTATGTATGTTAGGGTGACCATCGTATCTCTTTAAAAATTATCTTTTTTCGGCCCTTTTTTGTTTCGTATCTATGTTTGTTCTCTTTTTTATTTTTAGTTATTGGTTCAAACAATATGATAAATAAATACGAACAGACTGAATTTTGTAGCTGTTAAATATCCCTTTTGAATATGAACTGTGAATTGTTAATGTAACATAAAATATATTTTTAAGTTTTAGTGAGGGTATTTTTTAATTTTGTTTTTTGTCCTTTATTTTTTTACAAATGCTCTCTTTTTTAATATCTTTAGAGGACAATTTTCTCTTTCTCACAGTTGGACACCCTAGTCTAAGTGAACCTCATCGAGGACCACCCTTAAACCAAAAACCAAAGGCAATAGCATTTATTGAATGTTAAATGCTTTCCCCTCTAAAAAAAAATACGCCTCAAACATTTTCCTCTCATAACCGTACGATCGTACTGTGAGGCACTATTTACATTTTGCAAGAACAGCTGTTACATTTTCGTTTCACTTGAGCCCCAAAAAGTACTAGAAGGACACCAGAACACTCCCAAGATTGAATAAAGGTACGTGGAGAACTGTCTGAGCAACCTAGCTCCTTAGCCAATCTCCATACATTCAACTATGTAGCATCAATAACAACGAACGTCCATCAAAGTATAGCTCCCAACAAAGTGAAAATAATCCCATTTACCAGGCTTGCACGCTTGAAATGCATTACTTCTGCATAATCGAATCAAACACTGCAAAACCATTCCACAAAGAGGATAAATCGTTGATAGCTCAAAAAGACCTTTGCAAATATGGAAGGAAGAAAAGTCCTGTTAGCCAGTTCCCCCTAAATCCGTTGGCCATGGCTGCAGAACGAGGCGTATAGCTCAGAAATAGTGATGTGTGATGCTTGCCAGCGCGCTCCTATAATCAAATGTGAATTGAATTCCATTTTAGATTCCGATTCCCGTCCCACACATTCCAGATCCCAGTGCAGCATTGCATGTCGATTTCGAAAATTACATGTGCGCCATTGTGCCCCACACGTCGTCGTCGCACATACTGCTCCTGGTCAGAGGGATTGCAGATTGCACTATCCATATGGTGTTCGTGTATGGCAGCTGGTTACAAATGAAACTCTTACAAATGCACAAGCCCACACGGAGGCACGATGACCACTGCCTTGCCGCGCCGGCCGCTTTCCTGGACAGATTATTGTTCCTTAACAGTGAGGCAAAAGAAAAGGATTTTCCGAAGCGGTCGACTGTAAAAGGTGCCAACGAGAGTAAAGTAAAATAGGGCCACTGAACAGTGACAAGAGAAATGCCACACACTATGGCCCGACTGTCCGATGTTCGCCCCCGCACCCACTCACGACCAGAAAGGATATTACATTTTACTTCTACGACTCTGAGGATAACCTAATAATATTTAATTGTTATAAAATATCACATTGCAGGGCATTGCTGGTGTGCGGCGGTGGCGGCAGCAGCAGCTTTGTCTTCTAAGTCATCGTAACTGCGGTGTTGTTGTTGAATGGGGAAAACTTTTGTTTCCGCTTTTGCAGGAATAGCTTCAATGTGCACTCTGGTTATTGTTTATAATCCAGTTGAGTGGGTGGTGTTCCGCCGCCGGCCCTTCGACTGGACACGATTCCCCTCTGGACTTGTATGCCTCGGTGCAATTCCATTTGAGGAATATTTCCCTCAAATTTTCTCGAATTTTTTGTTCTCTCTCCTTTTCTTTTTTGTTTTACTCTGTTCCCTGTGTTTATTGCATTTTATTGTACCTAGGGAAAATCCATGCCATGGTGAACACTTTTTTTTTGTTCTGTCACTGTTCCCACTGCTGTAGTGGCTGTTGTTGTTGTTGTTTTAGTGTTTTTACAGGTCGCATGAAAAATGACCGAAACTTTCTCGAACAACCTAAAAGGTTTCGATTATTTATTTCGATGATTTGGTTGCTGTTCGTTGTTCACTATAAGGGTGGCAGATAGAAGGTTTGTGTGTTCAATTTATTTATTTATTTATTTTTTGCTCGTTCAAGGACTTGTTTTGGTCCTCTTTGAAGGATTATTTCGTGGTGTTTTTTCTGATGATTTATTGGAAATTTTATTCCCTCTGTTCTCAAACTGTCGTTAAAATGTTTTGTGTGTAAATTAAATTGGACTACTTTTGAATGGGATTGGGTGGGGGTAGGGGGTGGGAGGATTGCGCTCGAGCTTTTAAAGCGGCTTATCGATTATGTATAGGACACGGTCACATGAGTATAGCCGTAGTTGCAGGATATTAGTTGGTGATTTTATCATCTTTTTTGAAGGGAGAGTTTTCCGTTGGCATTTAACTATTTTTTTTTTTTGTTGCTTGAACTCATGAGAGTCAGTTATTCAATTGTTTTTTTGAAGTTTTACCCCTCTGATTGTTTTGGTAGTCAAGTTTTTTTTTGTTGCTAGCTCTGTTAACAATGCCGATAAAAAGTTAAATTATTAATGTACTAGCTTTACTCTATTGGGGGGGTTAAGGATTAAGTAGAGTGTTTTGTGATATCGGAGGTAATGGATTGCAGCGAGCTAGCGAACCGTATTAGGAGGAAAGAATTAAATTTTCAACAGCCATTCCCGGTCATGCAATGTAGGTTTGTAATAAGTGTAACTTTGTTTTTTTTTTTTTCTTAGCCTGATGAGGGGGATTCCGTCACTTGCCGGATAGATGGAATACTGTGACCATACTTTTTTTGTATTTAGTGTGGGAATTCCTTGGAGTAGCGAGATTGGTGCGATTTTCTTTCCCTGATGGGAGCTTATCAATGAGAAATAAAAAGAAAAATTCATCGACAAATCATAAAATAGCTAAGAACTGACTCACAGTGCCACCAAAAACACAGTGGCACCCAACAATATCCATTAATATAAAATTCGTTAATGACTGATTGCACTATTACATGTTTGTGTTTATTTTTTTTTTACCTAAAAAGCTTAGCAACGCATGAAAAGTGTACACGCAGAAAAATCGCTTGTTAAAAATCAACCAACTTTCGGTTAAAAACTACCAAGTGATACTGTTAATGTCGCTCCTGCGGAGTTAGTGGATTAAAAATAGCCGAGTCAACTTATTTAACGAAACTCGGTAGAAAATAACCTTTTATCTTTGAATTCCAATTTTTCTCGGCTGTAAATTGCAAACTAACTCTATTGAATTTAACCAGATGGTCGATACAGAAAGAGTGTGTTATTTTTAACAGTACCTATGCACTTTACCTATTTACATCGGTAGTATTTAACAGCGAATACTCGTTGTTTTTCAACAGAGACTTGGTTTTTAACCGAGCAAAAATCGCACTGAGCCAATTTTTGAGCGTGTGTCTAAATCCACTGCAAACTGAAGCCTTCCATCCTCTGTGATTCCAAACCGCTTTAGTTTATGAACTAGAACTTGGGTCGCTGTGAACCTTGCGATTCTAAAGATATTATAACTAGGTATATAGTCTACGTCTTAAGGCTTTTTGGACAACATCCATGGCTTGGTACAGCTCATAGAGTTGGAGGACTTATCGCCCCTTTCATTTTATACTCCACCTCCTAAGAACGTCTGAAATATTGTCTGCGTTAGTCGAGAAGACAGGCCCAACACTGCTTTGAAAAGTGGCCTGAGTAAAAGGTTCCAGTCGAATTCGAGTGCACCTTTTAAGAGACGACGTCACAACCATCCTAATTCAAATCGTTCTAACACATCTCTACACCACCGAGATGACCTCCTACGTTTCACCAGGTTGTCAGTTTACTGGTACCTTACATCTTGGGTACCTTTTTATGTCGCGAAAAAGTTGGCATACATAGTCAAAAATCATGCATTTCATATCGTAACCACCTCATAGGCATATAAACCTTGTGTTTTTCCTCACTTCCAATCCACCCAACTCCTTATATTTACCTACCCCTGATTGATTCACGACTACCGTACATTTGAGTTGACGCATGGATGAACTTTCCACATTCCTCTCGATGAATTGTTTCACCATTAAGATCACATTAACCCCAGCTACAAGCAACATCTAATGTATAGAAGCACCCTCTTTACGGTATTTTAATTTTGCGCCTTATGGTGAGCAGCATAAAATGAATAACATCCATGCCACCTACATACACATCGACACGGTCCGCATTCAAACTTACAAGTCGTAACGCAAAATCGAAAATCCTCACTGCTGAGCCCATCGCGTCGGGTGAAACTTCGAACAACAAACACCGCCCGCCCATATGGGATGATTCGAAATAATAAAATACACATTAGCAACGCGTTGTTATTTGCTTTTGCTTTCGCCATCATCATCATCATCATCATTGCCGTTGCCATAGCCGGGGTATGGATTTTTCCAGATTATATCTGAAAATAAGGTCAGGACGCTACTCTTGTTTGACGCTCAAGAAACAAGCGAATCAATTCTCATAAATACGAGTACCAACACCCGCCGCCCACAGGCGACTGAGCATCAGTACCACTCTGTTCGCACATTCCAATGTCAATGCTGATTTATAGAGAACCGAGCAAGGACACAAGGCCGATAAGTACAAACTGGCTTGCGAACAGGGTAAGTAGAACTCCTCCCGGCGACATCTGTTGGCCTTCGTTATCATGTCGTGGCACTTAATGTCGTAAAGTGTTTTTCGATTTTTCAACTGAGACATCATCAGGCAATTTCGCTCATTTGTATTCCACGCGCATCCACTTGTTCGTTTTGCCTCCTGTTACTGTGTTCTCTCTCATCGGTGGGGCAGTTTCCCAGTTTGACTTGGGATATACGATTATAACACCAATCGACCTAACTGCCACCAATTTTATTAGTGTGCGCCCTGCCCTAGCCTCTTGGATCGTGTTGTGTTATTGCCTGCGCCCTTTTCGCAACAATAACAATAAAAATAATAAAAATAACAATTCGAATATCCTTTGCAATAAAATAAATTAAAAATCGACACACGGCAGACGCAGAGGGTAGTGAACCTCACGAAGACTTTGAATTGAATTTCTATTTATTAGTGGCTCCTTATTGAAATAGGAATTATTTATAGTGAATAGATATCTCTTGGAAAAGGTGAGAAACCGCGTGTGGGTGGAATTAATTCTTCCAGGTACCAGAAGTCTTTCCCAAATTTGTTAACCGAACTGAAATGGATTCATAAAAACGGCTTTAATTGAACTTTACGCAGTAGGGACCGTATGTTGTTAGTCTGTACTCATCCATTGTGGCAATATGTATGTAAGGTTAGATTTAACTGACCCTTTGTGATACGCGTGGGTTGCATTCCAGAACTCCCACATCACCGCAGCCTCTGCGAAGTTCTTCCTCCTTCAGCGTTTTCTTGGTGATAAATAGTGTGTCCCGTTTAGATTACTCGGAGAGTAGAAAGATATTTTCTGTCATTTCGCATAAGTCTCGCAGTCGTTGTTTCGCGAAAGGATGGCTTCATTTAGTAACACACGTAAGCATGGCAGCACACGTTTGCCTATATTGTGGCCTTTTCCCCTTTTCAATCTTGATGGCACCGGGCGGAAAATTCATAGAGGGCGGATTGTGGAATGCCTTCATGTCCTTGGGTGCAGAACAGCACTACCTTTGTTTTATATTCGAAGAAAACTGAGCTCATCGTGACAGTCCTTTACAAGCTTTGATTTTATGTTGGGACAATTAAGGCTTTTATAGCTGTTTACCTGTCAATATCGAAGGTGATATCTTTCGCAGACATACGGGCTGGTTTTGTCACTGCTACGGTCCTTTTGGTGGAATTCTTCTTCTGTAAAAAAAAAAAAAAAAAAAAAGATTTTTAAAAGCATCCACGATCTTTTAACTTTTTGAGTTAACTTTTTCGAAGTTCATGGTGAGTGGTGACTTAAACTCCTCTGATTTCGGTTAACCTGACTGCATTGTCTAAAGCTCCACTGGACAACTGCCGTTCGTAGCTTGAGACTGTAAGTAAGAGGTCTTCGTGACTTAATTTATATTTACATTTCTGTAAATCTTCAACAACTTTTCTTTTCTTCGGGTTCAGGATCTGTAATTGTCCTGTATCTACTTAAATTGTTGTAGTTCAAATTCATCTAAAAATGTGTCTTTAGTTCAGAAAGTGAGTTTGAAATTTTTTGTTTACCTGTAGCCTATATAGAGTTTTTGTTTCATAGCTCTGTTGTCCGATCTGGCTTGGTCATTGCATTCCCCGACGTCATTTTCAAATCTTATTTTTCTCAAGTAGGTATCTACTTAACATAATTCCCTTTTTGAACTTAAGTTCTGTTTGTCACAACAAGAAATATAGCGAATTTTATGGAACTTCTAAAGAGAAGAATAAATCCAAGTCATCTCCGAAAATAGCCACATAGATAAAAATAAGCAAATCCCAACCATCCATATTTGTTCTCACATATTTTATCACTTCCTTTTTATTTATTTTTCGACAATAATTTTCATTTCTACGATTATGTCCGCTTTCAATTTTATTACGCTCATCTTCCCATTTGCTGAGCAGGAGCAAAAAGAGGTAATAAAAGAAATAAAATAATTCATCGTTCTTTGATGTTTCAAAATGTTTTTTTTTTTCCAAATCAAATATATTCATACAAAAAAAAAAACAAAAAAAACCTACAAATTAAAATTAATGAATTAAGCAGTGCACGTATGCATTAAATAAATTTACGTGCAATTAATTATTCTAGCTAATTGTTAAATGTTGTTATTATCTTCCTTGGTTGAATAAACTAAAAACAAAAATATAAAACAAAAAACAAGAACTAATTTGATATTTTTATATGAACGCTGAATTTAATGACTGCTACCATTAAACACACAAGAAAAATAAAACCAAATTTATATGTAAAATAGCATTGCCACAAATATTGCCCCAATCATGTTTAAAGAAATATGAATTATTTAAATTAACCCATAATTAATATTAAGTGAGGAAAAATTTCTTGTAAAAAAAAAAAAAAAAACATAGCACATGAATGGAAATAAATTTTATATAACAAGGCGTGTTGGTGTGGTTGTGGGATGGTAGACGATGTTTGGACACTCAATAATGGTATACAGATCCATAGCAGAGATAATGGAAGACAATTGGGTGAAATTAATTATGCCACAGTGATGATGCTCGCTGTTTTTTTTTTTTTTTTTGTTGTTGTATGGCTTTCCTTCTGTAAATCATGTAAATACATTAAAAAAAAATAATTAATTATCGAAAACAATGTAACAATTAATTAATTTCCAGCCCAAAACTATGCGCACTTAATTGTATTGGTGCATTCTTTTGTTTGACATTTTGTATTTATGTAGCAAATTTAAAATGAATATAGCAAAAGTGTATTATGTCTATAAGGTTTTGGTGAATGAAAAAACTTCGAGTACTCGAAACGATAGAGTGGCCGCACTCAATAGGACATGAGAATAAATAAATTAAATAGATATATGAAACCTATACGATTGTTTGTTACGTGTAAATAAAGTATGTATATTAAATAAAAAGTAAATAATAAAATATATATTCATATATTAATTTACTATATATATAAATGGATATGTTTTTTCATTGGATCGTATTAAGAGTGTTGTTTTTGTGCTTCTCTTTGGCTGTGAGCCTCAAAATCGTCAAAATATGACTATAGGTAGAGGTGTCATTTTTTTTATACAAAGGCGAGTGTTCCGCGAAGAGCAACTTCGTTTATAAAATTAAATGCTAAAAACATATACTAAGCGATATCTTTTGAAGCACATCTTTTGACATTTTGCCCGTGTAAATCTCACAACTCTATTCTTATTATTTTGGAAACTGACTAGAAACAATACTATTATTTGGATTTTTAAGGAACTATTCAAAGTTCTTTGCATAGATAGACAAACCGCAATCAATTCCTTTAGATCATTATTTGTCGATCATGCCCAAGGAGTTTAAAATTTCTTTTTAGGTAAACCACAGCTTATTGTAAGGTTGATAATGAAAGAAGACAAACTTGGATCTTAAACGGCTTAAGACATGCCTCTTATCGTCTTAATAGACCAAATAATACGAGTATATTGTAAGACTTAGAGGTTCTAGGGCAGAAGTTGAAATACGCCTCAAGCGAGAACCCTTGTGGAGACGTTATTTCCACACTGCATTAAGCAATTTTTTAAAAGGCGTTCTTCTTAAAACAGCTGTCCTAAACAACTACCTAATAAGACTCATAAGGTTACGATATTTTGAACAAGGAGACGTAACAATTAAAAACCGCAATACTTGAGCAAAAAACAGGGCCTCAACAAAACTGGACTCATAACTTTGCAAAACCTGGGCACCATCTACCAAGCCTAAGCCCTGGCTACATTCGGATATAATAAGACTTTTACTGACAAAAACCAGCTTCGAATGATGGCCAGTATTCAGTAAAGTAATCTACTACCAGACGTTTACTGCCAACCAGTGCAATGAGGACAACTTCAATCGCAGGACTTCAGGCTAATTTCTCACCTACACCTTTTAGACGTTTTTAAAAAAATTATAGACAGCAATGATTAGCAAGCCGATTATTATGTAAGTATCACAGCTTGCACCGTCAAAGCTTGAAGCAGGAAACATTTTAGAACAAAGGCATACCTCCATGGAAGCTGGTATCAAAAACAAAGCTAGGACCGTTGGAGGGGCATACAATAATAGTCTTCCGTACCAAAGATGCACTCTGAAGAGGCTTCATTTGCGACTGAATTCGTAAGTGCACAACGCATTTTCTATGCCACAGCGCAGGTTTTAAAATAAACAGATGATGGATGACTGAAATTATCAGATATAACGGATGGCAGATGACACAATCCGGATAACTGTTGGTAGCTGTCTGATTGCGTCTGACAGATAAAGAATGGCATTGCCCTTACTCTATAAGGACATTCCTGCATATTTGATCAGGCTTACAAATCTATCCATTTGCAAAACAAAGTCTATAGATATTGTCTTTATGTAAATAATGCCCTATTTTTTTGGTTTACCTGAGAAATTATTTCTAGGTTTGATCTAGATCGCAATTAAGGATTTCAGAACTTACACGGATTTTCACAAAAGCGCAGTCAATTTCACTTATACCACATAATTGTGACAAAGATGACTGTGCTGATAACGATTACAAATGATTTAATTTAACAAAACGAAATGACAAATGACTTCGGGAACTCTGTGAGTTCCGCTGCTGTAAGTCGCCATCAAAAAATAGGAAGGACTACTTAAGGAAAAAACAATTTCTCAAATTTGAATAACAACAAACTCCTTTCCTCGAATTGCGGCTACCTTCATGAACTGTCCCTGTCCTGCACATAATTAATACTCATTCCTCCGATCATTTTGTAACATTCAAATATCCTGACCATTCTGTGTACTCCCACGCACAGGATATACGGCAAGGGGATTGAATAAAAATCACGGCACACCATCAATCAGATTACGCAATAATTTGCGGTTTTCATTTTCTTACGCAGCACGACAGCAACGGTGACGTCTTTCCACGATTCAATCTGAGCACAACGGGACTAAGGTTACCGAACAGAGTAATAAGTTTTCATTTCACCTTGTTTCCTATTCCCTCCTGCTTTCATATTATATTCGAGGGGCGAACATTATTAGATGAAAAATCGGAAGTGACTCGGAGCTGTCGGACTGTCCCCATGCCAGACGGACGAGAAAAACAAATTTTCCCAAAATAGGAAACCGTAATAAATCACGATTTTATCTCCTGTGTTTCGTTTTTTTTTTTGTTGTTTTTTAATTTGTTTCCCGGACAAAAGACTGCGGAACGGTACGTAGATCATAATCTCTGGGGTACAGAAGGAATATTATATTCGTGCGCAGATTTGGTTCTGGTTATTCGCCACGGTTTCGACAGGACGTACTGCCACTCAAATGTCATACAAAAAGATTAGCCTTGCCGGGTTATTTCGAGCATTCAATAGGCAAGAGTATGGTGCTTAAGTTTCTTAAGGAAATCTGCGATAATTTTTTCTTGTTTGATAGAAGTGTGAACTATAATAAATAGTTCATATTTTTCTCGATTTAGAGGCATATTGCAATTGCATTAATTTTTTTATTTATTACTAAGACCTGTATTAGAATACGTTTTGGCATTGCGCTTGAACTGCTTTTCAATCCACTTCATTTGACAATAATGTGTCCCTACGACTCTCTTGCTTGAATTGACCGCGATTTTCTTTGTACTTTTAGCAACTGTAGTGGTCCCTTTTGGAGCCTCATTTCATTAATTTTCTCCTGAGAGCTTCGCACTCTTCTTATTAGATTGGTTTTCAAAAAAGGAAAGGGGAAAGCTTCGCATTTTAAAAATGTTAAAAAAATGGTTTTAAACAAGACAAAAGGCAAAAACACCTTGCAAACATTTCTCGCGTCCAAGGCTCCGTACGCAGTGGAAAACAATTTGATCAATTTCAATGTGTGGATCTGGACTGCCACTTTTAATTTTTTTAAACAACACAAAGTAATGTGAACACATTTCTCCTGCATCAAACGATGACGATTGCCTAATTTGATACTCTTACTATCATTTCGAGAAAAAAAAAATACTTCAACTCTTTTTCCAAAAACTTCTGAAAGGGGCTGACACTTTATTGCAATTGGACTTGATCTACTGTATTTGCGAAAAAAAAATAAATGTACTGCAACAAAACAAAAAGACGATCGAAAGAGCATTATAAAATCGTTCGCCATTAAAAACCGCCCTTAAATAAAAATAAAGCCTCATATAAAATACAGCTTTTCTCTAGATAATTGTTTTTCAACTCTCCGTGGTAGTCACCGCCTCACGTACAAACTATAATTGTAGCAAGGGTCGAAAATATAGGTACATGTCGTATACATGTCAAAGACGTGTTGCACATAGTTGTTTCGTCATGTGCAGACCGCCGCTGAAATACATTGAAAAGATTGTATTTTTGCACAAAAGTCTTAGACGCTTGAATTTTCTTCCTAGCAAGTTCGGCAGTATTTACTTATGGTCGTCTTTAGGGATTTTATCGTCAAAGTCTTTATTAAATATACCTTTTTTACTTTGACACTGCCTGTACGAGACCACTCTTAGACTCATGCTTATTGATGCCCACGACATGACGTTGTTGAGTCCATTCAAACGGAAGCTGTTCCAAACCGAATGTCGAATAAAATAGAGAATTTTAACAATTTTCGGCGTATTCGGAGTCCACGCCAGATGACTGACAATGACCTCTGCTCTCTTTACTCCGTCCGAAACTCGATATTCAAATTATGGTAACTTATTCAATTTATCAAACAATCGGAGGGAACATATCCAGTTTAAAAACGTCGAGCGATTTGCACAACGCACACATCTGAGTTGTCAATGTCGCCCTTTAAATGCTAGGAAGGGTCACATTTTTACGAAAGCTTGCCACGAAATTAAGGATACCCATTTAAAAATTCACTTGATTGGTAATTTGCGAGGTCAGATCAACTCTTCCAGTTTGTCGATATTTCATCTACCAGTGTTAAAGGTACATAAAATATTGAAGGAGGTCAAATTATAGCCGTTATAACCGCTGCAGTTCCCTCCTAGATCCTCCACGGTAACCTCGATCGTAGCTCGAAACTAAAGATTAAGTTCGAGGGATAGAGCTTTTGGTTCTCCCTTTGAACTTATTAATTCAACCAGCTCGCGATGGACCCATTTCTATGGGTCTAACCTGATGTATAGAAAAATATAATACAGAAAACAATAATCTAGACAAAATAAAAATTGTTAAAAAAAATTTTGAAATTTTGGAAAAAAGAAATCTCGACCACCTAAAATCTAGAAAAAAAGAAAACCTCGAAAGCAAAAAATCTAGAATTATTAATAAACATGTTCTGTTTGAATTTGTTTGCACATAATCAAACAAAATATTCAAAATTTATGTTCTGTTGAACCATTATATTAAATTTCGTGATTGTGATTTTTTATGATTATACTTGTTAAAAATTTATTCATTTCAATAAAAAAAATTACAGAATATTCATTTAAGACTGTTCTTCATTACTTTCGGAGTAAGTTTAAGAAATTATAAAAATAACATTTTTTCCAGACTTTCGAGATTTTAATACTTTCTACATTTTGTCCCATTCGAGATTTATGAAATTTATATTCGATATTTTGTCCTTTCTATACTTTAGTCGTTTTTGATAACTTAATGATCCCATTACTATGCATAGTGTTGTAGCAGAGTCCTCTGTTTAAACCGGCCTAACCTAGGTGAATCTACAGACCGGAGTTGAATGTCCTTAAAAACCCGTTTCTCGGGTTTCTACTTTCTCATTCCAATAATGACGCCCACGTTTCTATGAATGCAGATTACTCTGTGGTGACCTTTGTATACCCATTTTCGATAAATAACTTCAGCTGGTATTCCCCCGCCATTAGATTTAGAAGACCCTTATACCAGCTTCGCATAAGTTCAGATTCAGTTGCATGATCCTCGCCTTCTCTTTTGCGCACTACAATAGACTAGAAAACCATCGTTCTTCTCACCAAATTAAGGATAACAAATGGCATTAGGAAGAACCCCGCGTACCTAATAATATATCCTTGCAAATGAACAATTGAAAACGTATTACACTGGTCAACCCAATCACCTTTCTTGCAACAAATAGCTTCCACACAGTTTGTTGCGGCAATCAATCCCCTCTGGGATGTCCACCACCGTAACAAAACAATTTTCTTTAATTATTTCCACCCGCGTATACATCGCATTTCCCAACAGACTTGCTCCAAATTAAGAGCCAACCAAACAGCAAAACAATTACAATTTGTTTTGCGGTCTGGGAATGAAATTGATTCCCGAAGCTTGTGAAACCAGAAGTAAACAGCTGCATCAGGAGGTATAGAGCAAAAAAAAAGGCGGAGTGTATAGCAAACAAGGATCAAATCTAATCAATGGCGTGGGCATGAATTGGCACAAAATTGCTTTTAAATCAATGATTTGCTATCGCAACGGATTCACCTGGGAACTACCCCGCAACCTTCTTCTTCGTTCGCCTCTTTCGACATGCAATCGACATCACTGGGGAAGATAACGTGCATGTGTGCGACTAACATGTTGTATGAAATTGAACTTTGAACACGAATTGAATTGCATTGTGCGATTTGCCACTGTGGGCGGAAATATTAGTATTTTTATTTAGGCATCAGTTTTTGACGTATATCCTTCGACAAAGTGTTCAATTATGCATAAAGGCCTAGCCACTCCAGATGTTGGTGGAAAGATCAATGGCCCCGATTATCCAATATACAACCAAGTCCTCTGACGCCAGATATGGCGTGCAAGCCAACGTCGACAATTACTCGCCATGCAACGCTGCCACAAAACTATGTTGTTTAAACAATGTAGGTAGGTACGTGTTATTTTTTATCAAGGCCAATCATAATTGGAGCGCGAACAGTATTGTTATACCGTTCTATCGTGCATAATGCACAGCGGCCGAAGAAAATTAAGGTGTTCATGTAAAATTGTATCCTGACCATTAGGTACGTGTGAATATCGATTCAATGGAAGCGGCCGACCGCCCTCGATAAGAATACGTAGGCGAAACCTGGAACACGCGGGGTAACGCGTTTATCTTGGCAACAACCGACGGAACCGTTCCTAGTTTGTTTTTTTTTGCACTGGTGCGGGTACTGTTTTTCAAGAACGTCATCGAGTCCGTGTGGGCGCCACCACCACCGACTGCCTGGAAACGTTGTTATGTCATGCGTTGCATGCATGTAGCTACTTCAATTTCCAATTTCCAGTGATAATTAGAAATTTGCATATGAAATTGCTGGCTAAAGCGATGGCAGTTGATTGCTGGGGTATGGTTGCGAAATACTCGATGTGGCTGCTGTTTCAATGAGGTGAGCTAATGGCCAACTATATGCTCTCTGGGCGGTTGGGGTGTAGATACCTAGGATCGAGTTTGAATGAATTAAAGGCAATTTTGACACTTTAGGTGGGAGGATCACACTAACATGCCAGACGGATTTCTGTGGGTTGAAGAATCACTTTATACCGCAATTGAATAGGCAGAACGACATTTGGAATTATGAAGCTGTAGGATATTGTTTGGATTCAATTTATGTCAATGGCCCTGGCACTACAAAAGATTTGAGTTGGAAACGGGATGGTTTTATGAGCTCACTACCCATTTTGGCGGCGCTTTTCTCTAACTTTAGATCCCAAGGCGACGACAAACTTAAGATGTTTATGTTCGTTACAGTATACACTTTTAATAGGTACTATTCGAAATAATTAATAGGGTTTTCTTTTTAGCAGCTACTAATAGAACTTATCCAGACTTATCAAGCTTAGTGATCAGGCAACTACGGTAAATCCATTGCTCTGTAAACTGACGCTACTATACTTACTACTGAATATCTACGATGGTAAGAGGTTTAATACTGCTGAGAACTAGACGGGTTTGGGGCTATTTAAAAACAAACCCTCAATGAAGGCTTCAACCACCAGAAGGTATAGCAAGGGGCTTCCTTGTCACGCTTTACCACCCAGAGACAAGGTGCACCGAAGGCCCCCGAACTATGACAATCCTTTGGCGCTGCTTCTTGACAGTTTATGTCGAAATTCACCTTCGAGTTTTCTCCCTAAATTTGCTATCCGCATACGCCAAACTAGAACCCATTTGCAAAAAAAAAGATAATAAATGAACTGTAAAACTTTAATCACATTGAAATTGAAATTTTGCTGCATTCCTTTTTGTGTAATGTATCTAAATATAACCAATGAATTTTTCGTCGTTTTTGTATACTTAAATTGGTCTTCCATTCGTTTCGCTTTCTTTGCAGTACATATCAGTTCATGTACACTAATGACCAAAATTCCAGTAAAAAAGAGCAAAAATCGAAAAATACAAAAAATGCTAAAAAACCATTTTGCAATTTTCTGTCTTAAAAAAATGCTTTCTAGTTTTCGAAAATACTAGATCTAGCATTGAAAATGCCAGAATGGCATCACTGGTGACCTCTGCAGCGACCACTCTGTTTATTTCAAATATGACTCTTCGAAATGTCAACTGAATATGCAGGCAGGATTTTCTTGACTACGTTTGTCGGCTTCCCCTCCATATTCTATACACGTCAACTGCAAAAACTATTCACTTGAAGACTTCCGAAACTAGTGTCCCAAAGCCATTGTCGAAACCGACTTCAACAGAAATTGTGACATTGTCAGGCAGGAACTTTTATGTTCTGCATTTCGGCAACGCCTATACTATTGATTTGTATTAAGAATTTTAAGAATAACCATCAACATTTCTACATCTATACTTATAATAAAACTGTAGACAATTTTTTTGTTATCTAATGGCGTGAAAACTACTGCACAGATTTCGATGAAACTTTTTTTTGAAATGTTCCTTAAGATTCTGTGCAACATATAGGCCATTCCTTTCATTGCCATGCCTATTTTTTTGGAGCGTTTTTGACCAAAATGTGTTTTTTTTCTGACTTTACTGCCTTTAACTCGCCATTGCTCAGATAATTCTTAATCAATGCAAACAAAACAAAATACTTAGGAGAGCCAACACTTTTATTGTTATTTCAAGCCATCAATCAGCTTTCTATGTCCTTTAGAAGCTGAGCTACAACCTAAAATCTAACCTGAAAAAAAAAAAATTATTTTCTTAAATCGAATATTATCAGCAGCCGCGGTTCTTGATCGTTGTTCTGCTTTGGGGTGGTTTGGTGGCGCACATCGCACAGGCATATTCATATGAAAAAAAAACTGCGTGGTGTTTTCTCCAAATTAAGTGAAACGAAAGAGAAGTACCTATGGGACGAGAATTAACATATGTATATTGAATCAACAGCAACAATGTGTTTCTGAGGAAATGCGCAGATGGCTGATGACGATTGCCGTGTGGTGATCAGCGTTGCCATAAGTGCAGATTTGTCTGCATTTTGCAGATTTTCAACCTTGCTGCATGTTTTTAAAAACCAGAAATCTGCGCTTCAGATTTTGTCTGCATCCGCAATAATATATTTTGTTCTTTTTAACAAATTTTAACACTTGATTTCGCTGTATGCTGTTATTTTCGTATTCAGCTTTTTTGTTTTTTTGTTATTGTTACATACATAAAAAAAAATTTTTTTGACGGAAGATTTTTCTATAGAAAACATTTTTATGGCAACATTGGTGGTGATGGACGTATGGTGGAGGTGGTGTATATAGAAATTGAGTTCATGGTTTTTGTTTTAGTGGTTGTTATAGTACATATCTACTTTGATACCTACAGTAAAGAATTGAAGAATTCAAGAAGTAAAGACGATATATGTAGGTGAATTATGTTGTTTGATTTACGTATTGTTGGTGTAGATACAAATTTCCGTTCACGCTTTTGTTTTAGTGGTTGTTTTGATATTGCCTACGTTGTACCTACAGTAAGGATTAAGGAAGTGAAACTTTAGTACTTATGCTGTTGAATTAAATTTTCTTAAATTGGTGTTTTAGGTAAATAGATTTGTTTGATTTATTGTTTCACATTGACAATGTTCACCGCTTTGTTTTAGCTAGACTGTTGATTTTAAACAAATATGCCGTTGAGAAAACGGTCAAATCTCTCTCAAAGCTCAACAAGATCTAGAAAAATGAGACGAGTTAGATCACAGAAAACGGATGAAAAATATCAGACCGCGTCGTTACAAAGAAACACATATAATCCGTGGGTAAATAAAATCCGAAGTGGATTTTATTACACCAAAGAAATTAATTATGCCGAATTTGCTGGTATCGGTGGTATGACTCAGGCCTGTGATCATTGCCAAGCTCTTAAATGGACAAGGGAGTCGAAAGGACTATGCTGCTCAGAAATTACACAGTCTCACGCGGCGTACGAAGTTGCGGGCACAGCTAGTAAAAAATATATTAATCAGACACCAGGGGATAAATCCTCGTTGGGTGATACTCTAAAGTGGTTTTCACAATTTCACGCTAAATTCGATTCTCGATCTATAAAATAAAAAAAAGTATTTCAGAATTTGTTCAAATGATAACTTTTTTATCGCAGCCGTTTCATTTGTGAAACTGTGAAAAGCCTAGAGAAATCAAATGAGACCCACAATGGAAAGCGCGGACAAATTACAAACACTAAATCCATGGATTTGATTTATTTATTAGATCCATACAAAAATGTTTCCTTAATCTATGAAGTTGAATAAAGTATGCTCCTTGTTAGGAGCATCGAATGTTTTTTTTTTCTATATCTTGCACTCCATTCGAATGTCATAAATAACTGCGACACACACTACTAATCAGCGATGAGAAAGACCCTATCCTGTTAAATCGCACGGCTGTCAGCCTATTGCACCCAATACGCTCGGGCGTCTGTTAATCGTTAATTTATAGCACGATTCTATTTGTTGCTCAGCTTCCCCCAAAAACGATTGCAATAAACATTTCAATATCATGTTGAAACGCTGTTATAAATGGCCCCCTAGGACCCATCAACCCCAAGGCACATAGTTCTAGCAGTGCTTCCTCTTTGGCCCAGTCCACATTAACAAAAAACGGCTACCATGATAGCCGCGCTCTCATACAATATTCCATCAAGTCCTGTCCGGCCGTAACTCATTTTTAGTTCATTACACAGAGGGCAGGATCAACGACCTGGCTGCTGGTGATTTGCTCATCTGTCATACAGAGTTTCCTCAATTTCCGTTAATTTTCATGTCTGCTTACTAACCGAGTGGGGCGACAATTTATTTTCCACATCGCCGCTGGTATATACGCTGCTGTCGCATAGTGCAACGCGTGTTCCATTGTAAAGCGGTCGTGGTGGCATGTAATTTCAGAGAATTCGATTCAAAATTTCCACATCCTCTCATCAAAAATGCGCACGAAGATAGATGCTGCACAGTAATCCAGCAACTGCGGCAGTTATTTGCAGGATATATTTCGAACAATACACCACACATCGTCCGATGTGTCCGCCACCGGCTATCAATATGAATATGCCAGGGAATAAGAATCGCTTCGGCCGTCACCTCACAGGAGCCCTAATCCTGGCCGAGTTGATTGGTTATAATTTGCACTTTTAGCCTTTTTGTGTCCGTAGTCCGTCGTCCTCGTCGGTCGCCCAGTGTATACAATGTCAATAATAAATCAGTATGCCCTCGGCTGCTTGGCGTGTTGGACATGCACATTCGCACAATCGCACACACGTAAACATCGACATATCATTGAGTGGTCACATCACATGACAGATCTTTGGATGTGCCTTATGCCCGCCAGCGTAGTACATGACCAACATGGAAAGCTTTCAATATCTCTGTCCCTGCAGCGATAGAGTGGAGTCATCAACATCCTAAGCCAATTGTCCTGTAGTTGGTTCTAGTAGGTACTTCATCTCAATACCTCAACCTTAGTCCGTTGCCGGGGCGACCGAAGTGGGACAAAATATCCCTTTTGGAGTTTTACCAGCCCGATGCTTGCCATCGTCGACGTCAACGTGCCCACCACCATCCTCATCATCGTCATCAACATCAGCAGCATCCGGCATCGACAAAGTCCTGTTGAGGGCTGTAAATAATTGATCCATTTCCGCAAACTATTATCCGATCCGATCCTTGTGACGGATGTAGCTGTCCAATTCGCAAAACGCTCCTCGGCAGCCCACCTCCGGAGTAATTTTCGTCCTGGTGAAATTATTCGCGTTGTGGATGATGACACTCACAAGTCACAACAAGAAAAACGAACAAAATGCCAGCCGTGTATTATAGTCTGTTGGACTGTTGTGTCGGATGCACGGACATATGCGCTCGATAAAAATGTGGACACTGGCAGCCACTGCATTCTGTCACATTCATCATCAATGGATGTTGTATACGCGGTGTAGCGTATTTGCTCGAGTACTTAATAATGTATGTACTACATTCGTGTGGGGTGGGTGTTTGGACGCCTCTGTATGACCAGACCCTACCGGTGCCAAATCGATGGCTTAGGAGTATACAGCAGCAAACAACATGACATCAATATTGGCATCTTAATTCGGAGCGAACGAGTTTCCCAGTGTGTCGTGTATTTTCTTTTCTCTGCCATTCCGATATGTCTACGTGAGAACACGTCGCAGGACCACATTCAGGAAATATTTCAAGTGACACGTTCGAGTTTGAGACATTGTTTAATGGTTTTTTCATGAAATGAGTTGGGTATATATCCTGATGGCAGGGAATCGATGTGGAAAGCAATAAAAAAAATAAAAAAATGAAACCAAACACGAAAACGATTTTTATTGGTGGGAACATGGATGCGAAAACTATTTATTTATATTCCTCCGGATAAAATCGTGGATCGGTTTTCGTGAATCCGCTGATTGCATCGGACCTCTGTACCTGTGGCAGGAGGTGGAATTGACGTCTTTTGAAGTGAAGTGAATCAGTTGAATTAACTCTTCAGATGAAATACAATATTCGTCTGTGCAGTCCCAAAGACCGGCGGCGTCACGATTGCAAAATGCCGAAGGCACGGATTCAACCATGCAGCGTAGTGATTATGATCAATTGCTTATTTTGCCAGATTGTGCTGGTCTCTGACGAACAACTTAAGGTGTAAAGGCTGCTACAAGTAAGTGAGTCTGCTCAAGGTGATACGAGCTAACCCAGAGTGGCTATATACATAATCGGGTGCATATTTTATGTCGGTTTGTGAATATTGGATAACTTACAAAAAAATACGAATTCCGTGAAGTATTATTATTTAATTTGTTCCTTTACAATTTATTTGGACTAATTTTTAAATAAAACATCAATCAGGTGGCCGCCGCTATTGACCAAAGCAAAATGTGTCCTTTTTTGCTGCGTTTCCCATCAGTTTTTCGAGCATAACGGACGGTGTATCGATAGTTTCAGCACGAATGTTTGTAGGAACATATGGCTTTTCAAATCACCATATAAAAGAAGTCCAGAGGGGGCAAATCTGAAGATCTGGGCGGCCAGCCAATGTCGCCATTTTTTTGACAGAACACGTCCAGGGAATTTTCGTTTTAGGAAAATAAGTTTTTGATTTGCAGTATGGAATGGCTTGGGCGTTGATGGACGGCTGGCCCGTGCTCAACAAAAACCGACACCAAACTACGAAATATTTTGTCCAACTGATCGACTATTTTCAATGTTCAGCGTCATTATTTGTCTCCCCATTGTTTCGGTGTGAAGCGATTTGTGGTTGAAACTGTACCTACTGAATAAACCGAAATACCATCTTAAGGTTTTTCCCATTGCGCCACCTCTCGCGAATGTCTGCCAAACATCCGAGAGTATTACTGTCATAAAAGCGATTTTCAATTATTGGCCTCGCCATAAATTTTTGGATCTCAAAAATGAGAAAAACTTACACAAAACGAAAAGTTGTGAGATGCTGTTGCTCCAACTTTTTATTTTTATTTTTTATTTTTGTTTAGAATGGGCGTTTTAAAAATATGTTCACTCAAGTTGAAAAATGTCAAGGTTTTTCAGTGTTTACATAGCAACGTACAAGATGGCGGACCCTGTACAGATATGAAGCCTATACCCTAACGTTCAAAAACGACTGTAGCTCAGCTTTGTAAACTTCGGAACGGATCTAGTATTTTGGAAACGGTAAGGAGTCATACTCGCCTACTGTCTGGTTGCCTACAAGATATAAGCGATTAGGTGGTAGACATCCAACCTTCAAGAACTGATTGCATTTCAAACCACACTCGCTGAAAAACCACACATAAACTTTTATAATAGGTACCTACTCACCAGCAATTTGTTCACCGAATGAACATATAATTTTTGATCATACGCGCAAAGTCAACTGCGGAAATTCACGATTGCACAGATGAAAGTGGTAGATGTGCCTTTAAAAAGTGATTTAAAACTATGTACCTACTGTGAACATGGGTTTTCCGTGTTGAGAGCACTAAATATAGACTGGAGCCGCGAATCAGTGATGCCATTCTGTCATTTTTAATACTAGATCCAACATGTTCGCAAGCTTGAAAGCGTTTTCTTAAAAAAGAAAAATGCCAAATGCTTGTGGCATATTTTGTGTATTTTTCGACTTTTGCACTTCTTTTACTGGCATTTTAATCATTCGTGTACACTAAGCTGATACACAGTGGATAGACGTTTTTGTTCTCCACCACTTTCCAATGCGTCAGATGGAATGTGAAATATGAGCGGGTGAAGTGTGACTGCGATGAATACAGTCGACGTATCTTTAGATTGGTGTAATCCAGATATTCGGTGCAGGATATCTTATCTATGATGGACCTCATACGCCGAAAAAATACATCCACTGCGGTTGGATTCTTCGAATTGAAAGAGTTTTTCTTTTTTGTTCTAAGGCCTGCAACTTTATTGTTCGATAAAATTCGTTGTTTCAAAAATGTTTTTTATCTATGTGTAATTGTTTTCAGAGTTTTATCCAGGTACAGAAGTCCTTACTAAAGAGAGAGTTTTGTTTTATATTGAACTATACAGATAGGTAGAACAAACAGATGTAAATGTGAAGTATAAAAGACAAAAAACAAAAATATTATTAAAAATCAAAACCATAATACTAATAAAGTCACGACTCTGTTCGCGGCTTGAAATTGGGCTACGAATAATTATCAATCGCTTCAGCAATAAATTATTCTAGAGCCGTCATTCACTAATTATAACACAAGAAGTAATTATTATCCACTCATTAAATGTTTTCCTACCAAAAAAACTGAAGAAACTAAATCATTCCGCTCTAAAGGAGCGATTCTAAACGAGGAATAGTGTTTTTGATATGTGGCAGCCTATCAATTAACGCAGAACAACGATCAAGGACAACCTTTATATTTTCCGATTTAATGAAATAATTAAGAACCACTTTCAGTGCCGAGATGCAATACTGTGCGTATTATTTTTTTTTTCAAAATAGGTATGTTGTGTAGGTGTATAAGCCAGGTCACTATAATCGCAGAACTACTACCACTGGACGAACTCTAGTAAATTTAATTAGATCATACATATCGGTCAGTAGCTCAGCTGGATAATATTTATGGAAGTGTTGTCTTTATTAAGTTTTCTGTTTTTTTTTCAATATTGATTCAGAACTATTTCAGTTATGATAAGTGCAAGGTAGTTAGCCAAGAAAAAAAACCACCTTTGGCTAAAAAATACCACCCTAAGAAAGTGGACGTGCCAATAAATGACAAAGCCTATTACCTTCTCGTTGTCTTGCGAAACGCTTCAAAAAGCACTTGTACCGAAATCTATCTGTCACGGTAACTATGGGCAAACAAAAAACCCACAGATGTAAGGATTTAATCGATATCCAGGTTGTATTTGTGCTTTCTCTGGTCTTGCTAAGTAGAATTTTGCCTCTGAGTGATAAAAAAGGTAGGAAAAGGAGCGGATCCCCAAAAGCATACCTTGGAAGATGCCCAAGTAGGCACCTAGTTTTCGATCAAGCTATAAGTGCGCAGACATAAATGTCAAGTAAATGAGCCGACAAGTCATGTATTCTAATGCCAATTCATAATTCTCATGCAACCTCTTCAAGCTCCATATATCTATACTTTGTAAATATAGAATGATCCCAAAAGGATTTAAAAAAAAAAAAATGCAAAACAATTAATAATTAAAACGCATGCTATAGCAGCCGGCGAACGTTCATTGTAAACGTACTCGTAGATCACTCCAGCTATACATGTACTGAGTAAACCCAGCCAAATGTAATCTAATTAAGGAACACAACTGCAGCAAGCAGTGTTGCTTCCAATTGCTTAGTCCATCCTTCTCCGTCGGGACCCAGCCCACTTTAATTCATTAAATTGTCACCCGGTCGTCTCTCTCTCAGGATCGATGGTAGTCCTCCGATAAAAGTGTATTACAAATTACTTTCCTAATTATCCATTGTCCTCACATGATTGTCCACAACACGAACATCGAGCAACCCTAAAGGACAACGCCCATATGAGAATTTGCAGTCACTTAATCAAAAGGAAAACTAAAACACAACCAATGGTGCGGACAACTTTTCACTCTAATCAGGTGCCTTCATCAGACTGGCCGTCCACCATTCCAAGTCGCGTTAGTCCTTTCAGCAAAATTAAGTAAAAGACTCGAATATGGCCATCAGAACGTATCCATAAGGTATGCAGTGCTTGTTGTCACTCAAAGAGGGAGACAAAAGTCAACACTAAGCGGCTTCACCGCACAGGACTTACAAACAAAGTGCATCTCTAATGAGTCGAGGTACATCTTTCACCTCCTTGCGAACTCATAAATCAGCGCAATAATTCTCGCGATGAAGTACACCTACATGTGCGAGCAGTTCTTCATTTTTGGGCGCATCCTTGCAGTTTGTACTGCTAGACCGTCAAACTATTCCGATTCACTTCCTCGCCGTCAACTACCTTACACGGCGTTCATTTGACTAGACGGCAGACGTGTGCTTTATATGGCAGTGCATCTCTAAATAGGACAAGCATGTCAACTGTCGGTGTTATTTGGTGGTGGCTGAAGCCTTTGAAAACCACCCCCCGGACCACTGTCGTATACAGTGAAATGTTGTGCTTGGGGACCCACATCATCGGGGGAATATGGCCTGTGTGAGTTATCCTCACGACCGCAGAGCGTGCGGATACCGGCGAAGAGTGCATTAAAGCCAAACGCAGCAGCGAGCTCTTCTCTCCTCTATTATGGTCCTTTGGTGATGCAAAGGTGGATGAGGGAAAAATTTATGAGTATATTAGCTGGCGCACAAAGGACGACTAACCAAACCAAGAGAGCGGAATGTGGTTTACTCCATAAATAAGCGAATGGGCGACAGTTTGTGGGCGTGTAGACGACGTCTAAGAAACGAATGAAGTCGTTACAGGATAATAAAAGTTATTATATGGCGACCTTAATATTGGATGCATGCTAGATGAAAGTCTGTTGCCGAGGGGTATAATATGCTATGAAAAAGCCAATCAAATGTGACCTGTGAGCTTTCGGATTAGGTTGGTCGAGTGGGTATTTATGCTCCATATCATGTTGGGTATATGCGCGTTCAGAGAGACATAATGACTTTCGCACTCCGTTGCACTAAAGAGTGGTGTAGTAGCGGATTGGCGGTGGTGGGGAATGTATTTTCCTTGTTGCCATAGGTATATATCAGATGAGGAGATTTTATGATCTGTTATATATATTTCCTATGGTACCAACGGCGACACAAATGACAGCAGCTTCTGACGTATGTCTTACCACCGATCTCGAGCAACACACACCCGGTTGTCCAACCTCTTTTTTTATTAACCTAACCCCTAAACATAACCATATAAAGGGTCCGCCATCTTACTTTTTTTTCCAACTAGTGCTTATTTCGCGAATGGTAGCACTTAGCTCATGTCTGATTTGACAGATAATTAGTTTTATCCTTCCGCTGGACGAATAGGTTGTGTATACGCTTGAACAACGCTGGGAAATATTGCGACATTACTTTGAAAATCATGGTAATGTTGCAGAATGTGTGCGAAAATTGCGTACGGAATTTGGAAGAAGAGAAGCACCGTCAGCTCCGTATGTTCCTTATCTTGTTAAAAAAGTGAAAGAAACTGGCATCTTCATCGATAAACCAAAGCGTGAAAAGCCAAAAACAGTGTGCGTGAAGCATAATCGGGCCATTTTTCTTCGAAAATGAGCAAGGAGTGGCCGTTACAGTCAATGGCAATCGTTATCGGGCCATGTTGAACGAATTTTTGTTCACAAAAATTGAAGAGGGGGATATTGGCAACATTTGGTTTCAACAGGACGCAGCTACGTGCCACACAACCGAAGCTACATTCGATGTTTTGCGCCCTGCATTTGAAGATCGCATTATCAGCCGCAGAGCTGATGTCGTTTGGCCACCTCGGAGCTGCCATTTGTCACCGTTGGACTATTATTTGTGGGGTGCCGTAAAAGATAAGTGTTACGCCGACAAGCCAGAGACAATTGACACTTTAAAGGACAATATTCGTGAAGCCATTGGTGAAATACAGCTGCACACAATCGATAATGTGCTTCAAAATTGGACCGATCGTGTAGGCTACTGCATGGCCAGCCGAGGCAGCCATTTGAATGAAATTATTTTCCATTATTAACCGGAAGGATTGTACTTTCAAATAAAAAAATATATTTGAGAAAATATTCAGTAGTTTTTTTTTTATAGCATTTGGCGGACCCTGTATTAACTTTGTGAATCTAATTGAGTTAGTATAAAAATAAAAATTTAATAAGAGCAAATGGAAGACATCAAAATAATCCTTTATATATAGACAGAGCTCGGTTAAAAATTTGTAGGTCCCTTCCATTCAACGCAATAATAAAAACTCACGCAAAGGGTTTCCGGTGGTTCTTTAGGTGCAACTTTGGATCCGACAAGCTTATCACAGCCTTTAAGAAAAGTCCCGTGTAAGGTCCTAACATTTTTCCTTGACAGCGTGTTAAGTTAGGTATGGCGTGACGTACTACTGATTCACAAGCTATCCGTCTTCTAAGTATAAATTTTGTTTTTCCAAAAGCAGGCTTGATGCGGATCACATTTAGATGATAGTTTTTGTCGACTTAAATTCAACGCCAATTACAATTTGTGACAGGTCGGGAAGTTACTTCCACCTAGAGGTTATTGTAATAACTAGTTAAATATGACGGGGGATTGTTAAGGCTGCTGATGGCTTAAAAAGGGTTTATCTGCTAAAATGTAGTATTCAGTGTTGAAACTGCGAAGTTCTGGAAAATACAAAACAACAAATACAGTTGATCTGGAATATGTTCCACAGCTTACCAATCATGTTCCATAAGCACCCTGTTCTACTTTATATTATTTTGAATTTCTTCATGCTCTTGTCATTCTTGTACTTCTTGAAACAGTGACTCTCAATTTCATTGTCTTCTTAAAACTAATCCTAAACATGTAACGCAGAACAGAAGACAGAACAAATTCGATTGTTAATTTAGCTTGCCGCGGGCGATCGCGGTCATTCGTAATTCAGCCAGCAACGAGAGTTAACTAACCAACTAACTAACTTGGTTCAATCCTTTTTTTGTCTTTTTATTATTGCTGATATTAATTCTGCTCTCCTAAATGTCGTTGCTGGAAATTGTGATTTTTATGTTGGCTTTGGTACATGTTGTTATTTTATGTTTTGCTTATTTAATTTTCCATACCTTTAGTTTGTAGCGTACTTTTAATATATGTAGTAGTTAATACAATTTTTATCAATCGTGCAATATTTTCATTTTTCGTCTTTTAAACAAAATATACCAAAAGTGAAATTAAACAAATTATTGAGATTAAAGGCAAACCAAACTGATGCTGAGTCACTGATTGCGCAATTCCTGCTGCACTTGACTCTTCGGCTAACTGCTTTCTCGGACACGTTGGCGACTATTGTGTCGTGTGCGGGGAAACGCTTATGAACCCGTTGGTGCTTGATATGGATTCTCTTTTGTCTGGATTACTTGGAATTATGTGGGGGAATGGTTATGGTGGTAAGACGGCCGTTCGGTCTCTCACAGGAGAAGTGATAGAAAGACTTCGCCGTGAATTTTGCCGATCACTGCGCTGCTTTGCTTGATGGCTTATCCTTTTTGCGATATCCACCATCTTAATCATACGTTTTTGAGCGGATTAATTAGACTGGAGATTTTGAGTGCGGAGCTGAATGGCGAATTTGTGATCACCTTTAGCGTATTACTTTTAAATTTACACGAATTTATTTGTATGAGTGTCGTCTCACTGTTACGTTTTACTTTTAGGACTTTTTTTTTAGATTTTATTTTAGCCAATATTTTTTAGTGTATACAAATTTAAAAAATCAATAAGCCGACTTATAACTTTGGAGACCGCACGTCTGTACTCCACAATTGCAAAAATTCTAATCTCTCCCCTACAAGATCATCGAGGAGCGTGTTCAATCCACCTACTTCCTGTTGGAATTGAGGGAATATTAGTTCAGTGGAACAAATTCACAGGAATGGTTTTGCGATTTTTTATTGCAGTTGTGCTGCTCCAATTGCCGTTTTTTGTGTGTGATAATTACTCTAGTCATCAAGAAACGCGAAGAAAATCTCCAACGAAATTATAATAATAGTGATTAGGTTTATTAGGTTGTAGCAGGCAACATTCATAACAGGCTCTGTTGCTGCTATGAACGTACTCAGGTGGCACACACACTCATATTGGTCTGGTATATATAATTAAGATAATTATAATAAATCCAACCATTTCGCAATCCAAAACAACAGTAGAATCTCAGAAAGATGAACAGACATAAAAGAAATAACATTTCATCTTTACGAATTGTTCACCTTTTCAAGCGTCAAAATCGAGTTGAAGAAAAACGAATGGTTTTACCTATAAATATTTAATTTATCAAAATAACAATTCATTTTGCTTTAAAAAAAAAAAAAAAACAATAAACATAGCAAAAATAGAGAAGTTTATAAGGGGTATAAAAACTGACCTTGTTTACATGTTTGTTTTCAAAAACTGCTCTATGGTAGACTGTTGGTGTACTTCATCTTTTCGAACCGCTCATATTTCCGAGATTCTACTCTATGTCATAGAGGGACGTTTAAGTTATCGTTGATTCAATTTATTGAGTTCATTTGTCACGCCTATGTTAACTTCATGAGAGGCATTAGGTGAAGTTTTAGGATTATTGGCATGAGTTAAACTCCTGATGGGGACAACCGAAATTACTGGTAGACGCTTCAATTATAAACAGAGCTGAACTTGCTAATAATTCATTGAATTGAGTCTTAGAGTTGGACTTGTCGCATGATTTAGCACCAAAGCTCACCATGCTCCAGAAAGCCATTTCCCATCAACATGAACGCAGTGGCTCAGCGGTTAGTGCGTCGGACTTTGTATTTTTTCTAAAACCTTGATATTGCGACTTAACCTCTTAAAAATCGCATCCGACTTGTAGGCCCACTTCAGGGAATACGAGAAGTAATCATGTCCCCATTGCGTGGGACCTATACCTGAAATGCAAATGCCATTATCGACCTCATAAAAAATAGTGTATGGAGAACTTTCCAAATCTACCTACTTGCCCCGGGCGGAATATTCCCAAAGAAAGTGCAGACAACTTCTGGGTTAGAGGGATGTGTGTCGTCTCCACCGCAACCAACTTAATTACTTTCAAGCTCAATTAGTTGCTCAAATGCCCGATAATCCTTAGAGTGGCACTTAACTGCTTTACCCCCTTTTGTGTCAAGGGTTTTGCGCAAAAGAGCAAACAAAACACACCGACACGACCAAGCACAGGTGACGGTTACATAAAGTTTGATCCTCCCCGGCTTTCCTGACACTACAGTCGCTTCAAGATGCTGTCGTGTGTGTATATTTTGAAAGTCGTGCATCCACCCGGTCTATTGATATCCTGGGCATCGGGCCAAACGATAAAGTTTTTCCCTTTTACGCCTTCGAAAACAGTCTGCTCTTCCAACATACGAGTACGTACACTTTAACCTAATATATCGGTGATGACAACACACACAGATACACGCTACCAACAACACCGTTGTCGTCCTTGTGGATCCCTGCGACAATATAATAATCATATTTAGGGAACACCAAGGTTGTGACTGATACACGTGGATTTTGAAGTGTCCTCCAGGATGCCGAGCAGTGAAACTTTTACCCGTACGTCGTTTCTAGTACAGAAACATCTTCAAGCATCGCATGCAAATTTGCGCTCTTTGGGGTGAGTGTAATGATAAAACTTCATCTGCCTGACTTAAAGCTATAGGGGACCTAAGAGGTGTGATGAAGACATAACAAAGCTAAAGGGCACCTCTATCATACGGTCTGTCTATTATCATCTTTTCCTGGCACAGCCACTTGAAACATAATCACAATGTGTGCGGTTGGAAAAGAATTAAGGACTGTTACAAGGATATGAAAGTCAAGGAGTTGAAGATGTTTTCCTTTTTTTTTTATTAATATTCAAGCCACACTCGTGTAAGCCAACGATAGTAGGGTAAGTGCCGAGAACTTGTGTGTATTGAGATCAAGGTTTCGAAGGCGTTGCATGCGGGGTGTTCTTTCTGGGCTAATAGAAGATGGCGGCCCCATGAAGAGGGTGACGTGTGAAGCTACTTAACAATTAGCTTCCCTATTTACTGGCATTTTCCGGGAAAATTGGTATTTTCCGGATGAGAGATGAGATGGGTGTGGGGTGCAGCAGAAACTGCAGGAGTAGGTAGACATTGCACTTGATTGTTACGAGGAGTAGGTACATGGTTTAGCAAAGCCATTTATGAAGTGTGACGTGTATGCAAGTATGTCGGAAACTTGACGAGGCGATGTGTTGAGTGATTTTGCCAAAAGATGTTGAACCACATATTTAAGTGACACGGTTTTGTTCAACAAGGTTGTAAGTTCCTAGAAGTCGCAAATGCGGGACTACGGTCGGCGGTGCGAACTGCGCTGGGTATTCGAATTTGGGGGGTCTTCTAAATTTATTTCGCAAGTGTATCGCAAGTTGTCTGTGAAAGGGAATAGCTATCTATGGGAAGGCTTTGCTTTGTAAGTTCACTAAAATCAGGAAGTCTCAATGTTTCGTTACGCGCAGTGCACCGCACTTTTATCGAACTTTCATGTGAGTCTGGTCCTCAACTATAGGTAAATGTTATAACTATGGCAGGCTCAGGGTTTTCTGAAATGTGACATAGTTTGACTGAGGTGGGATTTGAAATGAAGTTCGGTAGCTGAATAGGCGGTGAAGAAGAAGATAAAACGAACTACCCAATCTTCCACATCAGATCGAAGTTCGTCGCGATCGAAACGACAACTGGATCTAGAGTTTTAAAACCATTTACGAATAGACAATGTAACAGAGATAGGAGCGAGCCCATACCGAGCAAGGAGTTCCCCCACTCGGACTTACCTAACACTTACTGCTCGAATAACATACTATAATGGGAAAACAACGAGCAAATATTCCAGCAAACTGTTGCTTCGTCGGGTTGACAAAGCATAACAATTCAAGACACCTAATCCTGACTGAGAAGACAAGAAATTCTTGCTCAGTTTTGACTTGCGCCAAGTCTTCAGCAAAGTAAGATGTGGTACTGAGCTCCTTCGGCAGAAATACTCTTTTTCTAGAAGAGCGATACAGAACCTCCTATTCCAGGCACAATTTTCTAAGGATGCATAAGCCCTTGGTTTGGATACATGCAGCACGTTCGCTATGCGAATTGATACTAAAAATATTAACCTTCTCACGTAGAGAGCTTCTCCAGAGATCGATTTTCCTGAGAGCGAACTGACATTAGCCTGTTCGACAACCTACATTCCTTTCAACACTACATTCAACAGTCGGCCTGACTTGAAGAGCTGCATTTGCAAGCACCTCCTACCGCGAGGACTGTTCTCAGTTTGTGTTGAATAGAAAAAGGACCCCTACACAATTTTCTCGAAAATAGCATTATCCTATATACCACACCCGCAGACGCACCAAAAAGGAATTATTCTCCTTGGGGTTATCATTAAACTAGAGACCGTAAAAGGAGAAATACATTAAGTGGAACTCAAAGCCAGCGAAAGGAATGCCTCGCAGGAGTCTCGCTCCTATTCAAACAAACTGCAATGCAATTGAAGTTTTCTCACACCAAAATTGTGTTCCCGCCTTCCGCCTCCCGCACCGAGAAGCAATTTCCATCGCATATTATTTATAAATAATGTTGTTGTTGTTCGACGGTGTGGAAAGCATTGTGCACTAGCTGCTCCTCATATAATAAATAATTAAAATGTTTCTCCCAGTTCATACTGCTGTTGGTGTTGGTTTTTTTCTTACTTTTTTTTCAGTAAAAGGGTCGAATTTAAACAGTCCCGGACGGATAGCATTGAACATTCAGACAGAAGTTTCATCCTCGGCAGGAGATGAATAGTGAACTCTTGAATAATTCATGCATTCCTTTTCTTCATTTTAGCTCGCTTTCTCTCCGTCACACAGACAAAAGACAGCATTGAGAACTTCCGCCACTGTACAGCGCCGACCGCTATCCACCGCTACCGCCATTGCCACCGTTACCGTATGGCTGTTTTTTCTATTTTTATTGTTATCCTTCGCATTGTTATCCCTACAATGGCTGTGGAAAGTTGCAACAGTAAAAATAATTATTGTTTCAAGAAAGTGTATACTATTAGTTGTGTGTTTGTAGGACTTCTGGGTGAAATTGAAATGATATCCTCTGTCTATAGAATAACGGCAGGACCTCGGATCACTGCCATCATATACCTCTATACACAATGGCTACTTTCAACTTTGTTAAGTGTCGCGGCAAAGCAATATGAGGAGCATCCTTAATAATTGTCTATCATGTCAGGAAAATGGTAAATGAAGGCAACAACATCGCCACTAACAAAAGACGACGATAAGGACAATGTTGAGCAAACACTCACCGACACACACAAACACACACGAGCGTGCTCGCACCGAACAATGCGAGTGGTGTATAATGGAAAACCACTCAATATGAACCAAAGGCTCACGCAGAGAATCACTAAACGGGATTCGCATAAAATATATGATTCTCGACGGTCCCAGCTCCCAGGATGGCCCTTGTTTGTTTCTCCCCATGGTGTGTGTGTGTGTGTTTCCCGGCATCCGCCTTGGGGGCGGACAGCGGACTGTTAGCTATACCCGTACTGTTTATGAAGCCATAAAATTGTGTATATTAAATCCTGGAATAATAAAAGGACGCTCCACTTGCATTTAGGACCACACAAAAGGAGGACACAAACAAAATGTAGAGAAATTGCCGTATAGCCATCCTCCGAGAAGGAAACATTATTACACTTTGGTCTCTCGCCGATATCGTTGTCGCTCCTGGTATCCTTAATGATTGCAATGGCTATGCCCGACTGTCCTGGGGGCTGCATATCTATACACGAGAATGTGAAAGAATAATATAATGTTGTGAATGTGTCACCCTTTTGTGAAGAAAATGAGATGCTAAGAAGCCAAGCCATTGAACGAAGACGACGACACGATGGCCAGGGCAGACCTTTGCTGAAATACTGGCAAAGTGAATGAAATTGGATGTGCCAAAGTCCATTATGGGGGTCATCTGATATGATACGTAGGCACCAGCACCGCAGTAACAGTGCACTGCGCCAATGAATGACGGATGGCTGCTATACGATATCGGAGTTGGGTCGTTATCAGTGCTGCGTTAATGGACGGCGTGTGACTTATTAGGTCACGTAGTCGCCAGCGGGCTAAGTTTAAATGGTTCTTTTCAATGAGAGTATGGCTCAGCTTTGTGCATATTATATAGGTAGATGTTTCTTTTAAGTAGAAGTCGAAATTTGGCCAACAGTGCAGATGGGTGACGTGGAAGCAATAACCAGTATGAGGTAGTACCATCAGTAGCATTGAGTGTGGTAAGCCCAGCAATATCTACCGCATATGCACCATTGACTGGAATTAAAACATGCCGCCTTTTGGACAGCCTCTGTTAATACTTTTAGCACCTGAAGGTGTAAAGTGTCTTGCCTTTGAGCCTTGATTTAGGGAGCACATAGTTTCATTAGCTGCGAAAGCAAAATAAAAAATATAGTTAATAATAAGTGAAAATTACATTTTATTAAATATCTACAAAATAGGGTAAATTTAGGGATTAGACTTACAGAAAAAGGAACAGAGGGGAGAAAATAAGGAAAGAAGAAGAGTAATAGAGTAAACATAGAGTACATTTTTGTGCAAAATGTGCAAAAAGTGCACTTTTAAATTTATTGGCTCATACTATTGTGGAAAGCTGAAGTGTTGCCAATTCAATGGAAAACTGATCTAAAAAAAAGCAGTTTATAGATTTTTATTTCGACCTAACAGATTTTTAACTGTAAGCGACATTATTCAAACCCAGTTCCAGAATTACTGCGTGTAATAGCGACATGCCCCTCAGACATCTACTTAGTTGAAATTAAAAGAAAACATCACCAAGAGCCACAGAAGCACAAACAGTTTTTTATCGCACACAGCGAAATCTTCTCCACTGGTCTTTTGTAAAATCCTCCGCACAAGTTTCAACTTTTTTTGAGTTCAAGGCAATTTTTGATCTTTCACTTGTTATTAAACTGCGGAATTACTTTAAAATATAATTTATATATTAAAATCATTGTACAAAATTGAACTTATGGAAGGATGTCTGGTTCAATCGGCCAAAGCATTTCAATGTTATAAGCTAGAAGGTACTCGAAAACACTTCTGTTTATATTTCCAGCCTAGATCGCGGCTTTTGAATGAGGATGCAGTAGTTGCCACCCATAAGGAATATTTATAAAGCCAGCGTAGAGTCTGCTTATCTTTACGCACCCTCTAAAAGGCCCTCACGCAGGAAAATGTGATTAATAAAGATGTTTCAAACTCGAGCAACGTTACCTTAGGGCTGCATAGATCTTCCGTTAACATGCTTTTGCATCAAATGTCATTTGGTTGTTGTCGAAATGTAAACAAAAACAAAAATTAGTCTGTGCAACACATTTCAAACTCACAATGGCGAAATTTTCCATACAAAATTGCATTTCGTGACCTACAAAATATATAAGCTGAAGGTTAAAAATGATTATTAGTAAGATCCATAGATGTTTGATTGCAGGTTGATATTTCCGCAGTCCCTCCGTAGACATTTCGGAGTTGTGCTAGATAATTTGACTTCTTATTGTTTAAACTTATTTTACTTACGAAACTATTTACAGCTGATGTCGATTTCAGAGCAAAAAGTAATAGATTTCAGTATTTTATATAATCGCTTATCGAAAGTGACCGCGGAAAAATTTGTATAAATAAAAATTTCAGGAAAGCCACGTAGTGGCTGCGTAAATCTTTACGCGATGTTTAACTAAACAACAGCGAAAAAAATCCGCGCTTTTTGACTTTAAAAAAGGGTTGATTTGTCATTTTAAATGCGATTTTCATATGTTATGCATTTGTTCATTTTAAGTGCGATTTTCATATGTTATGCATTTGTATATTGCTTAAGGAATTTTCTTTTTACCAAAAATTAACTTTTTCGAGTTGAACGTTTTCAATATAAAACTAAATGCATTATGAACAATGTCCCTTCAAAACCACAGTAGTTGGCACAGCCATACAGAAGGTTTAAAGTGCATTTAATGCTTTTTTATTAAAAAATATGTGTACATATGCATAAATCTATTGATTTAAGAAAAAGTTAAAAATTAGTAAAATATAATCGAATTATTAATTAAGTTTTCATATAAATGAGAAATAACTTATTGTAGCCGATCGCCATCGTAAAACCCTACCTAGAATTTAAGGATTTTCAAAAACCTGATACAAATAACTATAGATCAATTACTGATTTCCCATATGAACCAGTTATTGGCACCCGCCTAAGTTTAATTTTTAATTAATAATATTTTTATACATCAAGGGATTTTGAAATAGCTAAGGTTTTTATTCATACGTTAATATTTTGAGAATATCAGATAAAAATCTATACTAACAAAATTAGAAGTCCTTATTGAAATTCACAATTTTAAACTATAAAAGTTTACATTTTGATTTACAAGTATCGACTGAATTATAGGAGACCTTTTAAAATATTATTAACTAATTATATGTTTGGGAAAAAAAAATCTTTCTCGATGAAAGCAACTGGATAGGACGAAATCGCTTTTGAACAGAGATGTGTCGATTACTGTATCCGTTACGCTGCCCTATTTCTAAATCGCGTAATATTTTCCAATGCAGCAACAAAAACCGGAGTAAATTTGGTGCAGTTGTTTATAAATTTACTTCAGGCAAACACATTAAACTCTGAAAAAAGTTACAATGGTAGTAAGGTTTATTATTGGCAATCCGTTAACGCAGCCACAAAAGATTTCCTCGTTTCAGATAACATTATTGTTATGTGTATGTGTAACATTATTTTGTGTACAAAGAATATCATCGTAAGCGATTTTTGCGAACCTCTGGAATTCTAATATTTGGATTTAGCTATAAATAGCGAACCCAGTTGATAGCCAAAACAATAAACTTATAACAACTATATGCATTTACTGTCGGTTAATTTAAAGACTGAACTGGAATATGCAGGTATCGGCAGGAACAGTTCTAAGGAGCTAAGCATTTTCCTCAGAGCATTCAATAATTCAATAACTCAAAATCAAAAAGTTTTTGAGAGGCTTAGAAGAAATAAGTATATTTAAGGAATAACTCCGAATCACTTATGCACAACAATTTGATCAGCCTTAGCCTTGAGAAAAATAGCTAGCCAATTCGAAGTTCCATGTCAAAAAAATAATTTTAAACATCCAAACCTTTATATAACAAACTCCAATTCCAAATTGTCTATAAATCTGTAACCAATAGTTTTAAACAAAAACAACAGCATCGTTGACACACAAAAGTAAAATATTTACCGATAAATATCTTGCAGACGTGATTTTAACATGCATGGTCGCATTCATATGGAAACAAAGCCCTCACGGCATGATGTAATGTTAAAATTGCTTCATTACAGTGCGCTCTCCACCACGAATCGTTATCTACACCTCACTTTCTTAGCCATTCACAGCCATGCAATCAGCAACTTAAGTCCTCGACACCATTATTCCACCCTCGTGTACCGATGGCATCTACTGTTGACACATATCAACCCCAGTGAGCCTCTAGCCCACCTTTAGACAGACGTGAGCTTTTAAACGCTCGCATTCACTCAATTGACCAATCTTTTGGAAATCCTAAGAAAATACCAATCAACGGAATGGCTTATGAGTAATTTAACACCGCACTCATGATAATAAGGAACATAGGAACTCTCATCCTTCAGACGCACGTCCCCACGACAACGACGACATTTCCCTGGCTGCAGTGGTAATTAGAAATTCCTCGCACATTCGTACAGGGATATTGCGCGATGGGAATTACCAACCGAATAGGCAATTAAATTCATTTTTGAATTAAAAATAACGGCTTTTCTTGTCATTCCACTTTATGAGTAATTATACGTACCATCGACCCATGCCGACAATTGATGTGGTCTGCCGGCGCACACGATAGGCTACCGCCTTCGATAGGGGGCTGTTTTTGGAACGGATTAAACCGCCATTAATCTTCAACAGCGTTTCATTCAGGGACAATGACAAGGATATGAGGATTGGAGTGGTGACCACTCCTCTGCTCGTAAATTTCTCAAAACTATTACTTCACTTTTGGCTCCGCAGATGAGTTATATTTGCTCAGGCCTTGCCTGGGTGTGGAGAGGTCAGTTGGTAGCTTATGTACTTATTGGCATTAGCGGTAAAATAAAAACTATTTATCGAATCTTTCATATGAATCAGTGTCATACACCAGGGATGTTTGCGATACCCTCCTTTTTCAACAGCAATGGATACACCATGTTCGTGTGGCTCAATTCGGTCACAAGTGTATGTCGAACGGTTCGGACATGCAAACTTTTTAACGGTAGGTACATTATTTTTGTTAGATAGTATTAGCCAGTGTGGTACATCGATAAGGAGGATCACAGATGTATGGTCGGCTACCTTTTTGTTTACTCCAATAAACTGTGGAAATTGCTGCAAAATAAAAATTGGAATTTATACGAAGCTAGTAGGGTTCGTGTCGTTTGTTAATTAAAATTTAAAGACCTCCTTTGAGTAGTCCTATTATTATATGTTTATAGAACAAGATTATATTTAATGGCGTTCAATTGCACGAATATTTATTAACTGGCAGCTTCTTGTGATCGAATTGGGTGAGCAGGATTGAGCTTAGCTGTTTCAATCGAGATTGGATTGTCTTAACAAGATCTTACTAATTGACAAGTTCATCATAGTCATAATAATGTATCGCTTATTTTTTCCAAGTGTTATACGGTTGTAGGATAATTAGGTGGACCCGCCATAACTCACAATAGCTCTGAGGTAGGACGAAATTGATCCGGCTGCCCAAACCCAAACCACTAAAACATCATCTAGAACAGCTGTATTGGTAATCTTATATTATAATCTCGTAATCTTTTTTAAGTATGAGAATAATGCATCGAAAAATCTTTAAAAACGCGTCCGAAAAATGTACAAAATTACAAAAATGCTTCGGTGACCATATTTTAGAATTCCAAATAATGAAGAGTAGAAAGCGAAAGGTATTTCAACACGGTTTTCAACTATTCAAATTAGTACTTTAAAAAAAATAAACTCAAGTACTAGACTGACATTTTTTGACATTTTAAATTCATTTTTATTGAGATATTTCATAAAACTTACATACTAGACAAAAACGATTAAATCTAATTTAAAACTAACAATTATCTAATTCTAGCTTACTGGCTCCAAGCGAGCGCTCTAAGCTTATCAATATCCTTAAAATTATTGCCTTTCGGACTTACATCTAGCTATATCTAGGATTTGGTTTGTTTTTGAATTTTCAAGAAACTTTAGAAAACTTGAATTCTTCTTCAAGTACTAGACTACTTGCTTGCTCGTTCAGCGAACTTTATCATTTCATTGCCGCAAAACTATAGTCATCGTGTGGATACTAAGTAACAGCACTGTAACTTCAAAACCCCTGCCTTACTTGTTAGTTCATTTTAAACGCTTTTTAACCTACCTACAACATACAGCAACATGGTATGTAAGTTTGGTCAGACCCAAGAATTGACAGTGTGAGAAACCAAAGACAGTTTGGGGAATTCTCTTAAAATAAATTTTAATGAAATGACAAAGATAGCAAGATAAAAACACAAAAAATGAAGAGTAACTCCAACTTGCAAAAATGCAGGGCTGGGAAACACGCTATATGTTATAGGCTCTTGACGATCAAGAACTGAACAGTTTTTCCATTAGGCCCTACTTATAGCCATACGTAAAACGAAACCGTTAAAATTGTCTTTTGCTATTTTTGACCACTTAAACCTAGTAGTTTAATTCAATCTTGGTCTTAAAATGTTGCTTATGAATTATAAGGTTACTTCATCAAAGCAAAAAAAAAATAAGCAAATAATTTTTACACTTTCTACAAAAATAATTTATTAATGTTTCCGTACGAAAAACTTTTTCCGATCTTCATCTCAGTCAATTCCACAAAATCATTTCACTGAAATATTTCATTTCTCTACTGTTTTTCTCTCAGGAATTTTTTTTGTGACGGAATCCAATCAGTGGTGGTTGATTTGTTGTAATTGTTTTCGTAGGGAAAATCTTTTCTGACAGAAAATTCAATGAAGTGCAGAACAAATAAATAAAATGAACACTTTCCTAAATCCCGAACATTTATTCATAATGAACATCGTCTTCAAATACAGAACTGTTCATTATTCTAATGAACGGATGGTTACCATACGTAGGTACAGCGCCCGTGTCTCTCTATTTTCTTTGGATTTACATGGCAAGAAAATCTCTGCTATACCCGCCTTTGTAATTTGTATAAGGTTAAGCCGAATGTAACTATTGGACAGGAAAAATCCCTCTCTGAAGGAGGAAGAAAAGATATTGAGACTCTTTAAAATCAACTTAAAATATTTAGGCCATCCTTTATAATAGATACTGCCTAGGTTGTGAACCTTGCATTCATTTTTACTTATACCCTGAAATATTTCCGACGATAAAAAATAACCCCAATTCTATATAATGATAATTCAAGATTTATTATTAGGAGGATAACTTACTCGAACGGCGGTCAAATCACAAGTGCCGTGAAAGAACATTAAATTACTTTACAATGCTTTGAGTGATTATATTAGAAAGAGAAGGTTAGGTATGTTAATTCAGAAATGGTTAAAGGAAATGAGTTCATTAAATACACATTACACTGCGAGAAATAAATTTACATATTTACAAAATTCAACATCCTCCGCGCCGCAAATAAAACTATACAATTTCAAGAGAATAAAGTAACTGCACTGGACGTCGTAGCCTTGTTCCATTGGCTAAGCGAATTTGGCATGCACGAACTTTTCCATCACGACCCGGAAATATTTCTTCGACTACTGCTAACTTCCAAAACATCCTTGGCAAAGATGGATCGTGTACAATAACGACATCGTTGGTTTGAATTTTAGCAGAACCTCCAGTCTTGTAGCAGTGTAGAGAACGGAGTTGCTGAAGGTATTCAAGTCGCCAGCGTTTCCAAAAAAATTGTAACGTCTTCAGTCTCGAATCCCATTTGACACGAAGACTCTGACCAGTTGTCCGTTTATCGAAATGTGATAGATCTAAAGAAAAATGAAAACCAGTTAAAAAATGTGTTGGAGTTAGTGGACTAAGATCTTTAGGGTCGTCTGAAATATAAGTTAAAGGTCTGCCATTGATTACACTCTCAACTTCAATGAGTAGTGTTCGAAGTTCTTCGAAATTCAGCACTGCTCGCCGAATAGTTAGCTTAAGCACTACCTTCACGCTACGGACAAGACGCTCCCAAAATCCGCCCCACCAAGCAGCTCTTTCAGCGATGAACTTCCATCGTATGCCCTCGCTATTTACAAATTCTTGTACGGTATCCGATGCCACTAGTTCGTTCAACACCTTTAACTCCTTCGAAGCGCATCTAAAGGTTTTTGCGTTGTCAGAATAAATTATCTTGGGCTTACCCCTCCTGGCGAAAAATCTCCTTAACGCTAGAAGGCAACATTCAGTCGTCAAGTCGGTCACCAGCTCCAAGTGGACAGCTCTGATCGCACCACACGTAAGCAGCAGAATATACACCTTCAACGATGATCCCGTGGCAGCAGCCCCTTTTATGTACAAAGGTCCAGCGTAATCTATACCTGTCATTTCAAACGGCCTTGAGGTTAGCATTCGGTCTCGTGGAAGAGCTGCGATTGGCTCTGATCCAGGTGATGCTAGAAGTCTACTACACACCTCGCATTTGGATATAGCTGATTTAACTAGTTGTCTACCTCTTATGATCCAGAATCTCTTCCTCAACTCGGCAAGCGTAGAACCTATTCCACTGTGTAATGTTTGGTTATGAGTATGTAATACTATGAGCTTGGATACAACAGACTTTTTGGGTAGAATTATGGGAAAAGCTGTTATATCTTCTTCGTTACAGCTCATCACAAAATCATCGACGTAATAGCTTTCCTCTAAGACCTTGCAGACCTCTGGAAACCGTTGACGTTCCGATTGGAAATGTTTTTTCAAGGTAGCGGCAAGTATAAACGGGCTAGATGTCACCCCAAACGTTAAACGATTCATTCTTAAAACTGCCGATTCAGGGAGATTGCAGACGTCTTTAATTTCTTCCTTGAACCAAAAGAATCGATGGCTTTCACGTTCTTTCTCCTTCAGGGATATTTGGAGGAAGGCCTTTTCGATGTCTGCTACCAAGGCAATCAAACCCATTCTGAAATTAAGAAGAATCATTAATAAGTCTGGCAATAAATTAGAACCAGATTTCAAACAGTCATTAAGCGATACACAACTTTCAGCATGTGCTGAGGCGTCAAAAACTATTCGAAGCTTTGAAGTCTCCTTGTCTTCTCGATAAACACCGCGATGAGGCATGTAATACGTACGAAAGTTCTCGGCGTCACCCTTGTTTTTTACCAACTCAGCTACTCCGCTTTCAGCAAGTTCTCTTATTGCTCTGTCGTACCTTAAGAGATCTGCGGGCGTTCTGGAAAGTCGCTTCACCAAAGATTGAAATCGTGAAAATGCGCCTGCACGATTATCTTCCAGAACACTGCATTCGTCTTTCCATGGCAGACTGATCTCGTAGCGAGTGGGTCCTTTGACAATGCATTTGTTGATGTACTCCTCAGTGAAGGAGTCGCGTTCATTTTGAATGGGTCTTATGCCAATAGATTCAAGATCCCAAAATGATTTTTCCTCTAATGCGCTAACTTGAAACACATTAGCGTACGATGACTGAGCGCTAGAAAAACTATTATGTGCGGGACCTTGCAAAGTCCAACCGAATAAAGTTTCTATTGCCATTAATCCCTCGTCAATGCGAATAGTATTTTCCGAAACAACACGCCAGTAATTATCTGCACCGATTAAAACTGAAATGCCCTCATCTGGTTGACAATCAAATGGACGTCCGTCCGCTAAGACGAGATTAAAGTTTTCTACACATTTCTCAGCAGGTACACTTAAGACATCTAAGCAAATGGTCGGCACGACGATAGCATTTAATTTTAACATTCTTTCGCTGTATTGACTTTTTAGGTAAAACTCTACAATATTATATTTTTTATCCGGCGTTGATAGTGTTTGGTCACTTCCAAATGGAACGACACAAATATTTCGCGCGCCAACAACCGGTAAACACAGTCTTTCCGCGATCGAATCTTTAATAAAGGTCATTTGACTCCCGCCGTCTATGATTAGTCGTATGTAAATGCTCAATTCTTTTGTCATATTTAGTGCAAATACAGATGCCGTTTGTAAAAAAACATTCGAGGGTTTTTTCTTTTTCACAGCCGCGTATAAATTAACCGCTTTAGAAGTAGTACTGTTCGCGTCTGCCAATTTTTGTCGACGGTAGTCTGGATCACACATCGACTTTGCATGCCATCCCCCGCACGCACTACACTTGATATGCCTCATAAAACACTTTTTCGCTGAATGCCCTTTAGAAGTGCATCGAAAGCATCGACCATCCCGTTTGAGCAGATTCTTTCGTTGAGCGATGGTAATTTCATTATCACATTCTTTTGTCTGGTGCGATAATGACTTACAAAAAAAACATGATGGGTGTGGTTTAGATGCTGTGAGTAATCCAGCCGCCGTCGAAATTTGTTTCGTTTGCTTCCTATTATTGTTCGATGCCCTTTCTTCTACCGAATTTTCGAGAGCAACGATTTCTCTCTTGATAAATTTGAGAAGACCCGTAAGCTGCTTATCACCGTCTAGAATAAAGGAGCATTCGCTTTCTGATGAAGCATTATTACCAGTTTCTGCTGAATCGCGTGTTTCTTCGCGAGAAACTTCACTTTGAGAACGGTAATAATTAGCACGGAGCTCGTTTGGCAGACTGCTCAATAATTTCGATTTGAGCATAATCGAATAATGACTCGAAGTAATACCGAGCGCGGTTAATGATCGTATGGAAGATGTTACGGTATTATAAATATTTCTTAAACCACGAATATCGTCTTTCGAGTTTAAGACCGAAATGGACATGAGTGCATTCATATTTTTGTCGATTAATTTGTCAGCGTTTCCGAATTCCTCTTGAAGTAAAGCTAATGCACCGTCGTAGCAATTACCACTCGGGGTAAATCCGGCAATTATATCGGCGGCACTTCCCTTTAAAGCGGACTGGAGGTAATTAAATTTATCGGCCCCAGACAATGAATCACTATCGTGTACCGCTGTTTTAAACTGCTCCCAAAAGGGAAGCCATTCCTTAAAGTCACCCGAAAATGTCTTAAGCGGTAGTTTGGGCAACCGAACCCCATTACCACGATCACGTGAAAATGTAGCGTTAGCAGCGTTAGTGGCGTTATGTGATGTTGTACCGTTCGGATCCCTCATACGATTCAACCGTTCTAAGCGTTGATTTAACCGCGCGATAACGGACGTGGCTTTGTCCTCATATTCGACAGTTAACTCCATGTCTTTTAATATATTTTCCGGATTACCACTAGAAACGAATTCGTTATTAGCTTTGATAAGACCGTCGTGAGCAACCTTTAATCGGTTAAGAAACACTAAAAGTTCTTCTTCTATAATTTCCCAACTTTCTTCATTATTAGAAGTGGGATTGGACTCAGGAGTCCGTAGATATTCAATTGCACTATTGACTACCCGAGTTACTTGTCCCCTATATGCCGCGCGACTTGCGTTATCCATTTTGACGATCGTTATTAAATGTAAGCCTTAATCGTTCGTTTTGATCTTGATTATCCCGGGTTTCGGCACCATGAAATATTTCCGACGATAAAAAATAACCCCAATTCTATATAATGATAATTCAAGATTTATTATTAGGAGGATAACTTACTCGAACGGCGGTCAAATCACAAGTGCCGTGAAAGAACATTAAATTACTTTACAATGCTTTGAGTGATTATATTAGAAAGAGAAGGTTAGGTATGTTAATTCAGAAATGGTTAAAGGAAATGAGTTCATTAAATACACATTACACTGCGAGAAATAAATTTACATATTTACAAAATTCAACATACCCTAAGCTGAAAGCACATTTTTCTCGTTCCTGCTTCTTCATCAATCTCTTTGAGAAATGTATAGTTGTTCTTGTTGGTGGTAGGTACATTTTTTTTTTATTTCTGTGGGCTATCAAATCAAATCAAATAGTATATAAATCTTTCTTTTGCTCTGCTGTTTGCTCAGTATTCTTCTTCCGGCTGTACCTAGGATTTTGATTTATATTGTACGGCTGCTGGTGGTTATCTCGAATGTTCGTTGGCATTGTTATCGAAGGGAAGCAAGCTCAACAAAAGAAAAGGGCATTCGCCGGCTGTCACAAATTAATATTAATTTACGAAAGTTTTTAATGATGCTCTTCCTTTTCTTTCACATTGACTGACATGGGTCACGATAGCAATAGATGTTTCATCTTCAATGTGCTCATCCCCAAGGGGTATGAATTGAGTTTTTCTTTGGAATTCCTTTTTATGTGCTTCGGTTATACTTTTGTTTCAAAGGAAAGGCGAGAGCCATCCAAAAAAATGGATGTTCTTATGATTGACATTCATGAATGCTGAACGCAAAATAAATCGAAAGGCTATATCATAAAAAAAGATCCGTGTCTAAGCAAGGAATAAAAATAAAGATTTGTTTAGGTAGGGGCTGTAGCTTAACAATAAGCTAATATTGTAAGTCTCTATAGGTCATAGGAAGTAGGTAGGTAAGCTTAAAGAAAATTGAAAAATTATTGCTAAACGTAGGAAAATGTCGGCATTGGACTTATATTACAACTGTTCCAATTTGTATACTCGTTAAGAGCGACAAGTCAGGAATGAGCTCAATTAATGGAAGTTGAAGCCACGGAGGACTGCTACTTCGAAACACTCACCGTGTGTGGGATACCCGTCGTATCAAGAGCTCCCACTCGCATTTTTTTTTGCAGTGCTTTCCGGGCTCAAACGTACATCACAGCAACAGCACTTTCACTCCTCTTTTATATAATTGAAGTTAGCAAAAATTACATTGGTAAGCTTCACTCGAATAATTAAATAAAGTCATCACGCAAATTATAATGAAAATAGTAAAGAAAATACACTCTACTTGCCACCAGAACAAAATTACAAATAACTTTTGGCCGCCTTCCTCAATGTATGTAATAACCATCGAATAACTCCGAAAGGAGCCTTTAAATTTATAAGGAAAGTGTTTCACAAAAATATCTACCCCTCCATCATCTGCAAGATTGCGTTTACTGTAAATATTCCCATAAACAGCCGATATGCTTCAAAATTGAAATCGGACGGCCACCGTTGCTTGCGATATTGGTTATTGGTTCATTCGACAATTTGACAACTTCCAATGACTACTGCCATCCGGACCAATATTGTTTCATTGCCTCCAGCAACTACCTACTTGAGCGAAGAAGTAATTTATTGCCTCTGATTCTGAATGAATTTTAAAAATGTGTCCCCCGAGGCCTTGTTAACTACCGCTACATTGGTCGAGGCTGAAAGAGGGAAATTCAGCCAAAAACCCTGGCACCATCTGCAAATGGCATACTATATAACCTCGGAGCTGCGATTTTGTATATGATGTGTGTGTGAGTGTACGGTGTGAACCACGTTTCAATATTTCTTTCTGGCTCATGCCATTAATTCGATTTGAATATCTGTTCCGCTCGAACTTTTTTCGCCTGTTTTTAAGAAAGAAGTCCACAAGAAAAAAAAAAAAAAAAGGATTTAATAATTCAACTCAGCTGCCAAAATTCGACTTTAGGCTCAGAGCCACCACCATCCATTATTCAAACGCCCGCCCCCTCCCCAAATACCCAGCCACGTCCTACACTGGCCATAAATATTAATAAAATGTGCGAAAAATTTGCACCCAATTTTCCCTCCACACAATAATCCAAATCCACATTCCACATATCTCAATTGGCCTCGATGTCGACATGGCCCCGGCATTCTTCATCCTTTTTTCCCATCTGACTCTGACCCACAAGCATATCCAATCCCGAGGAGTGTGAGAGTCAGAGCTAGTAGCCAACCAACTCATCTGTAGGTATGTCCTTTTCGCAGCTTGGATCAAATTCGTGGAGAGAAAAGAAAACGAAATCAAATTCCTTCGGCAATTTATTTTCATTCGGCGAAAATGAAATCATATTTCTCGGTGAGTTCGTGATCGGGAAAATTAATTTCACCGGCTAAGTGAGCGCCACCACTTGGCTACAAACTGCCGTTTTGATTTGTAACAAGAGAATGTTATTGCATAAACGTCACTTGGAATGGGGGCAACATGTTTTGAGTAGGTACTATAGGTCCCCTTGGTATATTCGAAAAAAATGTGAAGGTTAATGGAAGTGAATGGCATTATGGGTTGAAAGTGAATTTCCATTCTAAGGACCAACGGCATGACAGGGCCCAGCGGCCAGTAAAGTGCTTATAAGTGTATAGCTGCCTGTTGGAGTTGTCTTTTTTCACGCAGCTCCGTACCTAAATACATAATATTCTACGACGCGGAGGTAGGTTCATATGGGAAAACGCAGAACAAAGAAATAAAACGAGCAAACATTCTGACATTAATCACTTTCCTCTCTGGTGGCCTCAGGGTGATTTGTACCTCATCAATTCAGTGGAGACTTTTGCTAGCAGTATTTCTCTTGGAAAAAATATGGCGGAAATAATGGCGAATGCGTTTAAGCATACTTTCAGGACAGTTTATTTAAAGTGAACGAAAAAATACGAACGGTGTCAATTTTCGTCTAATGTTTCCCCGGTAAATATTGGATATATTAATATATGAGACAAATATTAAAATCCTCCTAAGTAAGTATTCTTCTTCAAGAATGAGCCCTGTTTTTTTTCGTATCGATGACTGTAAAGTATCAGGCTCACATTATAGATATCTTTATCCTGGGCACTCATTCCACATGTCGATTATCGCCAGACTACAGCGTTTCGACGATAACTTTGCTTCATGTATCTTCAATAATCGTCTATCGTCGAGACGATATCGTTTAGACGATTGAACATATGCTTCGCGTTAATCAATAATCGTCGAAACGATATCGCCCAGACGATAGAATTTGAGCGAATACCTATACCTAGGTATCAAAAGGTATAAAAGCAAGAAATATTGTGGAAAGATGTATTGGTGTTTACAAAGGTTCAAAACTTATATCATTAATTCCCTATAACATTAAATTACATGTTGTCATAATGTCGATGTAGAATTATAATTGAAAAAAAGGAAAAGTAATTAGGTACGTCCCCCAACAAAATTGCGATTTTTGCAAATGTTAGTCCTGCCCTCCATAAAATTTGTATTGATAGTGATAGTACAGCAATCGAAGAATACGAAGTGGAAATAAGCGGATGAGACAGTTGGCTTCAAAAATAAGGAACGAAATATGTATATACCTCACTTTTCTTGGTAGCTATTTGGCTTATAGCCCTTGGACAAGTCGGGATGCTCATCCATCAAAGCAATTAAAATTGTCATTTGCTTTGATGAAGCTGACCTATCAACAATACATTTTTTCGACGTTATTTGTTTTTATCTATAAACTAAGGAACAAAGATGAAGTAATTACACTTTTCAGTTTTCAAATTTGCCGGCATCAAACACAAAATTGTTTGCCAAAATGTCAACTGAAAGACACTCAATGCTCTCAAAGCCCTCACGATTTGTATCAAATAAACGATAGACGAGACGGTAGTGATAGGGTTACGAAAAGCAAATTGGTGACGATATCATTGACTACAATCACGCAAAAGATTATCGTTCTCAAAGTAACTGAATGATTGCCCTGTACTTAGAAAAAAATTAAAAAAACTCTTAGTTTAACTGGGGAAAAAAAATCATCAATAAGGAAAACAACCAAAAAACACTCCGAAAAACACTCAACAAAACACCCGACTAAATGATCCGAAAGAAAAAACACTCAAAATGCAACAAAAACATTCTCAGAATGTACCTAAAACATTATAAAAAAAGGCCAAAAAACGAGTACCATAATAGACTAGAAAACTATTTAAAAAAAACTTCTCAAAAACGCCTTAAATGTTCTAAAAATGCTCGAAAATCTTTTCAAAAATACACCTAAATATAAACGTTACAAAAAATTTCCAAATCGCGTACATACCTAGGTACTAAAAAACATTTTAACAATTGTTTCAAAAAAACCAAAGAAAAGTTTCAAAAAATATTTCCCAAAAAATGTGACGAAATATTCCACGAAAATCGCTCAAAGAAAAGATCCAAAACATCCTGAAAAAGGTACTGAAAAACACCGCCTGATGCTTCTTAAATCAATCCAAAAATTACCCAAACAAAAGCCACCAGAAATGCACATAAACGCTGGAAAAACGTTGAAAAGAATTAAAAAAAACATCCTAAGAAATATTCGACAACTACCCCTAGAAACACCTCGAAGGAGCCCCCAAAAAAATACAGTAATGTTCGAAAAACGAAAAAATGTATTAAATCGTTCCAAAAAACGCCATAAAAATGATAGAAAAATCTTTAAAAAGTAACGGGTACTAAAAAATACTTCAAACACCCAAAAAAGTTCCTGAAAAATATCAAAACAACTGTTAAAAAACCTCAATGAAAACGTCCTAACATATGTCTCATAAGCACCCCAAAAAATGTCTCGAAAGACGCAAAAAAAAAAAAAAACGTCCCAAATATACCTACTGCAATAAGCGCCCGAATTTTTTTTTTGAAAAATGCCAAATTTATACTTATTCATAAAAAAGTTCATTACATCAAGTACCTACCTATTTGCTTTCAACTTTAAGGCCCAATATGGTAGGGGATTGCTAATAAGGGACAAACTGTTTTTTTTTTTTATCTTGAAGGAATAAATATTATATCAAGGAAAGTTATTAGAATTTTTTTTTATAATGCACTAGTGCTCAAGGGGTTTTGACCCTTATAATGCTAGTGCACAGCACGAGTGGAAGGGTGAAAAGGAAGGATAGAGAAGAGGTACTGATGCACATTTACTTTAAACAATTGTGGGTTGTAATAAGAGGGGACAACCGTTTGAGGCAATGCTTTCCACATGCGTGTTGTCCGACTTATAAAAGAATCTCTATACCTTACAGTACGTCCGAAGGTAGGCTTAAGGGAGAACTGATGAGCAATCGATGAAGGACTAAGGAGAAATATTGCATAATTTTAATATGCACCTTGTGGGGTGAAGCCTTAGGTACTCTTGGTGAAACCAATATGAACCTAAAATATACTACCAGGGCTCATTTTCGGATAAATCCAATAATTTTTAAAATTATTTGAATATAAGGACGGTAAAGCGTGGGTGTAATTTGTCATCGGAGAGGCCGAATCATCTTAGAGGCAGATATACCCTTCAGATAACAGCACTAAAATAGTTTCAAATCAAACATTTTGGTTTCCGCATTTTCTTGAAAGGTGAAATGTTAATCGGAGATGATTATTCGTGCTTCCTTCATACGTCCAAAATCAATTTACTCTCGAGAGTATCTACTCCTAACACAAAAAAAAAATTAAATCACCGTAAATTTTGAGATACCTATTCAAAGAAAAAAGAAAAAACTGCTTGTAAATAAATTTACCAACCCGTACCCCATTTCATTGTCATTTTCTATATTTCCATTGTTTGACATTGATGCATTACTCCGTGCAGCATGATTCATGTATAAATTCATTTACACAAGGAACATCCGAATAATCCTTACACATGACTAAGCTGATCCAGTCTTAGGTACATTCCTTCTACCATCAGCGTCGTCATGTTATAAAGTAGTTCTGCTTTTTAACGAAAACTGCTTTATACTCGTATACAGGATAGAAAAAGGACCACACGAAGAATTTACAACAGTATCTGCTTGACTTGTACTTAAGGTGAAACTTTCGCCGGACTTGCCCTTGTTGTCATAATTTTTGTGTTATCCACTGGTCTGTATGAAACTATGTTCGCCACTCCGGTTACTTTCTTTTTCGAGGGAAAATTTGAGCGAGGAAGAAATCCAACGCCCCAACAGGTAAAAAATTGTATGCAATGTAAAAATTTCTTTCGCGAGTTTTTCATAATTTACGATCCCCGGTCGGCAACACAATGCAGACGATGTAGATATCGCGTCCAACAACACCAGCAACGATTTCGATGGTATCTTTTTTTGCCTCAGCGTTATTATTTTATTTTCCTGCAGCTTTACCATCACCGAGGGGTGTGAACTGTGTACTGTTCATTTATATGAAAACAAGTTATGTGGGTAGCCCGAAAATGGTTGTACCGACTTTTCAGAATTGGTGCAAGGCATTTAAATATAACGTACGACTGCAGATTTCTATACCCCTCTTAATAAGGATGTTAACAGTCAATATGCAAAGCAGATCTGAGTCGTTTTATTGCGAGTGGCTAAAGCAACCAAAGCAAGCCTTGCTCAACATTTTTCAGATAATGACCCCCGGAGATACGGTGGTGGCAACAAATCCTTCCAGCCCATTATATATATATTTCTGACTGCGACTGACAACAGAAAAACTCGTACTCCCCAACCACACTTATCTTTGCGTAATAATTTAAAAAAAAAATACCCATATAATCTTGAGACTAAATACCAGATTACGGAGCATCCTAGACAAGCGTACTGCTTAATAAATTCAACCCGTCGCATCGTCCTGATATGATATCTTTTCTGCTGTAATCCGTCAATTTCGTCAAAGGAATTAATTCGCTTATTTTGCCCGCCTTGCTCAAGTTGTCTCTGAGACAAAAATGAAAAGGGAAACACAAAAATTATACTTAAACTTCCAAATCCGTCTACCTAACGACATCTCCCGTCAAAACATCGAAACATCCGCTAATTTAATTAGAAAACTCCTCCGTCTCGAGACACCTTTTCAGTTCCAAAGCGGATCAAGTCGACAAATTTGGTTAACGTTGCAAATAATTTCTATACCCTAATTAATCACTTCCAAGTGGTGATACAATTTGCCAATGTTGCATGAAAACTCGTCCTTAAAGCCGATAGAAACTTTTCCCGTGCGCTGCACATCCACAATATTGTTCGCACTTTTTCCAGTCCATCATGTGCTTTTTATATCCCCCTTCTTCGCTGGCTATGCTTGTGCCGTTCGAACGTAACTTCATCACCATCATCGTCGTCGTCGTCATCATCATCATCTTCGACAGCAATTATTCAACTTTAATCGCAGGACATTATCACATAAAGTGAGTGTTTCTAATTACTCGATTCCTCTTCTAACTGAATAATTGCCATCGTTGATTGGTTCAGCAGTTTTGCACAGCGGGTTACCAAGGTGAACGTATAGTGCGAAAAAGAAAAGTCAGTTCCAGTTCCACCAACAACGCGTCGATATCCATTCGACACGAATGGAGCCGGGCGGGTGACGCCGGAATCATTGTCGTTTGGGTAGAAGAGAATTATTGTAAACTTTTGCCAGCTCCAAAGGCTTAAACTTTCCGGTGACAGAAACAGAGTGTTAGTAGGGGCTATGGAGCGTGTTATATGGCAAAGCAGGAAAAAAAAGGGGCCACCAATGCTCCGGAGTGGAGGAAACGATGCGGTGTTCTCCATCGACACCTTTGAGTTGCCGCGGGGAAACTAAATTACGTTTTTGAAAAGTTTTCCAAAATGAAAATTGTTTTCAACTGGGAATAGGGAATAATTGCCGGGAGAAGTTTCCCAGAATGTTGGCTTCTAGATGGGGCTGTGTGTGCGGATCTAGGTTTTGAATTTAGCTTTGGATGAATTTAATTGGTAAATATATGTAGATAGAATGTGTGGGTGGAATAGGTTTAAGGTTCGAGGTTTCGATGTAAATTGAACTTATGTGCAGTGTGAATGCCAGTTGTATCCATGGAAATTGGTAGGTAAATACTGCTTCTGCAAGTCTGGACAGGGTAGGCACAACCCAGTAATGCAATAGTCGCAAATGAGGGTTAGATACCGTCTGAGTAATTCTTATCGGGCTGCCGATCCATGAGAATGCTGTTTCAGCAACTGCAATCTTCAATCCAAATCGATCCCGGCCATTGTCACAGTTTCTTTTTGGTTTTTAGAATAGAAATATTCGCTCGAATCGGCACTCGCAATGGGGGATCCTTGTTCACTCGCTAGATGTGGCCAAGCCAATGTACCCCATGCTATTAAGGAACAACTCATCACTCATTCTCATTCATTGATGAGCTTCCTCAACGGTTTTTTGGAGTCATCCAGATTTCCCAGAGATCTTAGTATCATTAGCCCAGCAATACGTGAGAACAGACTTTCAATTATGAGTAGCCAAAGCTCTCCGTTGCATTTCCGAAATTTTAATAGAGGGTTTTGAAACTGTGCAAAAGACACTTCTTCAACCTTACAAAGTGGATTTCCTGCTTGGACCTTATAGAGGGCCAAAATATATTACATCGCCTCTGAAGCTGACTTCGGGAATGTCAGACCTTCAGTTGACCGATCTAGGTTTCTTTCGCCAGCATATCTTTTACCATAAAAAATATCTTACTGCTCAACATTTTTTGGTTATACTCACGAAACCGTTCTGTTTTGTTTATTTCTTTTCCATTTCAGAGTAACATTAGAATATTATTTACACTTTAAAAACTTGGAGTATAGCTGGCCATTTTTATAAAATTAATTCCAGTCCAATCGGCCTAGGAGTTAAAATGTGTTCTTGAATACAATCTACTTTAGTATCAGCTTAAATATCCGCTCCTGGACAGCGCAGCATTTTCCAATGCCTCCTCGAAAAATGAGCCCAGTTTGGTGCCTTATTTTTTAAATCTCCTGCTAAACACCTTACAGTCGGGAAAAAGTTTCAGTTTTATTATAGGATAAGGGCAAAAACTTCTAATTAAATGAAACTACCTTGTTGCTGAGCTATTCTGAGCTATTCCCTTCTTGGCGTTGATTATTAACAAAACCCAACCTACGCTAAATTTTGTTATCCTATTACCTGCCCCTAACGACGATGGCGCTGCTATGCACGCAACTTGCGCTTTTCGTCCCAAATTGATTTACAACTACAACTGCCATACGGGCACCTACAGTCTCCAACATGTCATACTCCCAATATAGACTGATTAATTCGAGGTCGTGTTGAATAAAATTAACAACGCAAATTTGTAACGTTCGTCGGGATGAGCAACAGGTGGATTCGATAAATCGAAGGATGAAAGTGTGATGGGAACTGGTAGCCTCAAGTGAATTTTTCCATATAAATACTCGACACAATCATGTGTTGAGCATCAGACACTTTCCATCTTCAGTGGGTTAAACATCTTACACAAAAGAGCTTCAAGCAAAATGTCCTCACTGTCGTCCAAAGTTTTCCTCTGCCTGCGCTGGCTGTGTTTACTCTGTGTCCTCTGTGTTAATATACCATCGTGTCAGGGACTGGAGAGACTGTGTGGTCATAAGCTGTCCGATACTCTAGGTCTGATCTGTGAAAATGGTTTCGCTAGAAAGACCAGGAAATCAAGTGAGTATAATGGGGGCCATCTCTGAGATATAAGCTGAGATAAAAACGTATTTATTTGCAGTTGATCCACTGGACTACATTGCGGATATTGAGGTCGAGGCGCCAATGTCATTCGAGGAGTTTTTCTCTGAAATGTCGCCCAATTCGAATGCATTGACTAAAACCCGCCGACGAAGGCATGGTGTTTACGATGAGTGTTGCCGGAAGCCATGCACATTTTCTGAACTTCAGTCATACTGCCTGTAAAAATGTTGTCGGAATTAGCTAAGCCACCGACCGGTCTAATGGAAGTCGGAACACTTACTCCAGAAAACTTATTTATGCCTATGTTATGTCACGTCTTAGTTTGTTGCAATGTTTAAGTAAAAGCGAAGAATTTCGTTGAACACAAAGCTTTATCTATTATTTGTCTGTGCAGGTTTTTAATACGTGTCAGAAGCAGCTTGAAAGTGCCCTTCCACTTAATTTCTGATTCGTCTTCCTCAAGACACAGTCAGCGCCCTGCAGTGTCAACTAAGTTCATTGGTTAAGGTGATGTCGGGAACTGCAGATAGTAACTTACAACCAGCCGTACTGGACAGTTTGGAACGGCTTTTCTTATCGTGGTTTTGGACGTGCTTTGGACCTTTTTTTAACCTATTTTATTGATGAGTTTAATAATGCGTTTTTGATGCTTTCTAACTTTTTTTATGGACGCGTTTTTGATGGAATTGTAGGTGAGTTTTTATTCAAGTTTTTGACACTTTTGAAGGCATTTTTTGACAAGTTTTTCACGCTTTTGGACAGATTCTTAGGGCTTTTGATTGTTTTTTAGGACGTGTTTTTCGATGGAGGTTTCGACGCGTTTTTCATGAGTTTTTTGACGTTTTTGACGAAGCATTTCCGAACATATTTGTGACTTTATTTTTAACATGATTTGGGACGTGATTTTTTTCGATGCGTATTTTACACTTTTATTATTTCATTTTGGATTAGTTTTGAATGCTTTTTTTTTTTTTTGTACATTTTGTACACTCCTTTCTTTACGGTATTTCCGAAGCATTTTTGGATACATTTTTGGACACATTTTCTGATTCATTTTCACACTTGTTTGAAGCATCTGAAACCTAAGGACGGGCCTGCGACATGGAAAAGAATATGAAAACCACGTTAACGTACTTTGTCTCCCATTTCTCAATGGAGAAACTCAGAACGCCTACTATGAAAAGTTAAAAGAGAAACCAGCCTGATACCGAGCAATACTTAAGCTTCCCATTTACAGCAAACCTATTAGCGAGATTTCTGTTGTCTTATTTTAGTTTTCTCCACGTAATAGATCGATCCACCCGCATCGAGTTTCGAAGTTGACTTGAACTTGCACAACCTCTGGTGGCAATCTGTCCACTTGGTTAACATAAATGGAAGTGAGTATCTAATTAGTTGGATATTAAAACTGGGGAGCTCTTGATTGCTCTTTATTGGGTACCTATATAACATATACGAATAGACTTAAAGCACTTGATGCACAGTATCCATAGGTAGACAAGTGTGTAAATTAATTCCTTTGAAGAATAATACTAGGCACTACCGATGCAGTCCGAAATGCTCATTTCAACAGAATATTTCTAAAGAATTTATCTCAAAACAAGCATCCGCCCCAGAGCTGGATTTTGCTTCAAATCTGTGAACATTCAAATATGGTTTACCTTAAGACTCATTCTCATACCTACGTTCGAACGTAACATTTTTGGATTGACACCCACCGACCCAAAAACTGCCAAAGAATCACATATTTCACATGCATCTGCATCAGTCTAAACTTATGCGTTCATTCGGTATTCTTGAAAACTGCACTCAAACAGGTTTCCTTACTCACACCGTCTGCTTCTTTATGCTCCTCTGAACCACATCGATCCACCTGCATCATGCCAATTGCGAGTCACCCTTCTAACAGTTTTGTGAATATCCACAAGATTTTCTGTCATCATATATAGGCGGCCAACAGTATGCGCACTCGAATATACCGACAGACACAAGAAGTCTGTGTTCGTTTCCTTAAAAGATAAACCAGATGCCTGTCCATATTCATATTCGATGGACAACAGCAGCAGCACATCAGAAACACCATACAATGGTTGCCGTCTCCGCAGATGTCAAGAAATACTGGAACATTACCTTTCATTATCAATGTCCAACCTAATGCACAATGCACCCGTCAGGTGACATACTCTCTCGCAGATACCTAATCTGCATGCATACGACTAGATGTGTACCTAGATATACGACATACGTGCTCATTTGTATAGTTTTGAGAAATGTTTATCTGAGCAACAACAGGACTGGTTATCAGGCGTTGGCACGACCATCTGCCGGTGACCATTAGTAAAGTACACTTGGACAAACAATGGCATTAAATGGAACGAGCATAATGCTCAACTATTTTGATGATTGCAAGGAGGGGGTTCTATCGTCCTTAGGTTCAACGAAAATAATGTTCAAACGAACGGGTTTTCTTGATAAAACCCACGTAGGTCTTAGATACGTCTTAGATATTATAGCCCTCGGCTTTTAAGTCGCATATTTCTCCATGAATTTTCGATCACAGAAATTGTAGATGCCTACCTAACATTTTATTGATTTTTTTAGATTTCTTAAAACGAGGCACCGTGACCACATTTTTACGGGTGAAACGCCGGACAAAAAAGAGTCCAAAACAGGCTGTTAAAATACTGGACTGTCCAAAAAGAACAGTGGACGGATGGTCACATAGCCAATTCCAGGTCAGTTTCTGACAAAATAAAATAATATTTTCGAAGAGCTTTCCTTAAAGTGAGCTGTGCTTTTAGTGTGCTGGAGTACCGAGTGAGGTATCTTGGGTTCGGAGCCCGAAAAAACGCAAATTACATTTTTTAAGTATTTTTTACTGCGCCGCCGGCTCTCGCAACCTTCTGACGAACATTCGAGAGTATATCTGTTCCAAAAAGATCTTCTCAATTGAGCCGTTTAGACTTGGCATAAAATTGTAGGTCGCTTCCATTCGCCCCAGGAATAAAACCAAAAGTTGTGAGAAGCAAGGAGTATGGTATTATATACGGACCTGTTGCGCTTAGTTGTTTTTCAACCTTAAAAAATTAATGCAGTTTGACCAACTTGCAGAAAAGTTAGGGTTTTGGGAAGACTTACTTTTCCAGCTATTTTTAACTGAGTCCGACCTACATTTTTCTAGCGAAATGCAGACATTTTTGAGTAGATTTTAACCGAGAGAATATTAAAGAATATTAAAAGTGTGACGAACAAGATAGAAACTGGTAAAATCCATAAACTCTATTTTTAATAGTTTTTTTTTTAGACTAAAGCGTTTGGGGACAATTTTCTTTTATGATAATATTGAAACCCATTCCCCTTACAGAGCCTCAAGACCAATTTCCTTCTGTATAATTACGTGGTTATTCCTACTCTATGTGTAATCTAAGATAATCACGATAAACAGCTAACTTTAAAAGGAAAACAACTTTTTGCCGTACCGATTACGGCGCTATTCCAAACCAATTTTTATAAAATATTTACCGAGTGTAAGGTGAACTTCCGCAGGTGATTTACTGCATATATGGTCTTGTCACAAAGGATAAAAATCAACCCAAAGCCGAGGCTTTCCTGTAAACTAATATTGGCCTGTTAAGTCTCTATTACCCTTTCAGCGTTTACTTGTTCGAGCATTTTCATTATGGCTGAAGATGCGTGAAAGGGGGACTTGCTTTTACAGCTTTATGTAGGCCTTCGCCGAACTGGTAGTTCCTAAAGAAATTTCAGAAACCAAACGATACTCCAGCTCGCCAATGATTGCATAGATGGAAATGGATGTTACCTCTGTGCTCAAGTTTCTAGTAAACAACGTCAGTTTATGGGCATAGCTCATTCCTGCATACAACATACTTACCATCGACGACCTGTATATGGACCCCGGAATTTTTTTTGTTCTTCCAACTGCATCTGACTCCGAGAGTAAGTTCATTCCCAACTATGACACATTTCTCGAATTAGTGCATAAGCTCCTTTCCGGTAGAATCACATAGCAAAACCTAAATCATCAACACGCACTCTGTCAATGTTTGACTTCTCATTCAAAAAAAATAAAAAAAAATATTTCACTCGCTCTTTGGAAACTATGTTCGACAAACGAAGAAAAAATCACAGAAAAACAAATGGAAATTCTCGAAACGCTGACCAAATCTATTGTCGCCTTACTGTTCCTGACGCTGTCACTGTGGTGGAGCCTAACCGATGCTGTAGTCTACATGAGTGCGCGCTGGATGCCAAAATCGTTCTTTCTCTTCCAGCATGAGAAGGAGGCACATTTTGAGTTGTCAATTTTGGATGCGAACATTGTCGAAGCGACCATTTTCAGCACGCTCGCCATACCCGGATACCTGAGAGTGACAAATGGAGGAACCGGTGTCGGTGGTTGGAGCAGATACTTATGGTTTTTTCTGATTCCTTGGTTAATCACCTTTGCTCAGAGCTGGCTAGCGAACATTCATTATTTTCTGTGCCATGTGACATCAGTAGTGGAGGCAACAAACTTCTGGGTGTTCACAGGTCTGTGGCTGTCCGGTATTTTTGTGCAGATATTGCTTTGGTCTGAAGTGCTTTGTGTTGCGTGGCAGGGATGGATCTTGATGAGAAATGAAAATCGGCTGGAGCAAACCAATGTGGTTCTGACTTTGAAATAGAGTTCTCTATTTATATGTGAAATTATTTATTAAAAAAGTTGTGTTGTGTCTGTTATTTTTCGAAGCGGTTTTTATTTGCCTTTTTGGAAGGAACCTTTTCGGGTCAGTTTTGATGCATTTGATGGCTTTTACTTTGGTTCGGTATTGTTGAACGTTCTCTACTAAGTGGTAGCTTTCCAGGACGCACCGCATGAAGGTAGTAATACAACAAAATCAATGTCATGTACCCTTTCCGATATTTGACATATCATACGCTTCATACGCTTCAATCCTTTTCCAAATAACAACACCCCTATTTGAAATAATTTAAATTTTAAATGCATTTTCAGCTTATGTGGCAACTGTTCCCGTACAGTGTTCCTTTTGACCCATCAAACATAATATCACTCACCATGTTTATACATTTTTCAATAACAAGGATGCGACATGCACTATGGCCCTTGGCCATAGCAGCAGTAGGCACCAACATCCCATCATGTACGCTATGCAAAATCCATTGCACGTCTTCTCAACAACCCCAGCTACCTTACTCTACGTTCTCTACCCTAAACATGACTTTACTCGGAAATGGAAGTCTGGTGGTCTTTGTCTGACGAAAGTCACAGACGGGACAAAGGGTGAGTACATGTAGGTTTGTAAGTACTCAAAAGAGCAATTTGTCTGGCCAAAAGCTTCCCAAGGGTATTTATTTGCCAGCAGCTACTTCGTTGTGAAACCAGTTCAGGTAAACGTGTTAATTGCAACTACACTCTTACACCTAAAAACAATTAAGCAGAAACAACAAAAAAAAAAAAAACATACCGGCCCCTTCTTTGTCTTTCAGCGCACAGTTGTTGTTTTTGCATAATTCAGTCGACTGACCTCCAACCCCCTAATTGCAAGACACATTCCAAAACCATAAAGAGACACACAGAGATGAGATGAAATCCTCTTCATGAGCACCGGTCGTTTGACGGCGTTTGGGATGGTGTATATAAGGTATCCACTTGGATCATTAGGACATTCGTAATTCTGTGACCGTTTTCATGTCGCAGCTCACGACTCCCTAGGTTGACGTTGAGACTTTTTTTGTATTACCATCAAACAGCGACGATTGTTGGTTGCTATTGGCAGGGAGGATACGTCTGAGGCCAAAACTTTAACTTACTTCGACACAAGAAGAAGCATATTTTTCTAAGCTGGATTTTCTTTCAGTGCGACGGACTTTGGCAACTGAGTGGTAAATGTGACTCGGTAGAATATAAGTTACTCAAGGTTATCAGTCCGTAAAAGGGTCAGAGGAGTGATTGAAGGACGACTAAATGTCAAACGGACCGAAAAGTTTTATCGAGTTTTGCGGGTGCATACCTGAGTTCAAAGAGTCTTTTTTTCTGTTTTCTTGCTTTTCAATTATATTAATTTTTGTTCAATAAATTTACAAAAAGTTTAAAAATATATTTTCCAATTAGGCGTCTTCAAAGGCAGTATTGCAAATGCCATTCTGATTAGGCGAGGTATCCTGCGGAAAGGGGTCCAGCTTGTCGCCTTGTGGTTTCCAATTCAGTGTCGGAGAGAAGAGGGCTTCTTTGTTCTAAATTGAGAAGAGAAGAGAGATTTGTTAGCTTATGGTTGTGTATAAAAAAATTCAATTGAAAGGTATGAATGAAACTCTGAAAAGGCGAGTTTTGGGGGAAAAAAATGTGTCACCGACGACCCACTGGTGATTGTCATAAAAAAGGAAGCTGAAACATCCGTGGCTATTTGAATGGGAATTTGTTAAAAGCAGTTAATTTTGAAGAAATGTCTTGATTTCACAGGTGGGCCCTAAGTCTATAAAGCTAAAGCTAAAGTCTATAAAGCTATAGCTTCACTGACATCAGCCTGTAATATGCGCTGGGCAATGCTTTCAAATTCTGTTTATGTGAGCATCTCTACAAACCCTAAGACCTAAGGTAGGTTCCTTATTTGGATGTAAAATAATATTTTTCCTACATGATTTTAGTTGTAAAATGGGAAAGTTGGGCAAAGTTCAGGAACACAGCCTGAAGCAGTTTCTCATAGTTGGTGCAGCACCCATTTGACTGTGTGAGATTTTACTTTCGGGACGAATAATTTTATGGCTGAATGGGGTAGCCTTTTGCAGGACAGTTATACTCTCGGATGTTAGTCTGACTTTCGCGAGAGGTGGGGCAGTGAAAATAGCCTTGATGTTATAACGACATAAAGGAAAGAGGAAGATCGTAACCGAATCCTCAAGCCATCAACTAAATGAAACATGTAGCCGATAGAAAAATGTTTAAGGCTTCATGAGGAAATTTATTCACCGAAATAGTCGGATTAGCTAGAAAATAAAGGGAGAACCAAAAACTGTTCATAGCAGGATTATTTAGTTTTGATTAAAAACAAAGTTTAAGGAGCTACTATCTTGACTTGTTTAAAAAGGTGCTCCTCCTTTAAAAACGAGTTTGGAATTGAAAGTAATGTAAAAGAATTCATCACCTGATAGAGTCCAATGAAGTTGAAGTAGATTAAGGACACCCAAAATGAGGATGTCCACTTATTTGGTTACCGGCATTGATAGAAAGCTGAAAGGATTCGGTAGATTGAGCTGATGGGATGATGAGAGCGGGGCTAGAGGTAACATTTTTGACTAAATTTGATGCTGCTTCTACGATTTTGCAAATATGGGTGAGCCAAACCTATCGCAAAACAAATAGCAATATTTAAGCTACAAAACTTACAAACAAAGTCAAATAAAGTCTGCGCAGAAAATGTTAAAATACCGAGGCGTTAAGTTGTAATAATTACAAAAAAATTATGTCATCTGCTTTTAAGAAAATTAATTAAAAAAAAAATCATAAAAAGAACAAAATCACAAATCAGAGGCTTTTTGATTTGGTCCTGGCGATATTTCTGGTTACGATTTTATTTTCTTCCCTAAGAAATGCTTGTTTCTTTGGAGTATCGGTTCAAGTAGCTGATTTTCCTACGTTCTCTTTCTTAGGCCTGGCCCAACGATGAATAAAATACCAAAATTTCTCTAGTTCAAGCTAAAATATGTTTTTTCCCAGCAAAACTTTATTTATTTATTTTATTCAAGAGAATTTTGAACACGTACCTACTCTTCCGAAAATCGTTTCTAATCTGAATCTGTATCTCCGGATTAAGACTTAGATCGAAAATGTTTCATGGACGAGCGTTTCAGTTGAAAGCGCCGTAATCAATAGTACAAAATTTATCAATATTCACTGATTGAAATACATGAATCTCCAAGATGTTCAAACTCCACGTAGGTCCTTATATTTTAAACTACTTCTTCGGTTTAAACTTCATCTAACAAAAACCACATTCAATTTACGATTTCTAGCTTCGTGCAATGGTAAATGTGCTGCACGACTGAGCGTTCGATCTCTGAAGAAACACAAATAATATCTAATAGTTTTTGTCCACCTCTAGCGAATGTGTGACAAACACCAGAGAGAATATCTGCCATGGAAAAGTCCCTTCAACTCAGGCTATATCGGAAATAAAAATGTTAATGTAGGTGACTTCTAACGGGTGATTTTTTAAGAGGCTTAGAACTTTAAAAAAAAAAAAAACACAAAAACTTCGAAAAAATGAATGAAATATTTATTTGAATCGATAGTTTGAACCTTGCAATTTAATGTTTAAAGATAATTTCATGCAAATGTTGACCGCGGCTGCGTCTCAGGTAGCCCATCCGCTGAGTCCAATTTTGGCATACTCTTTCACACATATCGGCCGGTATCTCACGAATGAATGCATGGATGTTGGCTTCCAGTGCGTCAATCGAAGCGGGCTTGTCCCTATACACATTAGCCTTGACATACCCTCACAAAAAATAATCTAATGGTGTCAAATCGCTCGATCTAGGCGGCCAATTGACCGGCCCGAAACGTGAAATTAACTGTTCACCAAACTCGCCTCGCAATTGCGCCATTGTTTCGCGTGCTGTGTGGCATATGGCACCGTCTTGTTGAAACCACATATCATGCAAGTCAAGAACTTCCATTTCGGGCAAAAAAAAGTTTGTTATCATCGCTGGGTAGCGGTCACCATTGACAGTAACGCTGCGATTCGCATCATCTTTGAAGAAATATGGCCCAATAATGCCGCCGGCCCATAAACCGCACCAAACAGTGGCTTTTTCGGGATGCATTGGTAGCTGTTGCAATGCTTCTGGCTGATCTTCACTCCAAATGCGGCAATTTTGCTTATTTACGTACCCATTCAACCAAAAATGAGCCTCATCGCTGAACACAATTTTTCGATAAAAAAGCGGATCCTCGGCCAGCTTTCCAAGAGCCCATTCACCAAAAATTCGGCGTTGTGGTAGGTCGGCTGGCTTTAGTTCTTGCACCAGCTGTATCTTAAAAGGCTTTACGCCCAAATCCTTCCGCAAAATTTTCCACGTAGTGCTGTAACAAAGGCCTAACTGCTGGGAACGGCGCCGAATCGACATTTCGCGGTCTTCTGTCACACTAGCTGATACGGCCGCAATATTTTCTTCACTATGCACAGTACGTAAACGTGTTGGTGGTTTAATGTCCAACAAAGTAAATTTGGTGCGAAATTTGGTCACAATCTTCCGAATAGACTGCTCAGAAGGTCGAGAATGCCGATCATAAAATGGAAGCAGCGCGCGATGAACATTTCGAACCGAGCACGAATTTTGATAGTAAAATTCAATAATTTGCAAGCGTTGTTCATTTGTAAGACGATCCATGGTTAAATTGCAAAACCAAACTGAAGCTGTTTGATAGTGACACAAGGTACTAAACACACCTCAGCTGTCAAAACCAGTGTTGCCAAAACCAAACCAGCTAAAAAATCACCCTTTATAATCGTCGGAAAAATGTTAAACGAATGGTTGTGCGGTCTAGGGATTCTATATGCCATACACGGACGCCAATTCTTTATTTATTTTTATATTTTTATTTAGCTCAGAAGCTGTATATATCAATTGTCAAAGAAAAATGCTACATTGCACAATGGACGACGAAAGCTTTTCCATGACACTACACACTCCATCCTGACTACTAACCTACCTTTAAAACTAAAACACTTTAAAAGTTGTAGAATAATATCGACAAGAAACCGGTGCAGTCCACTAACAAAAATAAAAAATAAAAAAATAAATATTACTAGGCAAACAACTCACCGCATTCAACAGCGCTCACGAAACTTTCTACTCATCCCTTAATTCCTGCTAAATACCCAAAGTCAATTTTCATCTTCACCTACTCGCCCATAAAAGATCACTGACTTACTCGGAAGTTGGCCGGTCGCAGCTTCTACAAAACAATTTTCCAACCACTTGCTGGTTTCCCCTCTTCTTTATTAACTTAACCAACTCTGGCCAAGTTCCAAAGTTCCACCGAAAAGGATAATCCCAAATATGCAATCGAGTTTGGCTTAGGAAAAGAAACAAAAAACTTTCTGCAACCCTCTTGCCTAAGGATTCAAAAAGAGACCTACAACTTCTATAATATAATTAAACAAACTTAACAGTAGGTGAATAAAATACGTACAACACTTACTAAAATCGAATAATTTTAGTGTCCGCCTCGTTGAATTGCGATGAAGTCCACACACATTTATATTTCCCAAAAAAAAAAATTACAAATACGAAATCAATAGCCTCCGAAACGGGACAGATGGGAAAAAATACAACACATAACAAAATTCACCCAACAAATGCAAAACAAATAAAAAAGGATAACAAAAAGTTCCATTAAATTACAATGTCCGCTTAGTTAAGAACAGCCCGAGCGAGCCTGCGTTGACAGCGATTCAGGTGCTGACAATGAACTTATAGGCAATTTACCCGCTTAGCATAAGGATAAGGAAAATGGAATTTATGGGCCGCTGTCACGCAAGAGAAAGCATTCTAATTGTTGGATATTCAGGTAATGCATAGAGAGAACCCGAGGACGACAACGACTTGCTTCTTCTGTTGTCTTTAATTGAGCTCAAGCAATATTTTATTCGTTTTAATGTTCACCGGTCATCGGTGTCGAATGGCCCCATTAAGGCAATGTTTTCAAGTACAATAATTGCTTGGAGGAGCAGCGGTATATGCGCCTGCGAGTCTCGATGGAGGAACGTAAAAAGAACGCTTTACTTAATAAGTAATTATGTATGTGTGTTTTATGACGTTACTGGCTGTTGTTTTGTAACCTGAGTAATTTGTTAGTGTTTGTCCTGGTCGTTTGAGCGATTTCGACAATACCTACCCTGTTGAGAGGTGATTTACGGGGGATATTCCTTTGAATCGTGTACACGCGTAGACGATAATGATAAATAAAGGAAAAAGTGAGGTCAATTGGGTCGAATTGTTTGAGTGATCGTTTTTACTTTTTTGAAGTTTTATCGCAGTCCCTTTATAGGTATGAATGTGCGTTCCCTTTAAAGGTGAAGCATGTAAATTTCTTTATGAAGGACAGAGTAGGGACATGAATTACCGAATCGATGAGCTTTAGATTGCCGTGTGAGCTTATATATTTTACTTTAATTTCTTGAGCGATGTGGAATGATTTGAAAGAGGTCTACCGGCTTTTCGATTGTAGCATTTTAAGAGTGGAAAACAGTGAACGAGCGTCCTTCTACTCATTTTCATCGTTTGTGGGAATTCATCTGTGGAAGTTCGCCTTTCATTTCGTGTGTATTTCATAAAAATCGATTTGGAAGCACCACCGTAATCGGTACGCTACGCTGAATAATAGTATTCAAAGCATATCTCTTACGACACTGATGACTTCGACTTTGAATCATCTATAGTTTTGTATAGCTTACGCAAGGACTCCAAATTTTCCAGGAAAACCCTTACAATAAAGAATTTTACTGGCAGAAACTTTTGGGTCAAATGTTAACTCTGGGAAAGTTAGTTATATATATCCCACCTAAACTTATATTTCCCAGAAGGATTGTGCTGACTACCAAAATCGAGAAGATGGCAGCGCATCTCTCAAGGATTGAAGATGAAAAGTGTTAGTTCGATTGTTTAAAAAAAAAAAAAAACAAAAAAAAAAAAAATCGGTAAGCAATCCATAACGTTATTAACATAAATAATAAATAAAATAAGATTTGTAGGTAAATTACAAAATTTAAAAAATTTTAAAAAAACATTTTCAAATTAAAAAAAGAAATTAACATTTTTCAAATACTTAAAATTTTGTTTTCCCTTTTTTTTTTTTCAAAATTGTTGTCTTTAATATAAATGTTCATAAAAAACAAGTTTTTTGTTAAAGAAACACATCATATGGGGACTACCGATAATTTTTCCCATAATTCGATTGTCCCGATAGTTCAAAACAATCGATTAAACTTTCGATGTTTTTTTGTGTTTTGGTAACACTATCAATATCCTTTAAATAAGAATCGTTTTAAAAATTTTACCAGTCCAGAAGAAAAATCCAAATCACTTACTCCCCAACAACTGCCGCCATCACTTGGTTAGTCCTAAATTGACAAAATTGTAACTTCACACCTTATCGCGCCACCAATTTGCTTTGTGGCTGATGCGGGTAGCATCACAACTTAATGGAAAATGTCACTCCACACCTATAGCTTTATAGAGGGGCAACAATGTCTACGCCCTTGTGCATGTACTCGCATGAAATGAACATATTAACAAATGGCCAACAAATCCTCCACATCATTAACAGGACTTGTTAGCCGTGAGTACACTTAAATTGTCAAGACCGCCCGTACCGTGTGCGCTCAACAACAGACCATTCTGACAAACACCCAAATACATTCAAATACTCAAACTGGCTGCCGTGCTGATCAAGTTTGTTTCACATCCCTCGTTGGTGTTTGCACACAATATGCACTGCAAGCAATAGAAATAGGTTCGGGAAGAGTGCACCTTCAACACATAATGCACCGAAACCAACAGTGAACTTGGCCAGTGGATAACTTTCGATTGGAAGTGACAACCACACTTAATAGGTTTACATTATCTGACTAAATTTTATCGGCTATCCGGTTTTGTTGTGGGTTTTTGGCCAACACGCCGTTGCTGTCGATACACACAAATGCGATTCTCGCTTGTCGTATAGCTGTTCCCCCATTTCGGCAGCATCTTTTGACAATCGGCTGTATGCCAGGCCTGGGTACCTACAGTCTTCGAAAATGCAATTCCATTCAGCACGCACGAGGACTCTTTGTTGCGGTGTATTATGTAGAATAATTTTCCCATAAATTTAGTCATATCACTGTTTCTAAATATTGGTGTGCGTAGTTTAATTCCGCAAATTCATCATGCTTGCGGATATTGATCCAAAAGTGTTTGCGACTTAAATAGCATGTATCCGATTCGAATTTATTGCCAACTGTTTTCGGTGCAGTTGCATCACATATCCTTTAATGAGAAATGGCACTAAAGCAAAACTGGTTCCGCTGTTGAATGGGGCTTGGCTTGGAGGTGAATTTGTTATCAGACAAGGATCTGTCGAATTGCGCGAATATTTGTCAAAAGCTTTTTCGCCCGAATTAAGATATCAGATATCGCAGCGGAATTGTTTGGGGGTTGGAAGCGATGCGTATAAATGATGCAGATATACGGGTAGTTGCTGGGAGTGTTAAAATGCATTCAAACGTAAACAAGGAGACTAGAGAGCGTGGGCGGATGTTACTCATGTATACATGTGAACATTTTTTGACGTTTAGCATTTCCACGAGCTGTTGAATTTGGCGCAATTAATTCGCAGAGAAATAATAGATTCATTTGGAGTGCCGAAAATATTTCGAAAGGATTTCTCGCGAACAATTTATAGTGCTTATTGCAAGTAGCGGTCGCTTGTGCTTCTCATTCATATGTGTAGGGTGGAGCGTTGTACAAGTCGTTAGGAAGTTTGCAGGTTCTAAAATATAGGAAAATAAAAAAACACACATTATGAGCGATGTGTGTTAATAAACGCCTAATCCACAATGGCAATAGTTTACGTATAAAATATGCCATCAACGCTACGTATTACCGTGAAACCTTTGACAACCAAATATATTAAAAAAGGTTCAAGAGAGTTACAGACAGAGTGGAGAAAGTTCACATCAATCAGGCGCATAATTCTATGATGCAGATTTCAAATAATGCTGCCAATATCGGTATTCGATCTTCCTCAATTCAAATTCGATACAACCTTGGAGGACATTTTGTCTTACAGCATATACTGTCGGCAATATTTGCAATGTCTATGCAAGATACAGGGTCTTAAATAAGCAGATGCGGGAGGTTCTAAAGGATCTTCTATTCCATTTTCTTTCCCCTAGCATGAAAACCTTTTCGATGGGGTAGAGTCCTTATTCCTGAAGACGTAATTTGAGTAATTCTCTCGCGACCGTAGGAATGGATGTCTGGAAAGTTTGATATAAAGTCTAGAAGCAGTCTTCTGCTTTTTAGAACTTTTATTGAGCACTGCTAACGAAGTGGATGAACATCAACATAAATCTTTGGAGTGCATACAAAAGTTCAACCAACACTTATGACAGAATAATTTGTCCTTGAATTTTTTTAAATACTATTGAAAAATAGCAATTTACCCCGTGATTTCTTAGTCTGGAGCCATGTAGTATGGAAATGATGAACAACTTTATAAATTTGTCAGCAAAAATGAGAATAGAACCATCCAGAAGCGAAAGGGTCTACCGGAGGAATTTTGTGCTTCCTAGTCCAGCAGACTTATTCCAATAGGCCCACAATAGGCCCACCTCTGGCCGCAGTGATCTAGGATACACTATACAACCTTCATACCCAAAGTTTAAAAGCTTCACTTAGCCTGATTGTGATTTTTTTTAGCTACAACAACTAGGTGGGCCAAAAGAGATCACCCTATTGGAAGATGCTCTTATTTTTGCAAATGGCCGCCAATGTCAAATCTGTTCTGACATTTGTGGATTAGACAGATGTAGAATAAAAGTGAACAAGCCATGGAGCGATACACTCCCCAAGGACGCGGAATAATCGAAGTGGACGATTTTTCGACCAAAATCATAATGAGCGATGATGCTCATTTCCACCTCAGCGGGTACGTGAACAAGCAAAACTATCGCTTCTGGGGCACCGAAAATCCACGAGTAATGCACGAGGAGCCATAACACTCACTCAAAGTTACTAGTTACTACTAGTTTTTTCTGCCGCAATTGGACGAAAAAGGACTGGAGGACATGTGGTTCCAACAGGACGGAGCTACGGCACACACTGCGCGAGCCACAACCAATATTCTGAAGGGGTCGCCTCATCTCTCGTTTTGGGGATTTGCACTGGCCCGATTCAACCGTTCCAGACTTTTTTTTGTGGGGTTTTTTGAAGTCCCGTGTTTACGTGAACAAGCCCGAGACCCTAGAAGCCCTCAAGGACAACATTCGACACAAGTGCGAGAATCTGTCGCCCGAAGTTCTCGCCGAAGTGATGAAAACGAGCCCGTATGGCAATCAATTGTGACGGTGCCCACAGAATCGAAGTTTTTCATTTAGAAAAAAATTAGAGCCAAACAACATCGGTTGAATTCTTTTGGCCCACCCTGTACAATCGATTTGTTTTCTTCAAAATTTGTAGTTGGATTCAATAAAAAAAAATGAAACACTTTCGTATGCTGACAAACGAAAGAAATCATGCAAAAGCGAAAGCTTCATGTAGGTAACTCCTTTCGTTTTCATCTTCCTATTCACAAAAGTTTAAGAAGTATAGTCTAGTTTAACTTGCGTTAATTAAAGATCATTTTTATTTATTTATTTCTCTTTCGCACGAAACGAAAATGGCTTCCGTTTTCGTAGTTACATGGAACAAAATATTCGTGACAGGTTAAACGATTAAGTGTTTTCATATTGCAGAATCCCACTGTTAATCTACATTGTATCATGAAAAACAGAACTCATCTGAGATAGCTAATTGTAAAAATTCGCTGCAAAAGTTTGGTAAAAATATGCCAAATTTTCCTTTTCATTTCAGTAGTGCCACATTTTGACAGAATTCGCCAATCTTTTGCTAGAGTCTTGACAAATTCAACAGTAGGATAAAAATCAGCTCCACCTTCTGATGACAGTTGGAACCTCTAGACGGAAGAGTTCCAGATGAGAAGTTAAATTCCCTGTGCCGTTCTTACCTCGTGCTTAAACCCGATACAGATCAGTTTTACAATAATAAATAATAGTACTTCCGTCACAAGGATTGACGATGTATTTTACAATAATGACTGCACTATTTAAATAATTATTTGTTTGTGTACATCTTGAATCTCCAGTTGACCTGAACAAACCAATCAAGCCCCGCAAACATCATCTACATACGTTGTCAAAATTACGTACCTACTATATTGATAAATTTAACAAAATTAATTTACACTCGCTTCATTGCGCCACTGAAGAGCATACACGAATACGAACACCAGCGTACGTGGTCCCAAAGTGTTGACATAAGCCATCTGCATATTGACGACACCCTCTTAATATTCAATTAATACCACAGGCATAAAGTAAATTCTCACCAACTTGTGCATCAGACTGCCATAAAGTATGCGGCGACCTCGTTTCCGAAACAAATGCAATTTTTATATTTCACATTTGTGTAGCCACACGTGATACTCCATACACGGTAAAATGATAAACACCACCAGTTTAATTGCAATCAATTAATTACAATGTTAATTCCTGTTGAGTGGCTGCTGTTACCCTTGATTGCAATTTATTCACTTCACATCACTGCCCCCCATATACCAATTTGTGTTTTAGTGTGCGTCACGATAAAAAAAATGGTTTCCCATCCATACTCTCCACTTACCCATCCATCCTTTAAGACGCGATATGCCACGCATACGGGAAACGGCAGTAAAGTGCAAGCGCCCATAAGCCAACCGAAGGAGTCGGCCCAAACCGGAAATCTGTAGTCGCCAAATTCTGTCGGTCCAATATCGAACATTATAAATACAAAGACAGCCTGCAAAAGGTTCCATTTGTCTTAAGCAATTTCAATTTAATTAGTAACGTCAAACTTACCACAGATGCAAACGGTGTCACAAGGGTCCAGACCCCTCGCCAGTACAGCTTGGCCGCTTTACCCAAATTGATGCCCATGTCGATCATGTTGTCATAGGTGCGCTCCATGCCGTAGACCCAAGATAAAATAACCACCTGCCAGGAAAAAGGTAAATAATTAGAAAGCCATTAAAAAAGGAACATCAATTTGGACTGAGGACGTAGTTTACTAGTTCATGCGGTTGCTATTCAAGCAAAAAAGAAAAACGATGACTGTCAAACTTGTTTAAAAACATAGACTGGGGTTTTATTTAAGCTTCATTGAAGTCCACGTTGCCCTAAAAGGTTTGATTAGGACTTCATCCAACCATATCGTACTCGGCTTGTCGGATAATACGGTCTCTATACTCTTGTACCCACCTAACTGTGCGTTTTGTAAGGTTCTCAATATCCAAGCTGGTGGCTTGATCGTTTACCCACTTAGTTATTAATAGCTGTTGGTACTACATTTCTAAGTTTTGACCAGATTATTGGATTTAAAATGTAAACATAGCCCTGATGGAAGACGATAAAACGCCAAGCTACGAAATGTAGCATCCGAAGACTCCAAGATTTATTGAACACTCTTGGAGAACGTAAAAAGCAACAGGTCCGCATAGGTAGCCTAGGCCCAGTCTTGGCCCAGCCTCTCACCACCATTCGTTTTGTGTCAGTTTCTATTTTTTTAGGAATGAATAAAAGGGCCATACAAAACCATGTCGAGTCTGAGCTACTCTCGGATCTCGGATGTTTGTCGGAAGTGTCGCAGTAAGAAAAAAAAACTCATGTGATACGTTTTTTCCCGGGCATCGAACCTGATAACTCGCTTTTTTAATTGTTTAATTTAATCTTAATTTCTTATTTTTCTAAACTGTTTTTTTTTTTAGGTTCTTTCCGTTTTGAATTTTGAACTTTTATTTTCTACTTAAAATAATTTTTTTAATTTAATTTCGCACGCGGAGCTCCAAGTGTTACACTGGAGCGATATACCAGTTCGCCCCAAAGGCCGAGTCTGGTTGCCCCCAGGACCATCAACGGAAGCTGACATTCTCAGACTTATCCGTTTACAAAATCCTGATCTTCCAACCAGCAACTGGAAAATAATTAAAGCCGGTGAACCGGAAGAAAGAGGTAGACTTGTTTCATTCCTCATGAACAAGGAATCCTTAGACCTGCTAAGCAGGAGGGGCTACAAGTTCTCCTATGGCATGGACGAACTTGTCATAAGAGTCCAAGAGAAGGAGGAGAGACTTCTGTCGGGTGTGGTATCCACACTCAACAACCTAGGCTTAGACGCCGGGCTAGACGGTCCCTCTCCTATCTCTGTAGAGGGGGGAGACCAAGTCGTGGTCTTGCAGCCAGCTGTTACGGATGGCGTAAAGGCGAACGATGAACCTCCTTCCACAATAAACCTCAGCGACGAGCTTTCTTCTGATTCGGAGGAAAGTAACAGGACAGTGATAGAGGCGTCCGTATCAGTTAGCAATGATGCTAAGACTGTTACAGATTAACCTCCACCACTCCAAAATAGCATCAGCTAACCTACTGCTTCGCCTGTCAACGGGCGGAGAAGACGTCGTCCTTATCCAAGAACCATGGGTGGATGGCAAAAATACCATACTTGGACTAAGGGCAAAAAACTTCACGTTATTTTACACTAAAAACGAAGGTAAACCTAGATCCTGTATTTTGGTAAAGAACAGTTTAAAAGCTCGCCTTATACCCAATTTCAGTGGTCCAGATTTTGTCTGCGTGGAAACAGACATGAGCAGCAGCAAAATTCGAATATCGTCCGCCTATATGCCCTACGACGATACAGGATCCATCCCAGCAGCTAATGTGCGTGGAGCGATAGAGGCAGCTGAGAGGGACAACATTCCCCTTGTGGTGGGCGCGGATGCCAACGCTCATCACACTCTCTGGGGAAGCAGTGGCACAAACAACAGGGGTGAGTGCCTTTTTGATTATATTATGACAACTAATCTCGTATTATGTAACAAAGGTTCAGAACCTACCTTTATCAATAAGATTAGACAGGAAGTACTAGACATAACTTTAGCTACTAACTCTCCAAAACTAATAATTAGCAACTGGATGGTCTCAAGAGAAGTTTCATTCTCGGACCACTGCTATATCCAATTTAATATTGACCTTATTAGACCTCCACTCGAAAAATTCCGTAATCCTAGGAAAACCAATTGGCAGGTATATAATTCTCTCCTAAAGCATAAGCTTGGACAGATAGTTAATCAACCGGATTCCCCTTCGGATATTGACTATATGGTGGATAAAGTCACCAAATCGATGAACGAAGCCTTCGAAAGAGCTTGTCCGATCAGCAGACATAGGAAAGGTAGTAAACCACCGTGGTGGAATGCCAACCTAGCTAAGCTGCGCAAAGAAAGCAGGAAATGTTTCAATTTGGCCAAGTCTTCTCGTTTACAAGAAGACTGGGACTCATACAAAAACAGTTTAAGACATTATAAGGCAGAGATTACAAAAGCCCAAAGGCAGTCATGGAGACTCTTCTGTGGTAGCATAGAAAGCAGTACCGACTCGAGCAGGCTAAGAAAAATTATCTCTAAATCTCCACCTATGCCTAGTTATATTCAAAAACCAGATGGGGAATGGACTTCGTCGAACGAGGAGACTCTGGACCTCCTCGTCAACACCCATTTTCCTGGAAGCACTACAGTTGACATATCATCAACTGTACCTAACTATTCGGCTCAGGAAATACCGGTCGAGATTGTCAACGGTCGCAACATTCACTGGGCCGTTAACAGCTTTCTTCCTTACAAATCTCCTGGACCAGATAAAATAACACCAATAGAGATGCAGAAAGCTCTTGATATACTGACCCCCTGGCTCGAAGTGATCTTCCGTACATCTTTAAAATTCGGATACACTCCTGCATCATGGAAAAGGGTCAAGGTAGTCTTTATACCAAAGTGTGGCAAGACCTCACATGTGTCCCCTAAAGATCTTAGGCCAATCAGTCTTTCCTCTTTTCTCCTAAAGACCCTGGAAAGACTCATTGACTCCTATATTCGAAAGCAATTAACAGCTAGCTCCCTGTCCGATTCCCAACACGCCTATCGCAAGGGTTTTTCGGTGGAGACAGCTCTACACTCACTAGTAGGTAGTATTGAAAAATCGCTCTCAATCAAAGAGTATGTGATGGTATCCTTTCTAGACATTGAAGGTGCCTTCAATAATGTCAAAACAGAAGGTATCTCCAACGCACTCCGTAAGCTGAAGGTTGACAACTGCCTACGCGTCTGGATAGAAAACATGCTTAGTAGTAGAGTGATCTTATCCGAACTAGGGAGCAGTCAAATCAGACGGTCAGTGAACAGGGGTACACCACAGGGGGGAGTGCTGTCGCCGCTACTTTGGATCTTAGTAGTTAACGAAGCACTCGCCATCCTGAGAAACATGGGGTGTAAAGTTATAGCCTATGCAGATGACATCGCTATTGCCATATCAGGCAAATTTCCAAATACAATTAGAGACCTTATGGAATCTGCTTTGTACAATCTAGTCAAATGGACGGAGACAGTTGGACTTGATGTCAATCCATCCAAGACAGAGCTAATCCTGTTCACAAACAGATACAAAATTCCCAGTATAACTCCTCCAAAACTTAAAAACAAGGAGCTAAAATTCAGTAACCATGCCAAATATCTAGGTATAATATTAGACAGTAAGCTTAATTGGAAGCTAAATATTCAGGACCGCACAAGAAAGGCCGCGGTAGCTATCCACACCTGTAGGAAAGCCCTAGGCCCCAGATGGGGCCTTCAACCTAGGGTAACAAACTGGCTCTATACCGCGGTGGTCAGACCTATTCTGTTTTACGGAATCCTGGTCTGGTGGCCCGCGCTAGAGAAAAAATACAATACTAAATCCATTGAACGAATACAAAGATCAGCAAGCATTTGCATCACAGGAGCGCTCAGGTCCACTCCTTCGGCTGCTTTAGACGCAATACTATACCTTCTTCCTGTCGATATCTACGGGAAATTAGTTGCGTCTATGGCAGCCCTAAGGCTTAGGGAATCTCAGAAATGGACCAACTATCAGAAAGGTCATATGAATATCCTCCCTAGCTCAATCCCGGATAAAACGGATTATATTATTCCTTTCGAGGACTTTAACATAAAATATAAGGCAATAATTCCAGAACGTTCCGAATGGGAGAATGGCACAGTAGTAAATACATACGCACTTGAAATCTATACAGATGGGTCCAAGATGACGGAAGGTACGGGAGCGGGAATTTATTCAAATTCACCCGAAATCAACATTGCCTTGCGCCTCCCGGACCACTGTAGCGTTTTTCAGGCAGAATTGATGGCTATTCGAGAGGCAGCCTACAAACTGGCCTTGTTTGCGATAGACGGGAAAGCTATCGTCATCTACATAGACAGTCAGGCAGCCATAAAAGCCCTGAATACACCAACAACCAGATCAAAGTTGGTAAAACAATGCCGGGAATCTCTTAACGAGATTGCGGACAGATGTTCAGTAACCCTGTGCTGGGTTCCAGGTCACAGCGACATTCCGGGCAACTGTAAAGCGGATGAACTAGCCAGGAAAGGTAGCGGCCTTCACTCAAACGGCAACAGTGAACCGTACGCTCCTATACAATCGATCAAATTCTCCTTATTTAAGGAGGCAAAAACGGTCGCAAATAATAGGTGGAACAACACCAATACCTGCGTCATATCCAAGCAGATCTGGCCAAAACTAGATGCCAAACGGACTCAGAGACTTCTCTCTATTAGTAGAAACAGAATCAGCTCCGTAGTGGGAGTATTAACAGGACACTGTTTGATAGGTAGACATGCTCGCAGAATGGGGGCACCCTACAACGACTTTTGCAGAAGCTGTATGGATGAGGAGGAAGAAGAAACCGTTCTTCATCTTCTCTGCACCTGCCCAGCTCTTGCACATGTGCGCAAAACCATCCTAGGAGACTACTTCTTCGATAACCTCAATGACTTGTCCCACACAGATATACGCTGTATCAGCAAATTCATTAGAAAGACCAAATGGCTTCAATAAGTGTTGACATCTCTACTCAACCCCAGTAGCTGATCTTTTTTGACTACTGGCCGCACCACCTGATTCGCATAGACGGGTTGTTTATAGATAATAACGGGGGGTAGACTGCTTCGGTCATCCCTCTTATATATCCAAAGCAAACCGTCACTCGGTCAAACTTACCTCCTTGACCAGTTTGAACCAACCCGCAATAGGCATAGCAAACCGGTCGAATGCTACATTCACCACTACTACTATGCTGTTTGCCACTTTTCGTCACATTCGATAAGCTGCCAGAGGATACACGCGATGGTCTAACCGAAACGGGCACCACTTGCGTATCCGAAAGCATACTGTCGACCGGTCATCCCCCTGACCAACCATTTCAAGTCTCCAGTAAGGCGCACAACGGCGTATAGCGTTGTGCGCCTTACCCCCCCTCCCCTCCCTCAACTCATGTGGTATCACAAAGGACCTAAACCAATCTGGTCTAAGTGTGTCTTACCAGACAGCCACCTTACCTAACCTAACCTAACCTTATTTTTGTCTACACCTTAAATTTAAATTTTTTTATAAATACACGGAATAAGTTTCAGTTTTAGGTACTTCGCAGGAATTACTTATAACAAGTAGGAAAATTCAGAAGGCGAAAGCGATAAGAGAAGTAGCTCACGAAGTAGTTTGTTTCCTTTTTTTTTTAAATGACACAGCATCTTGCAAAAAGTCATAAAAAATGTTCAATACCATTTCAAGAAAGATGACTGATCACTGATCAGTAATAAATGGAGTCCCGAAATAAAATGAATGACTTTTTCTTGCAGGACTTGCCGGTTCCATACTTGTGTACGCAAGAGAAGTTGGTCAAGTGGTGACTGGTGAGTAGTACTCATATTTGCGGTGACCGTCCAATTAGCAGTCGACTCTGCATTTTGAACTATGCATTCTTCTTAAAATTTGAAAATATCGTGTAATTAATCCCATCTACATCGCAAGAACTCTATAGAGTTTAAAACATTTCACTAAATGCCTATCCACTTCGGCCACATTATACTGATGCTCAAGCAAGAGTTATAACACATTCCCCAGGCTGTCATCAACAGTTTACAAAACCCCGGCTAACACATATGACAAATATCGCACTCCAATTCAACAGTTTCCGCCACCACCACCCGCAAACCACCTGCGAGCTCGTGCCTCATATAGTTTACTCTGGCTTAATGAACCTCAGTTCGTTCGGAGGCTGCCCACACCGACCCCGACCAAACTGAAACTCACACGTATTGACCCATCTGCACTGCTTGCACTGATTATTATTATTATTACTGCATCTGTGTAAATTAGCACAAAACCACTGGGCGATGTTAGTGCTTTAGACAGTGTCCTGCCATCAGGCGATTGCCAAATAAAATATTTGTCCTGCGTGCGTGTATACATGGGAGGCGGTTGTATTTGGCATAATAAACTTCCAGTTTTAGGTGCTCCCAATTAGCCCCGACAATAATAATTACAGCCTACGCCATATGGGCCTTATCTACGTCACATGTATGCATTGCCTCGGTCGGGGGAGCCAATCACCGCCTGTCGACTCATTCGTCCCTGTCAATATTGCATTAAACCGATCAACTAACCGCGTGACCAATGCAAGTGCTCGGTGCCAACGCGAGCCAGAGAGTACAACCAATGTGACATGCAATGCGTTGAGGGGCGGAGGCGACTAAGAGATATGGCTGCACTGGGTGCAGATGCATAATTTTCAAGCCAATCAAAATCCAACCCCCGCTGAAGATTGATTACCGAAATCAATAATTAATGGCTAATTTGTGTGACACATTAGTTAGTCGGTTTATTGCGTGGCCAATTGGCAAACGTACCAGCGACACTTTGGGTACTTGCGATAGCGTATAACAGCTGCTGACATTTTACATTTGATGTCGGTCGGAAAAAAGGGAAAATTTAAAAATATATTAATTAATGTCCCTTTGGTCTATTTTTAAATTGCATTTCACAAGCAATATGAATTAAATTGAGAGCTCCATTTGCACTTGTTTGGTTGCATAGGTGGCGCTTTTGTGTGCGGTAGACATGGACCTCATTGAGACATGAAAACACACACCCAAGCCAGATGTACGAAAGTGAAACGAAAACTACACCCAAGTCCTCATCTTCTTTCAAGTGCTGTGGCACTCTCTCTTCATTTTTCCCACAGAAGTGTTTTCGGACAAAAAGGGATAAATCTTGCGATATTGCAACACTTTTTCTAACAAAGGAGAACGACGATTAAGGGATTTTTTGGTTGAAGGGCAGAAATTGTGTAGGGGGGGAACCAGTGGTTTCTTTTTTTGTTCTATTTTATTCGTATTTCGTTAGACTATTCGTATTTGATAACCTTAAAATATGCATTTCTACAAAATTGTTTCAAAAAGCAACATGCCCTGACATTTTCATCGAGTGTATTTATTTGGGGCATAATTTTGAATTCGTAAGATCAAACATGTTCGCGCATCAAATTTTAAATTCCTTCTTTTAAATCGTAAAACATCTTAAGAAAATATTGACAAAAATTAGGTTTTTTTGAAAAAAAAAAAAAGCCAAATCTGGGGTTTTTTTCAGATTTATCTGGGGGGAAATATTTTCCCGTCTGGCAACGCTAAGCACTACACACGAGGCAGTTAGTTGTAGCACTCGGTGAATAAAGACACGGCGCCGTACGAATAACAACTTTCGACTTTAAGTCTACGCAAGCTTACAATTGCAAAATGTGTACAGAAAATATAGTCCCTGTGAACTACTTAATATTGGAGCCGAAACTAAAAATGTTTATTGGCCCATGGTTTCGGAAAAAGCGGATGGAAATGTTTTTTCAGTCGGCTTTTTTTCTGAGCAACTTTTTAGTTTCGAACACACTTAATAGATTGATTTGTATAAGTCACATGTGTTCGAATAGGAAAGAATAAAACATATAAACATATAAGTGGAAAGAGGTTTTGACTCGGAGAAGGAATATTCTCGAGTCAGTTTTAGTTATCGACAGAATATCGTAGGATTTTTTTAATAAACGAGAGATAGTGGTTTTTTTTTTCCTAATAAGGTTTTCACTAAAACACCGTGTGGTTTTATTTGAATGGACTGAATTGGTTTAAATTATCGTGGTGTTTATTATTTCTTAGAAAACATTCCATATAAATAGAACCTATCTATGACCTCGGGCATGACCAAATCAATTTAATTCACTTACAAAAATATCAAATCCCCATTGGCTTATACATACAATACAACTGGAAACATATCTCCTCATCGATCAAAGCCATTAAAATAAATGAACGGCTGGCCACATCTAGGTATTTGTGTTTCGTACTTACCTCACCAAGTCCCAGGAGAAGAATAGCCCACGATGCCGTATGCCATTCCATTAAAGTAAACAGGAATATGCCAGCATCACAGACCATCGGCAGTCCGGCAAGGAAACAAGCCATACACACCCCGGCCGTGACACGCCAACGTTGGTTCCTTAAGTGCGGCCAGTGATCAACGAGTGATGTACAAATAGCCTCTATGCCACCGAACTGGGAGCCCATGCCCAGTGTGAACATCATCAGAAAGAACGCCACCGACCAGACATGTGGCAACGGCATCATCAGGACAGCCTATTGTTCCGCACAAGTGAAACATGGAACGAAATAAAAATGAACATCAACACAAATATTTAATCGAGAGTAAAAAAAAACAAATGCCCATATGGGCTGGGACTGGGACTCACCTCTGGATAGGCAATGAATGCCAATCCCGGACCCGACTGTACAACCTCCTCCACAGGAACATCAATATTTTTTGCCATAAAGCCAAGGAATGCAAACACTGGGAAACCAGCGAAAATGCACGTAAAAACATTCGTAATCGATACGACTAACGTATCCGTGTGGCAATTATTTCGAAACTGCAAAAGGATTACAAAGGATTAAGTACTTTGTTTAAAAAAAAGGAAGAAAAAGGAAACCAGAAAGGAAATAGTATTTTATTTCTGAGTGCAAACCTGATTATAGGATGCGAATGCTACTAACGAACCGCATGCCAAACCGAATGAGTAGAATATCTGGGATGCGGCATCGCCCCAAACACTGGCCTCGAGAATAGTCTCCCATTTCGGTGAAACATAAAAGAGGATACCTTCTTTTGCTCCTTCTAGTGTGACGCCACGGATCTGGAAAACAAGAGAATAATTTAGTAAAAAAAAACATCATTATCCAAATGGGTAAGCCATCTATCAAGGACGAGGGACCAGCTAGTTAGTTACGTGATCCTTGAAGGGCTTTAATTGGAAAGAAAACAATTCTTTTTTAATGAGGTTTGAGGTAGGTGAACTAAATTGGCAACGTGGCAATGCAGGTGGTCAAGAGGTGGGTGAGAAGCGACAACAACTTTTGCCCTTCGGTTCAAAAATTCCATAAAGCAACAACTTGATGTTTTACTAACTTGTTTCCTCTGTGACAAAGCAATGCCTGCGGGAATTTGTCTTTGAAAATACACCACTCATTTGGGTTGTATGTCACAAAATTCGGTTTCACATTAACGCCATAATTGGTTCGAAAAAAAATGCGTGTACGCTAGTAATGTCAGTAACAGTGATGCACTTTTAAAAACTTGGCCGTATAACTTTAGCCACATCATGAGGACCGCAAGAAGCATTAATAAACAAGAAATGAGTTGTGTCTCTCGCGTTGATGTAAAAGGGTTGTTAATTTATGGCGCTAAATATTGCTTAAAGTTAAATTATTATTATTATGAAGCCATTCAATACTTATTCAATTCTGTTGTATTGAACTTGCATTTTTTCATTGAAATAAAGAATTAAATGAAATTGAAATTTATTGATTAAGTTAAATTAATCAAATTGAAAGTAGACCTCCGCACGGCTATGATTGTGCTTTCGTACTGTGACTATTAAAATCTCCACAAGTTGCTAGTAACAATGCATTTCCATTGCTTTTCTTAGACCTAATTAAAAGCCCTAGGTAATCGTCCCCGAGAATTGTGGGATACGACATATTTTTCGTTTTTGAAAATCTCATGTTAAGTCTTGCGGTTCAATAGAAAGAAAACCAGTCGCTGACATTTTTTAAATGTGATACCGCGATAGTATATGTAGGCATTAGAAAAAAAAAGACCCGTTTTAGTTAAAACCAAAAACAAATTAAAAAGCAATAGGGGTGCTGAATAATGTTACAATGATCAAATTTTAAAATTAAAAAGTTTTTAAATCGCGTTTTCTTCTTAGAAAAAAAAAATAATAAATTGTTCCTAGCAATTTATAACAGACAACATTATATTTCTGTTAATGGTAAGCTCAAACCTTTAAAGACCATTCTCGAGCGCCTATCCCAGCAGGGAAGAATGGAGAGACGGACTAGTGCCAAACACGCAATCCATTCCCGTGTTTACGGGCGTATTTAAAATGGAAACTGGGGTGGGGTCAGGCGTCTTCTCCGAGGCGTTTGGTATCCTAAAATCTATACGCCTCCCCGACCACAATAGCGTCTTGCAAGCAGAGGTGAGGTCCTGGCAGTGACAGCAGCAGCCCGTGAGTCTGCGGTAAGGGCAATACCAGCTGAAGGTATTACCATCTTTATCGACAGCCAGGCAACAATAAATGCATTAACTGCAATAGAAATAAAATCAAAGCTTGTGAAATGCTGTCGCGAAGAACTTAGGGTTCTTGGCACTCAGCATAAGGTATTGCTCTGTTGGGTTCCGGGACATGAAGGCATTCCAAGCAACGAGAAAGCTGACGAATTAGCTAGACTAGGTTCGGCAGCTGTATTAGCACAAGCTGATCCCTCTGTGAATATCCCGCCTTGCTCACTCAAGCTTGAAGCAGGAAGAAAGGCCACAGGAGAGGCGAACGCTAGATGGATCGCACTAGAAACCTGCCACACAACAAGAATACTATGGCCAACCTTTAATGAAGCTAGAACCGAGAGTCTAATACGAAAGGATAGGAAATCCCTTTCCATCCTCGTAGGTATCATAACGGGACACAACACTCTGCGGTATCATATGAAGAAACTACGCTTGACGGAAGAAGAACTTTGTTGAGGCTGCGGTGATGAGGAAGCTCTTGAGGACACAACCCCCTTCTTCCACGACCTAGACGAGCTTTCCAGCACACCAATAGACAAGATAATGAGCTTCATCAAATCCACAGGATGGTTTGTATGCAACAGCTCAGTGAGTACTTAACCACAAGTATATATATAGGGTTATTACGGGTAAGGAACAACCTTTTCCCCCAATGGGCATCACAATGGGTCATTATTGATCTGAGTGTGGCACGGAGTACTCCACGCCAACCAGCTTACCTAACCTAAACCTTTAAGATAATGTTTGCTCTGATTTTGAGAAAAACAAATGGTAGCAGCTATGTATAAAAAACGTAAATTTCCTTGGAAAACTAGACGTATTCTTGCAATTTTTGGTGAATATACGTCAAAAGTGACACTAGATATGCCCGGATTGCCTAGAGATATATCTGAAAGAGCGGACGCGAGAACATATGTCTACATTAACAGCTCAAAAAGTGCATTTCGGTGTACACGGCAAGCAAATTCTCGGGCGACGAAATGTAAAAATACCCCGCAGCCTACAGTAAGTATTTAATGAAATTTTCCATTTTAAGTCACTTGCAGTTAAATTCAATCCGAGGCGATTAGAATTTATTACTTATTTTTAATTCCCCACCAACATTGAACCGTTTGAATCAATTCGTCTTACTTGGGCATACAAAATTAGGACCGAAGCATGCAATCTTTTCCAGCTACTCCTATTTTCAAATATTTTCCCTCCTGACTTTGTCGTCCAAAACTTAAGTGCTTTCTATTGCGTAAGGCATACAGAATAACTTATGAACCTATTATTTCGAACATTTTAATGAGCACCAATTTGATTAATTGACCATTGCATCCAATTTGTCATCCCACTTACAAACCTATTCTTTCGAACATTTTAATGAGCACCAATTTGATTTATTTACCATTGCATGAGCCACAAACTAGACCACTTAAAATAACAAGACCATAGGTGTCCCTAATACCCACAAACAGTCCCGCCGTCATCTGACAAATGATCCAGCGATGGTCCAAATTTTTCCACAGAAAACAAAAACCTACCTATTCGCACTAGAAATAGTTTTGGCCACTTCCATAGCAATTATCTTAACACCATTTAAATGTTTTGTTTAATTATGCTCTTCCCCTGCACCAAGAAGATATCTACCTTTGTCATACAAAAAAATAAAAATACTATAAAATTTAATTTTAACAATGGATAAAACTTACCAACAATGCCGTCAAGATAACATATGGGAATAGAGCGGTGAAATAGATTACTTTGCCGGCACTTTTCACGCCCTTAATGAGACAAAAAAATGCAATTATCCAGCCCAAAAGAAGGCACAACACTAACTGCCATCTAGGGTAGCCCCAACTCGTCCACGATGATTCACCAACACCAAGGACATTTTGGCTGCAATGACAACAAAACAAAAAAAAAAAAACAAAACAACGTCAGAAATTTTAAGCAAATTTTAAATTAATTTCTGTTTTCGGCTGTGAAGGAACGAAAGTTAATGAGTACCTTTAGACCGCATCGCATAGTTTTTGTCAGCGAGTCGTGTACAGTTCTGTGGTGAATGTGTATAAAGTGCCCCTATGCAGACATGGTAATTGTGTACCAACTGGTTGTTATTTATTATTTTATTTGGATGTCGCCGAAGTAGGTGTAGCCTATGGAGAAAACTGAATAATAGGTGGCGTTGTACATTAACTCAACTTTTTCTACATTACTGAAACTGTTAGCAAAGTTGTTTGCTTTTATTTAAGGCGAATCTTGTACACTGGCGAACGACATAAAAAAATATATAAACCATTGGAATGTAATAAGGATTCTACTACTATATATAGTACAGAGGTAAAAGATCTTGGTGTCATATTTGACAATAAATTAAATTTTAATTTGCATTATGATTACGCCATTGCTAAGTCTAACTCGTTGTTGGGCTTTCTTATGCGTAATAGTAAAGACTTTCGAAATGTACATAGCCTTAAGGTTATTTACTGCTCGTTAGTCAGGCCATACTTAGAATATTCATCAATTATTTGGGATTCACCATATGTCTTACACAAACTTAGATTCGAAAGAGTCCAGAAGAAATTCACGAGATACGCGGTTCGTAAATTATATGTGTTTGACGAGCTTCCTAATTATGACAGCAGATGCGCATTAGTCGGCTTGCAAACCCTCAGTTTCAGACGCACTGCGACTTCTGTCATGTTTGTTCGCGATATTATTAATTATCATATTAATTCACCAGAATTGCTTTATCTTTTAAATATATATGCCCCCCAGAAGTCTCTGCGGGTTAGAAGCTTATTTTTTACAGAAAGGCATAGAACCAATTATGGTAACAACGAGCCTATTACAAGGTGCATAAGCACATTCAATGATCTCTGCAATGAAATTGATTTTTGCTTATCCAGAGTAGATTTTAAAAATTAAGTTTTTTCATTGATTTTTGAATAATTTAATTTAATATTTGCAGTAGTCTATAAGATTGAAATATCGGTAGATGACGCTAAGTCGCGCAACAAACAACAGTTGTGTAAAGCGATACTGAGAGGTCACACTAAGAGAACGTAGTGTTTTGTGTGTCCTCGATGATGGTAAAAAAAAAAAAAAAAAAAAAATTTTAAACGATGGCGTCAAGCGGGACAGGAGCGATAAGGGAGACACGCACGGTCTAACAATTGGTGGCTTCATGTCAAACATTCATTTGCAATTAATTGGCCATAGGTTCTCTTCTCACTTGTCTTTTTGTCTAAGAATAATGCAATCAAATACACTCGCATTATGCTGCTTGAGCTGCTGCTGTGGCTGCTGCCCAAAACCTTCACTCCATCGTCAGGCATCCGATTAATTCCTCATAGTTCGATCTACTTAAACATTCGGTGTTGACATGATTAAGTCTCCCCCTCCCTCCTTTTTTGGCCGAGCGATTGATAAATTTGAAAATAATTACAGAAACAAATTCACCCATACCGCCGCAATAAGAAACGGAAACATTTGTCACTGCCGTCCATTAATATAGTTTCGAGCCGCAGGCTTGCCATCCAACTTGTTTGACAACTCACCGCAAGACTGTCAAAACCACAGATATACGTAGGATACAAAGTTTCATATATATTTCCAACTATTCCATTGCCAGCATTAAAACAAAGTAACGACGTCAACGACTCACATACCATTCCATAGGGTGCGGGGGTGGGGGCGTGTATACCATTTTTTTCATTGTTGGTTCTTTTCGTCCTCAATTTGTTCGTCCTTTTTTGTCGACTGATGTTCAACAAACTACTTTTGATTAAATCGATTCGAGCAGCTCCCTCCAGCACTCTTTTCTGAAGTCGGTTGGTTATGTCCAACATGAATGAAACCTATTAAACAGGCAGACACAACAGGCGTTCCAGGATATTCCGATGGAAATCGATTTGGAAGAGGCCCAACAATTATTCTATGGAATTCCATTAAATGAGTCCGACTTGATGACAACTGGCCAAATTAAACTACGACGAGCAGAGATCCAAAAAATTCGCGTCCCTCTGCAGGGACATTGACACCTAATAATACGAACACTGGATTAAACGAAGCGAGTATACTGTCTGTTTGTGAATAGTGAGTCAGACGTCAGTTGCAATGATGGTAATTAACGCCTCGATGAGATTTAATTGAAATTTTCTTTTGCACGCAAGGTTTCCGTTCCGTAAAATCGCAAATAAAGCAGAACAATCATAAATCAGGGACCTCTGCTACGAAATGAAGGCTATAATGTCCTAGGACACGATTGGTTTGTAGTGCCGGTGCCAGCCTATGTCCTATGTCGAATCAATTAGAATTCCATCAATCTCTGGGAGGATGTTGGTCATGCACGAAAAAGGACATTCAGTACTCTGTACTGTATTTATGTAGTGAAAAGGTAGATTTGTCTAACATCTCGGCATCGATTAATCCGCATGCTCTCTGTGTACGGGATGTCCTTCTGGTATACCTACTACTAGCCCCGGATCACTGGCAACCGGTATATCCTTTGTTTGTGCCGTTTATCGTCTCCGGTTATGCGGGTGTGCTATATATCTGACCTTGCTATAGTAGGTGCTAGTAGTGTTCCAATTTGGTACGAATATGACTCACCAAAGCAATGGTCCGAGACGGGTGGGGATGCCGACTCCGTTGGGCGGTAATAAATTTTAAGTGCATAGTTGTGTATATTGCTCAATTATTTTTCTTCAGGATCAAATGGAACGAAAAAGATTTAATGTCACTGCAATCATAATCAATCAATATCGCTGGCTGGCTTTTTTAAGGATATTAATGGTTTCTATATTATTACGGATTTAGTGGCTCCTCCAGAGCCACTCCTACTATGCGTTTATGCTTTGACTGATGATTGAAATTGTGTTCCAACGCAAATCCATCCTCGCGTTGCTGTGTAAAAGGGGTTCTATTGCCATTGAAGGATTTATTGGAATCCGATACGCGCGAATATTTTTTACGATTACTAGTCTCAAAGACGATTAGTTGAATAAAAATATCTATTTGAATTGCAATCATCGTTTGCTGTAGCTATTTGGGAATGTGTAGTCGGAACAACCTCAAATAAGTTGTAAAATTACGATCGCTTCTTAATGAACTTAGTTTCCGATTATAAAGACAGTCGACAGCGAATTCTTTCGTTTGAAATGATCTGGATCTGTCGAGAAAGACTTTGAAATTGCATAATCCCATCTAGGAGCATTTTTGAGGTTTGACCAAGTGTTTGTTACCATTAAGTGTTGTTGGCACAGCGAGAGTTCAACAACAGCTTGTTGAATTTAGTAAATTCGGATTTACTACACTTAAGCCACGAAATATCCATTTGCTTAGTCCTGAAGCTATCTTTTTTTGTCGTACCAATAACGTCGTTATTTTAAATCGAATTTTATAGGAAATGTGCCAAATGAAAGGAAAATTCCCGTAGGTAAATTCACACATTATTAGTATGGGCGTGAAATTTAAGCGGGTTTTTCTGGTACGTACTCAATAAGTAGTTGGCGCAACAGAACCACAAACCATTCATTTGTTTGGACTTTGGTCGTTGAAACGGTTTGAAGGGACTCGCCATTTAATGCCGAGTTCTCAGAGAAGCAGCATCAAATCTTCAGTTTCTTAAAAGATAGGTAGTGAATTAAAGACAGCCAACTGTAACAAAAGAAAAGTACTTTTCTTATAGTGAGAGTCATAATACAGAGACGATCGATAGACAAATTTTTGATTAAGCGCTAGTTACAGCTTGTGGTAGTTCTTTTTTTGTATTTAATTATTTTATCCCCTTAGCAGTAATCGGTCTTGTTCTGCTCAATATTACGCACAGGTTTAGCCATAGCCGATGAGCTTATAAGGATACACACTGAGTCACCTATTGAACGAGAAGATTTTACTAAAAAATTAAAAACCACTCCTGCGCCTGGTAATATAAAATCTGATGCTTCCTTAATGGCCTCCCAATCTGTGTGAAGTTCCTTCCTGAAAAAACTGCAGCCATCCATCCTCTGCAATCCCGAGCACGATGCTTCCAGTTATCCAGGCCAATTGCATCCGGGATGTTTTGGTCTTTCAAATCTTTAAAATGGAGATTCGGTCTTCATCTGTTGCAGGAGACCGTAAATCAATAACAGCCCTATGTAGGAACACCACTACAAAGAAGGGAATTGAGTCTGAAGGTCGCCTAAGGAACTGAAATTCAAAAGCGACTAAGGGAGCTTCCACACCGGATGGAACAAACAAACAAAACTGGTTTTCTTGCTTTGTTTTGCCTTATTCGATATGGGCGGGCGTATTTAAATGTGTGGTATTTAAATTTCAGAAACACACAGAAAAACAGTTTTGTTTGTCTAAAGCGTTTTGTGCCATCCGGTGCGGAAGCCCCCTAACTCTTACTAAATCGACTCACGGATCATTTAAAAGCTAAGTAAACTCAGCTGATTTATTATCCAACCAGTACCCATCCACAATTATAAATACAACATCATCATCATTGCTCCTTATTCAGGCAATCAACCGGAACGATCTCATTCTCTAAAAAATACCAAGCCAACGTCCCAGTTGCCACATTACACGACATACTAAGAGGTGGAACTCAAGCCACTTTATTTAAAAAAAAATACGAGATATATTATAACACCAGTCCCCGTGGTTGCAAAATCACTTGAATTATTCATGCATCAACAAATTTGTTTAATGATTTTTATGTCGTACCAGCTCCACCAGACAGCGACGTCCTTTTAATTTGCTCAAGCGAAACCGAGACGCCCCCAATACAACACAGCCCCCACCGAGAAGCTCGACCAGGCATCGCGATCCATCAATAAATTTCTGCCGCGCACGAAAGAAATAGGCCCACTGGGAGGTGGAAGGTGGGAGGCTATGGCATAGGGGCTCATTGATGCGCCACCGCACACGCCAGTGTGAAGGAAGTAATTTGAAATTATGACTGAAATTAGAGTTGCTAGCTCACGTGCGTGAATATTCCCTTTATACTTTTACGACGGATTGCTCGCAAAAGCAAAAAGGAAGAAAAAAGAATGAGAAAAATAAGAAGACGATGCTTAAATGAAAGTGGATAGTAGCATTAACACAGTTGAGCTATTTCCTCACGGGAGTCTTCTCATGTATACGCTCGCTGGGTTGAATGGTTGGCATTCCTACGTGAAGCTTGCTCGTTTCGATTCCTTTACGATTTGCCAGAGAATACGAATACTCGGGCGAGATAAATTTCCCTAAGAAAAGTGCGTGCGAATACTCTTACAGTGCATCTTCAGAAATGGAACAGTGTACTTTATATTAATGCTGATGGCTTAGAGATTTGGTTTTTTTTTATACAAAAAAAAAAATTCCTCCAAATAAATTGAAAGTCATTTGGTGGCGGAACAGTGAAACGAATGATAAACGGTTATGTTGGTTCATATGCACGACACACTCGGGGGGAATGAGCGAACGCAAAACCGGAACCAGGTGGAGATTCATTTTTATAAATACGCTACATCCTTTTTATGTTTATATAGCTGGAAGTCACATCAAAAGGAATCACTCTCTGGAGTCTGGAGGGATGGTTTTGTTTTATTTATGATCTCATTGGTGTATAGGTGTGCTTGTTACTTTAAAGACCGTTAAATGATTGCCTCGTTTCTGTTAAAGTATATTAGATGGTGTAGAATTTCTCATTGAAACATGTCCTTGCAATAAATTTGCTCTTCGATGTGCTCTTAGGAAACAGATTTGGTGAACTCGTGATATAAAGGGAAGGTTGCACAGATTTAGCTTTTTCCCACGATCTCCTATGATCTGAACAGATCATTGATCTGCATTGTTGAGTTATTTGCGGTTAAAGTACGCAACTTTGACCAAGGGTTTTTCGTAAAAACATTTGGAGATTTAAAAAAATATATATAAAAGTGTTGAATGATTTCATTCTAAAATACAGGGCTACCAAAATTTTACGCACTTTTTGTTTGTAGCTATTGCAACTTTTTCCGAATCTTAGCCCAAAATCTTTAACACGAACAATATGAAACGCATGAACAAGATCTTCCAATATTGATCTAGATTCGTGATTTCAAAATTAGCTGTCCCTATCTCTCACAATTGCATTGCCAGGTTGTATTGTGCATTTCAAACTTTACTCTATATGTTAATACTTTATTGTTATTCGTCATAAAAAGCCGTAATTTAATTTTATTTATGTTTGTTTTTTTTTTTTTTTTTTTTTTTTCATTGCGAAAATATTTTAAGGCAATATCTAAAAAAAAAATTTCAACCGTGTATTATGTTCGTGAGGTTGAACAGCCGGTGCCGTAAAAATAAACGACACAAAAAAGTTTTATGACATTATGTAGCCTGTAGGGTGAATGCCGCTTGGTAGAAAGATGGTATTGGGGTGTTCCATGCTCACATTTAGGATGTATTTTTTCAATATAGTGTCAATTTTAAGGTTAGAAAATTGTAGAATTTGGCTATTTCTTAAAAAATTTAGTTGATGCTCAAAAATCAGAAGAGCTATTTAAGAAAATAGTCTTCATTAAAAACTTGCATTTTCACTTAAGGTATCTATTTGAATTTTTACATAATTTTGAGTAAAGGGAAAATTGCACAGTGCCCATAAAAACACTTTAAGCTATTACTGCACAGACTTCGAATCATTTTTTTAAGTGTATCTTAAGAGTCCGAATATACTATAGGCCATGTCGTTCATTGCCACGCCTAAATTATGGTAGTGTTTTTCACCAATATCATGTTGATGATTCTGACTTAATTGCTCGTAACTTTCTGTTACAGTCCACAACGGATATAAGAAACACTCATATAAGAAAAAATCGCTTTAAAGAAACACATGTGGAAGCACAGTGTCCATAAAAAGAGACCTGATATATGAAACGCGCCTATATAAGAAACGAACTTTGATTCACAAAATGTACTTTTCAAAAGTAGTAAATAGAAAACATGCATTTTTTTTTTTTTTGTGTAATATAAATCTTTTCTTATATGGATCCGTTATTTTTATATAAAATATTTCGGGTTCCTCAAACGGCTGTTTTCATATAAGTATGTAATTTTGTTTATTTTAAAGTTTCATACCTATTTTTATCTATAAAACAAAGTTGCATCCGTAAGACCGCCCATATAAGTGCAAACGAAGGGACAAATATCACAAAGACTGTGGTCTTCTTGTGCCAGAAATTGGCAAAACGAGTGCGAGATCAAAGTCGGATTATGTAGTCAATGAGCCCAAGTCAGCATCTGAGTTGGAATAATATCTCTCGCCAATATCAAACAAGACCATTTACTAGAAAAAGCTACGAACGAGTGATGCGCGGATCCTACTGCAATATTGTTGTAGCACCATAGCTACCTATACTGGAAGGGTTGGGTAAAACAAACAAAGCTACAGATTTATCGGTGGCTACAATATGTGCATTAAAGACTTGCATTAGAAAGAAATGGTGGAGCAAAGAACGCTTTTTTATAAAAAAAGGACCTGATAACATCAGATATCTAGGCGTGAAGCAAGACCCTCTTTTAACGAACGTCTGGAGTGTAGTAGTTGACGGAATTTAGACATTAGTAAGAGAGTGGATTCATTTTTAGAAATTCCATTTAACATAAGGATAAGTTCTTCTTAAATACCCTTCGTGGTGTTTACGAAGTTAATTAGAAAATTAATAATTGACACACAAATGGGCTCAGAATTAAGAGCGCCATTTTGACAGACCACTCAATAGCACTAGCTTATTAATGACAAGCCATATACGGCTATGGTCCAGCCCTGAACTGACACAAGCAGATGTGAGTGATTGCTCATTGAAAAAAGAAATAACACAAATAATTAATGGTCTGCAAGTGACACAGTATGAGCACACCACACGACCACAAACCGTACGAGTATATGGATGGGGATTTTCTGCGAAAATCCTGCACGTTTTTATTACGCGCTAAAAGAAAAGGAAAAAAAAAAGAACCTTCATCTCCATAAGTAGAAGGAAAACAAAATGAAATATAATGTACTCGTACTCACTAGTAATATTCTTCAGAAGCAAGGACCCTCTTTATTATCTTCCTGACAGGCACTTCCGCTTGTGTGGTTATATTAAAGCAATATGTTGCATTAATTCCAATCAAATTATTTGACTTGCAAATGTCCTGAATACTTGTACATGTCCGTTTCCAGAAAATCTGATCCAATTCATCATTCTGGTTGTTCTCCTTGCAAATCATATCCTCCAAGCTACTGTAGCAATCTGCTCCCAACGACACACACATGTTGTAATCGATTGAATATAAATGTATTTGTATATATAGGGCAAATTGTCCCGCCCTCATTGTCATTAGCGAGAATAATTAACGTTACTTACTGTCCGTGTTGAAATCATTATCGCAGTAGCCCCACAACAGTCGAGGCGCAAAAGAAGCAAAAAGATAGAAAATTATCCACGCGATTATCACCATGTAATAAATAGTGACGAATGTTATGACCACCAGCGTGCAGAAGCCGAGTCCTGCGGAGGCAAATAAAATGTAATAACGATGAGTGCGTAAATTATGTATGTTCAAGTGGTTGGTCAGTTTTTTGTTGCCAGAGCCAATAAGTACCCCATATAAGGATATTGTAGATAAATATTTATATGCTGTCATTGTAAATGCCCGCCCGCATCGTATACCGCTTGAGTAGGCAGATGCCTTGAAAGATAATTACCCTGAAAGAATGGCGCCAGATAGTGAAAAGCCTTAATCGGTCCTAGTCCAGAAAACTGTCCCACGAATAGTTCGGCGAAGAATATCGGCAAACCAATGACGAGGACCATGAGCAAATATGGCACCAGAAATGCCCCTGCAAAGAGAAGATATTTTGAGGTTATATTTTGTTGCGTAACTTGACGGAATGTAAATTAATAAATCAGTATATATAATAATACTTGACTACATCCGCATTATGTACAGAAATAGTACAAATTCTACTAAGTTTCAATAAAATGTAATATTCTGGATGCACTTAAGGTCCCAAACAAGTCAATTGTCAGCCTTAAGGCATTCAAAGGAAGGCACAGTCCCTTAAAATCCGATCTACAGAATACTTTTGCTTCCAGTATATTTCCACAAAGTGGATAGTTTCTGATTCAACTGTCATCGACACGTTTCAACGCTTCCACCAATGAATGTGCCTTATCTGGATCGCTTAGGACTCTCTCGATCACTGAATCAAACAAGATGCGAGAACTGAGAGTTGGAATCAAGTTTGGGTAGCTATAAAAAAGATGTAAAATATTCCTTACACCGTTTGACGAGACGAAGATATTTTACAGCGTTCTTGTGACTTTGTATGTTGATTTCCAGACTTGAAGTCGCACAAAAGCAATTTGATTTGACTGTCGAGAAAGGTAATTTCTGTAATGCATTCAATAAACGACGCGTCGATTCCACAGTCAAGAATTTTCGACAACTATGAAAAATGTATTTTAAATAAAGAAGCAACAAACTTCGTCTCAACTGAGTGGTGGTGAGATTGTTCTCACTTTTCAGTGAGATAAGCCAACAAATCACCAGAGAAACCATTCTGCAAGTCATTATCAAGCAGTTATCATACTCCAAAATATTTCATAAGCGGAGGATTTATCAGCCTTTCCATGACCTTAGAAAGAATGGATGAAAGTGGCCCGATAATGGGTGTGCGGTTTACAAAGATTAGAATTTGTTAAGTGCTTCCAAAAGGTACATAATTTCAATGCAAAAGTTGTTATAAACGTCAAAATACATATTTTGTTTTATAATTTTCTTAAATTTAAGGTGCCACGCCCTGTTTTCTGATAAGTAACCGCCCATTCTTACTAAGTACTTTGGTCGAAGAATAAAAATCAAAGTTACAAATTGTAGAGCTAATGCCGATAGATACTGTTTTGAATAAACTTTTTCTTGCGGGCGGTGCCACGCCCTTTCGTCCACCACAAATGCATACTCAACATCTATGTATAAGTTAATGTGTTTTTGGCTGGTATTAAGAGGTGTATTGTTTTTTGTCCGTACGAAGCGTACATGTGAACTTTGTTTAGAAGCCGCTACTGCAAAGTGGGTGAATTAAGAAAGATACTCAAGCTGTCCTAAGCTAAGCTTGAGCTTAATAATTTTTTTCCCCGAGAACAGATCAACTTTAATCCTCGCACGACGAAGAACGCCTCAAACATTACATACGTTTCTCTAGTTTTAACTGAATTCAATATATAATATTACAAAAACGACTATATCGTGAACTAAACCAAATAAACTTCACAAAGTCTTTTAAATTTCAAATTTGAAACTGTTTTTTATTGGACAAAATTCTACATAGGTACATTACTCTGTGGTCGAAAATCGACCGTACCTTTTACAAGTAAATAGTACTAAAAAACTTACCACAATACATAAGCGAAACAATTGCGAAAGAGCGACATCTAGATATCGGAAAATAGAACAATTGGAAATAGATTTACTCATGATTAATATTTTAGTACTATGAAAATTTAGAGCAAACAATTTAGGTCGACAAATGAAAAATGAAAACAACCTTCGTCAACATCTCGCAGATATTATGCATCTGAATTAAAATTAGACGCACACTTGCTTACTTCTAGGGGTAGGTAAATTGCATTCCTTCCGAAATGGGTTTAAATCTAAGATGAGATATGTTTGAATACGTTATGGCAATATGGCGGCTACAACTTGAATGTCACCAAAATGCGTTCAATTAACTGATAAGCATTGTGTATGAGGAACTCTTATTAGCCCTAGAATGCATAAGGGTTTTTGAATAACGTTAACACATATTGGGTGCCAGCACCCTTTTGCATTCTAGGGTTGATTTCATTTTACCATTCTTAATGGCGACATATACCCACGTATATGTGCACATCTATGGCACAGCACCTTTCGAATTATGTAAGTTTCATTCCACTCATTTCTCTTTAAATACTCAAAAAGCGTACGGAAACTTCGGTTGTTCCCATGTTAATAAAATGATGGGAGATGGCATGCCCCCTCATCCGAAACACTTGATTTGGTGCTATTTACACTCTCAGACAGCGTTCGAAAGTTTGTGTGCATCAAGTCCGATAACGATTCTGGAAACCTATGAAGGACAAACAGAGTTCGTTCAATCTCTTCCATATTGTGGCCTAAAAAGAAAAGCCTTTCGAGCTTCCTCTCCTTTATTACGAATGTTTGTACAAGTTTTGCTGAAAATATGCATTTTAAAGTCGCTCCGTTTTGCCATATTCCGGAATGAACCAGAACAATCTCCGAAGAGCTCCTCAGGCATCACGATCATCGGCCTATTCTCAGACACAGATGGACGAAAGAGGCATTCTCACGGCGTATCACGACTTTTCAATGCGCCTTAAGATGTTAAAAGTTTAAACAGGTTACCACTTGAGACATCGTCCTATAATTCTGAGCACCACAGCACATCGGCGTAGGTCGACAAATATTTAAACTGCATGGACCTAGTGAGGCCTTGTCAACCTCGCTTTGAAGAAGAAAAATATCTTCATACACAAACTGAAACTCACCTTCAGAGAAGACAAACCACCAGGTATTTTAGAAAAAAGTCCAATATCCACAAGACTTCATCAAAATCCAGTGTACGACACCCCTTAAGGACGGCCATTTCCAAAGCTTCATATTCAAATTTTCCAACTTGTTCCCCGCCATATCTACTACAAAATGCAAATCCTGTGGGTTATTTATTTATAACCGCATCAAGTCCAGGGAGTGGTGAATAATCCAATTTAACACAAAATTATCATCCTGTACATGAACTTCTTAATAGACTGTCGGGCCAAAAAACACTTCCACTTAACATATCGATTATTATGTGTGAAAATCTGACTTTTGGCCTCTGCAAACCCAAGTCGTCAGAGATACACACATGTTTCTATCTAAGGTGACAAACGCCAGAAAGGCTCATCCCAAGATGGCGGCATATCACACAAGTCCAAACCCTCGCTTCACAACCAAGCCAACACCAACAAAGGCAAAACCAAATCAACCTATTCTTAATTAATTTCGAAAATCTTATCTCGGCTTCAGTGTGCAATTAAGCGATGCATCCAAAGATCTGACAACCCGGACTAAGGGCTTTTGCACTTGCCTCAGTGGTTCGGCAAAAACACAATATTATATATCCCCAACAATATTCATCGGAGCGCCTTGAGTCTGTCATCCGTACATGCCATTGATGCTTATGCGAGGTACATCCTTGGATAGCCTTGCAAAAGGCATTCCAGTATCGTACGGAGATTTCATTCAACGAACGATCGTCATCCAGCGAATTGTAAGCAGCATTCGATTATCGCATCATTTCTTCGTTGAGCACGAGCAAAAGATGCTGGATATTGGATACAGGATGCTGGAGTTGCCTCCTTCCCAAATCACATTAACTGTAATATTTAGAAGGTGCAAAGAGGCATAAACATCAGAAGATGCTTTGCTGCTGTTGCTTAGACTATTCCATAACACATGTGAAGACATGACATAAAGGGGACTCTATAACAACGGTTCCACACTGTCGTATATGGCAACGGTATACGGTGACTGTTGAGATGCAGAACTTCTTTGAATCTCAGCAGCGCATGCATGTTGAATTCCAAGCCAACAAGTAAAATGGTTCCATGGCAATTTCAATGGGAAACTAACATTATCCTTGGCCGGGGAGTAACAATGTCCATATATACAGCAGCAGGACCAGTTGTAGAATATATAGTAGTCCTTGCTTGCGATTGGGATGTTTGTAAGACAATAACGGTGGCAGAATATTCTGTTTATTTGCCGACACAGATGACTGGATATTGTACGAAAATATGGGTATAATTGTGTGTGGGCTTACACTTAGGGGGATATCGACATCAAACAGCGATAAATTGGGGCACTTGTGTATGATGGTATATTGAGGAAATGGTGTAAACCAAACCTGACGATGCCAAAACAACTCCTGCCACATATGACGGGTCGATAGCAAGTTACTTAGAGGCATCGCAATTATTTACGCAGAATAAATTGTAGCACCGCTTTTATGGTTACCTGAACTTGCCCTCATCAAAAGGAATTGTTGGGATGCTTCCGTTGGCCCGAAAAGTGGACGATCTTCAGAAACTCGACCTTAAGTTTCTGTTTGCCTAATGTTTTGCAAACTCGGCGGGTTTGTTGTCGCACGGATTCAGTGAGGCAATGCTTGCATGCACGGAGCACTCCTTTTGTTTGAGTTATTGAGTAGGTGGGGACTCTCCTTGGAATGTTGCTTACGAGGCAGGTTTTGAAGTGGTTTATAACTTGTAATTGGAGTGAGTATCTTGAGAAAGTTTGAAAGTTATTACCATGCGAATTCTGAGAAAGTGACAAATGAAAATAAGTACACAACTGGATCGCACGAAACTTTAGAGTTTGAATTTGATTGGAGTTTTTTTTCTCTTCATTGATTTCTAGTGTTACTGTTATAGATTATAAGGGTCCTGGCTGTAGGTTGCTTAAGGGGACCCTCCTCTCAACCTTCCACAATCGACCTTAAGTCATCAATAACAATCCCCAAAAGGCAGGAGAAAAGACTTCGAACTTGATCTAACTATCTTATTCCGGGTCTGCCTAGAGAACGACTACCTGGTGGCATGCACTCCAAAGCAAATCTTGGAATCAGTGTATAGGGGATGCTAGCATAGATTTCTCCATCGGGAGTAGTAGCTGCAAGACTTTCACGACATTCAAAAGGTTCCAGTTTGGTTAAGGTTGCTCTTTATCTTTATATACGCACCACTTGAAGGTCCTCCTAGCCTGCTCTGTCCCCCAAAGGGCCACCTGACCAGGCCACCTGACCAAGCCACCTAAGACGTTTTATTCTTAGCTTTTCAAACAAGTCAACGTCAGTGTTTTTCCCGTAAAAAGGAGCAACATCGACTTGGTTAGCGTCAATCAGTTGTCTGACAAGGTCCGAAGAGGCTTCGATTCCAACAATTCCAGTTGAATCGCCTTTGCCATTCAGAAATACCTATTCTCAGGTGGTGCGCACGATTTGAGATAATTTTTCCGACCCAACACACAGTTACCTTGCTTATCTTCACCCGGCCAGAGTCGCGCGTATCTCTACGAAGACAGAAATTGCTTACTAAACTCCTAACCACAATTACCTATGTCGATTGCGTCCATTTAAAAGCCCACTTTAAAGATTATCCTGTCCACTTTTTGAAATAAAAGAGAGTAAATATTTTTGTGTGAGTTTGGAAGTTTTTGCAAGTTTTGAAGTCGGTGTTACCCAAAATCCCCATGTGCACACTGCACAGCTTGAATTAAGTCTCTCGAATGTGATTAGAGCGACGCTTTCTCTTTACAACTCCGTATATCCAAGCCAACCAAACCTGATTAGTTCTACCACAAAGCGGTTTCAAAGTGGCGAACAGGTAGAGCGTTTTTAAATTCAGCTTGGATGGCTCGCACATTCATAAAGTTAAGCCCCCCTTTTGACAAATCATCCCGGGCCTACTTTTTAAGAGCAGCTGGCAATTCTGTCAAAGCTCACTTTTTCGTATATAGATTCTCGTTTACAAAATAGAAAGATGAGGAAGCAGGAAACATTTCAAAGAGTTAAAAACATTCCTCCAACAGTGCGGTATCAAAAGTTTAGTTACCTCAAGTTCAAACTCAGAACGGTTTCCTACACATAATAGGAACCTGCCTCAATGGTTCCTCACTGCGACCAAGTGGACTCAAAATTTATATTTCAGCTTGAAAGACAGATGGAGTACATTCCTTCGCAGTTTCTAGTCTCCACTCTGTGTAGAGAATACGAAGCGCGCATTTTCCCAAAATGAAACAAAACATAATTTAAATCCTCAGGTTTCAGAAAGAGTTGTCTGTGCGCGGTTTATATCTGTGCAATACACATTTCACTGAACCGAATTTGTATTCTTCGTGTATATGGCTTCGAATCGTGATTTTATTTCCATTACATCACTGTATAGAACAGAAGACACAAGTTTTGCGATGTGAACAGACGACCACAGAAACATTTGTTTGCTCTTGGTCTTAATTTTTTTTTTTTTTTTTTCCTTCTTTTATGTCTCTATTTTGCTGAAAATAGATCAAGCATAACTGATACATATACGAGTAAATTATGTGTACTACGGAATCCAACAACTCTATCCCCGAAAGACGGACAATCACAATCCGTTCCCTCGCAACTAAAAACTAAATACTAAAATCAACTCAAAGGTGAAGACGGATTTATGAATGCGACTTTTAAAATATTCCCCTTAACATTCCTCAAGCATCACTTTCGAAATACTGCCCTCTAACCGTAATTATTTTTTTTTCAGATCCAATTTTCAGATACCCACATACCTACGTATAATCTTCCTTGCAAAAAGCCCACGTAGCCTGCACCACCAGTCCCTGGCTATTTCTGTTTTCTCATTACTAATATGAGGTTTCTCCTTTTAAGGCCTCTAGTACCTACTCCCAACTGTCTGATATTTCTGTCCTTAAACTCCCTCCCACGCTTTCAGAACTGTCCTGGCTCCACCTCGACTGTTTTATGTCGTCCAGCCTTCGACTTCATCTAGACTTTTCCTTCATCTAGACTTCTCCTTCATTTAGACTTCTCCCCCATCTAGACTCAACGTGGTTAGTTGCGTCGCGAGTTTTATAATCCACTCAGTTGCGGTTCTATATTGGCGGAATATTGATGAGACATTTTGTTTGCGTTTTCATCCCACCTAATCCTAGGCAGCATATGACACTATGTACCTAGATTTGTTTGGCAATCATCTCGTGATACTGCGCCACTTTAGACAGTCGCAAAATTGAAATCAAATTAAGTGTCCCTGATGGATACACAGTGATCCCATAAATCGTATCGCATTCTCAAAGCCATTCAAAATTAAATCAGTGCAACCACAATCAAAGAAGCGGTAACTTTCACCACAATCAAGTAGATAATTTTCTTTGAAATACATTTTGATGAGTTAGGCTTCATAAATCCTACCTCCTGCTACCCCCCTTCAGTAATATCTCAAACACATTTTATCGTTGTAAATTAGGGGAAACTCATCCCCAAAGACGAAATTATACCGAAGCCACAAAAAGTCGTGCTCAACTAACATTATAATTGTCAGAGGCATTCGTGAGCCGGATTGGCTGCGATTCGCAAAGTGTTGCCTACTTGGTATATGGATGTTACATCAGGGAGCTGATTTCTTCTAATTGCCTTTGTCATTACCAATGGCATTGTCTTTGCCACAGAAGCCACCTTCATTGTCGCCATTACCGACACCATTCAGCCAACACCCCACTTCAACAAACACACCCACCCATACATACACACAGTCGTCGTCGTCGTCGTCGTCGTCGTCGTAATCATAGTCCTTGTTCTCGTCGTTGTCGTCGTCGTCTAAGACATGGCTGCAGCTTATTATTAGAAGCCATCTAACGAGTTTTGAACTTTTCCCCCAAAACCGGATTCGGAGAAATCTACAAAATGTGAATAATTCATTTTATTAGAGTGCTGCACAAGTAGGATACAAATGAACATGACAACGATTATTATGATGATGATTATCCTTTTGGAGCATGCTTTACATGGCGCGGCGATGGTGGTGACGCTATTCGACAGCAATCACACGACGTAAATATACCTACACGAGAAACGGCAGTAAATACGGATACGTGTGTGACACCCTAGTGCGCGAGGATAATGCAAAGGCGAACCAACCGCCGCTATGTCTGTATTCACAGAGAGTTAGAATCCCCAAGGCTGACTGCGTTGCGGTGGGGGTAGGAGCTTTCGTGATGTGTTGTAAAATGCTTCCACTTTGATGCCTCTGATGGGGTAATAAGTAATAACTCATTTCGAGCTTCAGCTCGGCTGCGGTGTATTGTTTCACTTTTACTCCAATGTACCAGACAATTTTATGGCTGATGCCGGGAATTGTGTGAGGTGCTTTCTGTTCGGTGACGCAAAGAAGTTGAACACACTCCGAATGTGTATGTGATTGCAGTCGTAAATGTTTTGCTTTTGTTTTATGTGTTCCACTCCAAGCCGCGCACTTGGATTGTAAAATCTTTAATGCAATTTGATGTTATACCGGCCTATGTGCAGAGGGCTCAGGTCTCCGCCACGGCAGTAATCACAGTCGTAGCAATGGCGTTTGGCTTTATGCGTGCAATAGGCAACCATTTCAGCCATTTTATGTGGCGACGAGTGCAAATTGCTTCGGCCATGAAGTGAAAATGTTAAGACAGGAAGTGTAAGCGCTTTCGTGTTCTGCCGAGAGAGGGCGTTGCACACATTTCAGCTTTTTGGTGAAAGCAATTGTCCGCACATTAAATGAAAACAGTCTTAGGGCGCTGTCATATGTTACATCTGACGTGTTAACGAAATAGGCACCTCTACCTATATTGCGTCCTCAAAGTGCCATCGAATTAAATTTCTCAGTGAAAGTGATCTGCTTATAGCCGGTCGTCAATCCACTTAATGGCGTGGTTTGTATTTCTGAGTAGAAGATTGTTTTCCTTCTTTTTTTTCCGGTCGTGTTAGATCTTTGGAAGAACTGGTGTATGTGAGGGTCTCTTCAAAGGTGACGCGGGAAGAACTTCAAAAGTGTTGAATTTCAGAGGCGAATTCCACACAATTGGTTGTCGAAGTTTAAGTGGAAGCTTTTTCGTAACGAGTTGGCATTTGGGAGGACTTAATTATGCCCACCAAGGAGTGTTCAAGGGCTGGTGTTGAATTGCGGGAAGCATACCCAAGTGGTCTTGATGAAATGCAATGGCATTTGGGATGGGAAAAAACATATTTTCTACTTCCTTTCAGATATTACAACTGGCGTTAGGAAAAAAAACACGAGTTATTTTCAAAAGTTTCTTTGTTCTGTTAGATTGATTGCAGTCGGAGGAGAGAGGTACTTGGAGGTACCTACTTGAAGTCTCGATTTCTGGGCATCACCATAAGCCTCAAAGGGAAATAGAATGAAACCCACAATGTCTCTCTTTTGTAAATAGGAATGACGGGAGTGGAACAAGCGACCCGGAAACGATGAAAACTATTCAATCAGAATTTTTGGAAACACGAAGAACACCTTGGATGTAGGGCACTTCCAGATGCACTCAATCGGAGGGCAATGTTTTCCCACTACCGAGTGACAAGAGAAGGTCCCAACAGAATTAGTAGGAGCGGCTTACACTCGCAACAGGCTTAAAGAAGAGTAAGACACGAGATTGATGAGATACCAGTAGAAAGGTCACTCAAAACTAGAAGCAGCAGAGGAGATTGCTAATACCCTTTTCACACCGACCCAAAAACCGGGTTTTCGCGAAAACAGAAGTTTCAGTTTTTAAAAGTCCTTTAAAGTCGTTTTTCACGAAAACACCACGAAACGACTTCCAATCGTTGGGTTGTTGAAACAAACACACCTTTTGCAATATTCAGCAAATTCAGCAGAGCAGCTGACGGAACAGAAGTCACAACTTAAAATTATTTTCCACAGTTAATTGATGGGCTGTAATATTATTTTTAAATGCACTAAATTTTTTGTATTTGTTAATTTATGCGATCGAAATCTGTAACCAAAATAGTTTGCACCAAAGTTTAACGAGTAGTTCCTCATAGGTGATTGAAACGTCAAACGGAAATTAGTTGGTATTCGGTGTGAGTGCATCGACAATCTTTCGACGAAAATACGGTTTTGGGCTCGGTGTGAAAAGCGTATTAGACTCTCTAGTAAGACCAGCGACAGGAACTCTTGACTTATCTCACCGATAATGAGAATTGCTACCTATCCTCGGACCTACAACTTCACAGGCATTCATCAAACGGCTACCTGATACAAGATCAGCTTTGCACTGGGAACCCCTACAGTCCTAGTTCCTCGATAAGTTTTGAACCAAACGCTGTGGGATATAGTCAGTTTGGATAACGGCTAGAGAAGAAATGTTACCACCGATAATTTCAGAAGGCGTTAATATCCTGAAACTTAGCACATGTTCCACAATTTGGCCTGTGTTATGGATGTATGGGCAGTTCGATCTCCTATCTCGGAAACCTGTGGGGGTATTTAAAAAAATAAAAATACGTAGTGATGTCCAAAACTTCAGCTCTCTACGAGTTCTAGAAAAAAATTCATCTCAGTTTTAAAATGGGAAAGTTCAAAACGTACAAATGCCGCTTGGCAAAGGTTAGCAATAGCAAAGATCGAGAGTACAACTAAAGACACAGTTAGATAAACATTTGGGAGTGCCACAGGATACTACATACTGCATACTGAAACCAGGTCTAGTCTACGTCCGAAAAAGAGTGTCTGAATCAGGCGTTTTTGTAAACTAAAAAAGGAGGACTACGGTATGGTTTTTGTTAAAATATACTTTTTTTCACAGCTCGTCGAGGTGATTCAGATAGGTGTTAGCTTTGTTGTAAGTTGGATCTTCTGAATTTATAATTCCAGAAGGTTAGCTTAGGTTAAGTAAAGCAGCTGCCTGGACTTAATAGATCATATTGATATAGAAAGCTAGTTCAAAATTGTGTTTGGAAGTTTTGGGCAAACTCCTTAAGGTACGGTACCAAAATTCGAGGCCTGGTTCAACCACAGAGTGGGTATGAGGAGCTGAGCCAACCTGGAGTGCATATGTATTTGGTAACTAAACTCTGAGGACAATAAGCTAGTGATATTTGACAAGATGTCTTGTCATGAATTCTCCGACACGAAGAAGTGCGAGGATTTCTCAGGATGGAAGTTTGTGGTACACAGTCGATCCATGTTTGTAGAAGTGGTAAGCTCTGTCTTTCTGTCATTTTGTGTGGGTTCTTATTTTTGTGTCGAAGGACTGGGACATGTCTACAATTGTATGCCGAGTCGTATGTCTGATGGAGAAACTCTCTCGGGACAGTTATATGTCTTGATGTTTCTCGGACTCTTGCAAGAGGTAGCGCTGTGGAAATAACCTTCAGTTACATCTTGAGTTTTCGTGTGTCGAAATTAAGATGCCCCGACAGCCCCTACTCTCCATAAAAGATTTCAGGCACCATGAGGACTGACCTTCGGGTGATAAGGCGATCGTGAAAATGTTTAACCCATTTGACCTACATATTTTCCACGAAGAGATTGAATAAGGGCCCACACTAAGTCGCTTATTTCTTGAGCCTTTGTACACCCTCAGGCCCACGAGATAAGGCATAGAATTGAAACAAAAAATCCGACACCCTGTATATGATTTTACTTCCATGCAAACCCTCAACCGGCTAACTATACTTATACGACGCGTGTATATCCCATGTAGTAGTCCTTTTCAACAATATGACCACAATAAATAATACCAAAGACTCATGGCCAAGCCCACGGAGCACACCATCGCCTTGTGGCGGTCATAGTAATAAATCACTAACAGCTCCTCTCACTTAACCACTCCCACTAGAAATTATTCCACAAAATGCTCACGAAGCGACTTCAAAAAAGAAACACAAATCCATACAAACACCAGACATACTACGAGTATACCTAACCTAAGTGATACATGGACCTCTACGCTCTACCCCCGGAGGGCACATGTGCGACAAAACAATGGAACATCTGAATCCATGCGAAATAATAGAATCGCCAGCAGTTCTCTGCTCACACACATAGATATACATTACACATAATACATACCTCCGCCGTTGCGAAAGACCAAATACGGGAACCTCCAAATGTTGCCAAGGCCCACTGCATAGCCTATGCAGGCTATGACAAACTGCATTGGATTGGCCCAGTTGCCTCGGTGCGGCGCCACTACTGTCGTCGTTCCATTTGCCATCACCGAACCGGATGGTTTCCTAGAGCCAGCCACGGCAGCATTGGCTTCGCGGCTGTCATTAGAATTAACGGATGGTCTTGGGTCGGTGCTGGGCAATATTGAATTTTTCTGCAAAAAAAAAAAAGCGAGAAATGTGAGAAAGTGCCAAAAATTCCGAAAGAATGTAACAGAGAGCAGACAGCGAACCATGTCAATGTGGTTGTTGTAAACTGTAAATTTTATAGGCTGACGAAACATTTGAAAACATCCTTTGGGGGGCCACAGCTTGATGTGTGCCTCAGGATTATTTTGATGGACAGGATCAGTTAAGCGGATTCGCTAACATTCAGATTTATGCGAAAGGGATGCAGTGTTCATTTCGAATGTAACATTTTTTGGTGTGATGCATACTTTGAGGAGTTGTGGTGATTTGTGGCCATGGTGGTATTGAGATAGTACAGCTTTTGAATTTATGTTTTAGGAATGTTTGACTGTGCTATTTGTGACTTCCGATGGGTATCTAGACCTACAAATATGGAAAGGGCGAACTTCCTAGGGTGACGTAAACAGTTGCAGTCAAATGGAAACAATTGTTGGTATCGCTTCATAAGCTGATCCGACATATTAACATTATTCAAACGGCTGCGCTTATATTTCGAAGTGCGAAGTGCGAGTTGGACCCATTCCTATTACGGTTCAAACAGGTTATGTTGATCGTGCCCGTGCGTCGGAATAACCTCAACAGATGAATAAGGCAGCCGATGACTCGAGAACAAGCCTCTGATTTGAATGACTTTTGCTGATCGCAGGTTCGCAAATAAGGACAGAGAACAAGAAACTTAAATCGATCCTGGGTAGACAAAACAGTTCATGCGGACATTTACCTATGTAAGTCTACGTTACATTTGGTACACCTTTCATAAAATTTGTGTTTGAAAAAAACGCCGTAATCAGTAAAATAAAAAGTATCCCATTTATATTATATCAAGTGAACCAAGTGAACCAAGTCCTGTATTGTCGCAATCCACATCGGGATAAAATGTATAAATACCACTCTTATTTGCAATTGTAGAACGAAGGTAACGTAACCAAGAAGTCAGTCCCCGATCTTGTCGAAAAGACGTATAAATAAAGTGTCCGAAGGAAGACGTCAAGATTTTTTAGTTCGATAAAGTGGATGCATCTCGGGAAACGCTTTCGGACTTTACAAACCTTCATCAAAGCCAGGAAGTGATCTCTACGCTTCAATGTACATAAGAAAACAGACTAGCAAACCAACCATCATGTTGCGACATAGCTTCAAACCACCAGTTGCTCATTGCTGAAGAAGGGAAGTAAATTTGAATTAAACCGAAAAACGAAACGGATGTTAGAAGAACAATTTGCACCGGAGGATTGTACCGCAAGAGACCGTCAGAATTCTTGTCAACCGCGTCTTTCTAACGTATCCGGAAGTTAATCACCCGTTCGATCGCGCACTAATTGGAACCTAACACACTTAGTACTACAGATCAACACCGGAGCTCATTGCGAGCTCTAAAGGAAGGGAGACTTCTCTTAAGTGAAAATTAACTACCAAAGTTCGGTTCAAATTTATTGAGGAATGGTGCGGAGCCACAACTAATTCTCAATCTTTAAAGGCAACTGCACTGGGCGAAATGTTGTAAGATGTAAGTCCTTGCCGGAACGTATATATCCTCAAATATGATTCCCCGACAAATTATAATGCCAAAGGGGATCTGCAGGATGGGACCTGCTGCAGTAGATTGATCAGTCATTTCAGTATATAGGTACAAAACGAAAAGCAGGTCAACTACGAACCAGATGCCAGAGAACCGGAAAGATGGGTAATCACCAAATTTCTAAGAAGCGTCACAGATGAATTAACACCTTCTCACGTGCCCCATGTCACAACATGCTACTTCTCAGATTGGTGAAACCAAATCCCCTCTGCAGCGGAATGTTTTTTTGTTTTTTCTTCAATTATTTTTAAAAACGTTTTCCAACCGACTTGTTGTCAATCAAGACGGCAATATCCGCTGTGCTTAAAATAAGAACACTCTATTGTTGTCAATTTTCAACTAGCCGGCCGGCTAGAGTACACAGCACCAGGTGCGCCCACGACCACACGAAGCAATGGGAATCATGATGAGACAATACTCACCGACAGCGATGTCGCTGAATGTTTACAGAACTCGTCGAAATTGTTGTCTTTCCCAAAACTGTCTAAGCCGATTTGTATGGCCATGATAAAAACACCACAAGCACGATCAGCTTTTATTTTTGGACACAAGTTCTAATTGATATGGTACACCTGGCGTAAGATGAAAAAAGGAAAACTTCAACAAGATCGTTTACCCCACAACGTGGTGTAACTGGTTTTCATGGAACTGTCTGGGGGTCTAAACCTGTCGCTAGAAATTCCCGAATGAGACTGTTCTACAGTTCAATCTTTATGTCGAAGACGAACGCAAATGAGATGTTCGATAGAAGACAGTGGGCTTAATTAAATTCTCCGAACTGTTCCGTCGTGTCTGTAGTCAGTTTTTGTATTGTAATTCAACTTGTGTTCGGTTTTTAATTCACATCTTTACGTCATTACACGCAGCATGATCACGTGAGGTGATGATGATTGACCAAATGTTGCTCATAGGGAAGGGGAACCATCATAGGATGGTAGAACTTATCCCAGTTTTCATTATGTATGTATTATTGCGTTTTATTGACATGTCCCTTCCACGCTGTCAACGTGTGCATCAAGCTTTGGTCTTAGAATTGGCGCAACTACGTCTGCACTGTCGACTTTGAAGATCACAATGTTTTGTTTGTGTTTGGTGTTAGAGCTCTATTGTACGTGCTAACTAACTATCTACTGTAATAGATAGACGTTCTTTAGAAGCCACACCGCGATACTGATAATCATTTTTTAGGCTAAATTTGGCGAAATTTTCCATACAAAATTGCATGTTGTGACCTGGAAATTTTATAAGTTGAAGGTCAGATTTGATTATTGGTAAGGTCCACAGTGTTCTGATTGTCAGCTCCTGAGCATACGAACGCCATCTCTGGGAAATGCCTCTAATTGGCATCTGTAGCTAGATAATTTTTATCAAGGCTGCTTGGACAGAAATTTCGAAACTCTGATGAAACGAAAAAGCGACTGAAAACGGGAGTTTGAAGTGCGCATAGTTGGGCGTTCAATACGAAATGAGAGTGGAACGTAAAGCCGACAGAGTGCAGGGAACAGGGACACATATGGTGGGCCATTAAATCTGGCATGTAGTTAGAAATGACCCATAAAGGCACCGTCGTGGGGGACGGTTTTGAAATTGCTATGATCTCGTTACCGCATCGTCAATTTCAACTATTTAGGGGTAAGGGGTCATTTTGGAGAGTGTTCAATAATTTTCAATTCTCTACCAATGTGGGGTTAGGTTTCAAATCTGTACGGCTTAGCAGAGGAACAGTTGACTACGAACCTTTTCATTAGAAGGCCGCGCACCGTATAATAAATCAGAAACAATAAAGCATAACAAACTGTAGCTCAGTTGTTCTTACTTTTATTTCGCAAATTCCTCTTGGTGTCACTTTCTCCTACGACGATCGGAAGAATATATACCCGACTAAGTCTGAATAAGAAAATATTTTTTCCAATAAATATGTTTAGGTGGGACTACCCCCTAAAACGAGCTTTTCTTCAAAAATTTAAATCCCTCAATTTGGTGTCGAAAATGTGTCTGTTCTATAATCGACTGTAGCAAACGGCTAGCAAATAACAGGCCTTAAGAAAATTGCCTACCTGCTGCCTTAAAATTGAACCCCTCTCCAAAAGAGGTATCGTGTCGAAGACGGTGAAAAACCTATCAAATCGTGAGTGCAAAAACTATAAAGGCATATGTAGATTGAAAAGGTACACTTCCGTAGCCAAGCATGCAATATTGTGGAATCCAATTTCACAAAATAGAAAAACTGCAGGACAAATGAGGAATATCGACATGGCGCAGGTCGATGGATAAGTCACTGTCACCGGAAGCGGGGCTAGAGAGTGCAAAGGCAACAAGATGGTGCGTATTCGATGCTCTAGGACTCAAAAAAAAAACAGAAATTAAGTAACAAAAAAAACGGCTGACTGGGAAAAAATCTTCCACACAAACATTTCCTTTTACAAGGACACTTATATTTGAAATGTATGGAAACATAATGGGTAGACAATTTAAATAAAAATCATCGTTTACTTTACGCATCGAGTTTTTTTTTCGGACACACCTCATCCTGATTAAAGTTCTCCCATAACCCGACAAATGATCCTTCTCCTGTCTATGGCAATAATTCCTTGCGTACATACATACAAATTCAAATTAAACAAGTATGCCCTGGATAGATAAGTAGACATGCCCTACCTACCTCCAAAGCGTTCCATAAACGTAAACGCGATCAATTTCAATCAAAACAACTTAAAGACACTTAGAGCTATCCAAATCTGATTATGGAAGCTCCATAGGGTTGCCATGCATCCTATTTTTGGAGGACATGTCCTCTTTCAAGCCCCGGCGCGGAGCGTCCTACAACGTACTAAGAAAATAAAAAAATCATCCAACTCTGAACTAAAAAGAAAAACCGAGTCAATACAAATCTGATAGGATTTGTTGACTACCATGTGTCAACCAACCCTCTGGATTGTTTGAGTTCATGGGACTAGGTTTTGTTTTAGTTTTGTCCTTTTTTTAAGTAAGATGATGGCCTCCAAAGTCCGGGATTTTAAAACTTTTTCTCCTAGGTTAGCTTAAACAGCCATGGCAACCCTAAAGCCCCATCGAAATAACGAAATTTATTCAAGATGACAATTTCCTATATCGCATTATACATTTTTCTAAGAAATATTGTAATTCGCTTAGAGATTTGACTTTTTTTTCATACCTATTCTTTCTTACTACTCCAACCACAGAAACAATAATACACCAAGGACAATGCGACTGACCCCGCCCGCATTGTGACATTGAACTTGAATAATTCAATAGGATTTGCTTCTCTTTTCGCAAGCAGACTTTTCGATTTTATTCAAATTTGAATGCCATCAATTATTAACTCATCTGCAAATACTCATACAAAAGCGCCTCCCCTCTGTAACATGTAGTCGGCAGTGATATCGTGGGATTTGCCATGCAAAGCTCTCTTAATGTTCGAAGAGGAATTGAACACCAAATTTCAATCACGCACCTGACAAACGATATAGACTCAGGAAAAAAAAAAAAAAAAGAATGCCACAACCTTAGAAAAAATCGAAGATAATATATATTTCATTTTACCTAAGTGGAAAAACACTTTTAGATTCGATGAATAAGTGGTGGGTCTTGGGTAGGTATAGCGAAATGCATCGTTCCTGGGCCGCACTTCTTCCTTGTCATTTTCATCGGCATAATCTTTGGGGAAGATTTGTTTTTGTTGTCGTACCTGTCAACGGTCTAAGGAATTATTCCCGGGGATTGTAATCGGATCAGGACGCAATACGATGGTGATGTAATCATCGCTAAGAGGAAGTGATAGTAGCGGATAGGTGTCGGTACACAATGACACACCGATACATCTATACGTATTTATAAATCTGGCCACTTGTTTTTCTGGGAAGTTAATTCCCCGGAGTTATTTTTTAAGTCGTCTCTCTTCAGCTCATTTATTTAGAATGTTTGTGAGAATTCTTGTTTTTGAACTTCTTCCTGAATGCCTGTGTAAATGGAGGTTTTCTTTGATGTTAGATAATTCACATATTAACAGCCAAATAGTAGGTGACGATCGGAATTCGGTCACAAAATGTGTCGTATTTGAATCGACCAGGATTTCTGGAAATTTGTTCTATCGTCTGAGGTTTATTCTCAGAAAGAAAGAAACCTCTGGCGATATTTTGTGAGACCCACGATACTCCTGTCAACATTCAGTCGGGAGCAGGTCGAAATGCTGCTTTTGCTAATCTAAAGCAATGAAATTCAGCTTATTCTGCTTTTTCCAACTAACAAAATATGTAAAAAAGAATTAAAGCTTTTTTAAATTAATTTTATTTCGAAAAAAAAATAATTAAAAAAAGAAAAAACATTAAAAATAAAATTAAATATTCAAAAAAGAAAAAAATATTCCCATTAAAAAAAATGGAAAATTTGATTAAAAACAAATTAAGTTAAGAAAAGTTACAAATTTAAATAAAATAAAATTAGAAAAACCAATTTGAAAAAAATTACAAGTGAAAAAAGAAAATTTTCCCTACATCGAGCTTTAGAAATTTCTGCAAACAATAAAAATAGGTTTTGAACATTTTCCAAACCTACCTATTTTTATTGTTTGCTTGAGACGATTCGATCAACTTTGGTCTGGTGAATGGGGGACGTGAAGCGTATTAACAAGAAGGAGGATCGCGAACAGCTTCCCCTGAGTTCAACAGAGCAGACGAAGCGCGTACTTAAGATGGATCAAACCATTTTAGATTGACTTCAATGCATCGTGTTAGGAACGGAGTACCTAAAGTCCCATATCTGTTTAACTGGGTCCCTTCAAATTTATCCATGCTTACCGCCATCATAGTTTCAACGAAGATAGCGTACAAATTAGTGCTGAAGTTCAGCCTTGGAAGACCTTAGGGTCACCAAGTCATCAGCGAAGGGAAAACTATTTACTCAGTACCTTGTTACGAAAGTAGGCCAGCTCTTTAAAAAATATAACAATTTTTGTGTTCTCTTCAATTCCCAGTGACGGTTTTGTCCTTTTGATTTCAAATGTCATTACGATGGCAGTTCAAAATAACTGACAGCAGAAACGCAAATGAATGAAGGTATTTACTTTGGACAATGGCCTATCCCAAGAAAGTGAAATGAAGTCCTTTGGTTGAAATGTTTCCAAATAACAGGAGTATTCCGCACAAGACAGCTTATTGTGAAAGACCAAAAGAGGATTTAATTGTTACTTTTACTTTTAATCCTGTAGGTACGCACAAATCCAAAGTCGTTCCTGACTGGTATTGGTTTTCACTCCGATGCGAAAATGCCGTAAAATTAAGGGACATTCCCATATAAAGATTGTAGCATAAATTTGAAAATCACGTGTTATACAGTTGTGCACATTTTTCTCAACCTTAACCGATAAGTTATAACTTTCATGAAAATCTCAAAAACCGATAAGCCCTGCCTTATATATATTGTCAACAGCCCCATCGATGGCAACTGTCTGACAGGCAGCATGGAATTCTGTGTGCCCTCCCATCGGTCCAACAGAAATCTCCTGGGGTCCAATCAAACACAAGTACAATCATATCAACTCAAGCAAACCATCAGAAAATAACAGCACATCCACCTTAGATTGTCTTATTAAAAATCGAGACACGTTTGCCCACCATTATCCCACTCAGTGTTGGATAGGGATAGCATGTTCGGATATACATTAGACGGTAATATCACCTACCAATCAATTACCAATCAAAACAGGATATGACATCTTGACAGGTGGCCTCCTTTTGGAGGACGATATTGTAATTCAATTGAAGGGTATACCATCTCCTGTTGGCAGCACGGCATCACGCATATTATTGAGTTGAATGGATTGGCCGAGATGTGTATGAGATGGTGCACCTCCACAAATTCAAATTCAATTTACTCGAGACATCATTATCTAATAAAACGTCCGTCATCTCATCTCAATCATTTTCCGTCAGCTTTTTATACCGCAAGGACTTTGGCGGCAACGAACGAAGAGAAATGGTGCATGCCCACTGCCCAGTGTTGCCAGTTTGGGAGTTTTCCCTTCAAACTTAGGTGTTTTTTTGGTCGACGGGGGGAAATCTGGGGGGAGAAATTGTTTAGGTTGAAATCTGGGGTTTATTTTTAAATTATATTTTATTTGTACTTCGTTATAATATCCTTTTGGTAACTTTAGAGTGTGTGTGTTATTTTAAAATGCAGTTAAAGCAATATTAATTTGACAATGAAAATTATTTGTGCTAATCTCGTAGGCGCAGTGGCTTAGTGGTTAGTGCGTTGGACTAACCTGATCTCAGGGGCTTACTATCCCGATTTAATGTACCATGAGAGTACGCTTCGGTCTGGCTTTATCCCGCCTGAGGCATTTCTTCATGTTGACATGAAAGGGTTAGTCCAGACAAAAGATGGTGTGCCGGTATTGTACCACAGCCACCGCGGCGCGAGGGATAAGCGGCTCATCCACGACGGGTACGCCGCCAATGCTCAGGAGCTCCTCCGTTTTAGCACCGCAATTGCGGATAGGAACAGGATCGATATGGTTAAGCAGTTCACCGAATTTTGGTGGCTTAAGGAAGAGGTGATGGTTGATACGCTCTCCCGGGCCGGTGCGCTACTAACGTAGTATCCTCCCTAGTTTTAAGCTAGATTAAGTTTGTAGGTTTAGGCTTAGAGTAGGGGGTCTTTGGGAGGTGCCGGGCTAGCCAACATGATAGTGACACTGATGAACCCTTGTGGGCGGCTGTCAGGCGCTCATGAACGCGATCAGGATGGTGACCAATCGATTTGATTGCTCACCACCCTGATTATAGTTAATTTAGGTTAAGTAGCTTAGGTAGTTTTAAATAGTTTTGAGTAAAACAAATAATAAAGAGTTCAAGTTTTATAAAGTTTCTTATAAATTAAAAAACAAAACAAATCATAGAAATAGATAAATTTAAGGCCGAAAGGCAATAATTTTAAGGATATTGATAAGTTTAGAGCGCTCGCTTGGAGCCAGTAAGCTAGAATAAGATAAATGTTAGTTTTAAATTAGATTTAATCGTTTTTTTCTAGTGTGTAAGCTTAAAGAAATAAAAATAAAAATGAATTTTAAAGCTAAAAGTTAAAAAGTGTGTTGGACTACTAAGCGAGGGGTCCCAGGTTCGAATCCCGCAAAAACCCAAATTCCAATTTAGGGTTTTTGTCCGCTGCGCCACCTCTCGCAAACGTCTGACAAACATCCGAGAGTATAACTGTCTTAAAAGAGCTTCTCAATTAGCCGTTTGGAATCGGCATAAAATTGTAGATCCCTTCCATTCGTTCCAAAAATGAAACTCACACAAAACGAATGGTTGTGAGAAGCTAGGCCTTGGGTCCCTACGGACCTGTTGCGCCAACTATATATATATAATATCTTTAAATTATTTCTGTTTACAAAAGAAGTCTTTCATAAAAATGTAGTGCCAGATGCATTAGGAAAAAGTTAAAAGTTACAGTTTTATAATTTAGAATTTATTTATTTATTTATTTATTTATTCATCTACGTATATAAAATCTTACAGATTACTAACAATTCATATTCATAATATGACATTAGATAATATACAAGATAAGCTAGTGTACGATATTTTGTAATTTTATTTTAAATTCCAATCTGTTCACTGAGAGATCCAGCTCATCTATATATATAAAAATGGATCTTGGTTTGTTCGGATGCTTAAAACTCGAAAACGACTGGACCAAATTGGATACTTCCTTCTGCGGATTTGTTCGCAATTACTCCGCGAAGGTTTAGGAAAAAAGAAAAATTGAAAAATTCTTAACAGGTGGCGCTGTAGGCGGTCATTCCATTTGATAGCATAGTATATGTTCTTTGTGATTTGATAATTTGGGCTGTGTGGTCACGGAGGAGGGGGGGCAATGAATTAACTAATGTGTACTGATACAGAAGTTGTACCCTTTTGTAAATCAAGAAAGAAAAATAAAACAACATTTGAAAGAAAGTCAAATTAATTTTAAATAAAATTTTTAAATTTACTATTATTATTATTGTTTTGTTAGATCGTTAAGTGTTTTGTTCTGTTTTTCCAGTTGTATTCAAAATTTCAATTGCACCCTTTTCGTTCGTTTGCTTTCTGTATTTTGGCTATTTCAAAGGTAAGTTAGTGATTTGTGAAAACTGCGTGCGATACGTTAAGAGCGCTACGTCCAATTTATGGGCGTCATTGGGCCGGACTTCTTCCGTGATGATCAAGACCGGCACGTTCCTGTGAATGGGAATCGCTACCGTTCAATGATAACCCAATTGGATGATATGGACTTGGAAGACATGTGGTTCCAACAGGACGGCGCCACAAGCCACACAGCGAATGTCACAATCAATTTATTGGAAACCAAGTTTGGAAAACGTGTTATCTCACGAAATGGTCCAGTCGCTTGGCCGCCTCGGTCGTGCGATTTGACGCCGTTAGACTTTTTCCTGTGGGGCTACGTCAAGTCATATGGTCTATGCCAACAAGCCAGCGACGATTGATGAACTACGTGAAATTGCAGCAGTATCGGCCGATTTATGCTTGAAAACCGTCGAAAATCGAGTTCCATACATAATGGCATCGAACGTACTTTCACAGGAATAAAGAATTTCATTGATATCCAAAACCGTTTTTGTTTTATTTAAAAAAACGTTTGTAGCGCTCTTATTGAAAAACCCTTTACATTATCTATTCCACATATCTACATAAATATAATATAATTATAACTCGATATCCACTGGGCCAATTTTCATGATTCTTTCTTTGTTTTATTCGTATTGCTGTATTTAAAAGATAGGATGAAATTGAAAGTCGGCTCAGTTATAATTTTGTTGCGCAACCTAAATGCTCCGAAAGTTGCAACGGAACGCATTTGATTTGATTGTGAAGAATCTCAAATCGAATGTCATGCAGCAAACGATTTTGAGGGAAAAATTCAAATGCCAACATTTTCATTCAGCGGAATCCCCTTATTCAGAAAGATTTGCCATTCGTATTTGAGCGTCTTAAATTTTCCGTGTGCCTCGCTTTCACTATGACAAATAGTCGCAAGGACAATCGCTGGATATTTGTGGCATCAATTCAATTCCCATGTTTCTCACATGGTCAATTGTATATGGCGTGCTCACGTGTGAGCAAACCCATCGATATTGCTATAATATGTACTTCATTTATTTAATAAAGCAGCACGATAATTCTGCATGCTCAGAATTATTATTTTTATTAGGTACATTAATGAATTTGGGCGGAACGAAGTTCGCTGGGTCAGCTAGTTACATATAAGATTAAAAAGTTTTATACATTTAGAAAAACATTCATTGCAGCCATAATTGTATGTATGTTTGGATTGATTAAAAAATGCCGTAGACGTAATTTTCTCACTGGAATATAGATTTCAAAGCAGGTAAGAAATTTTGGACACTTTATACGATACGAAAATACATCATGAACAAATATGCACTGAATAGACCGTCTTTTTTCTAATAAATCAAGACCAATTAAGGCACATCTAGATGCATATGAAGGATGCATCACCTCAGCTGCCTGACTACAAATCTTGTAGAAGCTTTTTGAACTCTTTCAATACGTGTAATTCCAGCAGAGGAAGAAGTACACCATAAAATTGAACAATACTTAAGAATTGGACGAACTAAAGACATGTAAACCGATTTTAAAACATAAGGGTTTGAGAATTCATTGCAGTTTCGCTTAACGAAACCAAGCATTGAATTTGCCCTGGCTATAATATTTAACTAAACACTTTTTCCGATCTTATCACCGACCTCATCTGTAAATTTTACAAACAACATTTGGCGCACACATTCGGAAAACCAAACTTGCACGTTTTCGTTCCAAATTGGAAATTCCTTCTTTTGAGTCGTGATATTAACAAAAACTTTTTTTTGAAGAAGTAACTAAATCTGGGGGTTTTCCCGATTTATTTGGGGAGGAAATATTTTGACCGCCTGGCAACGCTGTGCTTGCCGGAGGTGCGTGTCTCAGTTCGAAACACTCAAGAAGGAAATGCATCCGGAATAAATGGATAAATTGAGTGGTCGACTTCAAGTCGAAGTGAAGGTATTTACTCCAAAAAAGCCGTTAGATGGGACATTTACGTTATACACATTTTTTCCCTCTCCCTAGTCCTGTTTTTATCAGTCCTTTTGTATCCACCAGCTGGCAGCCATTCACTGGGGTCTCCTTGTTTTATTGTGCAGATGAAGGATGATAGAGAAAAGCAGTTGTTGTTGGACAAATCGCATGCAACGGTAGTCCCGCATACATGTTTTTGAACGGGCGTCTAATCTGGTAGACCTTACGACAAACATGTCCAAAATGTTCATACCTTCTTCTTATTCCCTCAAAAATTATTCATCTATGCATGTGAAAGCCTTTTATTTACAAAAGCAGACAAATATGGCAATGTTTGTAATTTTGTTTTGCTTCTCGCATGTGACCGCCCGCTATTTGTATGAGCGTGTCCTTTCATGTCAAAAGGGATGAGCACTATCCACTCCAAATGCACAAAAGGAGAGAGGGTAGCTGCGATCGCGCATGATACGACAGTCACGAGCGCGGCAGACTTTATTTATAAAGTGTTTGTTGTGCAGTGCGGTCGTTTTGTTTGGTGTGCCAAAGGAAAAAGAAAGAAGCGAGAGAAGATTTTTGTGTAGGGTGAGTAAATCACTGGATTGCCTTTGCAATTCCTTTTTAGTTATTTTAGGTTCTTTATTGTACGTATCTCAGGAATATTTATTACTTATGTAATTCTTTTAAGATATGCATGCAGCTGAGTGTTTTCTCGTTTTGTGTTTTAGTCGTGGCGCGTCAATTTGGCACATTATTATGCCCCATCATGGCTTTGTGCCTATATTGCGCTGGTAGTGGTATTCCCCGTGCATCTGCCCACGACGAAAGTGTGTTTGTGTGTCGTTTTCCTGCGGGATACCAACTACGAGCTTCGTTCATTTATTTCCTTAATGGTGGTGTGTGTAGTTGGTTTTCTTCTGCATACCTGCTTAAGTCGAGAGTGTGTCGGGGGTGGTTCTCTTGTACACATCTCTCATTTTCTCTTATATTTGTTGCTGGGGAAGATGTGTTTGGGGTGATTTATTCCCGCACATTCCCCTTGCTCTGAACATCTCTTTTGTGGTGCGTCAGTATGGTGTCCTGCTGCGCATTTTAGGCGGTACGTGCTTGCGCTGGTGTTCGGCTGCACGTTTCTTTTCTCTCACCCCAATTATAGGTAGAATATGAAGATGGTGTTCTCTTATATTCTTTCAAGTGAGCCTCTTTGTTGTGATGGTTTGCTCCTTCAGAGAGGCAAGCATTTATCTCAGTCTGGTGGTTAGCCAAGGGTGAAAATCCCGCTGAGGTAATGTCGTAGCAAAGTTCGTTGGAAGGTATTCTCTTCCGCATTTGCTTCTTCAAAGTATGTCTGTGAAGGTGTTCTCCAGATCTTTTCTCTTTCCTTAGCGTCTCTGAGGCTAGTATATGGCAATGTGTGTGGGATGGTGTTCTCCTCCGCATTTCCTTTTTCAAAATGGGCCTGTGATGGTGTTCTCCAGCTCATTCCTTTATGATTGAATTCGAGTCATGGTGTTCTGTCTCGATTCAATTCATTCTTTAACAACTCTCTCTGCTTGCGATGGTGTTCTTCTTCAGAGAGGGATTTATCTCGCTGAGATAATATTCAGAGATCGCTACATTGTATTTTGTTCAAGTACTGTGATCAGTATTGGAGGATAAGGCTCAGCTGGTTTAATGGGATAGTATTTATTAGGGTTAGGTATTTCATTTATTACCGTCTCGTTGTGAAGGTAATTCATGTGTTTCTTTTGTTTATATTTTATTTACAGGTATCCAGACGATTCGATCACGCCCCACGACATGCTGATAATCCATTCAGGGCCTGCATTTTTAATTTTGTTTTTATTCAATTTTTTTCTTTCAATAAAAATATGCTTCGTTTTTAATGGAAGTGTTTATAGTTTTTACGTCTTTCTTACATATCAGAAGTGGGATATATCACGCGCAGCTTGGTGGATGATCGAATTGTTTCTGTTTATTTTTGTATTACGTTTTATATTAGATTTTATGTACATTCATTACCATTCATATTTCTTTCATTTGAATATATTAGAATAAAGCCGAGATAAAGAACAAATTCTAGTGAAACAAAAAAATCTTCATTGTCCCTGTTCAAAGAAGAGAAAATCTTGCAATACGTGCTTGACCAACAATATTTTAAATCGCATTCAGTTACTAATGTTTTAAATAGTGACGAAACGATTTTAATTTTCGCTGCGATCGATAATTTTCAGTGCTTCGATCAGTATGATCGCAATCAAGAGGCAGAGTAGGGAGATTGATGAGCTTCAGTATGTTTATCTGTGGACCGAATCCCCAACAGTTTATTTCGGTATGAAACCGAATGGAAATATAAAATTCTGACTGTTTTTCCATCCCAGAATTGTTACATGTATACCTCTGCATATGTGTTTCTACAACCAGTACGTCTTTCTTAAATCATCACCGAGCTGGGATGGGTGGGTACTCAACACACAAACCTACCTGCGTCAGCACTTCCTCCGTTAGCACTATCAGTTTGGTGGGAAGAGTGGTAACATAGGTACCCAGGATTTGCAACCGTTATTCCCTGTTTGAAGTAGGTTTCAGAGATCAGGCAGGCATCAATGTTTTTATTTCATGTAGAAAGCATCGCCTTTACTGATATTTCGTCTTCTTTACGTGTATTTTCCACAACTGGCGTGTTTGCTTAAGCCGCAATCGATATTTTGTCTACTTTATTGTTTTCAACATTTATTTTTCATATTTTTGCGAGAATGATATTGGTGCTTAACAGTACCTCCCTTTCTTTTATTCATATTCATTTGCTACCGGACAGCCTCTGTAATTAGTTCAGTGGTTTCCTTAACAATTGATGCATTTTTCTTTCGCATCCATTTTATGTGGACAGCTTTATATTCAATGTTTGCCCTCTTATTTAACGCACACATAATCTCATTTACATTAACATCGCGTACCCATGTCCGAAAGCTCAGCATCGTTAGCATTGAGATATTCGAGTTGGATATTTTTTGAAGTGTCTCAATCGTGATAAAAATACTCAGTATTTATTTAATAGCTTATCCTTTGCAGTATCTTCTTTGTTGTGAAGATAGAACACGAAGAGGAGAGTTTTATATTTCTTGTAGTCGGTTCCCCGCCATTACAGGTTTTTTTTTTTTTTAATTAAATTTGTACCTCCAAAATTTAGAATTGTTTTGTCAGGGTTTCAACAAAATTCCGTTCATCACATGAGAAGGGGAGACCACTGACGACTACTCTTTAGTGTTCTAGTAGCCTTAGTTTCATCTTGCGAATTTGTGTATGTGTTTGCGCAGCTGTGATGTTTCAGGACTTCCTTCTGCCTGTCGTTTCTTCGTTTCCAGACGTCTTTCTGTGTCTAATGCTAGCTCCTCTTCATCGGTGAGCTATTCTCGTTGTTTTTCTTGCGGAACTGGTTTGATTGGTTGCACAGTGCGATCCAAAAGGCTTATTTTAATGTCAAGGTATTTTATCTGCTTTTGCAAGCTTATTACAATTTCTGTTAGATTTTTGCTTTAGGTTCAGCCCGCCATTCATTGTAGTGGCTGTTTGTTTGTAATTTAGATTCTGAATCTGTTTTCTTTTCCCTCTCACCCATGTTGGTTTCAATTCGAGATTTTACTTTTAGTATATTTGGAATTCTCTTAATTTTAGCGCTGTTATTATGTGAAAGGGGTTATTGTAATGCGACCTTTTGGTCTATTGTACCCCTTGCTTACGCCTCAGAGGTATATTCCCTCATAAGAGTTCCCTCACAGTATGATTCCTTTCGGAACCATTTTAGATGTTCTTGTACTCTTCATTCTCCCTCGCGGAAGAGATCCGACCTATAGCCCTCTCTCCAGTCCAGATTCCTTTAAGAATCTAAGGATGAGAGCTGGCTCCAGTGACAGTATTTCCTCATCGGATAGTTAGTGCTTGCCCAAGTATTTCAATCTTTTGTGGGGCAGTGTCACACCTGTTGCGCTAGCTTCTGCCGTAATTTATTTTGTTGCTCTTTTTTTTCCTTTCTTTGTGGAGCTCTTGACGTGACTGATCGTCTTCTGAAGATTGGTTGGAAAAGTAATCAATTGGTTTCCCCAATGGAATCCATGGGACCGACCTCCGAGGAGGTTGGATTTTGCAGTTTGCCTGGCGTGCCACCAGTATAATATATCTATTGTTGTGTGTATTGCCACACTTTTTGTTGTAAAGACGAGGGAGGTAAATGAGTTTTTTTTCAAATGTTTTCAATGTGCATTGAAACATCCCTCTGATCAAGGGAGTGCCTATGCGGCCAAACTTTTTAGGGAATTCTGTATGCGGAATAATGTATTGAATGCGGTCGCCACGCCCAGGGCGAATGGGTAAGTTGAACGACCGAACAGGACTGGTTTAATTGCGACTCTTACTACGCACCTTAGAGGAAACGAGAGGAGATGTTAATGTTAAGGATGTTTAATTCTCGATAAATACCTTTGTAAATAAAACAACTGGTACAACGCCCAGTCTTTTACTTTTTGGCTATGCCTCGAGGGCTGGAGATGAGACTCCGATGGCAGATGAAATCGCTGTATACTTTCCCTGGGTGTAGACGAATGAGGGATCCACCATTCAGTTTGTTATCGAGCTAGTTGTGCCAAACGACCGCTGTGTGGTGGTCGGTAGGAACGGCTCTCAGCGAAGCCATTGAAGACAAATGTAGGCATTGGCAATCATTTTGAAGTAGATAACGAACAGGACGATGGGATGAGAGTTGAAGACCATTGTTCAGATTCATTCTCGAGACGAGATGATTTCAGGATGGCCGAATGAAAGCCTTTTATTTACAAAAGCAGACAAATATGGCAATGTTTGTAATTTTGTTTTGCTTCTCGCATGTGACCGCCCGCTATTTGTATGAGCGTGTCCTTTCATGTCAAAAGGGATGAGCACTATCCACTCCAAATGCACAAAAGGAGAGAGGGTAGCTGCGATCGCGCATGATACGACAGTCACGAGCGCGGCAGACTTTATTTATAAAGTGTTTGTTGTGCAGTGCGGTCGTTTTGTTTGGTGTGCCAAAGGAAAAAGAAAGAAGCGAGAGAAGATTTTTGTGTAGGGTGAGTAAATCACTGGATTGCCTTTGCAATTCCTTTTTAGTTATTTTAGGTTCTTTATTGTACGTATCTCAGGAATATTTATTACTTATGTAATTCTTTTAAGATATGCATGCAGCTGAGTGTTTTCTCGTTTTGTGTTTTAGTCGTGGCGCGTCAATTTGGCACATTATTATGCCCCATCATGGCTTTGTGCCTATATTGCGCTGGTAGTGGTATTCCCCGTGCATCTGCCCACGACGAAAGTGTGTTTGTGTGTCGTTTTCCTGCGGGATACCAACTACGAGCTTCGTTCATTTATTTCCTTAATGGTGGTGTGTGTAGTTGGTTTTCTTCTGCATACCTGCTTAAGTCGAGAGTGTGTCGGGGGTGGTTCTCTTGTACACATCTCTCATTTTCTCTTATATTTGTTGCTGGGGAAGATGTGTTTGGGGTGATTTATTCCCGCACATTCCCCTTGCTCTGAACATCTCTTTTGTGGTGCGTCAGTATGGTGTCCTGCTGCGCATTTTAGGCGGTACGTGCTTGCGCTGGTGTTCGGCTGCACGTTTCTTTTCTCTCACCCCAATTATAGGTAGAATATGAAGATGGTGTTCTCTTATATTCTTTCAAGTGAGCCTCTTTGTTGTGATGGTTTGCTCCTTCAGAGAGGCAAGCATTTATCTCAGTCTGGTGGTTAGCCAAGGGTGAAAATCCCGCTGAGGTAATGTCGTAGCAAAGTTCGTTGGAAGGTATTCTCTTCCGCATTTGCTTCTTCAAAGTATGTCTGTGAAGGTGTTCTCCAGATCTTTTCTCTTTCCTTAGCGTCTCTGAGGCTAGTATATGGCAATGTGTGTGGGATGGTGTTCTCCTCCGCATTTCCTTTTTCAAAATGGGCCTGTGATGGTGTTCTCCAGCTCATTCCTTTATGATTGAATTCGAGTCATGGTGTTCTGTCTCGATTCAATTCATTCTTTAACAACTCTCTCTGCTTGCGATGGTGTTCTTCTTCAGAGAGGGATTTATCTCGCTGAGATAATATTCAGAGATCGCTACATTGTATTTTGTTCAAGTACTGTGATCAGTATTGGAGGATAAGGCTCAGCTGGTTTAATGGGATAGTATTTATTAGGGTTAGGTATTTCATTTATTACCGTCTCGTTGTGAAGGTAATTCATGTGTTTCTTTTGTTTATATTTTATTTACAGGTATCCAGACGATTCGATCACGCCCCACGACATGCTGATAATCCATTCATGGCCTGCATTTTTAATTTTGTTTTTATTCAATTTTTTTCTTTCAATAAAAATATGCTTCGTTTTTAATGGAAGTGTTTATAGTTTTTACGTCTTTCTTACACATGAAACACAATTCCCACTCGCCTTCAGAAGGAGTTTATGATACACAAACCAACATGTGTAACAGTAGATACGAAAAGTAGCCATACCTATCTCTCATGCTCATCACAGCTATACCAGCCAACAAACCCATGGCGAAGGCATGCCTATGCAAAGAAATGTTTCGAACAGAATTCCAAATGAATATCTGAGATTCGTATAAAGATTTTTGTTCATTTTTCGATGGTCCACATCCTTTGAATGGCGGCTCAACTTGGGGGAGTAGGTACGTGCAATGGCTGGTGCTCTCTCATGCATTATATCTTCGGGCGAACATCTTAATGGAACGATAAGTCAGTGGAATTCTTGTGGAAAGATTTATATGTGCTCTTTGACTGTTTCCCATTTTTGTTTTGTTAGCACTTGGGGTTTTGCTGCCGATTGAGGAAATAGTTGGGATAGCAATTGACTGGCAGTTTGGTTAAAATATTCAAGGAATGTAGGACAGAGTCTATCGCCAGCGACGGAAATACTTTACACTGATCGACTATTGAATTGATGTTGGTTATAGGACCAGTTACGTATATAGCGCATAAATCTCACCCAAGGTTTATTTCCAGTAAAAGGGAAGGACGTTCTGTTTGGACACTGAGGAGGACAGCGGCAAATATCCGAAAGTCTTATGGCTTGTTGCATTTAAAAATGTCATTTCAAGGCGAGAGGCAGACTCTCTATAGAACACTCCGGAAGTAAATGCTACCGTTTTTGCGTTTTATTTTTTGTTCAGTCATCTTTTGAAGACACCAAAAAACAGAGCCGAGCTATCTTGAGCTTGAGGTAGTGTCCCGCCCTTAATTTTGACAGATTGATTAAGGACATTCTGAAAAAAAAGTGTAATTATTAAGCTCCAGATGCGTACCACTCAGTTCAATGTTTCGCTTAAATTTAGCTCAGCTAAATTTTGGAAAGAATTTTGGATGGGAGCGAAAATTTAGCTCGAGCAGCTGACTAAGCTTGATACCTTAAAGACGCAGCCGCGGTATCCTATTTAAATTATCTGTAGAATTTTTTTTTTAATGCTTCCAAAAACGCGTGTTTATATTTGGCATGCTTGGTCTTCTGCAAAAAGGAGTAAAAAGTCTGATATAGGTATAATTTATTATTTTGTTATAAATTCGTTTGTGTGTGACGAACAGATAATAAAGAATCCTTTCAATTTTCCTAAAACCTTGAAGAGAGAAAATAAATAATACTTATCCAATGTTCTCGTCGTGCAATTCACACCCGTAAAATTGTATAATATATATCGTTCGCTTAGAAGTTTGTATATTCTTCTTGAAAGCACTTGCGTAAGATTCATCTATGTGTTCGCTTCTTCTGAATCGAAGTTCTTTTATCTTCTATCAACATGCGATCAGCATTCGGTGCTACATCAGGCATTTCTCTCGAACGTATTATTTGCGATTCTCAGATGAACTCGCGGGGGAAGAAAATCTTCTTCCGGGTAGCACTAAGCGAACTAAAAGTGTATTTCCCGTTTCGCTGGATGCCTTCTGCTTCTTCCGAATCGCAGCCAGTTCTTCTATCATTATTCGGTGCTACATAAGGCATTTCTCTCGAACGTATTATTTGCGATTCTCAGATGAACTCGCGGGGGAAGAAAATCTTCTTCCGGGTAGCACTAAGCGAACTAAAAGTGTATTTCCCGTTTCGCTGGATGCCTTCTGCTTCTTCCGAATCGCAGCCAGTTCTTCTATCAACATTCGGTGCTACATCAGGCATTTCTCTCGAACGTATTATTTGCGATTCTCAGATGAACTCGCGCGGGAAGAAAATCTTCTTCCGGGTAGCACTAAGCGAACTAAAAGTGTATTTCCCGTTTCGCTGGATGCCTTCTGCTTCTTCCGAATCGCATTATTCGGTGCTACATCAGGCATTTCTCTCGAACGTATTATTTGCGATTCTCAGATGAACTCTCGGGGGAAGAAAATCTTCTTGCGGGTAACACTAAGCGAACTAAAAGCGTATTCTCCGTTTCGGTGGATGCATTCTGGGTAAAACTCTCTGTTGACGACGTTTTTTTAGTTTATTTAGTGTGGCATCGATTGGTGCATTAAAGAAAGCTCTGCCGAGCTTAAATTTTAATTCGATTCTTGCTGATGTTTTTTTGTCTTTTCCCATATCAGTTAGCTCGTTGTGTTTCACTCTGATATTTCCCTCAAAGTAAAAGTGCATTGCGAGTTTGGGCGATAGAATAGCTCTAGTGGAAACCTTTTCTGGTACGATATGTTTATGATCTGCTTACAGCGACATAGATTTTGAAACAAATGGATACCAATGAAACTTTAAGCCGTGACACACACCAAAATAACCATTCCACAGCACTTTTTGAGAAATGATTGCATACCTGCAGGCTGATTCGGAGCAAGTTACAAAATTGCATCTGGATCAATCACTCTGAACCTTTTCAATTTATGAACTGAATGAATTCCACGGAGATCCAAGCCACTTCAAAGCAACCACCTTTCAAATGTGTTTTCACATTTACTTTGATGACATTCGCTACAATTTTAGAACTCAACGAACTCTCTGCGATGCGATGTTACTACGCTACGCATGCAGGAGTAAGAACTGTAGGGCTTTCGATATTGTCCCATGAACGGTGGACAAAAAACTGTCCTCAAAGCATCTTAAGCGAGGTGGAGCAAACGCAAATTGAAAAAACAAAAAAAAAAAAAAAAAACACACATCAATTGCAATCACAATCTTTGTCACGGTACGCGTCAAAGGAGATAATCGAAATCCATAGCAACGTGACGAATCAAAACATCATCCAAACAAGAAGAAATCCCTGCCGAAACATTCTCGAATGGAAAAGCCAAGTGAAGTACATGGCCCCAGCTTACAGACTTTCTACTCCGACACCTTTCCAATGTAGATCCAAGTGCATGCATGAATTACACACAAATCATGGTATCCCAGCAACAGACTCCAAAAAGGAAATATCCTGCAGCAGTCTGTTGCCATAAACACACAGACGAAAGACAAATATAGGTACGTCGAACATGGGACAACAAACGTTGTCACTCTGGGACTGCAACAGACTACTCCTCCACGTATATAGGAAAAAAGCTTTCAAATCCGACACCGCAAAAAGAAGTGCAAAATTGGAGGCAAACTGTTTGACGTGAGAATTTTTCAATGTTTTGCTTCGAAAATAAAAAGCCGTTTAACCCTCTCTGCCCCTCACGTGGAGTCTTTGCGGATATGGTGGGCGAAATGTCTGCCTCGATTCAAATTCCACGTTCCATCTTTGATGTCCCTGGCAAAATAAGGATTCCCGCACAACAAAAACGAAATATTTCCCAACAAAAATAGTACAGCAAGACGTCTCTCAGCAGTTTGGGCTACACACCAACCTCAAGAAATATAACTGCTTCCGCCCGCATATGATGATGAACAGGGTGAGAGGGCAGAATTCCTTCGGAGTAATAGTGGGTTTTTGTCCTTTAAGCAGTCATTCCTGCCCAGGCTATGTGACGAAACTTCGTCTGTATCTGACAGATCTTACATGTATGGCAATCGTCTGCAACTGCGACTTTTCTATCCTGTTAACTTGCTGATGTTTTTCCTCTCAAGAGAACCAACCTTGCATTGCTGTGTCGGCGGCGGCGGCAGTGTCAAAGATGCGAAACGAATTCCATAGTACTGATTAAAATTTACGTTTGACTGCTTTCTAGAGGAATTTCGATGTCAACGGAACAGTTTAGTTACCCAGGGGATGGAGTGGATATGGATGCATGCGGAAAATATTACTCATATGGAACTAAAATGAAAAATTCCACTGATAGATATTATAGGTGCATTTATAGTCACAAGAAACATGCTTGCGTTATCTACATGGAGTCACATGTTTAGAGAGGTGCAGTAAATGGCACACGCTTAGGATGTTAGGAGAAAAGTTAACAAAGATTCGACTACCTACTTTTTTCATGACTTGCCAACGGAAGAATATCAGTTGAGCCATGTTCCTATAGTAGAAGACTTCAGTTTTTACCATCAAGAATGAACGAAAATTGTTTTAAGAAGTCCTTTATAGTCCCCCGAACTTGAGCATGGACACTTCGATCACATTGTTCATAAGCTTGTCCACAGCAAGACTGATACCGTTGGAAACTCGTAGTTGATTGCACATCAGCATTATAGCTACCGAACCGACTTCCAACTGACGATTATGCGGAGGCAACTCTGGCAATTCGAGAGAACTCAAAAAATCTGTTTGATAATTGCAAACTTTCCTTTGATTTATGACTGCTTCCACAGAGTTTTACAAAAATAAATGTCATCATGTGAATCGCATTTGGATCACCGTCATCTTTGTTCTTGGTAACCACTATACAAGACGGCTCAATAAGTCCCTGAAATTTAACACAGATTGTGTAGTCACCTTAAATTTATCATTTGTTTTTTCAAGAATCATCTTTCAAAAGAACGCACCTTTTTGTGGGATTTTCGATGTCTAAAAAGTCTTCCGTGGTGTAGAGGGAAACAGCACGCAACCGTGGGATTTTTAGGAATCTAACAAAAAACATTCAGACTATAAATTTTTGTTTCAATTTCATCAAAATATCTACATTTTATCATGAAAAAGTGTCCATTCAAAATTGCTCATGTAAATTGTCTTTCAAGAAATTGTTCTAGTACCACCAAAAATAGTCATAAAATGTTAACAATCTGCGATTTTAATACTAAAGGTTTATTTAATATTATTTTTTTTTTCCGTGTAACACAAATTTTACTTTAAAAATTCGAATTTTGCACAAAAGAGAATCGTGCGATTTTTAAGGGAATTTAAGGACTGTGAAATGAGAATAATGAATACTATTCTCATAGTTTTTTTGTGGAAGCCATTTTACATAGATGCCTTCGAGCATTTTTGTTAAAATGTGAAATTAAACACTGTAACAGCCATCCTACTATATTGAGTTATTTATATCAAATATGAATTGTATTAATTATTAAATGTAAACAGCTAAATTGATTCATATGTAAGAAATTTTAATTTTCACATTTAAAAGGGCGGCGTGCAATCAGATAATTTGCAATAAGAACATCATCTCGCGGACTTGAACACGTTGAGGTCAACCCAGACAACGATACATACTACAAGTATGAATCCGAGAAGACAGCCACAATTTATGTAAAGTAAATTTAAGAAAACAACGCATTTAAATATTTATTATTCACCACCATTTGTTACCTAGCCTTAAGCCAAACTGTGTAATTCGCGGTCATATTTTATTCAGCAGACGGATTGAACAAGCAATTAATTGGTCGTCCGGCTTTGACTTTTTTTCCTGTATTAAAAGAACTTTTGAATTTAAAATTTCAAGGAGTTTCACGAATTTTTTTTATAAAAGATGGTTAGGTCTCGTGACCTGTCACGTGAACTATCACGCAAACCAAACAAAAGCTTGGCAAAAATGGGATTCTGCACCATCGATTCGAAATATTCACCACTGGTTTACTGAATTTCGGTTCGTCCAATTGAGCTCCACTCCTCCAGAAATGGTCGACAAAATCCTAGGTTTTATAAGGGACGATCGGCTAGTGAAAGTGCGCGAGATTGAACAGGCCATAGGCTTATCTTATGGCTCAGTGATCGTATCACGTTCGTTCAGACAAATGTGGCTCTTTTGTAGTGTTACACATAAAAATTGGAATAGTTATACGAAGAGTTCTTTTTTCAACGCGGTAAGTTGCAAAATCGATGGGTCCCGTCGAATTATTTACTGTTTTTTTTCCCGTTTCCAATAGATATTCAATCATGTTGTTTATTCTCCATTTAAAATGCCCATACCAAACACTAGGGGCCTTACTAGGAATCACTTTTAACCTTCCCCTTAAATATTTTATAGGTCACAATTTGAATTTTATAAGGAACATTTCGAAATTGTGAGTTCGAAAAATTTATGTTGGATACTAAAATATAGGTATCGCGGTTTATCTTTTTTTGTAATTTTGCGGTTTTTCTTAAAAATTATTTCTACTTTATTTCGATTAAAAACAACCTTCTACAGACATCAACGAGGAAAATAAAATAAAAAACCAAGCAAATCCGTCAAACCGCTCGTAAGTTACGTGCGGACACAAAATACAAATTACCAGCACTTTTTTTATGTCATATCTTAGCTTCTTCTAAAAGTATATTAATGTTGTTCATTTTTGGTACGAACAAGTTCGAAATGCACAAGCGCACCTTACTCTGCTAAGGCTGTAGTTTGATTTAATTCCCTGCACGTATATGGGTGAACTTTTCGCTTTCATTTTTGAATATGTTATAAAGGTGTTATTTTGGTATTGAAAGGAAAGTGTCATTTTTTGAGATAAATTATTGGATGTTTATTTCATAATGAAGATGAAGGTATGCCATTAATATTGAAAAACATCAGCCAAATGGCTACCACAAGCACGCATACAGGACCATATCCTTGCCCTATGTCCTCGAAAGCTTCACGAATTTTATCTTTGAGGTCTTGAGCCGACGCTGCGCTGTTGGCGTAGACCTTATCTTTCACGTGGCCCCAAAGGAAGAAGCCGCTAGGTGTTAAATCACAACATCTCGGTGGCCAATTGTGATCACCTCTTCGAGAGATAACACGGTCCGGAAATTTTTCCCGTAAAAGATCAATGCTTTCGTTGCTTGTGTGGCACGTAGCGCCGTCTTGTTGAAAGTGAACAAGAGTTGTCCAGATCAATACCATCCAACTCCGACCATAAAAGACGGTGTATTGACGTTTGTGGAAAGCCCAATTCCAAAGAACGACGAGGAATGGACAAATCGGGGTTTTCTTCAACACTTGGAGCTACAGCAGCAATATTCTCAGTTGTTCTTGAGCGACGTGCACGGGTTTTATTCTTCACATCACTAACTTGTTCCTACAGCTCGAATTTTGACACTAATTTCTGTATTGCGGTCCGACAAGGTGCTTCACGACGACCAAAAAATGCTTTAGTTTTTCGAACTGTGACTGCAAGAATTTCACCACTTTTGTAGTGAATTTTAATAATTTCAATTCGTTGTTGAAGCATGTATCGTTCCATTTTTAGTAATGGCGTAGTTTCTACTTGTCAAATGTCAAAGAATAAAAGCTTCAAAAGTCGCAGCTACCGAAATAGCGGGTCATTTACAGTAACACCTCTTATTGGAAAACCCTATGTATGTTTGGAAACCAGATTTTGAATTTGGTCTTATTTCGTTTGGAAATTGCTCTGACTTTTTGATGATTTTTTTTTAAACTTGATGTTTAAAGCTTAGACGTTGCCTCAGTAAAAAGTTTGGGTAAATATTTCTTTGAGTGGCTAAAGGACAATCTGAAGATCGGTTTTATGCTCGTAGTTTACTGAACTTTCTGACTTTTTCGAATTTGGCTTCAAAAGCGTTGAACAGCTATTGCCGAACAAACGACTGCCATTTTGGAAACAGATTCGTCGGTGTTTTCCAAGAGTCCTATAATGCTGTTGAGCGATAATGCACGAGAATAAAAACGATCCCTTCCTCAGCTCTCACATGGCAATAAACTAAGTGAGTGGCCAGTGCTCTTGCGGTTGACATCAGGGAAATCGAAATTGAGTTCGTCAACTTTGCGTGAGTGCAGTCGCTGATTTGCTCGGTGATAGTAAAGTCATATGTTTACCGGGACTAATACCTCCAACATGTATCATCGTGATGTTATTGTATCCGGTTTTCAGTTCAAAATCACCCTTTGACTAAAGCTATAGCATCCTGCATGCCGTTCTATTTTATTTATTCAGTATTTTCATTTCCACATTCGCAGCAGTACGAGAGTACCTATCTGATTCTGGTATTCTGACACGTATTGTGAGCGTCTATAAGTAGAACTCGTTTGAGATCCTCTTTTACGGGATATGCCATTCATACGAAATATTTCGTATCGATATCCTTTTCCAAATGCCTATACCTATAGTAAATGTAAGCGCAAATGAGTAGCCTGCCAGTTCTCTGTGGAGAGGTTTCATTAAAAAATCACAAACGACTCAATCTGTTCGCATTGAAAGAGAAGTGATGATGCAGTCAGCTACTTCAAAATGTATCTGAGTTACAGCCGCATTACATGTTGCGATATTATATTCACCCATAAGCTATGAAAGTAGGTATTAACCAGGCCCATTTTATAACAGCAGCATTACAATCTCTGAAACAGGATACGATCCTCACCGAGAAGGTTCTATATCGTACCTATGCATATTTCCAACGTGCCATACTGGCGTGAAGTGGCGAGGTACTCACTTGGATGAGGCATGATTTTGCATTTCAGCCGGAAGCCTTTGCCTAATCCTTTCACAGATAATTTCTTTGAGCAGATTTTTTCGTTCGACTGGCAGCACTGTTGTATAATGCTCTCAAGAGCCCACACTCCAATGGATAATTAAATCCATTTCTGTAATACCCTGTGTTGGCTTTGCTTTTGAATTCTAGCGGATTTCCAGGAAAACACTCAACTGAATTAAATTTACTCATCGGATACATTTTTGGTCGCCTACAAACGTCCGCCAATGATGTCTCTGGCCGATGTTCAATGGCCAAAAGTGTCAACCACTGTCATGTGCACAAAAGGCCCACGCCCAGGCATTCTCAAAACACAAAAAAAAAAAAAACAAGCACACCTCTATGCCCACTCCACGCACTGATGCCTGCTTCAATGACAGGCGAACCCCAGCAGTGTTTCCGCAACCTCTTGAAGTGCAAACAAACGCGCGCGTCATACACAGAATTGATGAAATTTCGGTCTGTTACCATCACCAGTGGCATATAGCTTTGCCACCATACCGTGCTAGTTCTCATTTGCATTTGGACAGAATAGACAAAAGTTGAACAACGGCGACAGGTATCTGTGGCGCGTGTGATCGCCGCATTGTTTTGCATCTACCCAAAAGATACACAAAATGTATCTCTGGTGCGCGCCGGTAGCAGCGCCACAAAAATCAACCAGCAATTTTTGGCCAGTTTGCCAATTCGAGTTACCCTAAATGGGCGTCACATGCATTATACATTCCGAGGGGTTGCCTCTCCGATATCGGGTGATGCTGGCGAAAATCAATTTCAACTCAACTACATCTGCATGTTAACCGAATGAATGAAACAGCAACAAAAAATAAAAAAAAATATAAAAATCTCTCGTACGTATCTACAGTAACAGAATTAAATTTACTTGATACGATTTCAGAGTTTTTAGTCATTTACAGTGTTCGCTGGATATGTTTGCTTTTGTCTTATTGTTTTGCTTGTGATAATAAATTCGTTCATCGGAAACATCGGCACGGAAATACGGGTTTTGCCGCAAAATAAACCTTATCCATTGATGATTATTTTGAAAACATAGCGGCACACTGACAGCATCAGTTGTGACTTTTCTACGGTTTTTTGCCTTGGTTACAATGAAAAATATGGCTGATGAGATTAACGTTACTATTGGATTTGGAACTGGACACGGACAGCCAGCAGCGAGGTAGAGTTTTGTGACAAAAATTAAAAGTTGCCGTACTCTCTATGAATTTTGCATGGGTCGATGGGTCGCGGGATATTGAAAATCAATGTTTTAATAAATTCACACTTTATTTTTACTTTAAGCTTAAGTTTTATTTAAATGATATTTGACAATTAGAGTTTAGAGCACTCCTCTTTCATGCCCGTAAAGCCACGTTCATTCGCTGCACTGTCCACGGGAGAAGAGAATCCAACGGAAGAAAATGCGAGACTTAAAAACCGCGAGACAGAAAATAGCAACGACACGTCATCAGAAGTATTGAATAATCGAACTGCGAGTGATGGTCGCCTTGCCATTGTATTCACTGATTGTGTTCAGTGAAAAATCGTTTCAGAATGCATTTCCGTCACTGATCTGTTCGAAGAAAGTCGGTTTTACTCCAGAAAGGCGAACCTTTACCTAAGCCACTCTAAGGGCGCAGATTGCTAGAGGCTTGCTAGATAGATGGTATTTCTAACTTTAGACTATATCGAGTGTCGATCAGTCGAAAAGGAGTTGACAAGTTTGCTTCTCATATAAAAGTAGAAGTTTTGAAAAACTGATATCTCCTTCTCCTGTGCAACCTACCTCGACCTTTGAATGGACTAGTTCGACACTGAAAATATTGAAAATGGATGATAGCTTAGCCGTTGTTAAGAATACTTATAGTTGGCATAAATTGGTAGGTTTTGTAAGGCGCTCATTATTCCCATTTCGAGGAATAATTTCGTCAAGTGTCAAGTAGAACGACAGCAGCGAAACCTACACTAGGTGACTCTCTTTTTAGAAATCGGAGGGTTTCGGAAACGTTTGATAAGTTCGACATTTTCAGCATCATACTTAGAACATTGTGCAAACCAACACAAGCGGCATTACTCTGAATTTCGTTTCGAAAGTCAATCCTCTTCAAAATCGCTCTCCGTTCCGCTTTTAAGAAGGTTCTCTGTAATACTTTCGAAATTTAAAAAATAGTACGAAATAATACTAATTACACTTCAGGAATCTTAGATCTTTAAGTAGCACATATCATTCCGCCTTCGAAATAGAGAGTATAAAACGTTCGTTTTCGAAAAATTTTACTTTCGGAACGAATTACACAGTAGGGGCCCGGAGGCACAATTTTCCAATAGTCCGTGCAACTACTTGCATAGTTGCATACCCTGACAATATTGACATCTTTGACAGAGTACAGCGAGCTGTCACTGGTGCGTTTGCAACTATTAGCACAAAAGCGGAAAGAATGGGTTTAGTGGCGAATGAGGCCAAAATCAAATATATAGAAGGGACGCCCACACCGGACTGTAGTGCATACTGTGAGGTAGATTTTTCCAGAATTTGCTGGCTGCTTCTGGCTCTATTTTATAAATGGTTCAGACGGTACTCGCTTGAAAGGCGTAAATCTTTGTTGGATTGTCCGCATAACATCGCTCTCTGGAAGCACCTTAACAAAAGAAGAACCCACCCCGGATAGATCGCAGTTCCAAGGTGTCCGATTGGCGATCGCAAGGTGGCTGATAAAATTATTGCCGAACTAAGCGCACAAAACACCGACTCTGGTCGGTCAAAGATTGACAAAAGATCGTCCAAATCCAACCTTTCAGAAGCACCCAAAAAAAATCGGTAACCACGGATCTGTAGCGCTCACCGTTAATTTAAATGGCGTTTTAATTTACCTGGATTTAGTTGAGCACCCACTCGGTCGTCATATCAGTCACATTCTTGGAAGTGGTATGCAGCGGGTGCAGACGGTGGTCGTGAGTTTGTCTTTTCCACAAATGGTGGGAGCTTCATTTCGGCCGAGACGTTTTTTTCTAATAGACGCACCGTATCGGCAACAATACACCCACTTTTGAAATAAGTTTGCAATATTTTCCCAAAATTGTTCATCCTTGATTCATCCCGTTCTAGTTCTACTGACTGGAAACGACACAGATGAAGCAAAAGGGCTGTTTCAAAAAAATGTAAGATTCAAAAAGCAACTTGTATTTCGAAAGCAGGGCTCAATCTAGATGTATCTTTGATAGATGTATGGACCCCATTATGGAAATAATAAAAAAACCCAGCCAAATTGGACTTACCAACTGGAAGCATTTGGCTAAATACCTGGTTAATTGTAGAAGATTCTTTGTTTGGCTCCTGATTTCCATCAAACTGTATAGCGCCACATACACGTACAGTGGTAAGTAGGTAGGAGAAGACGGAGTTAAAAATAACATTGGTAGGTTGTTACATTTAAAAATATAAGTGTTCTCCCTAAAATTCAGAGTGGGTCTTGTGTAAAGCAAACAATGTGTCTGCTTAGGTTTTGTATTTTTCGGTATAGTTTAAGCCGTACTGTGTGAGACATTTATTGACATTTTCTAAGCTGACATTGTTGGGCTTTTTCAGTCAACTTGGTGTCCTTTTGTTAACACGTTTTCGACACATTCTTCAGCGCGGAAAATAGCTGCGCTCCCAACTTAATTGAGTCCAAGGCCAGACACGGTTCATTCATATCGGTCTATAAACACAATTAATTCAAATGAGCTTTGGTACACTTTTGTGTTTGTAAATGGCCGTCAACGCTTTCGGAGAACATACATAAAACATGAGCTCCCCATAGAAACACTTTCGTTTGACTATATCTAGGAAGCTTTGACAAATCATTCGACCTTATTGCCGTCCAAGACATTATCGTCATTAAATTAGCTCCATAATCGACAGACAAATATCCGTTGGCACTGATAATCGACGGACGTAGTAAAAATCAATAAATTAATAAATCACTGAGACCAATTGGCCAACACACTGGACAAAATAATCACATTACAAACAAATTTATTAACGACAATGTCCACCCGATTATTATCTACCCTGCGACGCACATACACATGTAAATAATATAATATCGTCAATAACAAATTGCTAACTCATGTAGATGTCAAATGCAATTTTGTACAATCCACGACTAAGCATATTATAGCAGAAGCAATTTCACGCTGCCTAATCCGGTAGAATGTGTTCTTCTATTACATTTTTGGAACAGCACAATGCAATTAGGTAGTTGTTGGAATTGGTTTCGCACGACAGGTGAACCTGTGTGAACTATGAACTCGTATTCTGCGAAAGCGAATGCTTTCTTATTAAATTATAAAATTTGAGATGGTAAATGATTTCGAAATCAGAACTGGAGGGGGGATTTCTTCTATTTATCCACTTGCATGGGGGTGAAATGACTTGAGGATCTGATGGAATCAACCAGCACTCCAGCGGTGTACAATCGAAAAGAAGACAGCCAGCAAATCAACTGTCGTTTGCGTTGGGACATTATCTGTGCTGTTTAGCTTTGGCTGAGCAAATTGTATTTTCTCCTATAATATTTGTGATGGTGGTGAAGTCGACATCCCCTTAACTCCATTTTGAGCTGTTTTGTCTTGGTAAAATGTTGGCGAAAGACTGAGACTGAAGTGAGTTCCCCTTAGCAGGGATAGCAAACGTGACTTAATCGAGAGAAACTTACAAAAAAGTAAATGGCCAGTCAAAGACTTCATCGGCAAAATAAAAGTAAGTAGCGCTTTGGAAGTTGATTGCAAGGTGCCAGTGGACCTTCATGCAGCCAGTTCCTTAGAAGATTAACAGAAACAAGGCGCCAAAAGCCCTCAAAAACTTGTTCCAGAAATTAGATTGTTCAGAAAAAAGATGGGAGAACGTATATTTATTTATTTATTTATTTTCAATCAAATGAGTACATCTACTGCTAGATTACTTAATACAAAAATATACTTAAGAACGACCACCAAAGTCTAACAGCAGAATTAATTTATTGGATTCCCTTAGGCCTCTAGAAATTAGTTCATTGTGTCCATAATTAACTCTATGACAAGGCACATAAAATAAAAGACTATTTCTAAGAGCTCTCGAAGGAGCATTTAATCCAATTAATGATAATAGGAAAAGGCAATCGATATGACCATTTATCAAATCACGGATAAACATAATTGAAAAATATTGCCTGCGTTTGAAAAGAGGAAAGATACCAAATAATTTGCACCTCGTGGTATAGGTTTATACCCAACAGCTTAACATAGGGCAGTAGGAAGCATAGAAAGTTGAACTTCCATCCTAGATGCCTTAGTGCTTCCAACCCATAAATGACCAAGAACTCGTCTGAACAGGGGCCCTACTCTGTATCTTGTACCGAAAGTAAATTTTTTGGAAAATTCTCCGCAGCGCATACTCTGCGCAGCCTCAAATCATATTCGGGGTATAAATAGTTGAAATTGATACTATTTTTGGCATCTCCAAAGTATTACAGAGAACAGAACGAAAAAGAGAGTTAGGGCCCCGGATCAGCTGAGTTTTAAAAAATCATAAAGTCAGTTTAAGCGTATGATTTTAGTTAAGTTCAGCCAAAATCATGAAAATCGCCACAAAATTAGCTTTCATCTTTCAACCATAAATGGAAGATTTCCATATTTAGAAGGACTTATGGAGTGGTTAGATGAATGCTGCCTTCTATGAAACCTTCTGGGGTGTAATTAATATGCGTTCACATCAATAAGTTCACGGTTCACCGACCTAAGGCGAAAGACGCGAAGGAGGACATTCCAATTGTGGCGCCGAAAGGAGGCATAAAATTTATCTCTAACTATGCTAATCCTATGACAAGTAAAGGCGCGCTGTTGACAGACACGAACACGGACCGGGTTTGAATGAATCTCCTTCTGAGGATGAAAAAAAAGACAGGATAACAATAGTAGACGTTTCTCATGTTGTGAAAACTTGCAATTAACCTCTTCCACTCAATAACGGCGTCTGCCTGAAACCTACTCCGCCTCAAGACGGATGGATTCAGTAGCCCAGACTATTCCCCCGCCATTCGAAGCAAATCGAAATCTTATATCCTCGCAAGGACCCACCTTAATATTCGATTTTTAAATATTTTCAGATTTGATTTAATAGCTCAGCTTCTGGATGAACTAGACACTAGAGAGATGATTAATAGCTAAATATATTTCCGAAACAATAGGAACTTTCCAAAGTATTCTATTTGTCTTGTCATATTTCCTCCGATAACTTGTCCATGAATCATAAAGGTGTACAAGAATAAAAAAAGGACATGCCAACAGCGCCGGCGGAGGGGGAAGAAAGACCAACAACCTGCCCTCTTCCACTTAAACTCACTTTAAAACTTCAAGACAGCGGAAAAGTGTAAATCCATTTTGTCGCCACCGCCATCATCATTATCATCATCATCTTCACCATAACGCGTACACACAAAGAATTTCACAAAAACGACCAGAGGAAAAAAAAGAACGCGACAAAATTTTTTTTACGAAGCTATCCATCTTTTCGGTTTATTCGTTCGACCCACTAACAGCAGCCATAGCAACTGCAGCACTCACCATGCCAACCACCAGTGTATTCACTATTCACTGTCAAAGAAAGGACAAGGATTCTCCAAGGCTCTCGACCGACACAATTGCGACACAATTCACTTGGTTACTTTCAGTGGGGTATCAAAAATTCACAAATAGCCCACCCCAAAAAGGGAAAATGAGCTGAAGAACCCGTACTGAGAAGTTCGGAATCCTGGCGGAAAGCGGTGTCAATTTGACAGAAAATCACTAAGAGACGTGCAAGGAATTTCAATACAATTCGTTGGTGCATATAGGAAACCGGGTTACTACATCCACCACCACCACCAACCACGGACGGTACCTACAGGCGAAAGCGGATTCACTTCGCCACCAAACTGATGTCACTCACTGTGTGTCGGGTAGGGTGCAATGCAGCATGCCAAACGTATTATTGGGGTCAAAGGAAGTATAAAATATGAAAAGGAATCTGCATTTTCTCCTCGTTCTCGCCCACAGGAAGCGTCTAGCGAAACATGCTTATTAAAATATTTTCTAAGGTTTCCGTCTTTGCAAAGGAGATTTGCCCGGGCCCTGTTGTATTTATAAGGATATTCGTTTTAAATGGTGATGATGGTGGTTGATGTATAGCTTCAGGATCTTTCTTTTTTTTGTATTGAGCTAACCATCCCCTCGCGACGAAAATTACGTAAAACCTGTTCTGTCTCTCAGGCAAAGGTTTGCTTAAATGAATTTCATCAATCACCGGATGTTGCCTTCTTCACTTATGCGAAACTTCTTCGAAAGCAACGACAGAGAGAGAGAGAGAGAGAAGAGAATCCTGATCCTTCCTATAGACACCAACTTTTCCGATTAATTTCCGAAGATGGAACTTAAAGCATCGGGCGGTTGGCTTAGGAATCCAGATTACCGGGAAGCACACTGAAATCGATTTGCAATTGATTATCATCGCCTAAAGGAGGTAATCAAGTAGAAATCAAAAGTTCTCTGAGGATTGCCTGCCTATTGGTGGTGGGCGCACCTGTGGGGCATTCCTATTGCGATTGTTTCTGTGGTTCTTAGGTTTGTCTTCCTGAGTATTGTTGGCGGCTGGGATTTGTGCAATCAGAGGTAAACTTTGTGCACACATATTGAGGAATTAATGGCTCTGGTGAGTTGTATCTCTTGCTAATCAAGATGTAATGTAGGCACTAAGCTGCGATTTGAGATTCTTTTTTAATTTTGATTTCATTTCTCTTATTTCGGCGTTTATATGTGGATTTAGATTGTTTATGTGGTTCCCCCACTGTACGAGTGTCTGCCAGAGATTAATCGAACTATTGGAGGAGAGGGCTTAGCGAAAAGATCTCGACTAGAAAGGTTAAATATCTTAAGCTTCAACATTTTTCAGGAGAGCGAAAAACAGTTAAAAAGAGGAATCGCAAAACATTTGTTTGATATTAACTCACAAAGAAAACGTTTTTTAAATTAAAAGTTATTAAACTTTTTTTTAAAAAATTTACTCTAAACTTTTTAAGTTAATACTGTTTGAGTAGAATGTAAATAAATGTCTTAAGATTTATTTTAATTTGAATTTTTATTACATTGAATTTTGAAAATCTAATTCGATATAAGATATTAACCACATTTTTTTTTTTTTGAATGGTATGCTTTATGTTAAGTTAAGATGAAGTGATAATGCCGACGAAAGAATAAATAAGACATAAGATGATATTCCATGAGTCTTTTTTTCCGAATGGTTTAACATAACGTATACTTACAATCAATAATATGTCTTTATTTCAAAAGTTTAAATAGATAAAGCGTAAGTGAATTCATATTTAATATTCATACATAAAGTTAGCATAAAGCAAAACAAAAAAAGATACCTATGTAGGTAGTGTAGTTACTATTGCAAAAAATTTAGGTCTCTTCTTTCATTTCATTTATTTCATTTATTTATTCAATTTACGATTTATAATGCACAGATTTCGAAAAACAATACAATCAGTTATATAATAAGATTAATATGAATTTAATTGGTGATAAGAGAAATTAATCTATCCTTAAAAATATTTTTGGGCAAAAATATATCCAACTCCATATTTTGGATAAATATCGGGTTGATCATCCGACGGCAGATTTAAATAAAAATCGTGATAGTTTGAGTTGATTAAATCCAGCATATCCAGAAGATCTTTTTTCTTTGTTGCGCTAATTTTGACTGGGACGTTGTATGCTGGTTTCAGGTGACCGGTTGTTATTTTACCGATTCCTCTTTTCCTTATATTTAAAGTTTTTAAGCTCCTCTTCCTTTTTCAAGCTCGATCCTTAAATTTTTTACGGCAATTTTCAAGCCCCTTACAAATTTTTTCCCTCTTCACATTTCCACTCTTCGTAAAATTCCACTTACCGCAATTCCTCTTCGATTTTATTGACCTGGAAGTTTCAGCTTATTGCCTACTATCCGACCACGGCATTTGAATTTCAGGCGATCCGTCAACATTCAACTGATGCTTAATTTCTTTACCCATCTGTTCCAAATTTGAATCAATTTGATCGATCCTGTCAGAGCTTACACTTTCGTCAGAGGAAAAACAATAGTTCGACTCTTAAGGATACGTTTTTAAATGGTTTGCACAAGGTAAAGTATCTCTAGTCGACTTAAGATGTTTTTTATTGCAAAAAATTTAGGTCTCTTCTTTCATTTCATTTATTTCATTTATTTCATTTATTTATTCAATCTACTTAATTTAAATGCCCTTGCAAATAAATACCTATACTTTGTTTTATAAGAAGTTAAGAATTGTCCCCCCTTCAAAACGCGACATTCTTTTTTTGGAGAATGCATAAAATGTTCCAAATTTTACAACTGCTAAAACTTATATGGGAGGTAACCATGAGTATCGAGGTGGAGAAATAGAGCTTTGAATGTTTTTTTTTTTTCTGTAGAAGGTGTCACACCCCTTTGCTCAAATTAGTCCCCATTTTCGTTCATGTGTCCAACATTCAATCCGCATCTTGATTTTCAAAATTTTAAGACAAAACTACCATAAATATCGAAATATAGTGTTTTTTTAATAACTTCGTTTTATGGAAGTTGCCACGCCCCTTTGTAAATCGCATTTTACTTTAAAAGCGCGCTGGTATTAAATCTATCAAAATTTAAAATTAATCGAAAGTTTTATTCTTATATTTTGGTATCACAAACATACGCTGACTGAATTTTTTATACCAGTATAAGATCTAGTTGTAGGGTCTTGTTGTAGGAAATAAGACACATTTTCAAATGTTCCTACTTTCTGCGTACTAGTTTTGTAATGTAAAACTACGCCAACTTTGATTTTTTTTAAAGGCCTTAATGTTACCTGAGGTTGTGCAGCACTTTTTAGGACATGCTTATTTGGTATATTTTAAGGAAATTTCCTTGAGAACTTAACTAGACGTAGTTCCGCTGCAATAAGAGTGCAATATCTTTTCTACCCCTCTATTTAAAAAAAAAAAAAAAATATTAAAAAATAGGATAGCTTTTAAAAGAGACTACGGTTTTTCCGTCACATGCGATTTTTTTAGGAAAATTAACTGTTCAACTACACTTATTTTTGTTGACATGACAGGAGTATATAATAATTTTAATCTGGTTCAGGAAATCCGTAAAAACTGGCTAAATTTTTGGATTGGTTTATATCTTCCCTTTCTGTGATTGTAAATTAAAGTGAAAACAGGCAACTAACTCAAATTTCAAAATTTTAAGGTACCTCAAGGTTATGCGTTGGGGCCCATTTTGTTTATAATAGAAAAAATATTTGCAGTAAAAGTCATTGAATTTACATTTGATACTGTATCGTATACAAAATTAGAAAAACAATTTAAGTTACTTCTTGAATTATGTTCACAAACGCAAACCTATGTAATTGATGTAAAAAGCTATGAACTAATGTGTATTAGAAATAAAAATAGTATCTGCCTAGACTTGCGTTGCTTGATCGTCACTTGAAGGAAGGCTCTTTGTTTGGACTTGTCATGATGATTTATGAGTGGAATCAAACTAGACCAAGAAAATTACTTAAACCCTTTTGCTTTGTGTTAAAAGACAATTGTCAATCTTTTCAATAATAGCGTGAAAATTTCTCCTACTATGTGGCATAGAGTAGGATGCGAAGTCAGCCAAATTGAGTTCATTATTTCTCTTTCTATCTGTTTAGGAAGGACGTCTTCCCAATTTTCTAAAAGTAACCACAATCCGCCGTGTGTGTTTTTTTCTTTTAAATTCGATACAATAGAAGATGATTTAAAGCAATACATTCCTCAAAAGGCATTACCTACCTCGAACTGTGTCATTTAAAACCTCATACTTGTAAAGCAATACAACTTTCACTTACCCCTATCAATTCCATAACCTTTATCCCTCGATTACTCAGCTCCGTACAACTTACAACACAAAGTCGTTAGAAGAATTCAGAGCTCGTCAGAAACGAATGCAGGGCACACTTAATTTTATTGGCTAATTTTACCAAAGCGATACCGACCATGTGTCCAGTTTTAGATCACAGAAAAAGGAAAATCAAAAGCCCTTCAATATCCCGCCAGCACAGAATTTTCACTAAAAAAAATAACTCCGCCTTAAAATGATACCACTTTCATGTACACTATTATGGTCAATACTATTAGATAGGTACGTTTATAAAATGGTATATTCCTGTCTGTCGTAAAATTATGATTAAACGATCGGAGTGGGAAGCACAGCATGTCTGCACAAAGTAGGCGAATCATTTTTTAGTGGACGTGTATTTTGTGTCGCTCTACCATTTATTATCGCGTTTTACAAGCGCATTGTGTTTATAGTTTCGGTTTCGGCTGATATGGATCATAATAATTTATTGGGTGCGGCGATGTAGCACAAATGGCTACAGCTGCATACCACTACATACTGAAATGTTTGCTCAAAAAAAAAAATGGATATCTTTATGGGAGCTATGAATTCTTGGGAAGCTATTGTTGCAGTCTTTCATTTGAGATAAATATTTGGGCAAAAGTTATTGGGGATAGGAATTTTTAGGATCGGAACATTTTACTAAAATAACATGTTTCCAAAATATGTACCTAATACGCTAATTACATGTCTGCATAAACTGATTTAGTTTATAAGGAAATTCTAAAATCGATCAAGTTATTATTTATTTAGATCTTTTTCGAACTGGCAGCACTTTTTCCAGAGGCAACCAATTTGACACCTGTCAGTGATGTACAGGCCCTGTTGGTCGAAGTTCTAGTCCAAAATAAGACTTAAAGATTGCGGTTTATTCGACCCCAGCGAATTCTACGCACAAAATTATACTTTAAGAATAAGCGACGTCCAGAAATTGAAAAGTTTGCTCCTTTTATTGTACAAGATATCCAAACTAACTACTCCGTGTTTTGTTAATATTATCAAACAATGTATGGGGGAATTCAATTGCGGAAATTCACCTTCCGTTTGGTAAATGTTTCATAAAAATCGGGTTTGAAACAACGACGGAATCGGTACGACAAAGTAGGTACAGCCTACAAATAGAATGCTAGCTTTTAATTCAAACTGACGAGTGCGAATGACTACAAATATTTTGAGAACATATACCTACTTATTATTAGTAAAGTTTTAAATATCATGTGTAGAGCTCAAATTAAAACAGGGGCCGGCCGAATTACCGCATCCGTGAACGAGGCATACGTCACTGAAATTTGTGGATTTAACAAGCAAAACTAGGAAATATTCAGTCCCGCATTACTCGATCACGGATACGGTAACTCAACCCCAGTTTCGCCTCGGTTGATGAGAAAGGAGATCGACTTTATAGGACATATATCGTAAGAGAAGGAGATTTTAAGAGATTTTGTCGTTCTAAAATCAGAAGAACAGACATCATTATATTAATATTTACGTGAACGTCCGAAGTTTCCGTACACTATTTTAGTATTTACTATGAAATGAGTAGAATGAAACTTATATTATTCGAAAGGTTCTGTGCCATGGATGTGCCCAAACAAAAAATCGTGGGTAAATGTCATCATTGAGACTGGTAAAATGACGTTAAGAATTCCCCATTCAAAATGCTTATTCGATAATAGAACCCATTTTGCTTACCTTCATAGTAATGTATTCAAATATGTATGTATAAATCATCTTAGGCTAGAACCTATTTTCGAAGGAATGCAATTTACCCCTAAAAGAAAGCAATTGTGTACCTAATTTTAATTCATTGCAATTATATTTGCGAGGTGATGACTACGAGTAGTTTGAATGATGTTACAATGGAAACGAACATTTTTTGACATTTATAGGTATGTACATTTTTTTGCTCTAAATTTTCATAGTGACGCATTAAAATATTAATCATGATTAAAACTAATTTCAAAGGGGCGTATTCTTTCCATATCAAGTTGTCGCTTTAAAAAAAAAAACATATTAATCGAACATTTTTGTACCTACATTTTTTAGTATTACATCCTAATAGAAGGTGGGTTTAAAAAGTAATGGGGTCAATTTTCGACTACAAGCGAAACTACTCAATATAAATGCCCATTCTTCTTGAGCACAAAGTTTTCTGGAGACGAACTGATTCAAGTTAATGGAGGAAGCTATTATCTCCCATTCATCCTTAGCCATTTGGAGACCTTGCGGTCAAGCTATGTATCTCTCGAGGCATCTCTTCTAGAAAAATAGCCTTTTTGTCATTTCCTCTGCAAATGAGTGACCATATTGAGGACCACATTCCTCGCCCTAGGCAAACCTTTCACTAGGACCATAGAGCCACAGAGAGGCAGCTAGTTATAGGATTCGCGAACCGATTTTGCATCTGAAAGTTATCTTTCATGTTGTTTTTCTCAATTCTGCACTAAATTTAGGTCATTCATGGGACGTTTTCCAGGGAATCTTCTGAGAGAGTTTAAGGCTACTATGCCGAGGCGGCTGTGGGTGTTTTTTCCGACGAATATGGCTCAGACCCCGCTTGCCTTTATGAAAACGATATTTTTCAAATAATTACGTAGACAAGGTTGCGCTGAAAAGATATGTAGCAAAAAAATAAGTCACTAAACCTTTTGATATTTCCAGGCTCATAATTCCATAACTATAACTAAAGTGTGGCGTATATTTTATATATGAATTCATTCACTTAATATCGACATATAAGTAAGACCAACTCAGCAGTTGTCGCCACACACAAATTTGAAAGCAGCCCCTACTTTCGGTGATGCTGATATAAATTCCAATACCAGTTGCTTCCCATATTAAGTATCCGTCGTTTGATTGGCGTTAAGATACAGCTCCACATGCCAGTCAGGATGGCGGTATTTGAATATCACTTTTGCTGTGATAGCAATCGCGTATTTTTCGGAATAGGGGGTTTTCTCTCGGTCTCAGTCTTGAGTTTTGTGTTTTTTATATATCATTGTAAGAGTTCACTGGAAGCCGTTTCATGTAACTAGCCAGCTGGACATTTATATGCATTCTAGTAAGCCCTGCCCAGATAGCCCAATTTTGGCAATAAATTTGCTTAAACACTACAAAAAAAAAGCAGAGCTTTCATTCATTGGTTAATTTCCAATTTCCGCCTATCCAATGCAAGGATTGCAAGAACTCCAATATTTAAGAAAAATCAATTAGCTATTTGATCTGCTAAATTACACACAGCATGAAAACAGGTCAAGGGAAAACTATTTTAATTAGAGAACATAAAAAAGTCCATTCACGCAAATTGACACATCCCGTCATTCGTAGACCATCCGCAGCCACTGTAGATATAAACGCCACACACCAAAGCAATACTATTGTATAGCACTAGCTCATTCACTATCCCCGAGGATTAAGGACTTATTCTCCATCAGCCCTATTAAGCCCAACCAAGTGAATCGCCTCATTGTAAGCCTTCAGTGCAACACTGCAACTGTTGTCATTTTGCCTCTGCAAATGTGTATATAGGTATGCACAGCATACCTAGAATGTTCATTGTTTAAGGCTCTTTTACTGTCCGTGGTTTGCTGAGTCGTTGGTTTAACTGAAGGGAAGTGCTGTTGGCTTTCTCTCCTTGCCACTGGATGTATGGGTATTGCGAAAAGCGCATTCTCCTGTGTTGCTGATTGTAGCATACCTAAAACAAATCCTTATTACGGAGCAATGTAGCCAACTTAACTTCAATTTTAATTGGATTAGAACAATCCTTTTCGCACTATGCGGATATTGTTACTCAACGAGATGACGACGACGACGACGACGACGACGACGACAGAGACGATGAAGTTCCCTATAGCTGTTGTCCCTCGTTGCTTTGTTTTGAAACAATGACTATAGTGTTGTAAATAAACGTTTTGTAACGCTGTATATGGAGCAAAGTGGGGCGCGATGCTCCTATGGGTGCTAGATACAGAAGTGCAACAGCATCTCTGAACTGTGCTGCTGTGTGGCTGGGCTTATGTGTGGCTCTTTAATTTGCAGTTTTCTGTGTGCGCTTTTTAGCCCCCGGGTTAGCCAATGCTTTACGTCTTTTAGCCGCGACATTTTAATGCAGCAATGGCAGGAGTAGGGAGTTGCCACAAACAGGTAGGTATAGGTGACAAAAATAACAAGAATGTGTCACAAAGGGATAAAAAGGAGCTTGGGGATTTACGATACGGGTACAGTCAATTTGACTTAAGAAGCTTCCTGGAAGGACTGTGGCATTTCAAAATGTAATGCAATTTCGTGCAAAGTCATTGGTAGGGTTATCCGCAGGACCCGTAAAAAAGGGTGTTAGTTTTCATACAAAGGGGTGTGTGGGTATAAGCGTTTTCATTTTCAGACAATCGTATTTGAATTTGTCTGAATTAGCCAGACTTACAACTATAAGCCCTTTTAGCTGATTTCACATAATTTTAGTTGAAGTTTCTATTTTTTTCGATTAGCTTTGGCATCAGTCCTGCAATTCTGGTATTTCAAAACCTGAAGTAATCAGCCTCGAGCATCGGTCCATTCAATGTAACAACAGTGAGAACGCAACTCTACCATAGAGTGAAATCTATTTTAAGTGTTTCTTGTCGCTCTGTAGGATTTGGTAGCTTGGGCTCCCATCTTCGAAAGTCGAGTTATTAACAAACACTTTACCCACTACACCTTTGCCACCGCTCAATATTAAAGTTGGCTTTGATTTAATTTGAGTTTGCGGCATAAATTAAGTAGAAATAGACTGACAGCTTACCTACGTCTCCCCGATTTAACCCGCATATTTCTTTCAATACAAGCCCCTTCCTCCCGCTCTCAATTGTACTGACTGTGAATTCGTGTAAAGCAGCAAAAAAACAAAATTCTAAATGGCGGGAAGTGTACTGTGTACTGACACTCAGTAGTGTTCCTGCATCGTGGTAGCTCCACCTTTCTGTGGGAAGTTCAATTTCCGAAAAACTTTCCGTGTGTAAAAGGAAAAAAACACAAAATTGCGGGAATATCAATAACCTGACAAAAAAAAATTCAAACTAAATACATATCACCACGAATATCAATGCACTAATCTTCATAAAAAGGAGATTGCCTTTAGCAAAAAGTTCTAGTAACAAAAAATAATCTTTATAATGTTAATAAACTGAGATTTTTATACTGAAGGTTAATTTAATGCTATTTTCTTTCCGCAGAATACGAATTTTACTTTAAAAAGTAAGATTTTTTCATAAAAAAAATCGAGGTTATTTGATTTCGGTGAAAAGGGAAAAATGACCACGCTCTGTGCGAAAAATAACGAGAGAGTGCTAGGAACACTGACTGCAATTAGTGTATTTGAGAGTTTTATTTCACCACGAAAACATGTATTCTACAAAATGGATAAAAGCTTATTTAATCAACATAAATAAATGAAGAAACAAACTGTGAAAAATTTATTCGTGGAAATAGCATAAGATATGTTTGTTCCTAAAATTATTATGTTATCGTTTGTTGTTTTTGGCGAAAAATCATTTAGCTGGGAATGTCCGCACGAAAACGGCAAAGAATTTAGAGAGAAGAATCGACTACGAATATTAAGATTTGAAATATTATTTTTAGTTATAATCTTTACATGAGGATTCCGTTTTATAACGGAAAACAAAAAAAAGCACGTCATTAAACACAATGTCTGATTAATTTTAAATTTACAAGCTTTTTTTATTTTGCTTAAAAAAAAAAAAAACAACTGAAAAGTTGTTGGTAGACATTTTATGAATGAAAACAACTTTTTTTACACCTTTTCAAGCGACAGTACATTTTGGCAGTTTTGCTTAATGCTGTTTTTAATTGTTTAGCAAATCGATCATTTAAAAACGAAAAATTAGTCGAAAGAGAAACAGCTTTGCTAATATCGAAATAAAAGTGAAAGAAGAAATAGGCCGCGAAACTTAAAGGAAATTTTATGGCGAACAGACGAACGATTTGTTGATCTTAAAATTATATCTACGTATTGAAAATTGATTGTGAATTGGTTTAAAAAAATATTCCTTTTCATTATATCGTACAATTTGAACATTCAATGCACTTAAATTACATAACTAGTTTCGCTTGATACAAAAAAAAAAAATAAGGAAATCGAAATGTAGCGAATAATTTCAACCTGAAACTAAGAAAAACAAAACAACACAGCCCTCACTCGATACTGAAATGAGAATCAACCTCAGGCGCCCTGATATCCAGTTTAAGCCGGAATACAAACTGGGCTACATTCAAGGTCAAATTCCGCTTATGGGCAATCCCTCTTTTTTTGGCTGACAGTCTATTAAATACTTAGTTAATGATTTAGCGTGGTTGGTTGGTTTAAGTGGCTGTATTCCCCGTTTCCTGAAGAGGGAAAAACACAAATAACACATTGAGCGCCTAGTGAGCGATCTAGCTTATTAAAAACGATTTTTGGAACTGATTCAAGTGACAGTGATTTTGATAATTGTTCTGCTTTGCCTACGCTTGAACTTCTAAAAAGAAAAAAGGAATAGAGGAGACATTGGGTTCATCCTATAAAAAAAAACTTAGAGAAAAAACAGGAGAATTTCACAGCCTCGTTGAGGAACTTGAACTTCACGAAGAGTGCTTCATTATTTATTTCCGAACAAACAAAATACGGTTCGCAGAAATCCATTTGATTATTGAATCCGAAATAGAAAAACTTAATACAAAATTCGGACCATCCATTGGGACCAAAGAAAGACTAGCAATATGTTTATGTTATGTTCTATTAAATCCGAGTTATGTTCTATTAAATCCGAGTTAGAATTTTGATCCGTTTTATTATTTGAAATGTTTTAAATGCTTTGAAGTGGAGGAGTTGGGGAATGTTCTGTTTCTGGAGGAGATGAAGAATATGATGATCCTGCAACTTTTTTGTATTCAGCTTCATTTATTGCCTTTTAGATCAAATTTGGTCTAGCAACTCAAGTTATTCAACAGACTTGTGCATGCTTAGAAAAAGTAAATCTGTTTCGCCTGTTTCTTCCCTTAATCGAATTTTCTTAGCTCTCATTTCCTGTTCAGACTTCCTGAGAGAATACAGATTATCAAAATCATCTTCTCGTTTCTTTTAGGTTGATTTTGACGATCCAAGACGAGTGGTCTTGCAGTTCTGTTGAAAAGGAACTGGTGAAAATGGTCTTTGCGACGAATGTCTTGGTGACAAAACCTCTGGTGACAAAATTATTGGCGGCAAAGGCACTGATGGTGACAGTGGCGCGGGTGATGGAGTTGTTGGCGCCATGGGGTTTGGAGACACAGAACGTTCACTTGGGCAGTAATATTGTTGAAGAAGTTTGTAGAGCTATTTGGAAGAATATGTCTGCAATAGTAATGGTGAAGCCCACAAAAGCAAAATGGATTGAAATTGCGAAAGACTTTGCGGCATATTGGAATTTTCCCAACTTCATCATTGCGTTAGATGGTAAACATATCAAAATAAAGTGTCCGACAAATGCCGGATCAAAATTTTAAAATCATAAACAAGAACATTCAATAGTACTCCTTGCACTTGTTGACGCTCAATATAAGTTCATCTCAATAGATGTGGGAGCGTATGTTCGCAAAAGCGATGGTGGCATTTAAAAAGAGTCGTTAATGGGACAGATGTTGGAGAACCAGACTTTAAATATTCCGGCAAGCAGGCGTCTTTCCAACTACTTTGAACATTGTTGCTGATGCTGCGTTTCATCTAAAGCCGTTTTTATTAATGCCCTACAGCAAACCAAATTTACTAAACAATAATGGTGATAAAATATTAAACTATCGTTTATCACGCGCTAGAAGAACAGTGGAAAATGCATTTTGAATATTAAGTGCTAGATGGCGGGTATTTCAGGGTCCTTTGCAAGTACAGCCAAAAATGGTTGACGTTATAGTGTCAGCAGCTTGCTGTCTTCACAGCCTTTTGCGAACTCAATTATGTGAGACAGAAAACATAAATTCCAATCCTAATCGCAGTGCCTCAAGCGGGCTATCATCAATTGATTCTTTACAGAGAACCGTGATGCTTTTTACTACAGGGAGAAATATAAAGAATATTTTAATAGTCCAGCGGGACAAGTTCCATCTTCCATGGCAATGGGGAGCAATAAGATGAGAGTGAAAATATTTCCTGTATTCAACTCTTTATCTAGGATAATTTTGTAAAATATGGAAAAAAAAATAATAAAAAAAAAATTAATTTTATTGCTATATTTTCCCACGTAGCTGCTTTTTTTATTTGATCCTTATATTCCCGCAGTTTTGTGTTATAAAGACCCTCGTTCTGCTGAACCAATTCTATTATCGGACATTTCACAAAAAATGGATAAATAGGCAATAAAAATTCCACTTTCAAAATTTGGAATTGAATTCCGTTGTGTGTTTTGGTTTTCCGATGCAGTTTTGACGTTTTTGATTTTGTATTCACGTCCTCGCTTTCTCTCATGTAGGGGATTTCAGATGCAGATATTTTTTTCGTTTCATTGCGACATAGAAGGGTGTGGCGCAATCGAAACAGGAGCGATTTCGACACACAACGCCACACTGCAACACAAGACACGAGAAAAATATGTTTTTACGCATACGAAATCCATTGGAGTGATAGCGACACAACGCTCCACAGCCCACCACGCGTTACAAGTGTGGTTCCGGCTTTGCATGGATATACAAAATGAATCACACGCAATCAAGTGATTTCCAAGAAAAAGAACCAGAACAAGGTAGTTTACATCACCTGGAAGTAATATCCGGTGTTCGCTGAATCCTTGACGACGCATGGATATCTATAATACAAAGAGATTTAAAAATAAAACAATTTCCTCGAGATGACAGCGCCTCTTCTTTTACATAAAACTAGTGCAAATGATGTGACTTGGGATCATCTGAGATGCAAGCAAAACTGGGCAAAGGCTTTCGATAAGGACCTCCAACTGTTACTGGCGGAAATTAAGTCAAGCTCTTTGTCCAATAAAAAGAAGGAAAGAACTGGGAATGGGTGTGTTTTTTATATTGATAACACGCATTTGTATAAAGAGACCCTCGCGAGATATTGCGCCTTGGACAAAATCTTAAGGTAAGATTATGTCTTTTCCGGGGGTTGAACAGGGAACCTCCTAGCTTTCCCTCAGTCATCAGCCACTGAACTACCGCTCCAGCACTGTCTACGACTTATACCCAATTTATTCAGCTGCCAAATATATGTCAAAGAGGTTAGTGTGATGGATTTATTAGCGAGAGTCGCAGGTTCAATCTCCGGAAAAACACAAATTACATCTTATATTTTTTTCCACCACGCCATCTCTTGCAAGCGCCCCTTCTCCTTGACCGTTTGGACTCGGCTTAAAATGGTAGATCCCTTCCATTCGCCCCAAAAATGTAGAACTCACACAAAACGAATGGTTGTGAGAAGCTGGGCGCGTTTTGCCAATTATTTATTTATATTCAGTACATGTCAAATGGACAGCATTTCTCAATCATCTTAAAATTAAAATTCTTACCGTCGTCCCATACACCAAATCGAATAAACCGCAAAATACGGCCTAACGTATTATTAAAATACCGCATAAATCTGTTTGCCAAATTTTCTGCAATTAATTAAAATTAATTTATTCAATGCATTCCATAGCTGCACTCCCACATCTCAATGAAAACATGAACACGATCGATTTGGGCTGAGGTCAGTTTGCATCTAAATCATTTTCCGCACTCTTGAGCTGAGAGAAACCTATTTCCATTTCCACTCATATTCCAAAGCGAGAAAGTGCCAACTACATTAATGTGGTGGACAACGCATGCCTATTGGAATTGGGGAAGGAGAAAACATTTTTAGAATACACTTTGACTCTCTGAGATGATCTGACGAGATTATTGTGGTTTGTTGCGCTCCGATGAAAATTTGTGTTACCATCTGCTTTTAATTTAAAAAAAAAAAAAGTGAATAGACGAATGAAATTCTAATTTAATATATTTGCACGAGTTTGAAATATGTGACATCAACAAGGTGCAAAAAGCTAAAATTGTAGAACTGTAGGTATTGATACTTGGGAAATGGTAATGTAGCATATTTTAATTTTTGGCACTGAAAAAGTGATTGGCGTCGTTCTTGTCTTAAATTTAAACTTAAGCTTCAGTATTTATATACATATTTGCTGAAGTTTGTAAGCTGCGTAGCCAGTTGCCAGTTGGTAACTTTTACGCAGCCCTTATAAGTACTAAGGAAGATGAACGTTGCAGAGTGAAGAAGGACAAACCATTTTATGTCCGGGGTCGAATCTTATAACCAGCTTTGTGTCGAAAACTGCTATTGGTACGTCTAATGAATCAGAAAAATGTTGTGGATTTATAGCTCGTTCGGTGATTTGGCGATTTGACCCCTAATATTGGAACTCATCAATTGAGAAAACTTTGAAGATATTGAATTTTTGCCGGATACAAATTCAGTGATGACACGAAATCACACGAAACTTTTTCATTCATTGAAAGTTTTCTTGGACCAATTGTCTGAATTGGCAGTGACTTCCACTTGAGTGCGCCACCTAATGCGAGGTCTTCCTCTACTGTCCCTTCGGGTTGGAATCGCAGACTCTTCGGGTTGGAGCGTTTTTGCTATTTCACCGTAAATAATTTCTTAACAACGAAGACGTACAATGAAAGGTTTTTGTAGATTTGTTAACGTCATAATTATTATTGTGTGAGATTTGATGAGGTACATAAGCATGAAACCAAGTTTGAAAGTACTCTGAAAATAACTTGTTCGGTTCTCTGTATATGCAATCCTCTGCCACATAAAACACTTCGAAAACCACCAATGAGAGGCTAATTTTTGAGGCGTTCACCCAAGCCGTCCTTTTATTTTTTGAGCGTGTTTTGTCAGACAGACCGTAGTTTTTAGACGGTGCAACATGTCCAAATGTACAGTTACCCAAGGCTAGCTTCTCACAGCCTTTCGTTTTGTGTCACTTATTTTTTTGAAACAAATGGAAGGGACTTAAAATTCTATACCGAGTTCGAGCAATGGCTGAATTTCAAATTTATACCCTCAGATTTATCCAGAGGTGCGCAGTTGAAAACACTATTTAATTTATTGACTGAGATTGGTTATGTTATTTATCCAAAATAAAACTGGAATTCTTTGTTGATCCAGCACACTAAACATTTAATCACTGCGCCTGTGGTTTTAGGTATATTTTCAATCGTGCCACAAGGGAAACCAAATCCGTTCTTAGTTTACCCTTAAATCAAGTAATTCGATCGGTGTGGCGACAAGGCGGCAATTTCAGAGTTATCCACGTCAGATGGGAAGTGTACTGATACAACTTCAACTTGGATTAGACAGTAAGTTGCCTACAAGCTTAATTGAATTCTCTTATTCAATATAGAAGTTCATATTTGTCACTTGACCCCAAAAATTCAATAACTGGCAGTTGACATCTGATCAATTCTGCAGTCTGACTTTTGTGGTCATTGATTTTTTTTTAAATATGTTCATGAAATGTTGACTTAAGTCTAAATTCGTGTTTCTCCATTAGGGACCCACCTGCCAAGCAGTTAATGTTTTGCACACATTTCCACCAACTGCACACAATACAATTCCACTCACTTCCACGCGATTCAACGCATACACCCAATTTTAATACTTAAATGTGCCACTTAATATTTAATTTTCCGTCTGTGCTTTCTGATCAGGCGTTTTATCCCCACAATCCCCCACTCCTCGTCTACCTACGTAAGAGCCCCCCAAGATCGCAGTGTGTCCGGGGCCAAAAATACAAGATATAGCCACTTTCTGCAGACATCGGCCAACTCCTTCTGTTCTTATTTCGTATTTAGAAAGCGAGCATCTAACCGAGAGCGTGCCCCCTGAATCTGAATCTGAAGTGTGAGTGACATTACTAGGAAATAAAAAAAATATTTTTGTAAACGCAGAAAACACCGTTTCTAGTACATAGTGCCATATATTTTCTTATTATTTTTTTGTCGTTTCGTTTCTCCTATTCTGTGTATCTTCGTTCGGTTCCTTAGAGTTTTATTTTGTTTTTTCTTTCGAGTGTTTTTATCTGAACTTTTTTTTTTTGAGAAAGGGAAATCCAATATCCAATTCAAGTGTGTTTCGTTCTGAAATAATTCGGGTTTGGCAGTTTAGTTAAAGTGCTTAGAGAACGCACAGTATTAGTGCAACGAAAACCCTTCGAGCCGCCTTATCTTTTAAAACGGTAAGTGACGCGATAATTTGTATGCTACATTATATACAATGGACTGTTATTATGCATATTAGTGTGTTAAGTGACCAAATAAGTGCGTGTGAGTGCGTGAAGGTGCGAACATTTTCACAACCCCTGGTCGTTGAATGTGAAATCCGCCCCTCTATTTTGACAGTGTTTTCGACTGTGCTCATCGATTCAATTGGATAAGGAAATTCTTTTTCGGTTATTCTCGGCTTTTGTGTGGGTTGTTATATTTTTTTCACAGATAATTTTCACCTCCAAAACGCAAACCCACCCCTCCCGTCGCACCTCAGCCGTCTGCTCGATCGTTTTTGCCTTCGATACAAATAGAAACAAATGAATTTCGTTACGAAAATAGCTGCCAACAGTGGGGCATCTAAAAACTAATATCAACAACAGCTAAAAAATGCTCTAGTCTCCAATGCTTATAGCTTTTTTTCTTATTTTTTAATTGTATCAGGTATTTTGCATCTTCTCGGAGCAGCTGCCCTTTGAACTGTTGAAATTGATTTCGAACTCGAACGTGTCTATTTTTTTTGCAAATATTTTTTGAGGTCTCTAATTGGCTTTCGGCTAAATTCTTTATTTAAAGAAATACACATTTTATTGGAGATTTATTTTTAAAATGTGACAAATAGATGCCGGCTTACGTAATGAATAATAATTATACTGCATATACACTGTCAACTTCTCAAATTAAAGTTATTAAATTATAGCTGCTGCAGAAAGTTGGTAATTCCCTTTTTTTAATTTTCTAAGACAGGTTGCATGTGCTTAACTTTATGTGACAGAAATACATTTAATTATTTGACTAGAAAATAATGAGAGTGGAGGGGACAGAAAAGAGGAATGAACAGGTGGGCGTTTAGATGTGATATAGCTAATGAAATTTATTTTTTCATATAAATCGAAAGAGAGGGAAAATAGAATTTTCTCTACTATTTCCAACCTTGAGAGTTGAGACATTATTTGTTGAATGGAACGAATTAGTTTGTTCAAGGTTTTTGTTTTTGTGCTGAACCATTTTAATGAAATTTTTGAAATTTTCTTTTATGCGCCAAACTGTATAAAATTAATCAGAAGACTTCCAATAGGACAATCGAATGACATTTGACTCTTTTTTTAGATTTGTTCTTATATTTGCGTGTTTGAATTTTTGTGAAAGACGAGAGGGGTTTGGTGTTAAGGGTATTTTTTTTCAATACGATCACGGTCATGTTTTAGATGAAAGGCACCTGAGGCATACTTTTTTTTTTGTGTGCTTATTTTAAGTAAATAAAAATAAGTGTCTCAGGAAAACGAATAAAGTAGTGTAGCTACCCATGAAGTCAAAAAGTATTTCAGAATCATGAAATGGTCAAGTAGTTTAGATTGAGTCTTAAATAACTGTTCCTTTAAGAATTTTTACTAAATCTTACGGATTTATACAAAAATTATTTTTTTGACGTTAAACAACTTGATAAATTCCCCAAACAAAGCATACGATAATATAGCCCCTTCACTGAAAATCTTATTACTTCTTACTTTAAAAAAATGCCTGTATATATATATACATACATATGTATAGAAAAATCTGTCAGTCAATGCGAATGCTTGTAGTTCAGTGAGTACAAACTCTTAAAGATAGTCGGTTCATCAAAAAGAAGTTCGATTTATTCCGAATAACTTGCATGGCTGGATAAATAAACAAATATTGTTAATAAATTTGCAGTTTATAAACAATATTAGTCTTCGCGCGTATCAGATATTGAATTATCTGTCATTTTTCATAGAACTTTAACTTTTTCGAAAGTGTCTCTATCGATGAGAGAATTTATTTCGACAAGCGAGACTTAGATATAATCTGCCAATCAAAGGCTAAGTTTGACTCACTTACATCAAAGGAATTTTCCGCCGGAGACTATCGCAAAGAGGATTTATTTTTAAAGACTTCATAATATGAAGTTCTCATGAAGGATGTACATCTGAAATGGGACTTCCCAGCCATGATATGGCTTCGAATGGGGAAAGGTGTCAAACCTGTGGATAAATTGTGTCAAGGTCTTAAAGTATCTTATGATCGTTTTGTAGACTTGCATTGTTGCCAAGCTATTTAAACAAATCGGTATTATATGTTCAAAAAAGGTTACATAGTTAGTTCAACAGTTCATTCGAAACTTTTCCCGTTTGAAAGCTAAATCTTTAAGACAAGGAATCATTTCCTCAATCTTAGAGTTTAAACATACCAAAATCAGAATAAACAGAAAAAGTTATATAGAAAATAGCTTAACATGGGTTGGTACCTTGTAGTTTAGACTTTGAAACCGACCTCGGCATAAATAGAGTTTGCTAACTTTCTTTACCTCTTAGGTCTACATAATCTTCAGTAAATTTACTCTCCAGAAAAGCTTTCAAAACAAGGATATGTTAAAAAAAAAAAGCAAATGTGTGCCAAATATTTATTAAATTTTTTTATTCCAAAAAATATCAAAATATCATTTTTTAATTTTAATATTCCATCTTACTCGTTGTTATGAGCTGTGAGCCTTTGCATTGACTATATACCACAAACCATATTACGGTCCAACTACAGGTTGGCAGTATAGCCGAAAAGTTTCCAATCGCCTCTGTGCATTACTCTATCCACCTCTGATTAACTTGGAACAATAACTTATACAAATCAATTGCCGACATAGAATAGAACTCATTTAATTTACTTGCAACTCCCGGCGGATGTAATTCATCCAGAAAATTCCCGCCGGCAGCCAATCTATGGCAAACCACAAACCGAACAAAAATAAATGACATTCAATTCCATGTAGCCACCCCTCAATCACAAGGCCCCGCGAACATTACTTAATTTCCCAATTCACGCTTCTTAAACGAACCAACAAATTAAAATTCTACAGCGTAAACATATCCATCCGTATATACATAGTTCAGAGTCGGCGACAGATTGGGAAGCACAATTCACCTCTAAAACCCAACCGGAGGGCGTGAATGAAGACTTACGCTTCTGCCAGCAACATTCTATACTTTCGGGTGGTAGGTATATTGTTGTTTTCATTTCGGATAACTGAAATGGTGTGGGCTCTGTTGCCAAGCTATGTCTCTCTAATTAATCTTCGTCGACGCTAAAGCTTAATTGAGATTTTCTTATTATGCCGTACGCATTCCAATTCCATTATTCACCTTTTGCGTTTTTGCCGCAAAAAAGATTCAGCCGCCTCCGTTCACCGTGCCCGCGGGCTAACTACTTTAAGGAACAAAACTCGCCCACTCCTGCCGCGCTCGGTAAATTTTCAAATTATTCAAAATATTTTCATTTCATTCGCATTCGAAGGGGCTGTGTGGAATGTAGCGGAACGGGACAACGACCAATTCGTTGACTATACAGTGTACAGTGTACATACCCTGCCTACACATTGTTCGTCCCCATCCCGGTTCCCCGCAATAACAACAAGAAATCTGTTTTTTTTTTTTTTTAAGAGCATCCGACAAAAGGAAAATCATTTTTGACTACAAGAGAAAAACAACATTAAAAAGGACGAACAAAACAAATCCGTTTAAGACGTTCCATCGTTATTGTCATCCTGCTCGCAGGCGATATGGGCGATGAGAGGGCCAAAGGTGCAGACCAGATGACAGAGGTGGCAGGTTATACACGTCACAGCGGGGTGTTAAATAACACTGGGCGGGCAAATATTAAATTAGAAAATTGAATCACATAACAGGAAACGGTTTTATGAAATCTCTGCGTGCAGAGTCCTAACGGCAGCTTGGTTTGTGTTAGGTTAGGTGTGCCTTCTTCTGGTGGTGTTTCTTTGAATTCCTTTATGCTGTTAAAACGCTATGTGCCCATGGAAAGTGATTCATGTACATATATGCAGCATGTGGGGGTTGTATTTGTTTCTGTTTTTTGTTCAAGCATGGGAGTTGGTTTTATTAAATTATATTCATTCGTGCATGCTCCGGGATGGGTCAGGATCGGGAGCTTTATCCGTTGGCGAAAAACGATGTAGGGTGTAATAACAGCAGACAAAGGAAACGACTTGGAGACGGAGGTGCGATGCATGCATGCAGACATCAATTGGGTTTTTCGTCAGAATTGGCATCGTGCGCGAAGTTGTCAAGTTGGACAGTGTGTACTGCAAGTTTGGGAAGAAGACAAAAAGGTATTTTTGCGTTCGGATTCAGCGATCCAAGCGAGTCCTGGCTAATAAAAAGAGGGTATTCCAGAGTAAATGGGAACAACTCTGTATCAAAAACAAATGCATTGAAAGCAAAGCAAAATAAGGGTTTGTTATTTAATGCAACTGTTAGCAAACGCTATTCGATTGCCTTGCGATGAACCTGTTGAACGCTGAGATGCCCAAGCTGTCTGAGGCATATTTTTTTTTTGTCTCCATCCTTAGAAAAGTGCTGGGATTAGAGGAGCAACTTCGTCTATGAATTGAAGTGCTGTCAAATTTGCAATTGATGGATAAGGTTTCTTTATCAAAAATAATGTTTCTATCATGGAAGTAGGGATCACTCGATAAGCCATTTAGTGGCCCACAATAGAAGTATAAAATTCTTGATTTGTTTCTGTTTCCTCTAACCCTAAAATTTAATAAAAAAAAATCTTAAGGACAGCCAGCAATATTTAACATTGTGTATTATTTGCTTTTGTTTAAGAAAGAGACTTTATGGCTTCGATTTAAGTAGTTCATCTTAGCTTTGAGTTAACGTAAGTCGGGCTTAATCTTCTTTATATCTTAGCAAAGGCTGGAATCTGCGTTTTTTTTTCTGAATAACCTCTTTGGATGAAACTCAAGTCTGGCGCATTAATTCATTAATCGGACACGCGAAATTTTGTGCGCAGGATACATATAAAATTATTTTTGAGCCCTCAACTGCACCACATACTGTAACCGTGCTGTAACTCCTGTTACATGATGTTCCGCATGATGTCATTAATTTCTTCATCACATATTCCTGGCATTGGGTGACATGGTGCGCTGATGTTCTAAATAGTCAAAACTTAACTGAAAAATGTTGAAATTCGAGGACAACGCTGACTTTGACAACGGCACCGGTTAAAACGCTGTCCCCAGAAATGAATAGGATACCGCTGCTTTCAAAATTTATTTTAATGATGTTCATGTGCATACACATACCACTGAAGACCGTAATACATAAAAAATTACGTGCATTCCATGTACGAGTTTGCCGAAAAGGGATCTTATTTCATATGGTTTTATGGTCCTTGCCATAACATTGAAGATGCCTTTTTTCTAAGCTTAGATTAACTGGTTTATTCCATGGAAGGAGCCTTAAAATTTGTTTTTATTCTTATTGTTGTTGGCGTTATTTAAAATCAGAACCAGCCGTTGTTGGCCCGCCTTTGCAGAGTCACCTTTAGCTTGGTATGTCTTTTGTCTTGGAATTGCGGGTGCTATTGGAATATATATCTTCCCATTCGCAGTCAAATGGAGTGGGGGAAATGGCTCCATTTGTTTTGGTGTATGCGTGATGATTTATAATGTTATTTTCAATTTGTCATCAGATATGGGTGGTGGCGATAAGCAGAATATTGATATTTAATGGAAATGATTTAAAGATAAAGAAAGATGGATATGATAATGTTGATCCTTTGCTAAACTGACTTTGGTCGAAAGTTGGGTGGTGAGGAAGGAGTCCGTTTAGAAGGATAAAATAACACGGAAGTAATGTAGAAAGGATCCGGCGGAAAGGTTGTATACACCGCGATCTCAAGACCCAGCTACATTTTAGTAGGTGGGGGTGCTCAAGAATAAACTCCACGCTCAAAAATTGGCTCTAAAGGAGTGCGATTTTTGCCCGGTTAAAAAATATGGGTTCAAATTAACCAAGTCTCTGTTAAAAAACACCGAGTATTCGTTGTTAAATTATACCGATATAAATAGGTAAAATGCATACTGTTAAAAATACCACACTTTATCAGTTGTTAAGAACCAAGTTTCTAGATAAATATCAACCAGCTGGTTAAATTTAACAGAGTTAGTTTGTAACTTCCAACCGCGAAAAATTGGAATAAAATGATAAAAGGTTATGTCTAACCGAAACTCGGTTAAACAAGGTGACTCGGTTATTTTTAATCCACTAACTCTGTAGGACCTATATTAACAGTATTACTTGGTAGTTTTCAACCGAAAGTTGGTTGGTTTTAAATAAGCAATTTTTCTGCGTGTATAAACGTTTTATTGCCTGTCTGGAAAAGACTTCGCCGTTGTGCTCCTTACGGAAAGCCTGGCTGAAGATTTTCTTAGACTAAAAGAGAGGCGGCTTCGATCAATCGTGGGAACAAAAACAAAAAATGGGCCCACGATATAAACCGTAGCGAGTGCATTAGGAACTAAAAAGTCCACCTGCGTATCCATCGTCATTTCGTCACAAGTTTTGGTTGAGCCTTCTTATTTTTCACGAAACATTTCAAAATTATTTATATTACGCTGCATGAGTCCAATATCATCTTACCCTTTGCTTTTATTGTCCAACACCTAAGTAAAGCTGTGGCAGCCAGCATAAGAGCACCCACCTATATACCTACCTACCTCACCCGGCCTCATAAAACAGAAATTGCTAAAAAAGAGTTCAGTGGGTCCAGTATTTCGTCTTCGAGTTTTGAATCTTTTCTTCGACGGATCTTCACCAGAAAGTCGTTCATTCTTTAGTGGTTACTTCGAGGAAGATGAACTCCGTAAGTACTTCGATGTTTTTGCCACCAAGGGTGAATTTTTCTTAAATGGTGGACACGTGTCTGGTTGTATATTGATAGAATGTTGCGCCTCCACGATAACTTCAAGAAGAACCAATTTAGCCTTTTATTCTTTTATTTAAAGGCCTTTAAAGGCTCTTTTACATGCCGATTAAAGTGGCATATGATGTCAATATCATCCGCAGTGCCCAGCAGCTAGAACCTGGAACAATCTTTTGAATGTGCAGGTGTTGACACCTGCAATGGACCATCCTGCTGGTCGAGATTAAAAGAGTCTATTTTCCTGGGCTTGTTTTGAAATGGTTTGAAAGAAATACTTTGAAATTGCACTTTGTACCCCTCGTCTTCCATCACGTTTTACTCTGAGATACCAAATTCCACAATCGCCATTAAGAGCTTGACAATTAATGCAGCCATATGAGCACTAGAATGCTCAACCTTTCGACAAACTTTCACCCACCCATAATTGACTGACAAGCTGAGCTAAAATATCAACCCGGAATTTGAAGAGCTCTACTTTTTGACCATCAGGGCCGCAGGGTTTATTACATAGCCACCCTCTTCTTTAAACAAAATTATACTGATTCTTCGTTAATTCTTCATTCATTGGAGTCGACGAATACTCAGTTCAAACAAACCTTTCCCAATTAAACTCAATCGATAACATCGCCGCCCATCCACCATCACTCGCAGCTCGATCTTTCACTACTTCCGTTGACGTGGCGCGATTTCTTCTCAGACATAGGCGTAGCCAGCGGTCGGACGTGGCTAATAAGCGCTAAAATCGCTCTAATTGTAATTCGTCAATTAATAAGTTTGTAGAATAATAAAGTGTTTGGGAAACAATTTATTATTTATTTGACACATTGATGCTTAAAATAACTTTACAAATTTACAAATTTCTTTATATGATGCGACCACACTCTGGGCGCAACCTTCTATTTTCGGATCTGATTCCAAAAAGAAAGAATTTTGCAGAAAACATGGCGGCGGAAATTGGCACGCCATCATTAATCGAGTTGCTTTTGGAGTTGCTTTGTAGATTGATCGAGGGGCTCGTTTTATCGATGGGTAATGCCGTGCTCTCTTACCGACGCGCGGATGTGTTCATTGAGGTGGGAAAGGTGATTAAAGCAAATACTCGTGGAAGTGCTGCGGAAACGTATCTGCCACTTCTGTGCCTCGGGGCTAAGTTTGCTTTGATATTTCGAAGAGCTTCGAGTAGTGAATAACAGTTTTGTTGGGTTTTCATAACCTCCCTACATGACCCCAAGAACCTTGTCTCTTTTCTATGAATGATAATACAGGGTAAAGGCAGACTCATTCAATAGGTACACCTCCGTCTAGCTGGACTTGTTTTCTGATGTAGCTTCTTATACTCTGATGTTTCCTTCTTCCTAAAGTCTCATTAATAATCATCCCGCTGGTTATTTTAAAGGGTCGGTTTGGACTGTTACCACACTCCCTCTGCCCATTCTGTTCGAATGGTCTGAAAAACAGAACAAACACAATCCAATGATTGAGAGAGTTCCATTTTATTCAACCACTTCCAACTACATTACGCCCCTAAATAAATAACCCAATTTGTGTGCACCATTAGGAAGACAGTCTCGCCAAATCTGCAGTAATTTTCCTTCCAAATGTCTTCGCAGCTAGCGCAAAGTACTCGACGATGCGTTAGACAAAACCAGGTTAAATCTCATTAAATCCCTTCGTGATGTCCTCATAATTTTGTCCTTTCCCCTTATACACCTCTGCAGCGACTCCTCACAAACAAAACTGGAAAGAACTAGCACAAACATGCTGAAATTTCATTTCCATGCCAAGAAAGTGCCAGTTTCATATATCATTGTCGAGAATAGCGACACTCCTCCCCTATACTGTACAACTATATACGAGGCAGCTGCACAGCTTTGCAGCCGCCCCACTCAAGGTATAGGAAGTACACGTTCCATCATTTCGAAATAAAGAACATTTTGTTCGTCTTTGTCTTCGTCTTGCTCCAGCCAAGAGCCAAGAGAGCTTAGCCCCAGATAGGTAGACATAAACGAGTCGTTGAGCATTCCACACACAAGATATGAAAAAGCGGAACAAATGTTTTTGGCAAGATGATCTCGTATAATGTTCGACTTAGGCATGCGGACCTTTTTCTGTTTGCAAAAGTTCTAAGCCGCTTGGCAATGGCAAGCGGGGGCAACATTATATTAATGACGCATTTTCCGCCACATATTATCGTAGTCGGGATGGATTGCTTGGTGAGGTGGTGCGTTGATAAAACGACAAATCGCATGCATTAAGAGAGGCCCTGGCTAAAATGCCTGTTCCCTATATGTATTGGGTATAAAAAAAACAAATAATGCACTGTGTGTACTCGTATGAACAGGGATTATATTTCCACTGAGTAGCATATTAAAGTTAAGGAGCTCTTGACATTCTGCATAGAACAAGGCGCTCCCTTTGTGAATACTTCTCTTGAGGAATTTACTCTTTGAAATATCTAGTAGCTGGAAACTTTTCATCGCATTCCTTTCCACATTAGAATAGAGCGAAATGAGTCTTTTGCGATAAAAACCGCATTCGAGGCTAGACGGTCGGTATTATATTTCCGCCTCCACCTTCTTGTGCAGAATTCCGCACAAAAAGCCACCTTGTCACACATCGGCAACGTGTGCACTAAACGGCACTCCTTTTGCACACGTTTCGCCTTTATCGTAGGTATATCTGATGGCAGAGGGAGTTTCAGTTGTTATCTGAAAATCAGGCAATATTCACCAGGTGAAGTGGTTAACGTGCGGAATCGGAATCTTTCGGTGGAGCTTTCTTTCCTTTCTTTCTTTTAACCATCACCGTAGTGATAGCACGATTGCAGTCAAGTCGAGTGGTGTGGTACTTGTGCGTTGGGCTTTTAAATATTTCCAAAGTCTATAAGGCAACTCCTTAGACGGTCGTAGTTAACAAATCTGATGTAGTAGTTGATTCATTCTTGCAGTAGCTGCGCATGGTGTGGAGACAAAATCAAAATTTTACGTTTTTTGAGCTTCGTACTCAGCAGAGCAAAGTAAAGTATGTACTTGACCCTTCGAGGACTCACAGTAGTTGTTGCAATCGCGTGCTGAAAATCATACTTTACTTTGCTTTGCTGAGATCGAAGCTCAAAAAAACACGACTAATATTTAGATACGTACGGTCTAATGATGGCGGGATCGCACAAAAGACACAAACTTAACGGTGGACGACAGGATAGATCGAACACTGCTTACAATACCAGTCCAGATAAAAATTTACAGTGTTGCTGTTTTTTTTTTTTTGGGTTCTTTTGGATGAGGTGTGCTTGCTGCATTTTCACTCAAATAACTAAGCGAGAGGTCCCAGGCTCGATACTCGAAAAAACACCAGTTCCAAGGAATTTTTTTTCCATTGCGCCGCCTCTCGCGAACATCGGACAAATATCCGAAAGTATTACTGTCATGAAAGTTTTTCTAAATTAGCCGATTTGACTGTGCATAAAATTGTAGATCCCTTCTATTCGTCCCAAAAATGGAAAACTCACACATAACGAATGATTGTGAGAAGCTTGGCCTAGGGTCCTTAAGGTAGTCCACCAACTGCAGGTTATGCAGCGGCATCATTGTGCAACCGTAAGCTGAACTCATTTTTCCCGCACAATACTGCTGACTTCTCAAATATGAACAAAAATAATGCACTATTATTTCTCACAAATAAATGCAAAGTTTCAAACGAATCAACTGCATACTGTAAGAGTTGTGCGGCAGTATTGTGGCTAAGGTCCGAGAGTGTGGTAATTTTGTCGTTTTGAATTAAAAAGGATTAGTGGCGAGGATTTAAAAAAATAAGTGATTACATTTAGTTTTTAACTTATTGTTTTAAAAATAAGTGGTTAAGCTTAAAAAAACAAAGGAAACTATATTTTTCTTGAGGTTTGCAGTATTCGGACAGGATAGGGTTTACTAAGTGAGTCTGTCTGGGTACTGAAATGTTAAATTATCTAGTTTCAGTTTCTGGCAATTTTTGGTTTTCAGTTAATTATTTGACTTCAAACTGGCCATTTAAGGGGAAAAAGATTAATCTTTAAAACGAAAGATTATTCTGTGGTGTGCGGTTGTTTTTAATTGACGATCTCTTAATTCTGTTCCAAAAATCATTGAACATTCCAGTCGAAAACACCAATTTGTAACGATCGCCCCAAAAAAAACATGAATGTGAGCTTTTATGAAACGAAACCCTTTATCATCAGTACCTAGTTTAATGAACTTATTCGGCGATACACTAAAGTCCAGGCTAAATTTTTCGATCTCACAGTCTCCACAGAAAAGTTGAAAGGTTAAAATATTGAATGGTGACTAAAGCAGCTTCTGCCTCTGTCAAAAAAAAAAAAAAACTAGCAAGGTAAGGCCCAAAAGGTTACCCTTTAACATACGAGTTTACCTAGTTGCTACTGGCAACGAGAAAGAGACGCAATTCGTAACAATTATAACTCAGTGAGTTTTTGAACAATAAATCTGATTGAAAGGTAACAATACTGTATCGAATCGCATGAGTATTTGTGACTCTGCAGTCGATGTGGAAAGAAGGGAACATAATGTAGTTAACGAAAGACACAAAGTTAACGAAGCGAACGAGCTTGTTCTGCGAAAAAGCGAAATGAATCAATCGCAATATTGAGTTGAAGGCGGACGGTTTGAGAATAAAGACAGTGTTTTTTTATAATTTTTCCACTTTAAGTTTCTTGTGTTTTATTTATTCAAATGAGCTACGATACAAATACGGCAGAGACAAGAAAAAAATAATGAAACTTCACACATACCGAAATAAGGGTGTCCGGAGACCGAGTTCTGCTGTCCGGATACTTTTTTTTGAAATAATTTTTTACAAATTTTCCTAGGTAATGCAATATTTGGAAAACAAAATAAAAATGTAGATAGTATTATTAAGAAATGCATCCACTTTTATAAAGACCTAAACGTTTTGCGTCAAACTTCGAAAATCTGTGTCCGGATACTTGTGGCTTTTCCCTATTTGACATGCAACTGCTCTTACTCACCATTTCGAATACCGCTGTCTTTGCATGGACATAAATGCGTAGGCTGTCGGTTCAGCCCTGAATTCTTCCCTATGTCGAACCTCGAACGTATGCGGAAATAAAGTAGATAGATGGAAAGACCGATATTTCCTGCATTTGTGATATTTTATCTGCATTTCTTTTGATAGTAGGCAGTATTTTTCGAATATAGAACGCCTGCTTCATGTTCATCACATTGTCTGCCTGAGAAAATGCGAGAAAGTCCGTAAATAATGTATTACCAATCAAACACAAGTCCTTACGACGAGGTTCCTTTTCCTTTTTGACAAATGAGAACTGACGACTTTTTATGACATTTCTTTTCCATATCCGAAATACAACCTTGAAGAACCGGGTACAATCGACAGTTAAATTGAGCTGAATCAATTGTGAAGCACTGAGTTCTAAGAAAAATTCGAGATTTGAGAGCATCCTAGTTAAACTTATAGAGAGTAACGTTTTTGGACACAACTGAGTAGCAATTGACGTAAGAAATTTATTTTCCCTTACTGCCCACATGATGACAAAATTCAATAACGCTCGTAATGGAGATTTTACGGTCTTGAGATTTACAAGTGTATCTTCCACAGCTGAAGATACCTACCTAAGTAACCTTTTTTTTTCTTCCTCTCTGCTCACTTTAAGATGAAAACAAAATACAGAAACACTCGCTCAAAACAACATGATCGAGATATTTATTGAAGCAAGCACGTAGAGCAGAGTCGACATACGCTGCCGCCATAAGTCCCCCCCGTTAGGTCACACTCCGACTCCAGAATCTACCTCTCTATAATGGGCAAAAGAAAGTCGTTCATCCGTTATGACTATAAATTCGCATCGATTTCGATGTAAACCCATATCTTGCAGATGTTTTTTTTTTTTTCTGCAAAAAATACATTTTGTTTGTTTGTTGTGCGCATAATAAATAATAAAAGAAAAGTTCACTTGTTTTTGGGTAAACATTGTAGAACTAGAGAATGGATAGATGGCAGTAATCTTACGTTGTGTTCATACATCATAGGAGTACCTACCACTCATACTTGCTCACCTTAAGCGATGGAATTTCTGCACTGAATCCTTGGTAATTTTTCACGTTTTCCTTTTTGCGCCATCTGAGAAATAAGGTCAGTGAAATGCTGTGCTGTCTAACCGGTGGTAGGTGCTCCAAGCTGGATGACTTATTCGAAATGATATTCGTCTTACGGATGGATAACTTTGTCTTGGAATTAATGAGTTTTGTTTACACAAGCAGAATTCGCAACGAGAACAATAGACGACGGCGACGGCGATGGCGACTGTTGCTTGCCATTTTCTAAAGCGGAAAAAAAATTTATGAAAACAACACAAGAAAAAAGATGAGACATGAAAAAGTTACTGTACTGTGTGTCTGACAGGAGTATGCGGGAGAAAGTGGGATGGGTAGGTACTCCTAGGTAGATATAACGATTTCATGCCTGAATAATATTTATGGCAAATTGGTATTTTGTTTTATTTTTCATCTTGTCCTTGTTATCTGGAGATTTATTCTCAAGTTTTAGGGGTTTCTTTGGAATAAAAAGTAACAAAAATAATGATTTCGAGAGCAGGACACCGCCAGTGTCAGGCATAAACGGTTCAATCCTCAATGTTATGCTCTACTTGTTGCTGGATAAGGATATGGCATTGCGCCTTCAGACAAAATAATGGGTTAAGCCAGCACGAATGCTTGGGTTGGGTAGCTATTTGAAATGTTAACTGTTGGTTTTATTGATTTGATGGCAGCATCATTAGGGCTGTATTATATTTAAAAGTATCCGACTTTTTATGAGTTTGTGCGCACTTTCGCATTTGCTGCTTTGTATTTCTTAATGTGAATTAAGCCATAAAAGGCTGTTGTGTTGGTGGGTGCTGGACTGAAATCCATTAAATGCGATTTATTTGGGATAGCAAAAAAAAAATTAAGGGCTTAAGTAGAGGGTTAAGAGGGCTCTTTTGATTTAAGTGGTATATGCGCTCTCGCTAGAGCACTCCTACTGGAAGTGGGTCTTAAGGAAACTACTATTTAGTCGGTGAAGGGTTATATTTTTTGGGTTTTTTTCGTTTTTTTTTTAACGGACTTATGGGTATTATATTGTTTTTAGTTCATGTTTGAAGTAGGCTTGCCATTTACATGCATACACCTTTATTGCTCTTTTTTGTAAGTAGCTTTGGTAAATTTTCATGATTTCTGGCAGTTCAAAAGTATGGATTAGCCACCCATCGACGAACATTATTACGATTCCAATGTAAGCTAGAGTAAGATAAAGTTAGTTTTAAATTAGATTTAATCGTTTTTGTCTAGTATGTAAGTTTAAAGAAAGAAATCAATAAAAATGAATTTTAAAGTAAATTATTACGACTCCGCTTCGAAAGAAAACCAACGCTAAAGTTGGCTGAGATAATCCCCTGTCTTATTGGAGAAGAATGACTGTTCTTTGGAATTCGCATTAACGCCTGCCAAATACGAACTCTTTCTCTACACCATTCCCGGCTAGTAATATTTCCAAATACGAACTCTTTCTCTACACCATTCCCGGCTAGTAATATTTTCAAGGAAAGAAGGATGTCTCCGCTATACCTTTGTAGGTTCACAATTTTTCGTGTTCTCCTTGCATTTACGGATAAGTTATGTTGTAAAAATAAAATGAATAAATTCCTTTTGCTTAGATACAATTTCTAAGTCGTCATCGGTTTGGCCGAAGGCCGTCTATACAAGGCTGACATTTTAAACATTTAACATTTATAGCAATATATCTTGTACGGCTAAGAAAATACACATGCATATTGTTACATAATAGACATACGGGTCCCTAACGGTTGTTTGGTTTGCTAACCAACAGTACCTACCTCGTTTACTAGTCTTTTGACAATCAAGCCAACTGGTGAACCAGGTACAGTCGCGCGATCAGATCGAGTTCTTTCTCTAGCTTTGTCTTCATCTAAAGACGTCTAAAGACGAGGCAGAGAGAAAGAACCGCTAACCGATAGCCACCGATATCGCGTACGGTGTAAAGCGCAGCTAGTCAATCACGGGCATTCTTGGGTAAAACACCTTCGTTCAACTAAAAGTGTTAAATGCACAACAAATAATAATAAATAATAAACACATTTTTTGCTAAAGTCGTTTAGTTTTATTTAATCATAACTATATGACGCTGCCTTGTATTAAACATTTCGCCGCAAGTGCTTTTCACTTTCTCCTACCCATTGCAAGTACGTCACAATACAAGATTCCATACATTTTGGTGTCATGAGCTATTTAATTTTACGACAGAACCAATATTTTTCGTCGCCTTACAGCAGAGAACTTATGCATAGTGCAAAAATATAAATGACACCAGCAGGTGTAACTATACGCCGAAAACTTCGCAAGGCTAAGGAGACTAATGCGCCTATAGTTGTGCCAATTAACAGAGCCTTATTCCCGGTTGGGTAAGCTGGGTTTCCATTCATTAAGAATACCTTCCTCCGATCAAATCTTGTGAGAGAGATCAAGGTGGTGTATGGTCTCCAACAGTCAGCAGTTGAGCAGTCCGCATGTTTTTTTTTTTTTGTTTTATTTCCACGGCAAATCAGTGATCATCTTTCTCGTCTTGTTGTCTTCATAAATTGCGTTTTCTCACTTCATACGCTGTTTTATTTTCATCGAAAAAGCCTATATTTATCAACTCTATGTCTATACTTTTGCTCATACTTCATACAGCTCAAGAACAGCTCGGGTCATTTGCAGGTATTAACTCAAGAGTTTCTGGTGAACATGCGAAACACTGAATCTTTTTGCGGCCTCTTTTACACCAGCGCATAGTAATTCGACAGATCAAATTTAATGGGACTTAACATATATTCCTGCGGCACAGCAGCTGTTGCCTTATAAGGCATGCCACATGTGTAGTTCCCGTCATAATAAGTTTGAATTATCCATCGACAGAAATGGCTTTTTCAATTGTTCCCAAGCTTAGCAAACACACACTTGAATTCGTTCAAGACTCAGTATGGCTTAGGCTTTGCAAGAGCATTTAGTAAGTTCCAAGATCTGATCAAAGGCGTAATAAAACTTGGAACATGCCGTCACCATTTCCAAGTTAACTTTAATTCCAATAATGGTGCACACTTTTACTGAAAGGCACTGCATCTGTTTTTCAAAATTTTGTAAAAGAAAAGTTTGTCCCAAACCCTTCGATCTAGATCCAAAATTCTTTAAGTGGAAAAATGTTTCTTTTTATCGTAAAAGGAAGGTCTATCCAAAAGCCTTCTAAATTTTTTTTTTCGTGTTGTCTACGCCCCTCTCATCGCTCCCGGAGCATTCGTCTTACAGTAGTAACTGAAGCACACAAATGCTTTTGTTTTCCTATGCAGTTCACCTATGCTATACCTATATACCTAACGCCTAAGTCAACGTCAGAAGTTTCCATTCAAATAAACTCAATGTTATTTAAAAGTTTCTGATCGGTAAACTGAAATGAAACTAAGTATACATTTTAAGCTTCCCAAACACACATAATTACCGCCCACAAATTTATTTCAAACAAGTTCCTCGAAATGGGCATTCAAGTTCACTCGCCCTGTCCTCGCGAATATGCCTATACAAGAAGAAATGGCAACTTACGGCAACTTGCCCTCTACCCAAATTGGAGAAACTTTAACAAATTTGTCAGCACTTCATAGAAATAAATTTAAACTTGAGCTCAACCGGGTAGACACCGTGTCCCTGTCCATGTCGTCAAAAAGGACCTGTAGATCACTTTGTGCGTGGCGCTCGTCGCAGCTGAAGTGAGCACTTTGAAAAGTAAATCATCTCTTTCGAGCCGAGGCTGCCTTTACAAGTAGCATAAAGCAGCAGCTGACTGAGAGGAAAAACAAAAACCCGAAAGGGTTGATTGTCATAAAGTCCTCCGACGAAGCTTATTTTAAATTACATAAATGAATGGGTCGGCAATGAAAGGCGCGCACTCCAACATTAATGGCTGCTAGTTTCCCCCTTTAATTTTCCCTAGCTCTGAACCCGTAGCCGAACGAATTGAAAGGAACTTTCGGCTAAATGCAGGAGAAATAGGATTCCTTTCCATTACGTATATAATTTGGATTGCCAGTAACAGATCTTCTTCCATTATGATGATTCGGCAACAGCATGTCCATGCTGACAGAGTATCCAGTAATTGAAGCCGTTCGTGAGAATTTGGTCGAGTGTGTTATGATGGCGGATTGGTCCATGGGATATGCAAATTGGCACGAATAGAACAACGTGTCCTTGTTGACTTGCCACTTGTTTTCTGTTTGGAGTTTCATTTTTCTTCACCATCACTCTGCGTTTAACCACAGCACCGAACCGCCAACACGGGAATAGCATGTGAAGCGAAGGACTCTGGCAGAATGTGGGTCTGTTTCATTTCGTAGTCCGCTGCTGCAAGGACCTAGTGGACCAGGGAGAATTTCGAGGACGATTAGCCTGTGAAAACCGGGTGGAGCGCAACGAGGGTGGCGCGGCTAATTTTATTTTTCGCTAACAAAATTTATGTAGTGTAAACTTAATCCTATAAAATGTTATGGTATTTGTTGGATGGCTTAATTTACACAGGCGCACAGATTTTCAGAAAGCGTTATAGTTGGGTGGGTTCCACTTCCACGTTTTGCTTCCGTTTCTTTCGGAATTAATGTTGAGTTGTTCTGTGTTTTTATTTTTTTCTCTCGGTTTTTTTTTTATGTATTTGGCGGTTGTGTATCCCAGGACATTTATAGCTGGATGCTGTTCGCCACATTGACAATATTGGGGTGATTTTTTTATATTTTGTTTCATGGTTGCTCTGCCTTTTTGCTGTCGCAGGCGGCGAGGAAGACAAGGCGGCATGAATTTTTAGTCTTTTGTTTTTAATTGCAAATTGCTTTTTAAATCTGGAGAGCGTTTCAATGGGATTTACGGATAACAGCAAATGGGCACTTATTTGCTTGGATAAAATCTCAAACATCAGATTGACTATTTGAGGCTTTTGAGTGCAAATGTCAATCTGTGATGAACGCGTCAATGAGGTACCTAATTCAGTTGGTGGCCATCACAAAGGCCTGACATTGATACCTTGATGGTATGCAATGAAATAAACAGAAGAAAGAGACAATAAGACGTTCATTGCGGCATAAATAAGGGTTGGTTGCAGAAGAGTAAGTTAGGTCTTTGTCCGGAACAGATTTAAAAACTGCTGCTCGAAACTGACTACGGTTTTCACAGTTGCATCGCAAAATGACGCCTTTGTCAGCAAATAGGGCATAGATTTTCCCTGCTCAGAAGCAGAGACATAATCTTATATCGAAACAGAGGGTATATCACGAATGCATTGTAGGTTGCGTTGGAATAGACTTTCTCTACTATAAAGCTCAATTACGTACAACGTTTTTAAGACGTGAATCTTTCGTACAGAACTTTGGCTTTAAAACTTCTGCACTTCTGTACCGTTTAAACGCTTGACATCTTCCACACCTCGAACACTCAGTAATAATATTAAAATCAGCCAAGCTCAGTAGTCCATTAAGTGCCACTTATCGAATTGGGTGCACTTAAGTCCCCTGGCGAAAGCAACTCTATCAATCTCTGTCTAATCACGGGGAAAACCTATTTATTCCCCATCCTCTTTCAACAAAATAAAGCCATTACCTGATGAAATTGTAAAGCGCTCCCTGTCACATAAAAATATTCCGACCGAGGTACAGAGTATCCCTGTGCAAGTTACTCTATATACAGTAGTAGTAACGTTACCGTTCGCAGCAATAATCGTGTAGTATATTGATTTCCAGATCCTTTTCGTAGGAGTTGAATAGCTTTTACTGGGAGCATTCAAAATTATAATGAATACAACTATATGAGGGCGCGTGGTGCAACTTGAAAACCCGATGCGGTGTGGTGTTGGTTGGTGCGGTCTTAGAGATTTCACCGAGACTGTGTAGCGATGTGTAAACTTTTCACTCTCCTACCATGCTGTGTAGGGGTTTTTCTCTTTCGATCAACCCTGCGGTGAGGGTGTTTTCCAAGAAAAATAATTCTTTTCGAATGAGTTGCCAGATTTCCGCGAACCTGCAATACATGAAGGGAGACACCAATTGGGGAAGTCAAATATAAAAAGTTTTGTCTTCTGCAGAGGGATGATAAGGCGGGTAAAATTCGTGGAAAGGGAATTGCCTTTAGCATCGGTAGCTTTGGGTATTTATCTGCAAACATCTTTTACAACCAGTCTTAGAGCCCACACCAAAAATTATGAGAAACCCTTCCTGAAATACGATCTGCTGAAATACCAGCTTATATAAATATCTCTGTTTTTATACAGAGGAGAACCATAAAACAAACCCTATGTTTCAATGGCGATATTTTGCTTTGCAATTGCAAGAACAACGGTCAAATTTGGGCAGCAGTTTTCAGACCTATTCCGGACAAACACCATACAGTAGGAAAAAAGTAAGAAATTCATTGCATTTGGCATGGGTTGGAGTCAAAATTCGGAAAGTCTCAAAATAGTTTTTACAAAATTCTGCTTTCAAAATTCTGTCTTCAAAATAACGAAATGGTGATTTCCATACAACTATAAGGCAGACCGTCCAACAGACACAAATGAGCCACGTGCTGTTCAAAAATATGTGCAAAAATGAAATAACACTATTAAATGCAAAGCATTGCAGCTAGCAAAGGAGTGCAGCAATCTGTTGGTGAGACCCCTGAACAGTGAACATAGCCGGTACTCTCTTCCTTCGAAAAATGCTCAAAAACTTAATGTTGAAAAGACAAAAAAGCAACCAATGCACGGAAGGATATTGATTATGTTCTTGAAGGAAAATTGTTCACTTTGTGGGAGCATTTGGTGGAAGAGGACCATATAAGATCTTCTATAAAGCATTTGAACGAGAGTGAATGTTTGATGATGGACGGAACATTCAACATTGTGCCAACAATAATGCCACAGTTCCATTCATGGAAGAGTGGAACGGCAAATAGTTTCTCTCATTTTTAGTCGTTCTACGATTTTTTTTCTCAGAGTTGCCAACGATTATGGTATTCGCCTGGCACCAAAGCGAATGTTATTTGAGAAGGGAATTTCTTCCGCAGCAAAGTTGCACTTACCTTCGGTTGATCTAAAAGGCTTTCTTTTACATTTCGGACAGATAATAGTTCGAGAAGGGTGCAAAAAGAGCTGTAAGGATAGATACATATATATTTACACACTTATGTGACTATATTTGAGTCTCTTTTTTTGTTTACTAAGGAGGTATGGCAACTCTGAAGATTAAAAATGATTAAAAGCCGACACGTACCTATACGTAATACTATAGAATTGTAGACGATGCAAGCGTGTTGAAGTTGGCTGCATTGTTTGAGGAAAAATGTGTTAGAGGCATCTGTAAGTATCCTCCTTTTGGGCGACTTGTGACAGTAAGAAACATTTTCCATAACGCAAAACAACTTGGAGGATTGGCATCGTCGATTAAATTACTTTAAAAAGTAATAAGAGACATAGGAAAAGAGATGAACGCTGTCAAAGCTCAAGTAGATCGTGCGAAAAATGGGGAGAAATTGAAAAAGAAAAGGAAAATTATTAAAAAAAAAACATGCAAATAAAAATAATTCTAAAAAGAGAGTAGATCTTAGCCATGTTGATTTTCTCAAGGGATATCAACAAATATAGCTCTCTATAACCTTATTTAGTTTCTTAATTTTTCGTTAATTTAAAATGTGAAATAAGTTGTTTCCTTTGGTTTTTATTTTGTAATTTAGCTACCCGTCATTATTATCCTGAAACATGAAAAACATAATATTATTATTATAATTTGTTGGCGAAGTAAAAAAAAAAACTTTTTCTTTTACATTCGTTAGTTAAAACAAAAAATAACAGAAAAAGCAGAATTTTTTAATTTCAAATTGAAAAGCAGAACTAAAAAAAGCTGATTTTCGTAAAGTAGAATTTTTGTGTGGGAAGAACAGAGTTTCGCAAAGCAGAATCTGAACCCGCTGCCTAAAAATTCTATCCATTATAATTCCAACAGTGGTGTCGCTCTCATTTACTACTAATTTTCCAAAATTCAGCATGTTTTATTTGTAAGTTATTCTCGCATTCAGCATGACTTTATAAATTTATTTTGTGAAGAGGTTTGAAGTGGTTTGGCCGCCGAGTCGACACATTTTAATGCCTGCGCTGTCAGTCTGCTAAAAATCTTTTAGTTTTTTGGTTTTCAGGAACACAACTGCAAATAGTATGGAATTATATAAAATGTTTTACAACAGTGGCCCAAGAACTTTTTCCTGTTATACGCAGTCACTCTAGATAGGCACCAACCCCCGGACCGGACCCTTACGATATCCAAAGTGGTAATATTTCATATTCTATATTTATTTAAACAAAACTAGTTTCAGAGTGGTATAACGATGGTCAGTGGTCAGAGTTGTTCTATCGTGTTTCTGATATTATTTTAACTGTGTTCCCAAGAAATCACGTGACCGTATTTTAGAGGCTTCTTTAAATTACAAATGTTCCATTGCTTACTGTGTCACTGTGTCTGTACAGGATTTTTTCCACAAGTTGCATATATATTAAGAAGGTAGGAAGGTTTGGCGGAAATAAAATTTATGATTGCTTTGGTGAGCAACACAAAAATGTAGCTACTCCCTACCAATCTTCCTGCATCTTACATCCATATATTTAGTTATACGTGGTAACCCTGTACCAAAATGGGAACAATGAGCTCGCTCCAGCATTGCCCTCGGCAACACTCAATTATTCGACGCTTGAAACGCTATACCTTATAGCTTATACATTCAATGTCCCTCCACGATGTATACATAATATGTACGTACAAGTTAAAGTACACATCGAGGTCGAATGGAAAGTTCTAAGGGCAACTTCGCAGGTACTCCACCTCAACGACGATTTTCCCATCTCTCCCAACTATGCATGTGGCACTTCATCTGATGATGGTCATAATATGAAATGCAGCGCAGTAGTGCGAATTAAAAGCTAAAACTCAGAAAGCCATTATAATAATCTTTTGATGGTTGAAGTCCACCTAAAACTAACGTTTGTTTTCATATGCGATTATACGAGTGCATCATGCGTGCGATGTTGATACAGTATATGTATATGCGACAAGGACTACTGGTAATGGCAGTTCGACAAAATCCACAACCCTGTGGAAAGTCCTAACCAAAATGGTGTTTTGGTCGGCTCGCAGGGAATGTGCGGTCGAACAAGACTTAAAATAAAACCTCGCCTCTCTACTCAAACATAATCCTTGAGATTATAAAATTTGCCAACCATACAACAACCGACAGCAAAATGCTTTTTCATATTTTTCAGTTGGTGTTTTAATAGCAATTTATATTTTTTATATCAACGCCTGTTTGTGTATAGATGATAGTGCGTTTGGGGTTCGGGTTTATTTTGAAATTATTATTTATGTCCGAAAAACGGGCCAACCACTGAAGCACTACCTCGTAATCGTAACGATAAGCTATAAAGCAGGTCTGAATAGAGCTTTTAATCTGGGGTTGTATAAGATTTTATGTATGCGAAATGTGAATACAAGCTGTAGTTCCGTTTTAAAGCGTCATAAACGTCCTTAAACGCAAAGAGTACCCGGGTAAATTTGAGTTTATATATAAATATCCAATTTGGGTACAGCTCTTTATGGTCTGCTGTCACGCATCTATTCGTAAATATTATCAAACATATTCCTAGAGGAATTGGTGGATCAGGTCAGGGATGTCATATAAAATGATGCTACCATTTAGACAGCTTGAACATTTGAAATCTGAAAAATTAACACAGAGAGCTATATTATGAAGAAAAGTAAATACGGTCGTTACATGTGAACACTGGATGTAAACGTGGCAAAGTGGCAAACGGACTTTGCGGTTTACTCTTCAACTTCAACTTCAACTTGGACCACCCGTCCAAGAGCCGATGCCTTCAATAATATGGCGCATCAATTATTTTCTATCCCTATCCCCCATCCTAAGTAAGAAGGCACCAAAAGCTTCGATCGACGAGGGCTGCGGTTAATCCGGCCAATGTGGAAATGATGGCTTCCCATACGTTTTTATGAGCATAAGCTCTTTCTTTTTACGCATATGCTACCTGTAGTTGATGATGTCTTTACTTTTTATAGCAAAGCCTTTCGGTCTCCATCCAAGTGCTATAGAGTTTCTGACCGGCAGGAGAAGTTTTTGGTGTCAAGGCCCTGGGAAGCTTTAAACTATCGGACTTGAAGGTGTTTTTCCTCATATCTATATGTGAAAACTGTGCCCTAAGTTGGGTTAGACAGAGCCTTGAGGTACTCCTCCTTGAACTGTTGGACTTGAAAGTGGTTTCCCTCATATCTATGTGAAAATTGTGCCTTAAGTTGGGTTAGACAAAGGTTTGAGGCACTCCTCCTTAAACTATCGGACTTGAAGGTGTTTTTCCTCATATCTATGTGAAAACTGTGCCTTAAGTTGGGTAAGACAGAGCCTGGAGATACTTATATCAAAATATTCATTTAAGAAGACTCGTCTGTGATGTCAGGTCGCTTTCCTAGAAGTAGTTATTTTCTATCTGCAGGAGGTAATGTGTGCGATAAATGGTATTGACCTCAAAAACTACTGGGAATATTGTGATTTACTCATGATACCGGACTTGCTGATGATTCCTAGTAGATCTTTGAGTGGGCTGTCTGATATGTCCTCTGCCTGAAGGTGGGGTCTATCTAGATGGTGTTGACCAGCAACTGTGGATCTCTTAAGTACTTACTTTCTTGGATGTCTCAAATCATTTTACCCACATCCTTTCCGAGGACATAATGTGCAATCACCCCAAACTATACCCATACTCCGTGCAAAGTGGAAGCTGGAAGCATACTTTGTGTAAAGCAATCAAGACAATCATAAAAAGCTAAGACCCTCAAAGTGCTATCGGTCAGTTTTGAACATTTCCAAGCAAGCTTCCACTATTTTTAACAATTTCCCGCTCACCTGGAAACAAGATGTCCCCTGCCTGTCCATCTATTTTACGGCATGCAATCAAAGAACTGCCAGTCCGTCGGCAGCTCAGCTCATTCAATTTTATTGTGTTGCTGGGCACTCTCTTTAACTGTTCCCAAAGCTAAAGCAAAAAAGCAAAATGAGATAAATAAAAGCACTTCGAATTATTACCTGGGACTGTGGCATAGCCCGCTCCCCTAAGGCTGTGCGTCTCAAATGTCCGCATAATACAAATTTCATTCCTCTTCACTTTGCCGGTCTAGTGATACCGTGATACCCACCTCTAAGTTCACCTGTGTGCTTGTGTGTGTATACCTGAAAATTATGAGTTTTTCAACGTTTATTATTATTATCATCCGTCCCAATTCAATGGGCGCTTCGTAAGCATCATCACAATCTCCATTTGCGGCACAAGTGGTTTACTTTAATATCCCGTACTCCTCTATTCCAATTCAATTCCATAGATTATGCATAATTTATTACACAGTCAATAAAAATGATGTAGCCGCAGCAGGGCCCTTAATACTGATACAACAGCACACAGCGCAGAGTCTATATTTATATCCGTTGGCATTAATACAAGGGATGCGGTTCACACTACACAACCGCGTATTCGCATATCGTATACGTATCTTCCTATACCTATTTATATTCACGTATCATTGAGATTTCAGATTCGCATACACTTTGGGTTATTTGATTTTTTTTAAGGAGAGATTTCTAAGCCGACACGGAAATTGAAATCGATATGAGCGCGCTGAAAAGAGGACGGCTGTGAATTTTAATTAACTTTGTGAAGTACGTTTACCCAAACCCATTTGAGGATTAAGCATTCCGCGGCGGAAAGTGGGCTCAGATTTGAATTTATAATTTGTTTGTGCCATTATCTTCTGGATGCAAGTGATAATGTAGAGGAGTGGACATTAATTATATAAATTAAATAACAGTTACAGCACAGGTGCCTATCTCTTTTTAAGTAGGTAGTCGGTTCACATTTAGACCGAAGAATCAAAAACCAACTACGGAGTAGGTGAAGGTTTTGTCTCAAAAAAAAGACTGATAGATATCCGCTAAAGTTATATCCTCATCTTTTCGGACATCTATCTAGATCTTGGAATCCCTTTAAAAAAATTCGGAAGAAGCTATAGACTGACGTTCGGCTCTTTTCGAATTACAGTTGAGCAGTGCTCATGAACTTGTCAGACTCGAGACGATATGTGTATGGAAACTTAAATCAAAGCTAATTTTAGGTTGACAAGAGACATTTAGTGTTCAGAATCATCGGCGCATGTTAAATAAGTAAATGACGCAAAAGGTCCGTAGGGGCCCTGGGCCTAGCTTCTCATAACCGTTCGTTTTGTGTTGGTTACCATTTTATATATAGCGAGTGCCATAACTGGACACCGTCTGATAGGGAGAACACTCAACGTAACTCGGTATACTTTCAAACGGTTTTTGTAGGAGTTTCGCTGGCGTCTTTCTGAAAAGAAAACTACACTTGGAACCTTCGGGCCTCGAATCTACGCAATCTCAATTAAAGGGTGATTTTTTAAGAGGTTTAGAACTTTTTTTAAAAAAAAAACACAAAAAATTCGAAAAAATGAATGAAATATTTATTTGAATCGATAGTTTGAACCTTGCAATTTAATGTTTAAAGATAATTTCATGCAAATGTTGACCGCGGCTGCGTCTCAGGTAGCCCATCCGCTGAGTCCAATTTTGGCATACTCTTTCACACATATCGGCCGGTATCTCACGAATGAATGCATGGATGTTGGCTTCCAGTGCGTCAATCGAAGCGGGCTTGTCCCTATACACATTAGCCTTGGCATACCCCCACAAAAAATAATCTAATGGTGTCAAATCGCACGATCTAGGCGGCCAATTGACCGGCCCGAAACGTGAAATTAACTGTTCACCAAACTCGCCTCGCAATTGCGCCATTGTTTCGCGTGCTGTGTGGCATGTGGCACCGTCTTGTTGAAACCGCATATCATGCAAGTCAAGAACTTCCATTTCGGGCAAAAAAAAGTTTGTTATCATCGCTCGGTAGCGTTCACCATTGACAGTAACGCTGCGATTCGCATCATCTTTGAAGAAATATGGCCCAATAATGCCGCCGGCCCATAAACCGCACCAAACAGTGGCTTTTTCGGGATGCATTGGTAGCTGTTGCAATGCTTCTGGCTGATCTTCACTCCAAATGCGGCAATTTTGCTTATTTACGTACCCATTCAACCAAAAATGAGCCTCATCGCTGAACACAATTTTTCGATAAAAAAGCGGATCCTCGGCCAGCTTTCCAAGAGCCCATTCACCAAAAATTCGGCGTTGTGGTAGGTCGGCTGGCTTTAGTTCTTGCACCAGCTGTATCTTAAAAGGCTTTACGCCCAAATCCTTCCGCAAAATTTTCCACGTAGTGCTGTAACAAAGGCCTAACTGCTGGGAACGGCGCCGAATCGACATTTCGCGGTCTTCTGTCACACTAGCTGATACGGCCGCAATATTTTCTTCACTACGCACAGTACGTAAACGTGTTGGAGGTTTAATGTCCAACAAAGTAAATTTTGTGCGAAATTTGGTCACAATCTTCCGAATAGACTGCTCAGAAGGTCGAGAATGCTGATCATAAAATGGAAGCAGCGCGCGATGAACATTTCGAACCGAGCACGAATTTTGATAGTAAAATTCAATAATTTGCAAGCGTTGTTCATTTGTAAGACGATCCATGGTTAAATTGCAAACCAAACTGAAGCTGTTTGACAGTGACACAAGGTACTAAACACACGTCAGCTGTCAAAACCAGTGTTGCCAAAAGCAAACCAGCTAAAAAATCACCCTTTATAACAACATTAGGAGTTTCTTACTCTTCTGTAGAAGATTATATTGGTTTTACGAGTAGGCATGGAGAAACATAAATATGATACAGATGGTATAACAAGATGCCTATTTTTGGCCTCCGTGTGCTGGCCTTAGCTGGCAGTATTTTTGGCCCCACACATTCGGAAAGAACTTTTTACATCGAAATCAAGTCTGACTTGATTTGAGTTTAGTGAATAAATAGCATGTGGAACTTATGGCTTCACCTTAACCGCTTTCTTTGTAAGCAGTTTGCGATTTGACTATAAACTAGTTCATAGCTCTCCTAGGTCGGAGATATGGGTAGATTTTGTGCTTATTTTTGAGCATTCAGCTGTTATTATACGACTTGAAGATCCCCTCATCTAATTATTAGCCGCCGCAACAAATCCAGTGCCCTTACTAGGTTTCACCAGGAGCTGAAATGAAATCCTCTCCAGCTTTCTAAATTTGTCTATCTCTGAACATTACCTATTATGTCGATGTTACAACAACTTCTTTCGCCTATAGATCATAGGCAACACTTCTGCTCGGTTGAGATATTGGTCTATTCACGGATTAACTTTTGGCAATGAAACAGTCTTTTGAACCCAATTACATACTCACTATCTTAAGGTGGTTGTGTGTGAGTTGAAACTCGTAAGATTTAGGTCCAGAAGAACCTTTTTTTCTGTTTGACATTATCGTAACTAGTAATATTTTTGTCAGCGCTAAGACCTGCTTATAGAACAGTTTACACAATACAAAGGCATCCTACCCGACGTAGCCACCTTTATGTCTAACTCGTAGCAGTTTTCTTTTAAAGACGAGATGTCGGAGGCTACAAGCATAAAGTAGCCTTTTGCGGTCACCCTTCGTCTAACCGGGGACAATTCGTCGGCCAGTCACCTCCACTTGACCAACCAAGCCCCTTATGGGGCTGTCCAGATGTTATAGGCGAGGGTAAGAGGCAACAATTCAGACAAAGTGTGACCGGTCTAGAGTTGGCTGGTCAGGGTCTCCTTCCCTTCGCCTCACTCATGTCTAATAACAATAGACCTACAAGTCTTGGCGTAACCGCACCTGGCATAAAACCTCTCATAAGATGCACAATTGCTTTTCACACTATTGGTTCATGGTAACATTTTTGTAAGTAAAACTTTCTCTTTATGTGGTATTCGATTGGGCGCTCTCAGAGCACTTTTTTTTGCTTTCAGAGCAAATTTACCAATACAAGAGCATGTGAGTTTGACAACTGTTGGAGTTTGTTTAGGTTTTCATGAATTTTTTCTACAGCAAAGAAAGGCATTGCATCGGGTGAATCTGTTCTTGTAAATTATTTATGTACAAATATATAGAAATCAAACGGGACGGAAATTTCGAATGTTTTAATATAAAATCTAACCAGTGAATGGAAATCGTTTAGAAAAGGACTACACATATTCAAATCGCACGAATATCAACACAAAAAAGAGCAAGTGACGTTTAATGTTCGAGTAGGCACATAAAATCTGAAATCTGAGAGCAAATCTGAAGAAGCCCAATCGAATTCCACATTAGTGGCTCACCCGCATTTACTTGCCTGTGTGGAACTGTTGCATTTTCTAAACGTGATCCTTCCCAGAGTGTCCGAAAATGAACGCAAGATTTAAATTTGTCGGCCCAAAAACATTTTCCAAACCCACTACCTATAGTTTGTGAGTTTAAACTTTTTTTTTTAGATATAGTCAGGTAGGAGATCGTCACACGCGTCGCCTGTACCAGCACTTTGTGTTCGTGCCCACTTTAAATACCTAGGAAAATACGATTGAAAAAGTCTTAATGGTTTCATTTTAGGAACCACAGACGCGTTTTAGGTTCTACTTTGATTTCTGAGCTGAGCTCCTATATCAAATTTTATCCACAAGAACAAACCCCACAAACCACCATCTTTAAAAATTGAGTGTAAAATCTAATTTCTACATTTTTTCTAATGAAACCAGAGTATCCTTTTCATTTAATTGAGCTTGTTTTCGAAACTGTTGGCGGGACTCCTTCTTTGTCTTTGTCTTTGTCTCCTGCAACTTCTTCTTCATCAGCTACAAGTTTTTCACACGAATAAAATTCGGATAACGAATGTGGCAGGTTGTACGTGCATTTTTTCACCATCCTCTCTGTCTCTGTCGCTGATGAATAAAATGGCGCAAAAAGAAAATGTTTGCCTTTGGAGAATGCGGAACAATGGAATTATATCCGCAGTTGGGAAAAACTGAGATGACAAACTTTCAGACACGTAATTCCTTGGCACATTTAATTGAAATCCAAGAACATGTATATATATACAATGTTAGAGTTGAAATATGGTTTTTGCTAGTGATGCTTAATTTAGACGTGTGTCTGGATTACAATTTTGGTCTGCCGTTATGTAGATATGTGTGACAATATAAATAAATGGAAAGGGATGAAGTTGAAGTTGAAGGTGGAACGGGTATAGGTATACCGCTGTCACATGAAGTTTGATAGTGTGGCTGTAGTTCGTTGAAATGCCAGTTGTGGTTTTTATGAATGTGAATCAAATTGAGTCCGACAGAGCCCAAGCAGGTCATGGTTACCTACCTGAATATTTAAGAAATTACAAGTAACTTTGGCTCGAAAGCGATGTGGTGTTTGTACACTTGAAATGCTAATCATATTTCTATGCTGCTTTTTCCAATATGTGTCTAAACATTTTCTTAATATTTTGTATTTGCAGGTAAGGATGTAATAACGATATGTGTATTTATACAATCTAATTGAAGGACTTTGGTAACGTGAATATTTAAGGTATCTATAAGAAAATTGCTATAGACACCCTTTTGGGAGTAATAGGAGTTACGGACCATTCACATGAGCAAAAACTGCGAATAGGTGAATTGCGAACAAATCAATTTAGCTGTATTTATGAATTGAAATTAGCTTTTTGATTTACTTCAAAGGCATTAAACATATTTAATTAATCTAACATCTAATGTACAAAAAACTGCGTTTCAATGGATTTAAATAGCTAAATTTAAAATTACAACAATTCTTGCACCGAACTGTCACATTTCATTCCACAAAACCGCGAATTTAAAATTCGTTCGAACTTAACCCGTGACAATGAAACTTGTTCGCGGGTTCCTGCGACTAAAAAAAGTTTTCATGTGAATGAAATATCAGAAACATCGAATATTCGCTTGTTCGCAGTTCGAAATTCGGAACTTTTTCTTCTCCCCATTTATATTTATTACTAGCTGACCCAGCGAACTTCGTTCCACCCAAATTCATTAATGTACCTAATAAAAATAATAATTCTGAGCATGCAGAATGCACGTGCTGCTTTATGAAATAAATGAAGTACATATTATAGCAATATCGATGGGTTTGCTCACACGTGAGCACGCCATATACAGTTGACCATTTGAGAAACATGGGAATTGAATTGATGCCACAAATATCCAGCGATTGTCCTTGCAACTATTTGTCATAGTGAAAGCGAGGCACACGGAAAATTTAAGACGCTCAAGTACGAATGGCAAATCGTTCTGAATAAGGGGATTCCGCTGAATGAAAATGTTGGCATTTGAATTTTCCCCTCAAAATCGTTTGCTGCATGACATTCGATTTGAGATTCTTCACAATCAAATCAAATGCGTTCCGTTGCAAACTTTCGGAGCATTTAGGTTGCGCAACAAAATTATAACTGAGCCGACTTTCAATTTCATCCTATCTTTTAAATACAGCAATACGAATAAAACAAAGAAAGAATCATGAAAATTGGCCCAGTGGATATCGAGTTATAATTATATTATATTTATGTAGATACATATGTGGAATAGATAATGGAAAGGGTTTTTCAATAAGAGCGCTACAAACGTTTTTTTAAATAAAACAAAAACGGTTTTGGATATCAATGAAATTCTTTATTCCTGTGAAAGTACGTTCGATGCCATTATGTATGGAACTCGATTTCTTTTGCATGGCCACCACGGGCACGCTTGCAGAAGTCCAGACGCTGAACTCAATTTTCGATGGTTTTCAAGCATATATCGGCCGATACTGCTGCAATTTCACGTAGTTCATCAATCGTCGCTGGCTTGTTGGCATAGACCATATGACTTGACGTAGCCCCACAGGAAAAAGTCTAACGGCGTCAAATCGCACGACCGAGGCGGCCAAGCGACTGGACCATTTCGTGAGATAACACGTTTTCCAAACTTGGTTTCCAATAAATTGATTGTGTGGCTTGTGGCGCCGTCCTGTTGGAACCACATGTCTTCCAAGTCCATATCATCCAATTGGGTTATCATTGATCATCACGGAAGAAGTCCGGCCCAATGACGCCGCCGGCCCATAAACCACACCAAACCCTAATTTTATCGGGATGCAATGATGACTCATGGAGGACGTGTGGATTTCTGCCTGACCTGACGAAGCCATTCAGCCAGAAATGATGACGACCATAAATTGGACGTAGCGCTCTTAACGTATCGCACGCAGTTTTCACAAATCACTAACTTACCTCTGAAATAGCCAAAATACAGAAAGCAAACGAACGAAAAGGGTGCAATTGAAATTTTGAATACAACTGGAAAAACAGAACAAAACACTTAACGATCTAACAAAACAATAATAATAATAGTAAATTTAAAAATTTTATTTAAAATTAATTTGACTTTCTTTCAAATGTTGTTTTATTTTTCTTTCTTGATTTACAAAAGGGTACAACTTCTGTATCAGTACACATTAGTTAATTCATTGCCCCCCCTCCTCCGTGACCACACAGCCCAAATTATCAAATCACAAAGAACATATACTATGCTATCAAATGGAATGACCGCCTACAGCGCCACCTGTTGAGAATTTTTCAATTTTTCTTTTTTCCTAAACCTTCGCGAAGTAATTACGAACAAATCCGCAGAAGGAAGTATCCAATTTGGTCCAGTCGTTTTCGAGTTTTAAGCATCCGAACAAACCAAGATCCATTTTTATATAAGATATATAGATTATTATGTGAAAGGGGTTGTTGTACTGCGACCTTTTGGTCTATTGTACCTCATGCTTACGCCTCAGAGAGGTCTATTCCCTCCAAAAATAGTTTCCCTCACCCCTTTCGGAATCATTGTAGAGTTCTTGTACTCTTCTTTCTCCTTGGCGGAAGAAATCCGTCCTATAGCACTCTCTCCATCCCAGTTTCCTAAAGAAAGCTGGCAACAGTGAAAGTATTTCCTCATCAGATAGTTGGTAGGTACTTGCCCAAGTATTTCACATGATCCCAGAAAGTGTTCTGGAATTTCACTGGACTCATCGCAGAATCTGCAGAGACCTTCTTCACATATACCCAGTTTTCTAAGGTTTTCCTTGAGCCTACAGTGCCCCGTTAGGAAGCTCGTAAGGATATACGGAGGTTATTTTTGCTCGTGCCGATATGCAAGCTGGGAATCTATTCGGGCTGAGGGTTATTTTGTTTCTACTACCAAGTTCATTGATTTTTTGTAGGAATTCCCATACAAGTTTAGATTTAATGTCTGACATTTAAGCTATATGATAGTTTACTCTGTTTTTGTCGAGGTAGATTTGGTCACATCTGTCTATGGCATAGGTTTCAGCCTGGAAGATGCTGGTAGTTTTGCCCATTGGTTCAGAATAATTGGTTCCTGGCCCAAATACTCCCGCTCCAGTTTCCTCATCAGTTCTCGACCCATCTGTGTACCACTTTGTTGTGTGATTGCTCAGTCTTCTTATTGCTGAGCTTAGTAACAAAGTTCTTTTGGTAATCAAATCTTTTAATGATGTCGTCTCTAGGAAAGGCCAATAATGGTTGTTTTTTGAGTAGTACGTCCATCTGTCTCAGTATGATGGACTTTCCTCTTCCTTTTCCTTCCTTGGCTTCTTCTCCCTAAGTGGTACAACATTTTGGCCTGAATTAGGGCCCAACAAGTTTCTTCATTCATCTCAATCTTTCGGTCACTACATAAACTTTCGCAGTACAAGTTCGGTTTAAGGTTGTCTGATTTAAGCGCTGTATTTACAAAGAAAAGCTCTTCCTCTACTGCAACCACACGTTGATTATATTATAACAATGAACAATGAACAAGAGGATTTTAACTACGAATTATTTTCTATACAAAAATATATATATAAATTTAATTCGATTTAAAAATTGAAAATACTAAATATGTTCTATGCATATAAATTTGTTGTAAAGTTTTTATTAAAAATGGAATACGTTCCTTTTTTCAATCAGAAAGGCAATGAATGTATGAAAGCCCTTTTGACTAAGTATACATGATGGAAGAAATGAATTTCATTTTATCTCCGAGGTTATAGGACATGCTTTTAGTTTGAAGTTTGCAATTAGAAGACGTATGCGGTGGCCAAACTCGGGAAGCTATTTTGCAAGTAGGTATCCAACACACTACTTACAAAAAGCGCTGGAACTTTGCTGTCAGAGATCCATCTTGAAAGCCCAGGTAACAAAGTTCCGCTGTAAAAAAATGTCCTCGTCTGCATTCAATCGAACGCAACTTTTCATCTGGAGAGGGTCCATGCTTCTGCAACGTCTCCTTGGTTCTTATTGATAGGGCTCTATTCCTCAATTGTTTATTCAGCCCAAAGAAACAGCGATTAGCAAGAGTTAGTCTGCGTTTGATTTCAGCGCTGATGTTGTTATTAAAGCTGGCGGGTAACTTGTAACCTTGTAAAGCAGGCCTTTCTACAGATGACCAATTTGTTTCTATATTTTGTGGAAGGGTTTGGTCTTTTGTAGACATAATCGCATAAAATCAGCTTCAAAACTACCTTAACTACTTTCCGTCGGTAATCTGATTTTAGTATGAGGTCTGATCTGTCGGGTCAGTATTGCCCTCAAACTTTGGAGGATTGCATTGGCACACCACTTCTTCCCTTTTGGAAAGGGAGTGGACATGTTTGATTACTACGTGAGCAGAAGCGGAAATGCATGCCCACGTATGAATCTCGGTCGTGCTTGGATCTACATCGGTGCAGAGTAGTTACTTCGGTACCCAAAGCTTCGAACAGTGGGACTAGATTCTACCAAGTTCGAAATAGTAACTACAATAAGATACTGCTCTCCATGCATACACATTTTCATCAGTATTAGTGACATTACTTACAGAAAGGAAGTGTGTCTCTTACGGTGCAGTGAAAAATGACCGGTTTTATGGTCCGGACAGTTTATTCATCTGTCTCGATTTACCACTCATTTAACGGTCAACTTGCAAGACTGATGCATGAGCTTGATGTGTTGACATGTTTATTGATTATGTAAAAATTCACAGAACAAGTGTATTACGGAACAATGGCTGTTGCGGTTAGATGGCTCCTTTATCAATTGTATTATTTATAACCTCTAAAGGGTTGTCCCCTTTCGACGGGTCTATTGGACTGAAATGAATGTCTCCTTAAATATGTGCCCAGCTATTTTTGGTTTCTTCTATCGCTGTATAAAATTGTGCACGTCGCAATAGTGACCCTTTAGCCTCGAAAAAATTTAATTTTGGTGAATACCAAAACACCGAGTTATGAAAATGCTTCAGAAAAAAGGGGTAAAGTTGCCCGGACATCTCCTACCCTTTGTTCTTCACAGCGAGCTTCGTAGACCCCTAAACGAGTCACTCGACTCTAAAGACAGATAGGAACACTTATAGTCAGTCGCTCTTTGCACTCGGAGTTTTCCTTTGAACAAAATTAAGAGGTTCGTTGACTTGCTAATACCATCATCACAATTCACTTTTTCCGAAACCCTAAATAAAGTTTTCATTTATATCATCCAAAGTGACAGCTTTTGAATATTAATTATTCGTAACCTCTTCCGTTTTCTTTGAGCGAAAATATGAAATTAATTTTCAAACGCCATCTCGAATTTAATATTTTTGCTTTCCTCCTCGGCTCGGTCATGCAAATTCTCAAAATTTTAAAGTCAAATTCAAGGACGAACCGAATACATCATCTGCAGGGAAAACCAACTGCTGTCATCCAAACGCAACCGCTGTATACATATATAAACTCGTAGCCACGCTCCGAACCAAAAGAATCCGCATCGCAATAATATCCAGCCGACCAGAACAGGATGACGGCCACAGAACAGTTTTGATCTGAAAATCGTTTCGCTATAGTCGGAATACATATAAAATTCATATACGTACCTATACATTTAGACGGGGACAACAAAACGGCAGAAAAAAAGTCATCCCAGCCTCCGAGAATTGAATCTTTTCCATATCTAGCAGCACCGTGTCGTCCTTTGATGCGCACACCGGAAACAAAAATCACGTTTGCATCGTAAATCGCGTGAACATCTTTTTGCCTTTCTGTGGATGCCAAAAAATTGTACGAAAAAAAACAACAACAAAAGGAAACCAAACTGTAAGGATATTCCAACGGTCGGAATGCCAGACGGCATTCCTTTGACCAGTTCCACTGTGGCATGGAAAATACTTTTATTCGAAATCACGATAGATACCTACTACAATGGGCGCTGCCAAGAAAGGATGCAAAAAGAGCGCGGCATACGGACGGACAGGACCATGACGATATGGCAGTGCAGTGTTCGGATTAGCAAAGGTTAAAAGCAGCATTCCTACGAGGGTAATGCATTCACATTTATTTATCACTTTTGTTCGGCAGACTTTCTGGTCTGCTGCTACTGATGTTTACGGGCAATTACTGCCCGCAATACAAAGAGTGGGGGAGTGAGAGAGAGACAGATACTCGTAGTTCGTAAGCAGCAAATGGGTGATGCAAATAATATTTATTCATACACACTCAACGGTGCACTGCCATCTGCCAATGCATTCGAAGGGCAGAAAAGTCTTAAAGTCCTGAAGTAGTCAGTGTAAGGAGCTGCCATGAGAGTACATTTGAATGTTGTATAAATTGTCCTTTACTGCGGATGGGCTCGAAGAGTTCTTCGGTCTCAAAATCAGAATTTAGGCACTAAATGAGTAGAATTGTGAGCACCTAGGATAAAGCAGATGACATTCATAATGGTTTTATTTGCATTGTTTTTGTATACGCAGCGGATACTCCTTTCTCGCTGCAAAACACTTTCGCAGTTGTCGAAAAAGATCTGGGGTGGAATTCTGTAACCTGTAAGTTGAAAACGTTCAATCGTTTTCGCTTAAACCAACGTTTTGCTTCATGTAACTTGTAACTTCGAAAACGAAAGGAAATTTGATTTGCGCGAAAGCAAAAAAGCGAAAGCTCTTTCAATGACGTGTTCCTTTTCTTTGCTTTATGTAACTCCAAGAACGAAAGACGTTTCCGATTCATGCGAAAGGAAAACAGCGAATGCTATTTGTCTGACGTTTCTCATTGTTTAATTAGTGGTTGTGACTAACTTTTATTTCACAAAAAATAAGCTGACTGATTTTATTTATTAATAGCAAGGAATAGTGATGATAGCGATTTGGAGGATTGTATAAATTTAAGGAAAATAAGTATCTTCTGTCTGTCTTTTGGATTTTGAATGCCCTTAATAGCGGCTTCGATTGCAGTATAACTTCAACCACTTTGCTTTCAAATTGCGTGAGCTTCACCTCCTTATAAAGGGTTTTCCAGTAAGAGGTGTTATTGTGAATGACCCGCTATTTCGGTAGCTGTCACTTTTGAAACTTTTATTCTTTGACATTTGACAAGTAGAAACTACGCCATTACCAAAAATGGAACGATACATGATTTAACAACGCATTGAAATTGTTAAAATTCACTACAAAAATGGTGAAAATCTTGCAGTCACAGTTCGCAAAACTAAAGCATTTTTGGTCGTCGTGAAGCACCTTGTCGGACCGCAATACAGAAATTGGTGGACAAAATTTGAGCTGTTGGGACAAGTTAGTGATGTGAAAAATAAAGGCCGTACACGTCGCTCAAGAACAACTGAGAATATTGCTGCTGCACCCCAAGGTTTAAAGAAAAGACAGGTTTGTCCATTCCTCGTCGTTCTTTGGAATTGAGCATTCCACAAACGTCATTACACCGTACTTTGCATAAAGACTTGCGGCTCAAGGCTTATAAAGTTCAGTTAGCACAAGAACTCAACACAAGCAACGAAAGCATTGATCTTTTACGGGAAAAGTTTCCGGACCGTGTTATCTCTCGAAGAGGTGATCACAATTGGCCACCGAGATCTTGTGATTTAACACCTTGCGACTTTTTCCTTTGGGGCCACGTGAAAGATAAGGTCTTCGCCAACAGCCCAGCATCGATTCAAGACCTCAAAGATAAAACTCGTGAGGCTATCGAGGACATAGGTCAGCCACTTTGCGATTTGGAAAATTTCATGAAAAGGATATGGTCCTGTATGCGTGCTCGTGGTGGCAATTTGTTTTTCATTATTAACGGCACACCTTCCTCTTTATTATGAAATGAACATCCGATCATCTGTCTCAAAAAATTGCATTTTTCTTTGAATACCAAAATAACACCTCTTATTGGAGGTATTTATATCCCACCGGCAGTTTTTTATCTGAATCTGATATTGAGTAGGGGAGATCTAAGCTATGCGCTGATGGTAATGACACTCTCTCGGCGTAATGCAGCGATTCGTCAAAAGCGCATTGACAAGTATTGAAAAGGAGTGGACAAAGTTAGCAGAAACTACCTTTAGTTGCACATTAATTCCATGGAACACGACTCTGCTGAAGCTTACCCTATCCAAAGCAGTTTTCGAATGTGCCGCCATCTGTAGGTGAATCAAATCACAATCGCTATTACCCAAAATTTCACCGGCTACCTACGTATTCGCAAATTTCTAAGGAAAAAACTCCTACACGCGTAAATACCGTCAACAAAAAAATTCAATTGCCAACGTAATGTGACGTCTCATTGATCCATCGCAACAGGAATCCCAGATTATCACCTATTCTCTATCTACGTTCTACTGCTTTCCAAAACTTCGTCCGCATAGCTGATGGAGCTATGGTGTCGGGTAACTCTGCTATTACGAATTGTTTATCATCCTTCCTCTGCTTCCGACTCGAGATCCTGACTGGTTGCTGACCTGGAAAACATTCTCCAAAGACGTTTCCTTTGCAGCAATGTGAATACGAGCGGGTGCACCGCGTTTACAATCAACTGCAATCTCGCTTTCTTTCCCCATCCGTCAGCTGTTCGGCGAATCCCCTTTTTACTTCAGCAAGTCCATAAACAAAATTAAACTCGGCAGCACAAAAACGCTCGCAAATGAGTGCCCGTGCTGTGTCGACACTAATGAAGACGATATTGATCTCGCTCTCATTGACAATCATGATGATGGAAATGGTGATGGTGATGCTAGCCAGAAGGATAGCAGTAGGAGATACAAGAACAAATGCATCCACAGCAATGGATTTTGCAGAATCCTTTGTTTCGTGCTCGATGATTACCGTGCACAGTGCTACATGAATTATGAACCCTTTGTCGATGGCTATCAGCGAGCGTGCGGATTCTGTGGATGTTGCGCCGAGGTTTTCGGGAGGAAATCCATCTATTTATGAGTACATTGGCGAATATCCTTTTTAGCCAAACGATATCGCGGAGGATATTTCCCTTGAAAATTGCTTGATTGCACTTGAATGCAATTTCAAATCACCACCAGCGCCAGTTCTGTTTTGGACTGCCAATCTTGCTGCGCAAGGATACAGTTCATGATGTTGGTGGCGCTGTTGCTGGAGGGTGGCGGAAGTAGTCGCGGTGGTGTCTGTGCAGCGCGCTGTTAAATGTTAAATGGAATTGACTGCTCGAAGTCATACATAGGCCAACGAATTATGCGGAGGACAAAAATGATCATCTCCGGCTTTGAACGACGATGATGGAGAAGCTTAAAGCAGAGCCGCCGAGACCTAACCTTGGCGTTCGGAGTGGGTGTTTGTCTATCAGCGGCGATGAATGGGATGTGTTATGCACATGCATGCGCTCGACTAGCACCTTCCACCAGGATATAAGGGATCCAAAGCCCGGAATACAGAACCAAAGGACCTTCTTTTAACTACGGATGTGTATGAAACTGAATGTACCTACTCTTTGCAGCAATTTCGTTTTGTCCGGATATTTGTGCGCTGCCGAGCAGGCATGTTCCTCCCTTACAATCCCTTCACCCATATAAAGCAATGGCACTCCATCCGAGTGAGGGAACGTCTTTGAGAAAATTAAGGATTAATCAGGATATTACTGCTAAAAATGGTATGGTGATGGCTTCGGTGGCGCACTATTGATGCTGCTACCTTTCTGAATGGCTTCTAGGTGGTGTGCAACTTCGCTCTGTATATTTACAATTAATTTCGGTTGGCGATGGTTTTCAGCCAACAGCCAACAAGATCTTCGGGCTTCAATTCATTTCGAATTGCGTCCGTACACCGACAGCCGTATTTGAGAATTAACGCCGTGCCGGATTGAAATTGCACATAACAGAGGAAGCTCCGCAGTTTCCTCTTGGTTTTATTGAAGCGAAAAATTACTCGGCGAACATCTCTCTCCAGGGATGTTATTCAGTCAATGGTGTTTGTAATTCTGATTCGGTGCACTTAATTGCATGGCAGCGCGAAAATGGTTGTTGCTACCTACATTTGTGGGGAAAGCATTGGCAGGGTTTAAGTTTGAGTTTGCGTTTGAGTTTGAGTTCATCAAACTTGAGGCGGCAAGGTGTGCAGGGCTATACAATTCTGGCATTACTGCTGCTGCCCTCGGTATTCGAGCGGTGGTTGCAGGAGAAAGTTTTAAGCATTTTTTTTTTCTTTGAATACTGAATACAGATTGCGGAATGGAGTCTTGCAAGTAAGTACCTACGTATCGTAGTTAAAATGGAAAGGGATCCATGGCCGGGTATTGCATGAAGTTGATTTTATATTGAACCTTAGTGCCCTTGACTAACATAGGTACAGGCAAGTGGAGTTGGTTTGTGGGATCCCAACAATTGATAGGTTTGAAATGCTTGTTGTGAATCGAATCTTCAGGAATAGGCAGAGAGAGATTTAGCATTTTGATGCTGTTCTGTGTTGCCTTCAATCGCTATACGTCTCTACAAAAACCTACGCAATTTGTTGGAAAAGTCCTCAGTCTCTGTTTGACCCCATTTACGTCGATTTTTCTATAAGGCAGGCCAAAGGGTTCTTGGAACCATATTACGTTTGAAATACTGTCAGCGTGCTTATGCCGATAAGTCCTGCCTTCGATCGCTATAGGTGCTTAGTAAGTCAGTACTTAAAGTAAGTACTTCAGCTTATTGGCATAGATTTCAATTGAATTGCCCTCATCATCCCCTTAGAGCCGACATATCGGAACTAGAAGCGACAGTTCCTAAGTGGGATAGCATAACGGATGCAGTTCAATTGCACATTTTTATTTTTTTAATTTTGTTTGTTTTATGTTTTTTATTATTAATATAAATGCAAATTAAATAGCGATTTCCTCCGTTTCAGTTACTTCTTTCGAGAAAGATTTTTTCTCTCCAAACGTTATAAATTTCGTAATATTTCCCTGCTTTTCTTATATTAAAGTCTCTCTTCAGTCGAGATACATGTAAATCTAAGTGTAAACAAATTTCAGTGATATTTTGTTTATTGTTAAATTTTGTGAATTTCAATAAAAACTGCCAATATTGCAAGTACGGATTTATTCTGAAATTCTTAAAATATCTATAAGAACTTTAGCTATTTCCAATGGCAACACATATAATGTTATTAATTAAAGATTTAACATAAAAATGATCTGATACCTTGTTAAATAAGAGGTGTGCCAATAACTGCATCAGGGAAAAGCAATATTGACACGCGGTTGCCAATAACTTTTTTTTTTTTTAGAATTTTTGAAAATGCCTAAAAAGGAAAAAACGTGCGATGAGGATCGGCTACAACTAGCAATTTCGGCAGTAGGATTTTACTTAAATTAAAATATTGAAATTGCAATCAATTTGTTTGGCAATGTTCCTTAAAAGTTTTAAATTTAGTTCTTAAATAGGAAAACTAAATTGTCAAATGTACTATGCAAAACACATGGGTAGAAATTCTGTACGAAGCGCAGAGTGCAGTGCTGCAAGTAAAACAGATGTGCAGAAAATTGTTTGACATGCATTGCATCGGCTAAAAGGGCTGCTGTCATTCGTCGACTAAGCTGATGTATTTACAACCAAAACAAAAACAAACACGATCAGCAGTGTCAAAAACAGATGATGCCAAATACTTGAAATTGGAATTTATTTTCTTTTGTAAGCTTGAATTTTGCAGCAAATTTAGAAATAGAGACATGTTGCAGTGAGTGCAGAATTTTCGTGTGGCTATATTCATATAAACGTGTGTATTCTAGTTTTGCTGCGCATTGAATTCTGCACATGTGTTTTGGGCATTATATTTAGTTAATTTATTGTTTTTGTTTTTTTAATAATTAATGGATTTACATATATTGTTTTATTTTATTTAAATATTAACCTATCACACTGTAACATTCTTTGTTTAATAAAGAATTAGGTACTGTAGTTTTTAAAAAATGTTTTTTATGTAACGCATTTAATTCTCAATTGTTTGAAAAAAGCAAATGCCTTCAGCAATATGCAGTAGAACCTCGAAAATTAGAGAAAAAAGTTTTGGCGAATTACATTTTTCAAATGTTTTCAATTTCCAATCACTTTTATTTGAACAGGAGCGACCACGACCACTATATAAAGTATCCACCCATATTCCTTCGACCAAAGTGAATAAATCTCAGTAAAATCGAAAAAAGGAACGAAAAACGTACACTACTGAGTTGTTTATTTAAAAAGAAAGAAAAGAAAAGAAACGCTCCCGGAGATAAGGACAATAAACATATTGAAACATTACACAAATAATACCAAACAAAAACAAAAAAAAATTCCGTAATATTTTTTCCAGTCTAAAACTAAGTTTAGAGAAAAATGTAAGCAAACAAATTTTCTTGGACAAAATGCATGCGCAAATAAAAGTGGAGAAGTTTCAGCTTGAAAATCGGAATATTTTTTTATAATTTCCAAGCTGTCCACACAAAGTAAAATTGTATTCAAATTTCCGAGCAATTCCAATTTCCACGAGTTCTTTTTATGGAGCTTTACCTGTATAAATACATAAGATATTAAATTCGCTGTTAAAATAACAAAGCTACGACTGTTTTAGTAGAAATTTCCTTAGGTCAAACGATTCCTCCAAGTTTTGCAGATGAGTCGCGATAAGCTCGTCCATTTGGTTTAAATAATCTGCGCCAAATTTCCGTTGAATGAGATCAAAACCATTTCCAAAACAAACCAAGCTCTGCTGTTACAAATAATGCACCCTCCATCATAATTCGATTGCAAATCCTCCCTCAAACTCTATAAACACAAAACTCCAGAGCATCAATCACCCCTTCGGAAATGTAGCTACCTACTTAATGAATTAAATTCCATCATCTGCCTTTGGTTTACCCAAGTGATGTGACACTCCATCGTTTGACATTTGATTTTCCATTCAAACTCCCGCACTCATTCGCTTCGCTCATATATGACAGATAGAGACGTCCACATAAACATCCATTCGAAATAAACCACTACCACCTTTCACTACTTTACCACTCTCATTGCCGTCTCTATAATTAAATACGCGTTTCATGACATCTCCAGCTTCATGCGACTTTTGTTTGACTTGCTGGTAGCCCAACCAACAGCAACAATCCAAAAACCATGCATTATGTATGGGTATGTACTCTTTATCCTGGAAAACAAAAAAAAGTATCCTCTTTCACGACCACTATGCTGTGGAAACTTTTGCCATTAACTATGTGCAACGTGCTATGATGTGCAGTGCATCCACTAGCCCAAGTCGCTTTCATTCCAAAGTATAATCTAGTTGCTGAAAGTCAAAGCTACAAATCAAAAGGAAGGGGGGCAAAAAACTCCAGGTAGGTACCTACAACTGAATAGAGTGTCAACGTTTTTCCTTATAGCGTTGACTCACCGTAAAGGATAATGAAATTGAATTCCAAAAAAGAAAACGTAAGCGGCGTTGCTATTGCTACAGATTGAAGAGCACAAAAAGCTGACTCATATAAGAGTATCCTCTTCCTTACTGGTCTGTCTGTTGTACTGGTCGTGTTCAACACCATCAGCTGTCACATTCGCAAGCTATAGAGAGGACAAAGCGCCATATAAAACGGTTCGTCCGTTACGTCTTTTCATTGTACACACTGAACTGAGGCACAACACGAAGTATGGCCCTCTTTCCTTTACCGTTAGTGACATAAGATATATATTTCTTTGTGCGACAGTTCGTGTTCTCCTTTTTCAGCAGGAACTTTCCTTCAGTTACCTTCCTGCAAATTATTGTCAAAGAAAATTCTTAATTAAGACATTCAGTGCGCTCGTAATGGAATTAAAATTATTACTCTCTAGTACCTACACCGATTGAATCCGACACTGGCTATGAGATCTACAACTGGGTGCTCCAAGTCCACACTCGTCAGACGTTCATCAACTACACACACACACAAAAAACTGAGCTATACGTGTTGCGGCAATAGTGATATATAAAATATAATAAAACGGTGATATTTTAATTGAATTGAATTCGTATTACTGGGATGGTGATCTGTAAAGCGAACGATTTGACATGTAGAGTTGTAGACTGTAGAGCAAAGAGGATCTAAACTAGAGGTCCAACTGAGAGCAGAAACGGTACATTTGCCTACAAGCTGCTTTTCCTGCATAGGAATTCCCAAGTATTAGTGCCTGTACAAATCGAAGGAGCGCCATTGCTGCCGCAGGCATACTTAGGAATTCCTATGCAGGCAAAGCAGCTTGAAGGCAAATGTTCCACTCGACGGCCATTAATAAAATGTATTCACAGACAGGAGTAGTAAATTCAGCCTGCAACATGTAGCTTTTGTAGTGTTGCCAGTTTTAAGGATTTTTTCGGTCGACGGGGGAGAAATTTCCTAGCGGAAAATCTATATTTTTTTTTAAATTCTATTTAACTTGTATTTCGTGAGATTATCCTTTTTGGTAACCTTGAAATGTGTGTGTAATCTTAAATGCAGTAAAAAAATCGATCGGTCCTCCAAAGCAATATTTCAAAATGAAGATTATTTGTGCATAGGTAGGTATATCTTGAAAAATTTTTGCTTATAAAACAAGTCTTTCAAAAAGAAAAGATTTCATTAGGAAAAAAGTAATAGTTTTCTAGAATATGTACTCATCTGTAAATTTGACAAGCAACAAAATCATCAAAGTTGGGTAAGGGCTGTGTAAATACGTACAAGATGTTTTCAAAATGCAACATGTGTTGACATTTTGCGTTGCATTAATTTGGCGCACACTTTCGCATTCGGAAAACATACCTTACATGTTAGCATTTCAAATTCGTAATTCCTTCTTTTAAGTCGTACAGAAAATGTTAGACAAAAAATAGTAACAAAAAGTTGGGGGTGGTTGTTTTCTGATTTATCTGGCGGAAATATGTTGAACATCTGGCAACGCTAAGCTTTTGGCATTCATGTAGACGTCGATCGAAGCTGCCCCTCCGACTACCAGTACATTTGGGAAAAGCTTCGCCATTTTTCTGGCTTCCATTTGAACTGCAAATTGGTTGAGCTCTCCTTCCACTTATGCCTTCCACTCCACCTACGGCGGCGTTTTCTTCTGGGGACTTTTCGGGCCGGGCCGGAATACTAGCGTCCACTCCTATGTCTATAGATGCAATTCGTACAGTTCTATAATTCGTATACCTCCTTCAACACCGCAACTATATCTAGCTTTATAAGTCTTTTATGATTTTAGCGTTGAAAATGTCTAAGTTGATCATAATTTGAGGTATGCGGTAGGTTTCATTACCTTATGTAGGAACATACTAAGATGGCGCTCAAAATTCCAAATCGACGACATTTATTCCGAAAGCCATTGCCTTGTCCCATCCAACCGTGAAATCCTATGTAATGGCCATTTCACTATCAAAAATTGCTTTTATTCACTACTTTAATTCTCAATTCCTCAGTTGAAATTCAAAGCTGGCGTAGGTACTTGCTGTTTCAGAAATATCCCTGGGATATTTGTGACACATGACACCAATATGTCAGTTCAACTTTGGATTTGTATTTCGGCCGTCACTTTCGTCATAGACAAAGCATACTTTATGATTTTCGTTTTCGGGAGTAGATATACATATAAAATTTTAATTTATTGTAGGGAATTTCGCTCTTGCGAAAAAGTCACTAGCTGTTTGCAACAGTTCGCGCAAGATTGCCAATTGCTTTGGACACTCGTTTCAGCAAACAATTTACGCCAATTGAATTGATCCAAGTCCATAGCAGCGTAGAAACGATTAATAACTGGATTATTGGTCGGAAATCACTTGATCTTTGTTGTGGGTCGTAGTTCACGCGTTCTAAGAAGGAGAAAACCATAACACTAAAAAATATACAATAAATTCCAACTCTTTCACGATACATAATATCTTTTACAGACGCACGGCAACGAATTCATTATAAGATGAAGGTCCATAACAATGAGAAATGAAGCTATGGTCGTCCCATTTTTCAAGTCCACTGCGTAAGGAATATCAACAGTCAAAAATCCAAAAAAAAAAATCTGAATGTATACATAAAATCCCAAGTCAGCTTTCCCAACTCCTACTATCTCGGGGAGTTGAGAGAATCCAAAGTTGACCAACTTTTGGTATTCTCAACTGCAGAACACCCAAAGTTGAGCGAGTCAACTTTGAGTGAATAAAAGTAAATTCTCAAGTTTAAAATAAAAATCCCCTAGTTGTGTTCAACTTCGAGTGAATAAAACGGGTCTGATTCGACTATCTAAACTATTTCAAGCAAATAACTGCCGGCCTGTTGCGTGCTCCCCTGTACGATCCAACTAGCTCTATAACTGAAGCCCAACATCCAGTATTTGGTTTGGCTAATTTCTGGTTTTGTTTATGAAACATATTGGTTCACCCGTAATTCCGAATAAGGTCGGGATGATTTTTTTAACGTCTGACCAACGGCAAGAGTGTCGCTGCTGTGGATTCTTGTAATTTTTTTGTTGTTCTGAAAATTACTCTCCTACACTTCTTCCACTATTAAATTACAAACTCATACGAATTCCCATGAGTAATAGATCAACAATGCCGTGAATCCAACGTGTGTCTGTGTATATACATTTTTCCCCGTAGAGATAATCTTTTTTCTATTGAAAAAAAGAAAAAAAAAATTTTTCACAAAAACCATTGCACATCGCTGACGCAAAGAAATTTTGCTGACATTGTGCAAACATGCTTAACATTTTTTCGTATGCAAGGAAATTGGAAAAGCATGTGCACATTTCTCGTTCGCCGTGCGGAGAACGGAACTAGTTCATGCGCACCTAATATCGACAATCGTAAATATCATCACGAAATCCATCCAAGAATGTATCCTTCGATAAGAGCAGAAACACATGCCTGCATCCCCTCCACCCGTTAGCAAGATGTACCATTCTAGGGATGGTTTTGTAGCGCTTCCGGGACTACCAATATTGAACTTGAAATCTTAAATAGAAATAAAAAAGAAAAACTGATTTTGGTTCCGTCGATGCTGCGGCCTCAAACGAAGGATGTACTTGCAACCACCTTAATCCTTGCTCCTTAGTATGTATTTATTAAAAACAGGAAATGAGAAATCGAATAACTTATTTCAAAGGATGCTTTTCATCGCCCATCGGGCAAATACTCGTACATCTAGGTTGGCGATGTTTTTGTGTTTGATTCCTCGATGTCGTGCGCATTCGTGATCAAAGACATAATTTCCGAAATCTTCATCTCGTTGCTATCGAGAAACTGCAATAACTGCAGCTACTAACCTACTAAATCCAGTTGTTGTTGGCTTACAACTTGCATGTGTACACGAACGGGCTTATGTCGTTTCAACTCAAGGAGATTCGAAAATCGGTTAATATACGTACATGTCAAAGTGGGGTAGGTACTACTGGGTTCGTTTGTATATGTATTTTGCAGGGAGGTGAACATGCATTTGCTTAGAACTAAATTGATGCGATCCGTACGGATAACAATTTAAATCCTTTTGTCCCCTGAAATGGACACAATTCACAGAGAAGAAGAAGAAGAAGAAGAAGAACACCCCAAAAACATTCATTTACCATTTGTTTACATCTTGTATTGTATTGTGTGTCATTCTTGTTTATCTTCGATATTGCAAGGATAGTGGGTGGATAGGCATACACAGACACACTGTGCAAATATCTTGGGGCCGCAATGTGGAAAATCCCAAAATGTAAAATCAATTGTAATCGGTTGTTTGGAATTAAGGACAAAAGGTGCAGCTGGATGGTATGGCATGCACATTGCACACTGCACGCATACCGCAGAGGTGCAAAAGTATCCACATAAACTGAAGCTGGGACATTCATGCCACAAATGCCGGAGATAACAATGCAAATGCTGTTGTTTGGAAATTTGAAATTAATTTAATAATAAAATTGTTTGATTGCATTTTCGGGGTGAATAGGTCGGAGGAAAGATGTATGTTGATTCGAATGCAATTGGAAAGCATAATTGTGTTAGTTATTGCCCACTGGCAGCTTCGCCTTGAATGGAAAATCTCTTTGGAGGTGCTCCCTGATGCTCCTGCTCATGCTGGCTCATGGGGGGTAGCTACTCATGGGTTTTGTTGTATTTATGATCCCTAGGCAGGGGACAGTTAATTTCAGAATATTTGATAAATAATGTAAAGCGTATCCCACACGTTTTTCCAACTCGAGGTGAAGTTGTTTCCCATGTGAAGTTATTGCTCATGAAGAGTTATTTCTCTGCACCGTTAGCCAGTAGTTACAGTGAGAGGAAGAAGACAACACTTCTTCTTGAGATGATCCTAGCGCCTGCTTAGTGGGCCTTGATGAACTACAAAAGTTGTTTTTTAGAAGTCTGAGGGTTTTTGAATTGTGTTAGGTACTCAATTCAACAGCTGACAGTTGAATCCTTTCCAGAATGCTCAGGAATGTTCTAGGCAGATCAACGCTTGCAGATTGCATAAATTTACTCAGTGGTAAAGTGTATCCAGGCGTCCGGATTACAGTGTGCACCGAAGAAGTTGTTCATACTCTGGAGCGTTGCCTGAATTGAAGATAAAATATTTTTCAGAAATAGACCGAAAAGCCTGATATAACGCTGTCACTTGTTAGAGCGAAAAATGTTGCCTAATACCTCTGCGGTTAAGGTGAGGGTACAGATACTCGATTTAAAAGAAAGTGAACAATAATCGGCATGGTTTTCTTTCGCGCCAAAGGACATGGGATTTTCACAAAATAATAACAGCCTGGGATTCTTGTACTCACGGTTTAAAACAGTGATACACGATCTAGTGACCCCTTAATTCCACCAATCATTTGACAGAAATGAAACAAATTTTACAAAGGTCAACTTCTGCTAGCTTTTGTGATTAATTTTGTTTTTTCACCAGAGGCCAGATTCCAGATGTCGTTAATGTGAATTTAACAAACGAAAATTGTTAAGATTTGACTTAGAAAGCAGAGAAAAATTCGAAAAACTAAAAACGATTGTGATTTGTCTTATTTGAAAAATACAACTTGATTGATTATAAAATAAATATTTCCTAGCTTAAAGTAAATATTTTTCTAATTTAGACAAAGATTTAAATTTTTGAGAAAAGTCGTATCTAAAATGTTTTAGAAATAGAAATAACTGAAGTATAGCAATGTCGATGTGTTTCAATCAAACCGCAACGTGCACTCGTGAGCACGCTATATAAAGGGTCCGCCATCTAACTTTTTTTTTTCAACTAGTGCTTATTTCGCGAATGGTAGCACTTAGCTCATGTCTGATTTGACAGATAATTAGTTTTATCCTTCCGCTGAACGAATATGGTTGTGTATACGCTTGAACAACGCTGGGAAATATTGCGACATTACTTTGAAAATCATGGTAATGTTGCAGAATGTGTGCGAAAATTGCAAGAAGAGAAGCACCGTCAGCTCCGTATGTTCGTTATCCAAAGCGTAAAAAGCCAAAAACAGTGCGAACACCCGAGAAAATTGCTGCTGTGGCAGAAAGTGTGCGTGAAGCGCCATCAACATCATTTCACCGTCGTTCTCAACAATTGAACATTTCGGAGACATCATTGAGACGAATTTTGCGTAAAGACCTTGGTCCTCCTTGAAGAGGAGGACATTGGCAACATTTGGTTTCAACAGGACGGTGCTACGTGCCACACAGCCGAAGCTACACTCGAAGTTTTGCGCCCTGTTTTTGAAGATTGCATTATCAGCCGCAGAGCTGATGTCGTTTGGCCACCTCGGAGCTGCGATTTGATACCGTTGGACTATTAATTGTGGGGTGCCGTAAAAGATAAGTGTCACGCCGACAAGCCAGAGACAATTGGCGCTTTAAAGGACAATATTCGTGAAGCCATTGGTGAAATACAGCTGCACACAATCGATAATGTGCTTAAAAATTGGACCGATCGTGTAGGCTACTGCATGGCCAGCCGAGGCAGCCATTTGAATGAAATTATTTTCCATTATTAACCGGAAGGATTGTACTTTCAAATAAAAAAAGAAATTTGAGAAAATATTCAGTAGTTTTTTTTTTATAGCATTTTCAAAAAAAAAAAGAAGTTATTTGGCGGACCCTGTACAATTGACCCTGGACCCTGCCACAAATATTCAGCGATTGTCCTTGCGACTTATTATTTGTCATGGCAAATCGTTCGGTACCTATAAGCGGAAGCCGAGAAATGAGAATGTTTGCCTTTGAGTTTTCCACTCAAAATCGTCGCTTGCACGACATTTGATTTGAGATTCTTAGCAATCAAATCAAACGCGATCCATGATAAAGTTTCGGTACATTGATGTTGCGCAACAAAATTATAACTGATCCTAATTTTAATTTCAATTTTAAAACATGTTATTAAGAACCCAAAAATTAAAAATTTTTGTTGTTTTTGAAGTGACACTACGGTTTTTCTATGCAGTCTAATTTTTCTCAAAGTGCGGTTCTATTATCGGGTTTGAAGACAAATCTGCGATCGCCGGAGCTCATTTTCTCCATCGCATCTAATGGAAACAATTCCACTTTGCCACTCGCACAGCAACGCGTTGCAACGGTGGCACACAATAGTCATCCCCCCTATATATCGAAAGTCGCATCACCACCATAGTTTTCTGTTGGTTCACGTTCATACCGAAATGCCAGTCGTTCGAAAGGTCTATACACCTTAAGTCGTTCGTTTGTCGGCAACGATGAGCGTCTTGGCACTCTTCAATTTGAACTTGTTTGCTCTCACGCAGTACGATTTGACGCAGTTCTCGTTACATGCAATCTCAAATGTCAAATTGCTTGGCTGTTGATCTGGTCCAGTGATGCCAACTCAGGCAAACTATTCCTCTTAGGCAAAATTCCGATGGGCTTTGAGGAATAATTTTGAGAAAAAGCATACAGTATTAGTGTAATGTTCCTACAATCAATCCATACAAATAAATTTTGTATTTTGTAAGTCGGGTACTTTGATCAAAGTTGCATCACTCATCTTCATTCGTAGCTGTGCGTCGTGCTTACTTTCCAATTCCTAGCTTGACTTACTCCACGTCAAACAAAATTATATAGAAAAAAGTGGGAAAGAAATCTTCTGTTAGCTTCTTGGATTATTTTGATTTTAGGTGGCGCTACTGTTCGGAGTGAACCTATGTTTTAATTACCTACCAACATTTCGTTAACAAATTAAATCAAAAACTGTCACAACGTAACGTAAACATAAACGTCATCTATCATGAAGATGGCGTCGTAAAATCGCTACAGGGGGTTAAACTGGTTCAATTTATTATGTGGAAATATGTAATTTGACCGAGTTAATCATTCAAGCCAAACACGTGATTGCATCTTACTAAGCCCAAGAGTTCTGTCCTATTCAAGATGATGGACGGCACAGCTGTTGACAGATTCAGGGTTCTCATTACCAGGCAACGGCTCCGCTATCTGGAAAACAGACTCTTTGGACCAAAAGGTCCCCGTGGAAGCACAGTCTTATAACCCAGATGTGCATTCTTCCTCAAACCTTACATTCTACCTCGAACCTAGTTTCCTTTGCAAACTTCCTTAGTTCGTCATTGCTCCGGATAATGCTGCAGACTTCTCGCACTTGAGGTTCTAATCAAGGCTAGCTGATAGTTGGTTTTGATGGTAATCTTCAGTCTTTTCTATCTGTAGCTCAATGTATACCTTTTCTGTTTTATTCGTTCTGTAAACTCGTGCTCAACTGGCCATTATATACTGCTTCACTTTTCGGAAACTTATCTTAATGATCTTTCTTCACCACAGCAAAAATTACACAGCACAGTAAAAATGATATTTCATCAGTAAATCATAAGGCTTATGCTTTTCTGAGCTCCAGAGACCTGTGTCCTAGTAAAAGTCCGCCAAATACATGTTACGAGTGTTTACTGCTGTCCTAAGTCAAAGACATGAAGGAGTCGACTAGTTTTCGTAGGTTCAACTGTTTTTTAGATCCGATCTGCAGGGGTGAAATTTTTTCTGCACCTTTTTTGAACATCCTCTTGAATTGAAGTCATGCCTGGGGGTGTTATGGACTTACGTTCTTGTCAACCAAGAAGCTATATTTATTTATTTTTTTTAAATATCATCCACTTTCTGTCCGTAGATACTCATATTTTTATTTTTATTTTCATTTCAGGTAAGTTTACTCACATTTTCTGTGACAAATCAAGCTGCCAGTCATTGGGCTTCAGTAAGTCAAAATTATGCCTGCAAATGAAGCAATTACGTTACGAATTTGACTTTTGTAAAACGATATCATTCCGCTCGATAAATTATCCATGGCGATACTGCCATGTCTCCAGACAAGCGCAAGACGAACGAAGTTCAACAGCAAACTGGCTATCGGAACGATATCGATGTCGCAATTCAATGCACGGATTTCAAAAGAATGACGAATCCGTTCGCAAATATTTTCTTGCACTAAATTCGCCAACACAAGTTGACAATCTGCTCGTAAACTCATCGACATCTAACGAGGGTAAAGTGAGGCGATAACTGGCCCACACTACCGATAGGCAACAAATAACCTTGAAATAATATTTCCTTAATCTTTTTTTTTTGTCTACCCGTGACATACTTGATGCGGCGTGACACCCAGGTGCAAATTCATCCTGGTGAATGGGGGCCTTAGACGATGTGTAGGACGGCGCAATTGGATGATTGAACTTCGTTTCCGGGAAGCCAGTAATGGCCGGGAACTGCTCTTCCTTCTGTCAATATCCTTAGTTACGTCATTATCCCGCAGCTCGCATCGTTGCTACTCGTTTTTTGCACACAATCTTCGTCTCCATTCGTGTGGGCGATCGGAAACGGTTTCCCGGGTAACAAGGAGGATATCGAAGGAAACGACATGACTCAGACTCAGGATATTTGTTCGGTTGTTGCTGAATTGAATTTTAATTTAATTGCCAACAAGATAGAGATTGAGCACAAGTGTCCGGATTAGGTCCTGTCTACCAGTGCGGCAGTTGCAAAAAGCGTAAACACATCAATTGTTACACTAAGGTGAAGTGCGGCTGATTAATTGATGATATCAGGGTAGACAGCATTTATATGAACTGAACTATGATGGAACGGTTAACCATCGTAGGGAGTGTGAGCACAGACAAGTATAGTGGGTGTTGCTGAGCGAGTACAAGTGGTCATCCGTTTCCATTCAAATCAACATCCTCATCACCGAGTATGTCTGAGCGTAAATATGAATAATAAACTTGAGCACATTTATCTTATGCAAATTAATAACAAACAAAAGCACTTTAGTGACCGCGTCAATGCGATGGGGGTTGGGTGGGGGCGAGTACCAGATTGAAAGGAACATTGTGTGTGCATGTGCACGCTTCATTAGGGACCACAACCAAGTTTGTGATGTGCGCATGCAAGCGTAACAAGGATGCTTTCATATGGCACAAAAGAAGGACGAATCGCTCCCGCATGTTGGACATTTTGTCTTGTGTCTTCATATCTCATCTGGGCTCATTCATCATATGATCCATTAAAATTAGAGACGAAACTGCAAAGACATAGGGCAGCCGGATGGCATGTGTATTGTATATTGTACGCGTATAGTGGGCGGCAAAACGATGTTGAAACAATTTATACGGTGGCTTAGGGTTAGGACACTTGGCTCGCTGGACCGTGGCAGACAGTTGAATTTGTCTCTCTGCTTGGTTTGATTGATTGTTGTTGAGAGTAGGCGACGCGAGGGCAAATGATTTAGCAAGTTGTCCCCGTCTAACGAGAGTTTTCGTCGACTGCTGGTGCAAAAAGTTTTTGAAAAGAAGTCTTATCATCTGTCGAATACGAATACATATACGGATTATATTAGCTTTGGTGGTACAAATCAGTATAAGTAAGTTTTGCAAAGAGTGGCGCAACAAAAATCGAAGTTCAACTGCCACATAAGGCGAGGTGTATCTCGGAGTTGGGAACTATTTGAGGAAGATGTATAGCCTACTCATTTTAGACGATTGCTCCCCACACACCTGACCTGGGCCTTGTTGCTGTAAAGTTTGTAGAATTTGCTCCAAGACGCATCAACTCAGTCGGGAGAAAAGATCACCTTAGTCGTTTAGCTGCAAGAATCCGCTCTAGCGAGACATACGAAGCTACGAAAAAATTGTCCGCACCGCAATATACCGTTGGAGCTTTAAACTACACAAATGAGGTGTCCGTTTTCGCAAAATATTTTTTTTAAATGCGATGGCGCATTGATTTGACGTCCTCCAGTTGTTTGGTGCTTGCTTTTTCGCTTCGATCTTGGACTGGAAACACACATTGAAGCAATAAATACAAACTATTTCGTTGCTGTGTAGGCGCAGTGGCTTAGTGGTTAGTGTGTTGGACTACTAAGCGAGGGTTCCCAGGTTCGAGTCCCGCAAAAACCCAAATTCCAACTTAGGGTTTTTTCCACTGCGCCACCTCTAGCGAACGTCTGACAATCATCCGAGAGTATAACTGTCTTTAGAGCTTCTCAATTAGCCGTTTGGAATCGGCATAAAATTGTAGATCCCTTCCATTCGTTCCGAGAATGAAAAACTCACACAAAACGAATGGTTGTGAGGCCTTGGGTCCCTACGGACCTGTTGCGCAAACTATTTTTATTTCGTTGCTGTTTTTGTTTTTTCCTATTACAGGCATTTATTCACTCCAAATTGTATATAAATTCCGCGACTGATTGAAGTCGAGTGGATGTCGAAAAATATTTCGAATGAAGCTGTCAAATATGTCACTCAAAAACAAACTCGATCGCACTGCAACGCAAGTCGTGGGAATGCGTTACATTATATCGGAACAATTCTCCGGGTGTGTTCTCCGCTTAAGAGCTGGACTGGACTGAAGAGGGTCCTATAGAGTCTTGTTAGGCCTTAGTCCACCAAGTTGCCTCTCAAAGCTTCCCTCCGCTAGATTTCTGGTGTAAGTATAACGTCGCCAAAGTATTCAAAATTAAATTCTTTCCGATTCAACAATTTTGTACGTTCCTTACTTAGTTTAGCCCCTATCACCTCTAAACAAATCTATGCCACTTTCACCGCAAAGTTTCCAAGCATGTCAGAGATAGCTCACTGGCTTATGTCAAACACCTGATGGCATTCACTCGCGAATGAAATTTGACAGACTTTTGAAAATTTCTGCCAGCGATGTTGGCTTGACGAGTTTTTCACAACGTACTCGAGTAGCATGATGAGGACAAAGAGTATCAAATATCTAAAGACAAGCACAACACGAACGAAGCTCACAACAAACTGGCTATCGGAACAATAATGACATAACAACGCATCACCTTGTCCAAGCCCTTCTTGATATCAAAGGTTTGGTGAGGTTGAGCGAGCGTCCTTCATTGTCATTCAACGTGAGAAATTTGGAAGGCCAGAAACAATAATCGCTGTCGTAGTAGGCCTAAAATCGCTTGAAAGACGGTGAGTATCTTCTTGGATCTTTTTGGATTCTCTCTAGTGTATGTATATATGCTCTGCAATGGACCTGATCCGGGCCCAAGATTAATTAAAAAATTCGTTTCAGACGTTATTTCTTCATCATTGCTGCTTTTTGCAGTCAGTCTTAATCTTGGAGTTTACTAGCCTTATTTGACTCGAGTTTAAATTGACCTCAATTCATTCTGAACGATGTCAGACTTGACTTTAGTCGTTCAGCTTGAATGGTTTGTTCTGCTTGACAGCGGAATTGTAGTTTCCATCACTGTATAGCAAGCAGTCTGCTCAAGTGGTTTTTGCATAACCTCAGCACCGACTCTGGCTCAACACAAGGTTTCCGTGCTCTATAGAGACATCTTTCGGATTTTGTAGAATAGTTCATTCTCTTTTTCTTTTGGTAAATCTCTTAAGCACTGTTTCTCGCGCTTCAAGAGCTCAGTCTTTTTCTTCGGGACAAGCCGATGTTTTAGCCTTTATTTACCCTATAGAACTCACAGTGTTTCTGGCTGTTTTGACGTCTGAGATATCCCGATTTGTAACTTTGGCTATAAGTCAGTACGTATTCATATGACGTGAGAATTGTTCCTATCACCTTAGCTTTCATTTTGCTCCCAAAGAAAAACTGGGTCAGTATACTTTTGGTGCTTCGGGGTTTTACGATGCCTGAACTTGCAACGCTTTTTTGTCTTGAATAAGGTATTTGTTCAATATTAGAATAGATAATTACGTCATCTCACAAACCAGTTTATATTTATGCCACACACCTTCTTCCTTATAATAGCAACTCCCTCAATCGAACCTCTATGACCCATTCCACCCATTCCTCGTTATACCATTAAAGCCTATCCATTTTCAACTCACTTATATATCTATTCGTCATTCTCTTCTTGTACCGCGTCGCGCTCAGTCGTTTTTTTGCAGAAAAAAAAAAAATTAAAATAAAAAAATAATTAAAAGAGAAAATATCCTTTTTTTTCTTTTATCCTTCGGGTTATCGAACAGTATGTACTGGCTTTTAATGGTCAGCCGATTGCCTTGCCACAAAAAATCATACCGTCTTTTAAGTTTATTTCGTTGCTTCGAAGATAAAGCAACCAGTTGCAGCCACGTTCAGAGTCTGACCACCTTTTTGGAAGCCTCTCTAATACGTTTTCAAAGTTGAATCTTACGGAACGAATTAAACTAAACACCGATTTTTTACTACATAAAGAGTAGGGCAGAAGTGGCGGAAAATTACCGACATTGTTTGCCGACGTTGTTCAGTCATAGAAAGAGCACTTTGCTATGTGTAGCTGTCCACTCACTTGGGCGTCTTATACCAATCTCACAGTGACACGAAATATTCAGTGACCCGGTGTAATTCACCCATTCCAAGATACACAGTTTAGTTTCCATCGACAAGAATTACCAAAATTCAAGGATCCCAGGATATTACTTGCGGTCTGTATGAAAACTAGGTATCTCTGAAGATTGGAAAACTCCGTCTTAACGACCAACTTTTCATATTTACACCAAAATTCGAACGAATTTTAAATGAGTCCGGACCCCTTGCCATTCCCTGTTACACTTCAAATCAACTCCATAAATCCAGATCCAAATGCCGTTTTGAACTAGCGGTTTAATAATCTAAAACCTCCCCCCATTCAGTATAAATTGTTCACGCACCCCTTTTCGACCGTAAGCAATCTGTGTTGAACGTCTTTGTAACGATTTCATTGGAATCTCGTACCTGCAGATGATCACACAACCATCACCTTGGAGAAACATAGAATTTACATCACCCCCTTCCGGTTTCAATGATAGGAATCTCATAGAGCAGCACTGCTCTGGGGTCGGCGATAAGCTGTTATAGAATGGGGATGGCGGATAGGTTTGTTTGATTGAGATTTGTTTCTTAAACTGAAACTAAAACCATAGAATTTCCCAGCAATCGTTTGAAGGAAATTGAAATGTATAAAGTTACGATGCGGTGGGTACGTTTGATGGTGTATCGATTTATAAGCGATGGAAAGATGAATAATGACCCGAGAGGTGGAATGCATTCTTATATAGCAACACAAGAAATTCGTAGATTATAGTTACTTCAATTTAAGCTCGTTCTCAATTGAAGAAGTAGTTGTCCAACTTCATATTAGTACTGCAAACATGCTCTTTCTAAAATAAGATTTCGTTAAAATACAGACTTTTTTTGTATAACCTTTTGTAATTAAATAAAATAATCCTCAGATGGAATATTGAATTATAAATGTACAAAAAGTATTGCACTAACTATTTTTTTTACATATTACTTGTCATTTTGGTGAAAGGTTTAATTCAAAACTTTGGTACATTTATCGAAAATCGACCCCATCTTTTAGAAGTATGTATGTAATACTTAAAAACCTACCAAAATGTTCGGTATTTATGTAATTTTTTTAAACGAAAAAGCGAGATCTAAAATACTAAACTAAAAATTTGTGTCGAAAATATTTTCCTTGTAAGTGATAAGTAACAATCATTGAAACAAAAGTGGTTGTCATGTCAACACAGAACACCTCTCAAATAATGATGGCCTTGAATTTAAATTATGTAGTTGCTCACTTTTAGGGTCATTTAAATTGCGTTCCTCCGAAAATAGGTTCTAATCTAAGATGATTTATATTTGAATACGTTACAATAGCAATATGGCCGCGACATATTGACAGCCTTATTTATAGGCCACAAGCCCACAACGTTAAGTCTGCTTATCTTTACGCACCCTCTAAAATTGCCTTACGCAGGAAAATGTTATTTATAAAGATTTCGAACTTAAGCAACGTTGGCTTAGGGCTGCGAATGTCAAACGCGAAGATTTGCGTTTAGAGCCTGTATAGAGCTTACGTAAATTTATGTTTTTCCATCAAATTTCATTTGGTTGTGGACGAATTATAAACAAATACAAGAAGTGGAACTCATTTTTGTAAAATAATTTCACTTGGGTATGAAGCCAATCGCAGCTGATGTCGGTTTAAGAGCAAAAAGGACTCGATTTTTGTGTTTTCTCTTATAGTTTATTGAAATTCATACCTCTTTTAGTAAAGTTCCCGTGGAAAAATGTTTAAAGGGTTTTCCAATAAGAGGTGTTATTTTGGTAGTCAAAGAAAAATGCAATTTTTTGAGATAAATGATCCGATTTTTATTTCAAAATAAAGAGGAAGGTATGCCGTTATTAATGCAATGCAACATCAACCAAATGGCCACCACGAGCACGCATACAGGACCATATCCTTTTCATGAAATTTTCCATAACCAAATCGCAAAGTGGCTGCCCTATGTCCTCGATAGCCTCACGAATTTTGACTTTGAGGTCTTGAATCGACGCTGGGCTGTTGGCGTGGACCTTATCTTTCACGTGGCCCCAAAGGCAGAAGTCGCAAGGTGTTAAATCGCAAGATCTCGGTGGCCAATTGTGATCACCTCTTCGAGAGATAACACGGTCCGGAAACTTTTCCCGTAAAAGATCGATGCTTTCGTTGCTTGTGTGGCACGTAGCGCCTTCTTGTTGAAAGTAAACATTGTCCAGATCAATACCATCCAACTCCGACCATAAAAAAGCATTAATCACCTCTCGATAGCGCAATCCATTCACCGTAACTGTTGATCCAAACTCATTTTCGAAAAAGTAAGGTCCAATGACCCCGCCGGACCATAAACCGCACCAAGCAGTCACACGTTGAGTATGGCGAGGCTTCTCAACAATAACTCTTGGGTTTTCCGAGCCCCAGATGCGACAATTTTGCTTGTTGACGTAGCCACCGAGGTAGAAATGGGCCTCATCAGTCAAGATGATTTTTCGATGGAATTCCGGATCAGTTTCATGCATGAGCTTTCATCCATCACATAGCAGACTCCGATATTTTTTATCAATCTAAAATTTGCACTGTCGGTCAAAACTCGAACATGTTTCAGCTTTCAAAAGCTATTAGAAAAAATATTTCTTCAAAAAATAAATTGCCAGAACAACGCGACTGTCTGCCTGGTTTCTAAAAATAAATCCTCAATTAAATGCAAACGGCCCAAATATTCTGATATCCACAAATGTAAACAAACGTAAGCCGCCTGGTGAAATAGGCATGCTTCCCGTTGACTAGGTAGCTATGCCATTACCAATACCATTCCCATCACAGTACCAGGTAACGATTGGCAAGTGGTACGAAGCACGAGAGTCTGAATAATAGAAGAAAGAAAAAACCAGCCACCACAAATTTCCCATTAAACTTGTTAAAAGGCAGCACCATTCCCCGATGGGTCATCACAGCAGTACTTCCCGTCGTGTTCTCTAATAGCACACACCTCAAAGCACCCCCAACGCAAATTTCCGTCCACGCCATGAGTTAGAAAGTGGATCGGAAACAGCTTCAGGGTTGGTTATGAATTGCAATAAACTACGAAAAATTAGAACGAAGGAAAAGAAATTACACCCACGCTGCTATGGAATACCTAGTCCATCTAAGGTGAATCGTTACAGGGATACCTATGGAGCCAAACCGCGTGGGAATTATATAACAGAATTCCATTTAGCCACAGGTGCTATGGCACACGTTGCTGGTTGCTGCTGGTGTGCATTTTCGCACTTTTATTGAATTCTTTCGCTTGGCATTAATCCACCGAACAACTGTGTGAATCAAACCGAAGACACAGACACCATCCTCCATTGTTCCTAATGCTTTTTTATAGTTCGCCAGCTGAATAGGGTATAGTATATACACACACTGTGCACAAACACAAGGTGGCAGAGATGATTTATTGAACCGATGACAGGTAAAATTCATAGCACAATAGCGACTCTGTGTATTAAGGACGAATGACTTAGCCACGACATTGCACAAGGAGCCATTAAAGCAATCCCCCCGAACGCTATATCTCAGTTAAGAGTCTCCGTGCGAATGACATCTACCCAGGAGCGGGTAGCGCAAACCAAACGCAATCCCTTCGGTTTGATTTCGAACGTAAATTTCATTTTGGCAAAAAATTGTAACACCTTGCGGGCACGTCAACCTAAGGAGAAGGAAATATTTTCTTGAAATCGAAAAAGGTTTTCAATTACTTGGCAGCCAAATAAATTTGCGGATAAACCACCGCAAGGCCTGCGATATTGGAATGGCGCCCCCAATCGCATATCTTTCAATTTGAGGCTTCGATTGCGATTGAAACATTGTACCATTTCGGCCGCCGGCGAACGAAAAATCCTAATCTGCATAAGCCTCCCTCCAAGGTTAGTATATATATACATGTATAAGACTACCGGAAGGTCTCATGTAATCCAAAACATAAACAGTCTGAAAAGTTTACGAAGAGCAATGGGTGGATGTTGATTTTGCGGTCAGGGAGTTTGCTTCTTGGCCAGATAACCAATTGGCCTATTACTCGTGTAGGTTTGACTAAAGTAATGTGGGCGCCTATATTATGTGGTTAAGTGAAAAATCTTTTCTCCGGAATGTTCAAGTTTCGAGGAATGTAAATTTTCAGAAGGGATTTCTCGCAGGGCTCAAGTTATGGCAAGTGTAGGCCGAGCACATTTAATGTTAAACTTAATGACCGACATGACAGGATGATAATAGATCCTTAAAACGGACCCGAAGGCAATATCTCGGACGAATAACAGATTGGATTTATTGCGGAAGCTATGTTGGGTAAATTGATTAAAGTGGAGTATGTGGCTGTGGATGCCCAAAGTAGATATCCAGCTTTGATCGTTTCAAAAGTTTTTACTGCAAACCTCTGGCCCTTCGGATGGCTCTGTTTGGCACTGCAAATTACAAGTACTGTACCCTGCCCCAGCCCCGGAGACATATAAATGCGTCCCTACATGTAGCTCTCTTGTACACTGTCACGGACCGGGGGTATTTTATCGGCCGACCTGGCGTGTCTTTACGATACTGGTATTGGCTGATTATTTACCGAACCGGTGTCCCGAATTTGGCCACCAATCGTCGGGGAGTCAACTTTAAGGCCACCGTGTCTACCGTACAATGGGAGCAACGCGCGCAACGTTTGCAATGAGAAATGTTCATTTTGATAATAACATTTTATCATTTGGACCTGCTGCTTTATCGTGCAACTTGCCATTCTGATTTGGCATAAGGAAATAAAAAACCTACAACAGTAGACAGAGGACAGACGCCATCAAACCAACATGGCCGCCACTGACTGCCAACATCGTGCCAATTTAAAAACCCTTTATTAACAAGCTACATGTCGTTTTTGTCAATTACCGATGACGGCGTCATTGCAAATCAGATTTTTATGAAATATGAAAGTGAAATGTCCATAGGTGAATATTGCCCCTAGTACTTACTATTTTTTCACAAATGGTAAAAAATAGGAAACCCGAGACTTTTCCCTCTTGGCCTTCTGGTTAACAAAATCTCGACTTTGAATAGGATCGTAAGAACATTCTTTAAATTGAACCAAAAGCAAAGTATATTTTATTATGTAGTCGCGTAAATCGAGAAGTTAAAATAGAACTTTCAAAGTCCCTAGCGGCTTACGTATTTATTTCACATCACAAGGGTAAACAGGCTTATGTAACGCAAGGCCAACGCAATCCCTATTTTTGTAAAGTATAGCACCCTTCGTGTATTAAAAGTCACATCCTTGCATTCGCTAAAGTTATATACACAGCTGTCAAGAAAGTGTGTGCCATCACAAACGAAAACTTAAACATAGTGTAAACTCGCAAATTACCTTCCATCAAAACTCTCCACTCCCTAGACGAATACACATAGACCCATATACCGATAGGTATTCGTAGATTATACGTCCTGTTCTTATTGTTGCCATCTTCCGTGTTTAACATGACCAGTGCCAGCGAAGCTTAACGAGGACTTTCCTATTTGAAGATGAAAAGTACTCGTTGCGCGCGCTAGATTTCCTTATTATTCGTACTTTTGTCTTTCACGCAAAGCCATTTTAAGAACGTGACTTTTTCGAAATTTACGGATAGAATTTGGCGCCCAAGTTTGCCTGTGTTTACGTACACTCCTTCGCCTGTGTACGGAGAGCCGTTTCCCTTTTTCATGAGTTTAAACGTGCAGTGGTGTTGGTACTTTGCTAGAGAGAAAACGACCGTCGGACGTTCGCTTGTATATTTATCCTCAACTAGCTGTAAAGGATATTTTCGGGTAAGGTGGAAATTATGTCGTGAGTTTTCAACATCTTGCGACTATTAAGTGCAAAACGGGAGCAAGTTTCTTCACGTATTATTACGTTCGTTTTTATTGGTTAATTTTACAGGCTGATGAATTTTTATATGCAAGTGGCCTGCATTGAATTAAGCATCCTCTTTCCTGCGTCGCGTCGGAGTGTGCAATTGGCATTGCTATTAGGCAAGCAGTCTTTTAACTATGGAAACGTGCGGAGTTGTGTCTAAAGAGCTATGAACTTTACATTGGAATTACTATTCCAGATGCAATGGTGAATATTTGCCAAATCCTTCCCTTTTGACGTAAGTTGGCGTTCCCTTTTGGGGCTGTTTTTATTGGTGTTGTTGAGTAATAAATCCACTTTGCACATACTTTATGTGGGGATGAAAAAAGCAACGTTTGAAATTGTTTCCAAGATGCGAAAATGTAGCGCCACCTTTGAGAGGTTGTACAAAGAAGTCGTGCACTGATGCGGATTATCGCAGTGAAAATGCTTGCGAAATCGTAACGCAAAAGCGATCAGAGTCAAGTGAAGGAAGGATTTTTTTTTCATTGCGATGATGGTTCCAAGTTAAGGCTTTCACATTTAACCAAGTTGACAGAGTTTGGAGCGTTAGAAATGTTCAAATATGAAATACTCAAGCCCTACAGATAAGTTGTTTCGAAATTTGCCACGGGAACCAAAGACTAAGCTAAATTTAAGTGTAAGTTACATGAGCTAACTATCCAGAAGATTGTCGTCACTGTAGCTCAAAACTTCGCCTTACTGAAGAGGGTAATAAATCTAGCCTCTCAATAAAATCGAATCAAACTCTTAGCACCTCGTGCAAAGCAAACGAGAATAAGAAAACTAGGCATGCATCTCTAAAGCTCGTCTCCATATTTGCCTTCAAAGGCAACCTTAAAATCAATGACGAACAGTTGTCAGTCTTTTTTTATTTGTTGGTCTGTAAATTCCGGGTCAGTAGTTAACTTCTTTAGCCAAAACCGAGAGTCGTGAGAGCCAAATAATTTTTAGAAGATAGGCTTTAGCTTTCCGTGAACATTTTCATTTACATTTGCTTTTATTAAACTTTTTGTATATACAATTTCACTCAAGGCTGGGTAACAAATGGTGGTGAATAATAAATATTTAAGGTAACGGTATACAATTTTCATTTTCTTAAATCTATTTAACATAAATTGTGGCTGGCTTCTCGGATCCATACTCGTAGTATGTTCAAGTCCGGGTGTTGATAAATTTTCCGTGTAGATTATAAGGGCCCAATTGTTGTAAGAGCCTCCTCGCTTATGCCTTTAAAGCTGCCACAGAATTTGGTCTGGTTTTGAATATCTTTTGGAAATGAGTTCGTTTATATCAAAATTTGATTTGAAATGATTAAATCATTTCTTCATACCTAGAAAAACATAGTATTCAGGTAGAGAGCTCCGGTTCCTTTGGTGAATTCAAGTCCGCCTCCGCATCTGGATATAGTACAGCTACCCTCACTATGTGTGGTCCAGTAAAGTAGCTTGTTGGGCTACTAAGCGAAGAGGTCGCTCGTAAGTCTTTGAGCTAATTTTCAGGTCGGTCTTTATAGCCTCGACATATACGACTGTTTTAACCGCGTTTTAAGTGAAACGGAACCACTTACCTGAATTGTTACCTATATCTATCGACCCCCCCATTTCCATGAAAGACTTGGAATTCTTTTTCGCATTTGTGTCATGAGCCTTTGCCTTTCTCCTCAAATAGTTCTTAGCAACTTGGCGAGATTATGTTTGTTTAGCCAGTGCCATCGAATCACGCGTTTTTTTTTTTTTGTTAGTTGGTTGGTATACCCCAAAAAGTGATGGCTGTCTATATCTAAGGCTTATAGAGAAAGGCTGTTGGCAAACATGTTTACAGACGTTTTCTTTGGCTGTTATAGTTGATGCCAAACTTACTCGCAATATTTTCTCTTCCGCAAACACAAGGACCAAGACTTGACTATATGGTCCGATTCGATGATAAAATACTGGAGACATGTATTGAGTCGATTATAGTTTGGTCAATTTGATTATCCTTGCCTTGATCAGATGACAGCCGCTTTGCCTTTTGAGTGTCGAAATATGGAAAAAAACATGCTGGTCGATTGTATACCGACACGGTACTGCCTGGAACGTCCTTTTATCATTTTATTGCCAAGGAATATTTTTCTTGGGATAACTGTGTTCATGTTATTCGCTTCAAGACGTCGCATAGGCATGTCTAACGGTAATGGTTTGTTGATTTCCTTCGGGAATATTTAGCTATTTCTGGTGAGTTTTCTCACTATGGGGATTGTTACTTGGCAGTCGTCCATGGCTCAAGATGCATACCAAACTGTGCTTCGAATGACAGATTCGCTTTTGCTGTTTCAACGCGTTCCATTAATTTCTAGATTTATGCCTCAAAGTTTTTTGAATCCTTTTTGCATGGTCCACCCCATTACACTTCTTGGGCAACCGATATGTAGCTCTTATAGTTCTCAAAGCTCAAACATCTCTATTGATCAACAGCAAATGACTTATTTGAGTTCCTCATATTTCATGGCCATTGGTTGTCGATAGTCGACTGTAAAAATATTACCTACTAAAATACCTTCCCCACATGTCTATCCCTTACCTGCAAAAGAACATCGTCGAGTCCTCCAATCCTCAAATGCCACTTGAAAAAATGCACCAGTTCTACATCATCGTACAGTGAGAGTTCAACCCACCATATTCAAATGTGACACTCCAACGGCAGACGCACGTCCCAACCATGCAATGCTGCAACATAACCCTAGAGAAAATAAATGCATGACGATCCTTATTCCTTAATCAATTCACACTTGCTGCGAAACGCGCAATGGATGTTGAATATAAAATGCAAAGTGTATGTCTTCTTGAAATTAGCACTTCCACACCGAGTCTGCAATGTGTGCCGTGCCCCCTCGCCCAGTTCACGTCCTTTTTGCCTACGACACACCGTTACACAGATGATTATGATTATGTTTATTCGAAATGCATGATGCCACATCACATCAGTCGGCATTAATCACATGGCATATATTGCCTCGGCAAGTCCTCGAATACGTTGCAGTCGTAACCTATAAGCTATAACCCATAACCATATCCTAGGCCACCGCTTGCCGTGCAGGATTTGTAATTAACTTTTCTCTAGAAACCTTCACATGAGGGCAGGGTGGTGGGTAGTGCAAGCGCAATGTAATCAGGCGCCTATTGAAAAGTGCACATGAATGCGATGCACGTTTGAAAATCCTGACAACAATCCGACATGCGACACCGACTTGCACAGCAGCTCCCAACTCAGCCCCGATGTCACTACGAGGATACCCTATACCCTGTCAGCGATGGCGGCGGCGGCACGACTATACGACAACGACGATGCGATGCTCTGCGCTTAATCGCTGACGACTAGCTAGACCCATTCACACATGCCAACGGATGTACATATCTGCTTGCACATTTTATTTGAAATTGAAGTTATCCTGTTTCCTGTTTGTTATCCCTGCTGGGTGGTCTTTTTTTAATACCTTATGCCCAGCTTTTTACTGATTGTCTATGCGGCTCTGTGGCACTATGTGTTCTGTTAATTTCGCAACATTCTCTCTCGCTACGCTGACATTTTGATGAAAGGAGTCTAATTAAAAAGTTTGTTGCACATTTAATTGAGAACATGTATAGAAAGGACAAAGTAAGAAAAAACGGGACACCACCATATCCCTGCTGATGCTACGTTGATGATCTTTTTAGTCCCTGTAGGTGCATGCTTTTGACTTTCGTCGCCTGTGTGCCGGTACACTGTAGAAATGCATATCAACGACAACATGTGCTTAGCCTTGGCGTGCGCTGACGCCATGAGGATTTGGGTCGTTTCAAAGTCTTCTTCACCTTGTCAGAGCACGCAGTTATGAGTTGCTCTCTGCTGCATTGCAACACAGTCTGCCAGGCGCTGTGACGCGATCTAAAAAGAAGAACACTGGCATTGACTAAGGTGGATTTGAATTTAATTAAAATAATTTAAAGGGCCGCAGGACCGAGGACAGGGGTGAATGTTTTTTTGTTGCTGACATGCTCATGGGTATACATAGAGTCGCTTGTACTAGATATGGTATTCTTGGAATGGGTAAGAGATACACTCACACTCGAGTCCACCTGTGGATGGGAATTATTTTAATTAGCAGACAGTTCTAATGACATTCCTCTTAAATACAGAACAGCAAGGTGGATGTGTAGTGCTCGAGTCACACCTGTGTGCAGCGGCACGAGTTGTATTTTACTTAGCATATGGAGCACAAAGCAATTGGCTAATTTTGGGTCTATGGCAATACAGTGGGAATACGTTTTTCGCATACTAATTAAGGCTGTGATTCGAAAATGCTGCGCCAAATCCCAAAAGGCTATATTCACGGGCACGTTGCTGTCACTTTGTTTGGCAATGAGAGTAAATGGCAGGGGACAGTTTTTTTTTTTGGGATTGAAAACGATATGACTGCGGTATGGTGTGTAATTGCTCATTTTTGTATTTAGAATATTCACTCACTCTTACTTAGAAGGGGAGGTTGCGTTTGAAAGACTCTTCTGTACACATTTTAAGCTTCCGTAAAAGCAGTTCGGGTGGTTTAAACTAAAATGGCGATGTACATATTTGTATTTAGGAAACATGAATCTATTTATTTATTTATCAAAATAAGGCTGTGGGTCAAAATGCGAAATATGCTTCCAAGAATATATTTTTTTGTTTTTCAAACTTTGTGTTCGAATTTTGTAAACCGGCTAAGGGCTGGTTCTGGCAGAATAGTACAAATAATAAAAATCGAAAAGGAACGGATTTAATAAGGTAGTATACTCTAGAATAAATTAAGAGGGATCTTTGGTCAGTGAGGGAAAAGAAATTACTTTGATCCGGAGTCCTAAATGTTGTTTATAGGACTCTTTGGCCTTCACACCACATCCATGTAGATATGAAAGCCATTTGTATTTCCTCAGTGACTAACGTCATCTATGGGTTATTAAATAAAATTTAAGATATTATTTTTCGAAGATACATTTGTAACAATTACAATTTACAAATTATAATTAAATAAAGAAATATGGCGTGGATTTTCTTAATATATTCAATTCATTCTTTAAAACTCAGTTTGAATTAAATAAAAAAAAAATATTAGTTACTACCTAGAGGTATTATAATTTAAAAAGTATTTAAATTGATTATTTTTGTATGTGTTAGTTGGTAATATATCCCAAGTATACTAAACAATAAAAATAAACTAAAATATGTACCTTCTGATCCTGTTTAATGTCCGTGCGCATGAGTTTGCGCAAGAGTAATATTGCTTAAATAAAATATAAATGTAACTTGAACACTTACAAATGGTAAGAACAAAAAAACTACATCAATTATAATTATAATTAAAAAAAACGTAAACTCTATTATTCGGTTGCAGCATTTGTAGGAACCTGCTTAGGATATTTTGTTCAAGTTTAAAATGCTTTTGTTTTTTTTTTTATTTAACGTTAGTTGTTTGTTTGCTTCTTATATTTTCTTTCATATACAAATACATTCCTTTCTTTCCTGGTTACAGTTATCAACGTCTGTCAGTAGATCGAATTGTGAAGAGTATACATTTTTCAGACCAATTGTTAATTCAGGGAAAATCTAGCGCCTGAATTTGATAAAATAAAAGATCTTTGGAAATCAGCCATATATTTAATTTTTTTTATTTTTATTCTATAAAGGGCGTTGAAAATATTTTCTGATATGAGTCATTTTCATTCAGTAGATACTATTATTTGAATGAGAAATAATTTGACTGTTGTATTTATTTTTAGTGACAAAAAACAAAACTAACAAACATTGATTTTACTTCAGTACAATTTGCAAAGTTGTTTCCACATAATGAATGTATCCAACGAAAAAAAAAAAATCAAAACGTATGAACAGAAAACAGAAACATATTAATCAAATTGAAATACAAACTGACCTCCTGAAACAGCAAAAGTAATAGTTTTCTTAAAACCTGTAACGATGCATTCGTTACAACACATTTTTCTTTCGCTCAGCAACAGCTGGTGCAAGCGCCCTCACACTCGATCGACTGCTCCGCCTCCCACACGGATACACACGAGACCCCCCGCATGGGTCCAACATCTACCCCATACAGCATTGCTAAAAACATTGCAAATGCCCACAACAGTAAAACGACTGCACCTGCCCCACACCGATTCACTCGGGACACCCCCGCAGTAGCCGCACAGTTGTCCTTGTGCCTTCACAGCATCACTGATACCAGGCGGGGGCATTCGAAACACGTACCGGCGGTAGGGGAAATATTTTGTTTTTGTCCAACCAATGATCTCGATACATGATATAATTCACACCCGGTTGCTGATGGTAACTCTATGAGACCACCAGCAAAACTCCCAAACAATCGAGCAAGATCACACAGTAGAATTGTACCAATCTGGTGTACCGCTGATTTGTTCCGCAAGTCGTTGTCCAGCTACTTGAAACTTTTTGACGCTAACAAGCCTGCGGGTAGTTAGCAAATTGCCGAATCCTCCGAAAGGAAGATTCGTAGGTGCCAGGACTGTCGCAAGACGGACCTGTAGGTGCCAGGACTGTCGCAAGACGGACCTGTAGGTGCCAGGACTGTCGCAAGACGGACCTGTAGGTGCCAGGACTGCCGCAAGGCGGACCTGTAGGTGCCAGGACTACCGCAAGACGGACCTGTAGGAGCCAGGACTGTCGCAAGACGGACCTGTAGGAGCCAGGACTGTCGCAAGACGGACCTGTAGGTGCCAGGACTGCCGCAAGGCGGACCTGTAGGTTGCCAGGGCTGTCGAAAACAGACCCGTGGAACACCGGGGCTATTCCACGCCCACAAGAAGACCGAGCCGTTAATCCCAAGAACTGGGATCAGTTGAAGCCGTCCCCGTTGCCGTTGAGGTTAATTGAACCATAGAAATTATAATTGTAATATTAGAGTTGATTAAAGTATCTTGAATTGTTAAAGTTATATTTGGAATATTAAAAATGAACTTTTTATAGTAAAAACAAGAATTGAAATATAGTACATTAAGAATTATAAGTAGAACCTAGATAATAAGGTAATAAAGGAAACTCCTCTGCAATCAAAGTTCGTGTTTCTTTGGGAAGAACCTTGGCGATCCGGCGAGCTAACCTCAGCCCAGACAAAAAGCACATCACAAACCCAGTTTATTAATAATACAGTGGAAAGAATTTTAGTTTTTCGTTTTCGTAATTATTGCATATTTCAAGGAACAAATATATTTTTTACCTTAACTGTTTGTTAAGCCATTTGCAAATTTCAGTTGCACCTTTTCGGAATCTTCGGAGATATTGTAATTTAAAACTTCTTTCAGTGCTGATTTTTGGCTTAGAAACTAATTTTGTTATTGGTTTTGGCATGCTTTGTCATTAACTGGAACTAAAATCGCCATCACCCATGCCCCTGAGTAAATTCATGCAACTGTAGGATGTCGCCCTCATTTTTGACTAAAATAATTTTTTTTTTTTGAATGTCATTTGTGAAATAATTCGTTAATTGTAACACAAAATTCTTAAGGAAACCAACCATCCCCAAAAATCTTAAGTTATTAATCAGCGTTTCATCTGGAGAAAGTATGAATAAAATCTCAGCAGAACAATATTAAGATAAACGATGAATAGATACTCTTCCGCCTTCTGAGGAAGCATGCCAGGAGACTATAGGCTTAGCTATATTTCGGATAAAAGCAGGTAGGTACTGTGAGGACCTACAAGTCACGGAAGACATCTCCCACCTTCTCTGTAGGAAGGACCTGTGTAAGTACTTCTTTGATAACTTCGAGGAGGTTGGTTTCTCCACCAAAATTGAGACCGGGCTTAAATTCTGGAGGAAAATTGGCGAATTCGTTTAAGTTTAAACCGAAATGTTTCCTTGGGGACGGCGATGAGTCCGCTAGGGTGCATATGGTCCTTGTGACGATCTCACAACCCCACCCAACCTAACCTAATCTACTTTATACATTTTTTTGTCAAATAGTTTGCGTCTTTCCGAGTTGAAAGCTACTTAAGCAAACGATTGTTCGTGGTTTTAATGGGGGCACGTGGAAAGCACTGTGTGTCCTTTTCTCTGTTTGAGCGGAACGAAAGAGAAGTATGGGGTACTATACATGGCAATAATCAATGCAAACAAATGCAAGAAATAGGAGCGCAGACTATCGCGTCAGACGAAATGTGAATGGCAGGGCATAAGATAATCTTTATGTCCTAAAAAAAGGACATGCAATCGCCCTAGACCCATTTATAAGCAGAAGCCGCATATCGACACGATTTCTATCTAGTGATGGCGGTTACCATTGACAACATTATCGCCTTAAAATTGACAACTTGCTATCAGCGATGCTATTGTTATTAAAACGAAGAAATCCAGAAAATAAAAATTAAATATTTACCACGCTTCACACAAAGATGCACACGTGCAACAGGACGTAGTCACCACCTCCTCAGATTTTTCAAAACCGAGCAACAAGCACGTTGCTCGTTGACAAAAGAAGCCATCTTTACTTACAGGTAGCCGAATTGACTACATATTCCCAAATAAGTTTCCTTCTTACGCGTCGAACAGGTGCACCAGTCCCCGCAGACGCCGCTCCCTTAACCTTAACTGACTTCCTTTTACCAATCTGATTTATCTAACTCAATTTGTAAGTTAAGTTATTTTCCAATTTGCATCATAAAGGTAACTCGTGCCTCGTGCACACAACAGGCAATTTACTTACTCAAGGGATAATGAATATATTTCATTGTCTGGCACATCGATCTCATTTCCGCCTTTGGAAACATGGCCATGCCCACCCACTGTGATGTGCACCCGGCCGCATACATACCGTCACTATCCGGTCCGGACGCCTGACTCCCTCTCGTTGACTCACCTTAAATACCGTAATAATAAAGTAATAATGTGCCATAAATATCACGGCATTACCTTACAAATCTTACAATTTAATCATTATGCTGGCACGGGACCGGCGTACATAAGGGCGAAAGGCGAAACAGCCAAAAGGACGATGCTAATACACCGTGGGGATTTAAAGAGCTTCAGGGGGTTACGCGTTTACCTCGTACAACATAGGATGCACACACACACACACACACACTAAACTCAAACGTTGCGAAGAAGACACTACCCACTATGTAGGGGACAACCAGGAGGGCAGCGGAGCCGACTAAGGAAAGGCAAACAAACACGAAACGCCTGGGTAAATATTTCATGGGTTATCCTTTGGTAATGCTGCGGTACGGTACATAGCGCGCCAAGATGTTTATGGCAGTGGGACCGAGTAAACAACACCTCCAGCCACACAAATAGGCCTGATTTATGTTTACAAGGCGAACGTGACAATGTTAAAAATACGTGCCAAATCGTGAATGGGACAACACAACGATCGGGACGCCAGAGCATCAACTTTCAATGGGGATTGTATAACCGTGCCAAGGGACAATGTCTCAATGCGAGCGGAAAAGCCAGCACCAGCATTCTCGTCATCGTTACCATCATCATCATTCCGTACATCCCCTTCGTCAGTGTTGTGTCCTTGTCGTTCACCTGTGGTATTCGTCGTCGCAATGGTAAAGGCATATAGGCCTGTAGGCCAATCGAAGCCGCTTACAGAATTCCAATACGGGACACTAACTCATTTTGGACACCGAGCGCCTGCATAGCACATATTTGTACTCACATACCCTGCTCAGTGGCTTTGAGGGAATGTCATTGTCAACCAAATGGAAAATTGAGAAGGATAAACGAATTCTTGTATTTCTCCGTATTTTCTTCTTGTCTCCTATTTATGCGTGTGTGTACCTCGGTGGATGTCCTTTTTATCGTTATGCGTAATCTGTAGGATTTTCTGGGTTACCTTTATGGCGTTGTATTCGCCCGATCGCCTCGTGGTGAACGAAAAGAGGTTTTCACTTGGCAAATAAACGAAAAGACACAGTTATACGCGTCCCCGAGGTGGTGTTCCTTGTGTACCAAAGAATGCGGTATCGTTGGGGCTTACGAGCAGCTGTACGGAAGTGGCTTAAATCGACCGAATAAAATACTACTGATTACGAAGCAGAACAAGTGTGGATCTGGTATATGGAATTATCAAGGTCTATGAACTGCACTGAATGGAAAAAAAATTGTTACTGAAACTGAAGATTGGGTTGTCTATATCATTATTCAATTCGTACAGATGTTGCCAATGAATATATAATAATATCAGAGCTCTGTAGCTTACAGGACGAGTCTCCATAATAGTTGTTTTTTACTGGAATTTTCTGACAATTGGTAAAAGAAGCATAAATATTTGAAATACTATAGCTAACCTCCTGGGCAGCCGATAACGATAAAACATGTCCCATATCTTAAGCGAAACCTTTTGCTATGCATCAGTGAAAACCGCAGTCAATTTGGTTCAATAGTCCTTGAATCTATTCCGTACAAACATCGATGCAGTCGGTATAAAAATTACAGTTTTATTATATCTAGTAAGGATGTCTTAACTTCTAAAATTTTGTGTTTTTTTCCTGTTTTATTATGCTTAGGATGACATACCCGATAAGATGACATACTTGCAATTACTCTTTAACCATAAGCGCTACAGTTCTGCCAAACACGTCTGGACATGCAGTTTTACGATGCAAGTTACCAAAGAGGATCTAAACTAGAGGGCCATCTCCCGTGCACCTACCCGATTTTCCCCGCAAATTTTGAATGACAGCCCTCTCTCTTGCGCTCTTTTTTTCCTGTCTGTGAATACATGTTATTAATGGCCGCCGAGTAGAACTTTTCCAATAACAAACAATTTGTTAATGAATCTGTAACAATAAATGTAAAAGGAATAAATGTTGAGCATGGTTTTTTTATATAGCTTTACTTGTTCTATATCTATCTTATGCGCCAAAAATATTTCATCCATCCACATTTCAGGTTTTTTTTATTTTTTTTTACATGAAAAATATTTTTGACAGCAAAATTCATGAAGCTACCTTGGGGAGTTGTTCCAAAAATAGGTTAATACCATTAAAGTTAAGCCCAAGTTTTCACTAGGGCAAAAGTCAACTCCTTAAAATATTCGCAAACATTGCATAAATTTCTATTACGTTTGGTGGGTGTTTTCAACTTGGTTTTTTAGCACCGTATTTGTACAAAATTATATTTTATTCATATTTAAAAAAAGAAAATATTATTCTCGGAAAGTAAATTCGTAAAATTAAACTCCTAACAAAATGACAATTTAATGTGGTGTTTATTTTGATCCGATTTCAGATTTTGTGATTCAATCGAACGCAAGAATCTAAATTGTTTTGTTAATTTTCAGTTCCCGTATTTCTACAGATAATGTGCTTTTGCAAATTTTATAAGATTGTATTTTGAAATGTTCACTGATATTTTTATAAGCCTCTCTAAATTATTAATTAACCAAAACAAGTGCAAAAAGTGATATTTCACATAAATAAAGGGCAATCTGTAGCAATTTAGAAAGAGAAAGAGATGTGTCAAAGGGGAAGTCGATGGGAAAGGGTAATATTTCGATCATTCTGGTGTGCGATGTGGAAGGAGGAAGCAGGCGTAGTATGAAAGTCCCTAAGGAATTGAATTGAAGTGTTTGTTGTATTATCAATAAAACGAAAAAAAAAATATCGAAATTAATAAATGCATATTTGAATACGTTATTGTGCAACTATGCATTTTACGTACCATTTACAAATTAACAACTATGCTAAAACTAAAATATCTTTTTCCCCACAATAAAAAAAACGCTTTCCCCAAACTCTGTTAAAATATCTATTTTGTTTCAATATGACTTCGAAATGAAAAGCATAAAAATCGACGAAAAACAAGGTTTTTTTTCTTTAAACTATACAATAAAAGCTTGAAGTTACAAAATCTCTTTTCAGAAAGGTGCAAGAACCGTTTAAGTTGATTTTTCTCTGATTAATATCATAAGATAGATTTCTGCTACTTATCTACTGAAAAAAAAAACTATGATTATAGGGTATTTTGCATTGTGACCAAATTATTACAGGAATTCGCGCGCTCCTTTGATTTGTACAGGCACTAATACTTAGGAATTCCTATGCTGGAAAAGCAGCTTGTAGGCAAATGTACCGTTTCTGCTCTCAGTTGGCCCTCTAGTTTAGATCCTCTTTGTAAGTTACGCCCACAGTAATTCGGCAGCTAGTTCACAACGTGCTTTAATGAAATCGAAATCGAGAATTCTGTGCGTGAATATGTTTTTTTTTTTTTTTGTATTGATCTTTTCATAAATTGAAATTGCAACTTTTAGGACCGAAGTGTAACATTTTCATTGTGGAATTGCGTGGCTAGATGTATGAATTTTTGGTTTCAATTCAATCTGAACATGTTTCAACTCAAGACGCACTTTTTTTTTTACTAAATTCATATAATATGATAAAAATTTTCCCACACAAGCCGAAGAATGAGGTATTGAAAGTATGCCCTGAGCTAGTCTATATAATATGTTCTTAGAGATAAACTCTCCACATCCATTTTCAATGAGGCTTACCACTACCCAAAATAAAGTAATTGGTGAAAATCTCAAAGATCTTAAATTTTCAAAGTCGGCAGGGTACGATACTCATAATTCGCTATCAATTTTTGATATTTTATGATCAGGGAAAAAATTTAGGTAGTACTATTTAGTTTCTCCTGAGATAGATGGCTGTCGAAAAATGTTATGTAGAAACTTCGACTTCGAAATGTATTCTTCCCCGGAGGTCTTTCACAAAGGCAAAGTAATAATATTTAATTATTTAATAATTATTTGTAATTATTTTGCACATTGTGTCTTTTAAAGAAGGATTGTAACTGCGAAACTTTCAAACAGAACTAGAGGTGCACCTTACATGGATAGCTACAATTCACTTAACAAAAAAATAAATGAATAAATAAATATTATGTGCAACAGATTCGTAAGGACCGTAGGCCGAGATTCTCACAAAAATTCGTTTTGTGTGAGTTTTTCGGTTTTGGGACGAATAGAAGGGATCTAAAGTTGTATGCCCAGGGCAAACGGTTAATTGAAAAACTCTTTTATGACAATAAAATTGTCGGATATTTGTCGGACCTTCGCGAGAGGTGGCGCAGTTGAAAATACCTTAAGATGGATTTTTTTTTCGGGAATCGAGCGTGGGAACCCGCGCTTAGTATTCCAACACACTAACCACTAGGCCACTACGCCTAAAACTACAACTCACGAGTCATGCTTTTATCGTTCCCCAGGCAAATACTTCCCCCAAAAGTATCAATCGAAAATCAACGTCGAAGTAAGCTTCAACCATGATTTATCGAACAGCAACTGATGGGAGCAGGCGTATAGGTTTATGTTTCCCATGGGCCATTGCAGATCAGCCTTTCTCTCTCTCTCTCTCTCTCTCTCTTTCTCTCTTTATGGATGAAGTTAGCGCGTCTAAATATCTCAAAGTTCCGATGCATTCAAGTTTCTTCCTAACGCAGTTTTCGGTCAATTATCGTACACATCGTTAGGCAAGCTACCATCTAAAGCGTTGAAAAATTGTAGCGCTTTTCTTATCGTCTTATCTAGCTAGATTCTGTAGCTGCACCTTTTGTTGTGTGACCGGTTGCTATCCCAGGAAATTCTGAGATAGACAAGACTAGTTTCCTTAAAGGTAATTTTGAAAGTCTGTACAATGTTCATATACACTTTACTGACACACGTCATTGATGGGCAGTTATTTGGGCACACCTGGGATCATCTGTCCAATTTTCGACCAGAAAAATATAAAAACAACATCCCATCCCAACATCTTTTCAGTACTCGACATCTAGAAGTTCATTAATGCGATAACAATAAAAAAAAGAGATAGACTCCTCTGACTGTGTTTTTCTGTACCTGCCCTGCATTTTCGATTCTCACAAAGGCTGATCTAGGAAACTACATACTTGCAATGCATTCAAAGTGTCAGTTACCTTCATCACTATCTACTTATACTGTTGAGCAAGTAGTTTCATTCGTCTTTGCTGTCTTTACTGTGTTTACTGACAGCTGCAAAATGCATGCGCAAGGTAAAAGTATTAATCCGCAACATTCGAAATGAGCCAATGATATGTAAAGGGTGATTTTTTAAGAGGTTTAGAACTTTTTTTAAAAAAAAAAACACAAAAAATTCGAAAAAATGAATGAAATATTTATTTGAATCGATAGTTTGAACCTTGCAATTTAATGTTTAAAGATAATTTCATGCAAATGTTGACCGCGGCTGCGTCTCAGGTAGCCCATCCGCTGAGTCCAATTTTGGCATACTCTTTCACACATATCGGCCGGTATCTCACGAATGAATGCATGGATGTTGGCTTCCAGTGCGTCAATCGAAGCGGGCTTGTCCCTATACACATTAGCCTTGGCATACCCCCACAAAAAATAATCTAATGGTGTCAAATCGCACGATCTAGGCGGCCAATTGACCGGCCCGAAACGTGAAATTAACTGTTCACCAAACTCGCCTCGCAATTGCGCCATTGTTTCGCGTGCTGTGTGGCATGTGGCACCGTCTTGTTGAAACCACATATCATGCAAGTCCATTTCGGGCAAAAAAAAGTTTGTTATCATCGCTCGGTAGCGTTCACCATTGACAGTAACGCTGCGATTCGCATCATCTTTGAAGAAATATGGCCCAATAATGCCGCCGGCCCATAAACCGCACCAAACAGTGGCTTTTTCGGGATGCATTGGTAGCTGTTGCAATGCTTCTGGCTGATCTTCACTCCAAATGCGGCAATTTTGCTTATTTACGTACCCATTCAACCAAAAATGAGCCTCATCGCTGAACACAATTTTTCGATAAAAAAGCAGCGATGAACATTTCGAACCGAGCACGAATTTCGATAGTAAAATTCAATAATTTGCAAGCGTTGTTCATTTGTAAGACGATCCATGGTTAAATTGCAAACCAAACTGAAGCTGTTTGACAGTGACACAAGGTACTAAACACACGTCAGCTGTCAAAATCAGTGTTGCCAAAACCAAACCAGCTAAAAAATCACCCTTTACAACTTCTCAACCTTATATAACTAAATCTTATCTTAACTAACGACAATGCTATCCTTACTCAAATAATATTTGTTTTTTTATTGCGTGTGGCTTTGTTCGTTAAACATGTTTAAATCTTTCACAGAACCGGTTTTTAGAAGAATATTGGACTTAACATGGATTTTGATTTTATTCTATCACAGGCGGCCAACTATTTCAGTACTTAAACCGAATTGTCCGGTCGCAAAATTTGCCGATGCCGTATGCGGTGCAAAAGTGCGCTGACTTCGTTCTCGCACAAACTTTAAGGCTTCAGCTGTCACTGACATGAACTTGTAAAAGTGTATCGCGTTGTTTTATGTCGATTGTTTTTTCCTTTTTATTGAGATTGGAATGATCGAAAAAATGACATCGGTGCATAATTTAGTGGTCTTTATTCCTATATTCGCACTCCGTACTCGACCATCGTCCAAAGAGTCCGTTGCTTTCGCTTTCCAATCAGACTCTGTTGTTGAAGCAGTAAGGATCTACTCTGCAGTATGTCCACTTTTAAGAACACTTCAACCACTTGACTCTCTAGCCCAACTTAATCCAGTTAATCGAAGCTATGCCTAAGTGTTCATAAAAGCCGCCTGCTAATTATTACAAAATATTTCATGTTGCCTCCACTTACTTCGTTTGACCTTTTGCAGTTGCAAAGGGAAACACGTTGGGGCAAACATTTTTCCCCACTGTCCCGGCAGAACTCAAATCTGCTGTGCCGTGGGAACATTTCAACATTTGGTGCAGCTGTTCGCAATATTTCTCAGTCACTTTTGCACTCCGCTTTCGTTCGTTGGCGAAAAAAGTTTCTGTTGGTCCAAGTTAACGCAACATTAACATGTTGTTTGGACTAAAAGGAATCTGTGCACCGCGTGCACATTATTACCATCCCATTCAAAGAGATACTCGCAAAACTATGTGAAAAGTTGCCTTATGACAGCATGACAGGGTACACCGAAGAGATATATCCGTGGTGAGAGGACAAACTTTTTTCTTCACAATGACACAACTTTGGCGGATGAAGGAAATGTTTCTGAGGGAACAAGAATCCATCGATATGGCTTGTCGAGTCGTTTCATATTATATGCAGTTGGAAATACACTTGCGAATAGTGATATTTCGCCACACGTCAAAGATGAGGTTTTACCTGTCATATTGCCCTTGGTTGCCTTCAGCCACTTAAAGTTAAACTCCCATAAAGACAACCAAGTTAAAGGACCATCAGTTGTTACTACTGAGAATTTATGGTAAAACAAAAATAGATATTACGAAAGGACCAACATACGAAACAGACAGCAATACCGTGTACCCGATGACAGCCAAAAACAAGCTCATCTGTATAAGCTGAAGTTTGGAAGATGGACAAAATGTCACTGGGATCTAATTCATAATTTGAAAAGTTTTCTCAAATTGAGTTTTATGCAAGAGGCGTTCGTAATTTGCGGAGTCTTCGGGGCACCAAAGGACTATAAAACTTGCTCGAAAAGCTGCAATTGGCAAAAGGAGAGTTTAGCTACGTTATGCCTTTCCGGTGTCACTCTGATGGAGTTTGTTTTTGTTCAGCGTTCTAAATATGTATTGCCCTTGGCCATATACTAATATTCTTAAATGGATATTCTCATTTAAATTGTATTGCTTCGCCGGTAGCCGCACCTTCTCAATTTTACACTGAAACTTTAACAAACCACGCCGACAATAGTTGTAAAAGTGTAAATACTGCAAGGGGCTGAAAGTGTGCTTATAGGTAGGCGCTACTCATTTAGAGGCGCACCCACTCGCACTCTGTTAAAAAGTTTGTCCGCAAAATTTAATTGACGAAATTTAATGCACAAGGTCTTATGGGTATTTCCTACTTTTAGTGTTTTATTAAATTAGATGGAAAACTTCAGCCAACACGATGATGACGACGAGGAAAAGATACGGGGAGGTGGAGAAACGTAATGAACGAGAGAGAGAGATGACTGAAATTTGTGAGAAAATAAATTCCAATCTGTTTACTTTATGGTTTGAAAGGCTGAGTTGTTGGTGTAGATTGCTGCATTGCGTTCAGGCGTGGAGTTTGAATTCCGTATTCCAAAATAAGTTTTTTTGCCATGGTGGGGGAGTCAAAAGGCGTTTGGGTTTGGGCGTCTTTATTGATTTTTGGTAGCGATAATTTGGAGCTGTCTTTTACAAAGCAACATTAACATTTCTGACAAATCTCTGTAAATACTTTTCTGCCACTGCGCCAACTGTCGTCGACATCATGAATGAGATTTTAGAAAAACACGCGAAACCCATGTTGGACAATTGGAAGAGAGCCTGACTCTAATTTGGACAACGATCGCGCTTGCTGGAAACGTCTGAGGTTGAAGCCGATCTTTCCCTGATGAACTTGGCTTAAAACAAATATTTAGGAAATATATTCACTAAGCTGCTTACGCTTAAAATAATAAACAAATAATTCTGCAGTCGCTATCGGTAGTTTGAATTTTTGCTTAAAATATTAGTCACATAAAGTTATCCCAATGACGCAAATTGAATATTTTATGTACCTACATAATAATATACTCATGTTTTCGCTATAAAATATTTTTGTACATGTATAATTCAGCACGGCTTCAATGAAAATAAGAAACATTTGAGAACGTACTTGAATTCTACTCTCGAATCTAACTACACATCGATTGCATTTAAGCGAATTTAATTTCTGCAAAAAAAAAAAGCAAATTCTCACGCTGATGTCAAAGCAAAGGCGAAAATTGTTGAACAAGAAAATAAATTGTCAAAAACAATTTCGGGGCTTGAAGCAATAAATTTTCATTTAATTACCATTCTACTGTACGAACGTATTTTTAAAATTTTCTATATGCGAAGAATTTTCTGATATTACCCGCCAGAGCAGTTCTCAGCTGGGCGAATCGCAAAATATATATTTAAAAAAAAAATGTATCTTAAGTTGTTTGTGAAAATATTTTGGGACAGTGTCAAAACGCCCACATGCCACATGTGACAACTTGGGAATAGAAATCGAAGATTTTCTTCTTGAAGGCGAGGAAATTTAATGTTCGCTCATTTGACGGCTAAATACCATACCTAGGTATTTATAGCAGTATTTAGGTAATTTTTATGTTAATCAAACTTGCAGGTGAATGCGGGGTGTTTTTTCCCCCGACATTTAAACAATTTTGAAAAACTATGTAGGTATAGTTTGATATTTAGTCAAGGTTGGATTTTTTTTTATGATCGATTCAAATTTAAAAGATAATGTAAGGTCAGCCCTTAAAACAAAACAAAATGAATTAAATTCACAATCGACTTATGTTTTCTGAAGCATTTGTAGAAAAATGCAATACATTCGAATTAGTACTAGTGACATCTAAAATGATAAGTTTACCATTATAGAAAATGACAACAAATAAACGGAAAATAAAAATAAATTGTTCTTGTTTTTTGTATCTTACTAGCAAAACATGTTATGCATACCGATCTCCAAGTCAGTTGGCTAGAAATTGGATCTAGTATATGTATATATATTTTTTATTAATACCCCTGACTGGCGCTTAAGCGTGTGACGGTAATTCGATGTACTTTATAGTATAGCGACCACATACTCATCAACACTTCATTTATGTACCAATTTAAACGAGCTTCCCTTGCCATGCTCACTTTCGAGGCTGAACTCCAATAGCTATGAACTGGTTTTTGGATGGCGATTAACCTTTTCTAGTCTTTTAGTGTGTGCTTTTTGTGCCTTTAACTCACGAACTCTTCTGATTTCCTGTGCGAAGAACTCCTTCTGCAATTATAAATCGAATCTCGTCTTTAGGTTTTTGCAAAAATTGTCCAGAGAAAAAATAACTTAATAAAATTAGTCGTATTGGCATTTACTGGACAGCACAGTAAATAAAATCCTCTAGGTATGGTTTGGGCATAGTGGTAACACATTTAGGACGACGTCGTAAGGTTGATTGCCGAGGATTTATTTCCACTGCGACAAACATCCGAAAGATGCACTCTCTTGAAAGAGCTTCTCAAATCTCAATGCATATGTTTGTAGGTCCCTGCTATTCGTCCCAAAATCACGAAAAAAAAAAAAAAATACTCTCATAATGAATGCTTGTGATCCCTATACGGATCTGTTTCTCTAACTATTTATTTGTTTAAAGTTGTAAGTCCCTATGACTTATAGTTTATTTTTTAAGAATAATGAAAAGCCCCTTTACAATAATTATATTATCTCTACATCTCTACATATAAATAAAATTGGTGTAGTTCTGTTCGACTAAAATTGAAATTGACTGCATGTCTTTAAATGCAAAAATCTTAGAAATTGCTGAATATATTCTGGTGAATTTTTCACAGGCTTATAGAGGATACTTAGGCCTACAATCTCCACTTTTTCTTAACTCTATATCTCTATAAATTCCGGAAAAAATTGGACAAGAGTAATTTTTTTTTTCGTTTCGCTTCGATTTTTTCTTTGCAACGCTTTGCGTTCGAAAATACTGGGAGCATTTAAATATACTAAGTACCAGCTTATAAAGGACATCTGCAAGTACAATTTAGGATATCCATTATCTCGATAACTTAAAAGGTTTTTAAATAAATAGGCAAAATTTGAAATTTTTCTACGATTTTCACCTCGGTGGATTGATATGCACTTCACTCTCAAATCGAACATACTAACCGCGCAATATCTCTTTTAAACTTATTTTACCCCTGTGACAGAGAGAGACATACGGAGGCAGTACCTATGCTGTTGCTGTTGTTTGCTTAGAAAAAAATAAGCACATAAAAGAAATGTCAAATCAGTGATAATACATGTAGGGAAAAATTCCTACACGTAGGATTTTCGATCTAAAGGGAAAAAAGGGCAGATTTGTATAACGTAGGGATTTTTTTCGGACGAAACATTTTCGTCTTATTTGTGAGTAAATTGATTTGCTCAGTCAAAAAATATTTACTATTTTTGTTTACCTACTTTATTTTGCTCTTAAATTCGTCGATATTCGCTAATAAATGAAATGTGATGACATAATTTGAAGAATCAACAAAAAGGAAAAATGCATTTGTGGTTGAGATTGCGCATGAGAAGTTTGATTCGATTACCAAAGAAGTATCTATCAGTATCTATGAAAGAATGTCAAATAGATATATAGGTATGCATTTTGTATTTAAAAAATTAAAAACATCCATTTGATTCACATTTTATTCAATTATTTGTCTTATTCTTTCCGTTTCGTTTATTTCTGCAGTCCCCGTAAAATCTTCGTCTTCATTTTGGAAAATACCAGAAATGGTAGATACTTCCACTACCTCCTCTTCACTTAGAATCACTAAAACCAAGGAAAAAAAAAAAAACACAATTTAGATATGTACATTATTACCAAAATAAATTGGCTATACTCTCGGAATTTACTCTCTGCACATGCCGTTCATGTAACACATTTTTTGAACTCTCTTCTGAAAAGAAACATTTTAAATTAAATACCTACAAATCAAATGAAAATATTTTACTCACCCTCTTTGCGCAAGTAGCCAACGCTGGCCATATATATTTGTTTGTATATGTTTATACGTCTAATATTTTTTTCAACTTCTGATAGTTGTTTGATGTTGTCTTCAAATTTGTTTAAGACATCGATTGTCTTTAATTTCAACTCATTGTAAAAAACTTAATTTAAAACAGAACATGAGAGCACATTCAGCTGATTCAGAATTTAGTAAAATTCTTCTTGATGTTGGAGAGGGAAAGTGTCCAGAAGTGAATAGTAATCATGATATAGAACTACCTTCCAGTCTTTGTCAGGTTGTGGCGGAAACTGATACTTTAATACATAGTATTTATGATGATATTCACAATCTCAATACCAAAGAAGATTCGTGGTTGTGTGACAGATCAATTTTAGCACCTACGAACGACCAGGTTACTGCACTTAATCAGCGCATTTTAGATAAACTATCTGGCGAATCACAAACATATCTTTCCATCAATACAGTTTGCAATCCGGATGAAGTGGTTAATTACCCAACAGAATTTCTAAACAGTATAATTGTGCCTGATCTACCCCCCCACAAACTAGAACTTAAGGTTGGCGTGCCCATCATGCTATTGCGTAATTTAAACCCGCCGAAACTTTGCAATGGTACTAGGTTGCGAGTAGTATCGTTGCAAAGAAACGTTATAGAAGGTCGTATAATATCCGAATGCGGAAAAGGTGAAATAGTATTTATACCACGGATTCCTATAATACCATCAAATTTTCCATTTGAATTCAAAAGATTGCAATTCCCGATCAATGTCAGTTTTGCTATGACAATCAACAAGTCCCAAGGACAAACGTTAAGCAAAGCTGGTATAGATTTAACTAAAGGTTGCTTTACCCATGGGCAACTATACATGGCATGTTCACGTGCGAGGAATGCCAGTAGTGTTGTTGTTTTAGCCCAAGAAAATCGTACACCGAATATTGTATATAAGGAAATTTTTCAATAGAGCTAATGCAAAAAACTGAAAATAAATGATAATTAAAATAAAAATGCAAAAACTAAATAAACTAATTAACTTTTTTGTTAAATTCCACGCGTACGAAGACGCGGGTACAGCTAGTAACCTATAAGATCTTGGAGCCAACTTATAAGTCCGAGAACAATTTTAAAAAGTGCTAGGGGATATTTGCTCATGTTACCCTCTAGGAGTTTTAACTCGAAAAACTAGTTAATTGGCTTAAAACAAAGTGTGGTGAAGTAAGTTTTCAATTTTTTCTTTTTCTTTATAACCGTGTAAAATTGAATATCGCAATCGTGAATGATTAAAAAGTTTTGAACCCTCAAAAAGAAATTGTATATTTATTTCCCTCGAAAAGGGGTTAGAGCGGGGTCATTTCGAAAAACAGCAAAGCAGCTGTGCGATATTTTTTTTATTTCGTCATCTGTCAGCGTGCAAAGTTTCCAGTGCGTATTGTGTTATAAGAGGTCTCATCAGAAACTGTCTCTTAAAAGGGCAGGGGGTCATATCGAAAAGTCTATTTTAAGTGAGCTTGTGTGGAATATACTCCCAAAACTTCATGACTACGCTAAGAAGAATGGCATGTGTGCTGTCAGTCGTTTACGAAACTGGTTTATCAGAGATCAGCTTCTTCTTTTGTTCAACGTCAGCAACCATGCTGACGCATCTGAACAGCCCATCTAATGAATCGTGATTCTGTAATCCGATAGTGACCAACTAGTGAGCGTATCGTCTCGCTAGTATTTTATGACACCAACTGCGACTTTGCCGGCTTCATCACAAAAGCTTCAAGATATCACGAAATTTGTGTTGCTAATACTTTGACACGAAGGAGATTACATCACAGTGAGAACAAAAACGGGCAAACCTCTTTGTGCAAAGTGTATACAATAATAGGGTCACCTTCAGACGATTTCTAGACACCTTTCTTGTGCTCAAATTAGTTGCAAGTTTCTTTCACTCTTATGCCAACAATCGTGTAGGTATAGTTACCCAGTCTATTCTTAAGCATTTTACTCCAACTTGCAGTCTTGCTTGTACAACATGATTGCTAATGGGAAATGCAACGCTTTTAGAAACAGGTTACCTCCAAGAATCTCCTCCTCCTTTGAGGATATACTTTTCCACCTTTTTCTCCGTTTAATCATTTTTCCCATCAAACACATTCCACTACTTCAACTATTTCCTCAACTGTAAGATCCATCTACGCTGCTACTTGCCATCATCAACTTGAAGTCAACCGGGCCAATCTATATACCCAGCATATCCTTTCTCGTGTACACAGCTCAACCTGTGCTCTGTGGCTGTGTTGTATGTATGTAACTTACCTGAATAATGATTAACCTTTGACAACACCACAATGTTTGTCAAGTGGTTCCAATCTAAGGAGTGCAAGAAGAACGATTCGCCTCTGTTCCATGTAAAACCCGTTTACAGAAACCTTTCACATTTTGCAAGGAGATACTGGAGAGCTCGACACTCCTTGTATACGTAGAGAAAGAACAGCAGCAAATAGAAAAAAATAAGATCTCCCCATCTTCAATCTATGGCAATTAAAGTTTGATGAAAGGAAGTACGTGTATGATGTCCTTGGCGTTCCGATACCCTCGGGCGGTACATTAGTTTAAGAGCTCATTATGCTACCACTAGTTGTCGTTGACAAACGTGTTTTTTTTTTAACGCTGTACTTGTCCAACCACCTCATACCTAACTTCTTGTCTGCATGTGTGATAATTTTCATTCTTTCTCGTTGCAGAATTCGATCCGAACGAAAACGGAACCAAATTGAAAAAAAAAAGGAAAACATCAACGAACCTTGTAGATACTGAAATTCGCAGTAGCTTTTATTTAATTAGTTGCAAAACGAACCACAACGGATAAAAGGATTTCTCTATCTCAAAAGGAGAAGGATTAAACAAAACTCGAACGAAGGTGAAATCGAAACGTATAGGCGCGTTCAAACGAAGAGAGCAATATCTAATTCCAGGCAATTCGAAAAATTTAGAGTAGAATCCAAAGTATTCAATAAAGTTCAACAGAAATATTAAAAAAAAAAACAAAAACAAAAATGGCAGCTACACAGCGTAAACTCGTACACAAGCAATTCAACTCACCAATGGGCTTATATTCAGCTCAAAATGTTAAGGAGACTCTCCACAGAGAGCTGAATGCTTTCGGCAACGATGGGTAAGTGAATTGAATTTTTTATTACACTTAGTAATATTTTAGTCAGGTACAGAAATGTGTATAAAATTTAATAATCATTTTCAGTGCCTAAATCAAATTTTGCAAACTCACAAGGGTTAAAGTTTTCTAGTGACCCTTAAAATACTTAGGGTGAATGTTTGGAAGTGATTGCTGGATTGTGTGCAACCATACTTTAGGGAGGATGATAATCGGTGTGACCGCTGCCGATTACTGAAAAGTCGCAACAAAAATTACCAATGCGAACAAAAAGTGACATTTCTGAAGCTATTCTGCAAATTTATAATTTTTGAACGATATTTTTTTTACGGTGTAAAGCTAATAGCGCACATGCGGTTTCTGTCGCACGAATTATGCCCGTCGTTCACTTAGTAACCAACTTATTAATATTAAATTCAAAAAATTCAACTCTCATGTGCGATAGTTCCGCAGTTCTGTATATTCAACGAACGTGTTTGGTACGGCTAGTGTACGCTCTTGGTTGTGCTGCGTTGGCAACCAATTATAGTGTATTGCACATTAACTCTTCAACCATGTTGCTCAACTTCTTGCATTTATTGTTGGCTTGTTTAAAACCCTGTGGCCTTTTCGAAATAGGTAGTGGGCGAACGGGAAAACTAAGATGGACATTTCATCAATGAGCGCGTAGCTATCAGTCGCCGAGTGTGTTCAACAAGATGCCCAACCTTAAGTATATGAAGTCATTAACGTATCCACTCGTTGAGGAACTCATTTGTCTGCCAAAATCAGACAGGTTCATCAACTTAGTAAGCGGTGTCATTCAACAAATCAGTGAGTTGACCAATTAGGTGTTTGAAGCCCGCAACGCCTTTAACAATTAATCTTCGCTTTGCTCAACATGAACAACGTGATTTTGTGCTCGAGCTTGAAATATTTTCGCTGAACGTGCAACTCGCAAATTGGAGTTGATAAGTTACGTACAAAGTTAACGACGCGCTTTACTTTAATTGGAAACGCACATCGATTTTGTCAAGTTGCATCGGTTGCCATGAAAGTTGTGTAATTTTTTTTGGACTTAATACCTGTATGAAAAAAAAATCAAAAACCCAGCTAACTCAATGGAAACATTTTATTAAAAAAAAAATCGTGGGCCCTAGTCACGTAATCATTGCTCCTCATTGTGTTCTGAAAACCGGGTTCAATAGGAGGTTTCTTATCAACCATACATTCATCAAACATTCGCATGGACGTAAAAATTGTCTGCAAAGTGCAAACAAATGTGACGCAAGTGGACGCTGAACCTTTCGTTGCAAGGCAGGGGTATTTTGCACTGCTCGTATGGTGTGGCAAGTTGGCACCAATTATGCAGCATTAATTCCCGCTAGTCGTTCTTCACTTCATTAAAGAACACCACAGTCCACAGCATACAATGCACAAAGTAGGTAGGTACATATGTGACGCATTGCTGATGCCTCCCTCACAGCACAGTACAAAATAATAAAGCAGTACAATTTCATATCCGCTCAGCAACCAACTCTACCGGAAGGCAATGCACAATCCCGTAAAGCAATAATTAATGGCTACAAACATAATAATTATACGCCAGTCGAAAATATACATGTAAAACGCGAAAAACCTCGCCAAAAGTCCAATAATTGCGATGCAATTACGTGTAATTACTTTGTTGCAATGGCCGACTTACACCCTGCTCTTCGTGTGTCTCCGGCAAGCGGCAACATTCAACTTTTGCTGTTTCTCTCTGCGTTTCTGCATTTTGTTTTTAATGGCATCCTGCATCCGCGTTTAAGTACAAAGGCAAAGCTCGCGGGCTGCCCCACACTTACTGTGTGAGCCGATACAAACAAGCGTGTAAAACTGCCCCTTCATCCAGTGGTGTGAGAAAAAAAAGAAGAGTTCCTGAAAATTAAGCAATTGATGCATCCATCAGTTATCCAGTCCAAACACGGAGTGCATTTATCTATTTATCATCCATCTTCAGATCAGGGGTTGAATGCCTCAAATGCATTCCCAAATCGTTTGCTTTGACACAAGCACTGCCAACAAGGTGAGGTGGGCGTCCATACACAGGTACATAAGGATACTTAAGCAACTTGCAATAAATCGTGTCGCTTGTATATTGGAATGCTCTCTGTCGAAAAGCATCCCTAAATGGAAAGTATAGGTGTACGTAGTGTGGGAGTGGGTGGGCGCGGCCAAGAGATTGATGCGTCTAATGCAATGTGGGGATAGATCAATTGCTGCTTTCGCTTGCATGTCTCGATTCGTAATTGATTTGTTAAATTTCACACAAATCGTCAGAAGGGTACGTTGCTGCGGGCTTTGCACCAGAATTTGATAGAATTTTCGGTCCAGCTAAGAGCCATAGAAATGTCTAACCAAAGCTTCTTGCATAGATACTCGTGCATGTGTGGCTTAGGTATAGCTTGATTCGGGGGCGATTTATTTGATGGTTTCGATATTCTGATGTAGTGCAGTCAAAGGAGTTTCCAAGGAGATGTGGTAAACGAAGTATAGATATGGTAGTCGTTCTTAGTAATTTGTTAAGCGGATTGCTTGTGTTCAAAGAGATGTGTCGAATGGTGAAAGTCAAACGAGTGGTGTTCGGCACAAATGGGCGAAACGTATTACAATTTGAAAGTCTGATGAAATCCGCAATCTAATGAAGCTCTTCAAAGTACCTATTTGGTTTGCAATCTAAATGAATGTTTAGGTGCACCAAAGCGTCTTACTTTATTCGGAGAGAAGTTTGGCAAAAAAGTAACATCCCAAAGTTGTACAATAACTGTTCAGGGACGTCACGTTTTGGCCTATGAAGCCACTATGTGTAGCTAAAGACTCGGAACGATTCACGTTTAACTGCCCCTGGTAACAAAAAACCTTGTTAACCGCCACGGCCTTAAGTCGGCTAAGTTGTCATTACAAGAAGTTTCAAACACGAAGGAAAAGAACAAGAGGAAGATAACGAAAAAAAAGGCCTGATGCTGTTTGCGTTAGCAGTGGCAAGATCTACAAATCTATACGTGCGTCAAAAGTCCAGACCAGTGTTGCCTGCGAGACGCTTTAGAGTTATCTTGACTCTTTTTTGAACGCCTAGACTCCAGCACTCATCGGGAAAAAAATCAATGAAACCGAACTCCTTTTAAAAATATAGGACGCATTCGGTTAGCTTTTTTTGATGAATTCATTCAAATCTTTGTGAAAACTTGCACTTTGTCAAGTACTTTGTATGAAAGAAAATATTCTACGGCTGTGTTTAGTTACAACAAACACATTGGAATTGGTACTCCTTTTTTAGCCGGGACTCTTTTTGGGCCCTTTCTGAAAAATTGCAGAGGTAACACTGGTAGGTTCTATGGAGGCCCAGGAAAAAAAGGATCATCAACTTCACAGAATGATACCAAATACAAATGCCATTTAAGAACAGATTTTTCACTACAAGAAGTCTTGACAAAATGCCTTGATTGTTTAGGTGGCACTTTGTTTTTCCATCGTACCGATAACGGCGGTATTTCAATACCTTGAATTCGGTTTTGAAATAACGCCGAAGGGCATCAACTGAAAGGTTGATTTCCATTGGAGGACTTCTGTATGCAATTTGTTGCTATAAATTATAAAAATTAACACAATAAAAGGCTGAAACTGTATAAAAAAAAAATAGAATCAAAAAAAAAGAGAGAATGCGTTACATTCTTATGGGCTTCATGTTCTTTTTGTGGCTCCAACCGATTACTTTACACCAAGAGTGCCGTTGTGATGGAAAATTATGTTCATTCGGTGAAATTTTATTATTTTATATTTTTGAACCTCAAGAGCCTTGGTCGCCAATTTTTGTAAAAATTATCAAAACGGTCTCTTTTTCAGATTAAGTAAGATTTTACTCATAATTGAACGAAAAAGAATGAAAAAAGTGTTGTTATGCTGCTCTGTGCTTTTTCTTTTTTTTGTTATACGTTAAATACTAATAGTATTTTATGTGGGGGCCCCTTTTTGGGTGACCCTTATTATTCGCCTTTCTGAAATTTTTCAGCGGCAACACTGAATGAAGCCAATGGCACCTCTTTTGTGTTGGCAGTATGGGAGCTTCCAATGGCTTATTATAACATTCTGAAACCATCCCTTTTCAGGATAAGGGATTCCTTCGATTTATTGGAGAAAGACTGAAGGAGCTTCCACATTTTTAATGCTGTCTTAACTGCTGAATTAGGAATACAACTATAAGAAAAATCTTGAGCACCGGCTTTTCTTGTCTGTGCAACGACTATATTAATTATTTCAAGGCTCTCACGATTAGGCACCAACTAGACCCTATTTTCGGACCAATTCTGGCGTGGTGTTGAGGCAGTGCAGGATACAATGAGGTTCGACCTTAGAGCTCTAAATGCTGCCTGACTGGCAACCAAAATTGAACAGAAGTATGACAGATAGGCCTTGGAAGCTGCCTTACCGTGAAAACAATTTAGAAGTATTTGCGCCGAAATATAGGCGAAATCGTCTCGAATCGATGTACGCACTTAAATCGTTGCTCTCTTCTGATCGATTTGTAACACAATTAACACAATTGTACCAATTAACATTTTCAGTTTCGACTTTAAATTTGAGTAGTTCACAGTGGCTTTATTTGCCATACAAATTTTGCAATTGGGAGCCTTCCGAAAATTTAAAGTCGGGACTAACATTTTTTTATTAGTACGGTGCATAGACTCCACCAGAATCCCTTAACGAAGCAAAAATAAATGTAGTTACATCAATTACCCTCCATCGCTGTGAGGCGCACCAATATTAGAAGCGAACTCAGTGTAGAGACTTATTTATACCTTCTAATAAACCACTGCGTGCCATAGAAATAATTGTGGTTTGCCCCATCCTCCCGATACCGCAACAGACACAAATGGGGTTAAGCACATCCCCTTTGGAAACTTCATCTATAATCCGTTTTGCACTTGTGCCGGCCGCCACCGCCCCATAACGTTGTCTATTCCACTTTCGCTTCCAACTCGTATACAAATTAGGCATCTTAACCAAGAAACTAATTTGGAACTTAATTACGAAATTAAGTAGAATTGTTTTCACAGTCCTTGTCGGCCTAGAACGGAATAAAAAGGAACAAACAAAAGCTGGATGTTTCTGGGCTTTAGCCATCCCCTTCACCTGTTTTGCCTCGCGGTGCTGTGGCAAGTTCTCCATCACCGCCGTCACCAACACCATTGTGCTTGTTGGTAATTTCGCAAGGATAATCACTCATAATTTTCCGATTCAGCGAACACAATTTCTGTCCTCTTCTGTGTCGACAATGGCAATGGGATGTTTCGAAATAATTTAATGAGACGTCTAATGAAAATCATTTCTAGCAATGGATTAGAAACTCTCGAATGACGGTCGCTCGCGTCGTCTCTAACAACGGCGCACTAGAGTGTTATTATTGTTTTGTTCTTTTTTTGTTTTTGGGTGTGGTTGGATTTAATATGTGCGGTTTCTGGTGAACGCGGAGGTTGACACAAATGGAGTGAGATTTATTTGAGTAACTAATTGGTGTATAATGATGACGATGACAGCAGAAAAACAAAATAAATGTATAAATATCTCTGAATGAGAATGGGCGTTTGTTTATTTTTTGTTTTTTAGTCAGCTGGAGTTAGGTATTTAGAGGAGCGACTAGGGCAAGTTACAGACGATGCAGGGCGACTAATTAGACGGAGGACTGCACTGAGTTAGGCCTGCAAGAGTTTACACTGATTAAAGATCGAATTTATGGATGGTTAGCCACATGGACAGCTATATTCCTTCGATGCATTTGATAAGGCAGAAAAATTGTCGAATTAAATGACTTTATCGTTGTTGAGCCTAGTCCCATACATAGCTGTGACTCTTAAACTGTGCCAGTGGTGCCAAGTTGAAATTTCGCAACTCCGAAAAGTTTGAAAAAATAAAAAAGAGTTATGTATATAACGCCGTACTACTTCCAAATTTTAGTTCCGTCTTAAAATTCACGGAAGCTCACAATTCCGAAATTTGTATGGAAAATAAAGCTTTTTAAACAACAATAAATAAAACTTTAGCAGGTATAATTCCCGCTTTTCTTCGGCTGACGCCAACGGCCAAAGTCTTTTATTGTAAATTATTGTAAAAAATTACTACTTCTATGGCCACAGTGAACGACTAAAATTTAGAATCGAAACTAAAAATGTTTGTTGATAAGGGCCATAGAAAATCCTGCCGAAAATAAGCTTTTGTAAAGGGTGGTCAAATTTTAAGGGCCGATGTTGAATGTGAACCACACCTAAACGTCAAGTTTTTTTCCTGCATTTCATTTGACATTTCTCAATTTCAGACTAACTCAATTTGAACCGTCGCAAGATACACAATTTTGCAACGCGCTAAAGTTATTCAGGCTTATTATGAAAATGGGCGTTCAAATCAAAATGCGTATCGTGCACTTCGTGATTTTTTCCAAGCATCGCCATGCACACGTTTTCTCTCTTAGATATATATCTTCTAAAGTACAAGTGAGGACAATGTATAGAAAGCTCAAGTCAAATGTCTTTGCAGGGTGCGGCACATAACTTCAATTATAAAAAGTGCAACAAAACCTTTTTATGAACAGAATGTACGATCGTACTTTTCTAAACCATATCCGGTAGGTACTCGTAATGTTCCTATTGTACAATCAATGGATAAGCCGATTTTTGGGCTTGTCGTGGCTCATTACCCTTCGCCAGTATGTCAAGTCTTGTAAAGTTTACATAAACGTAAAAAAAAAAACAATAATTGGCGCAACAGGTCCGTGGGATCCCTAGGCCTTGCTTCTCACAACCTTTCGTTTTGTGTGAGTTTTTTTAATTTTTGGGACGAATGGAAGGAATCTACAATTTTATGTCAAGTCTAAACGGCTATTTGAGAAGCTCTTTCATGACAATAATACGGAATACTCTCGGAGGTTTATTGGAACTATTTGCGAGCTACTCCCAATGCACCATGTCTTAAAAAAAAGTCCATGTTTGCACGCGTCTTCGGAATTGCAAGATTAAGGCTGTCACTGACTCAGTGCTTCGTTTTATCATGACCCATGCAACAATTGATTTCCAATATAGGACAGGGCCCAACCGGGCTACATTGAAGTGATATCGGAAGGTGTATTTCGTTCCGTTCGAAAAGTATGCCTCTCTCCCACTGCTCCAACGCATGATGGCGACTGACCCGGAAGAAACCAAAATGTATAAAGCGCGCCTTTCGTATTAAACCACTTCCGCTCCGCTACGACCTCTACTGCTGCAGTGGCGCACATTTCAAAAAATTTAATTATGTTGCCTTCATTCATGGACAATACCCATTGAGTGTGTGCCTGTGTGCCTGCATCCTTCGAGCAAAGACAATGACCTACAAACCAACACCCAAAATATCGGCCAATTTCTCTTCAATTGTTCGAGTTTTAGTATCTCCTGGTTAAACCAAAATCAATGCATCTTCATTCAAAATTAGATGTGCTACCGCGAGGCGCATAATAATTATTAATCATTAATATACCAACTGCATGCCAGGACTCCAGGTCCACCTATATATCAGATGCTGGTTAAATTAGTTCCTCCCAGATAGTAGGTCTACGCACAGCCAGGCAGATAGTCGAAACCTAGAGATCATTGTCACCTCAAACGCCAGGGAAATTCATGCACGCTTATAGCCCCAGTTCAATATAAATAAGCACTGAAACACATAACTCCCGTCTGAGAGGTAATAAATGTCAACAAAAGTAAATTTATGAGCAAACAGTTGAAAGGATGCACACAGTATTGACAGCTAAATTACTTTCAAGCCGTCAATTTAACCTCTCTTCGAAAGCGCTCAAACAAAGGAGGACTTCTCTCCCCCACCCACAGACCGCGCACACATATAGTGTCAGGAAGGACATATGAAACGACAACATTTGCGCACACTGTTCGAGGTGAAACTATATGAAACCTTCTATTGAATTTGTCGCAAACGTTTTATCTCAAAGTGCACACATATACGGTGACAAAAAAATGCATAAAACATCTCACCTATCACATTAGCCATCACGACTACCACTCCAACTGCACTTCAAGATGACGCCCGACGCCCAAAAAGCAAGAAGCAATAACACAAAAGTGGCTCTAGTCGCAAACAGAGCTACAGACTATAGAGTACTGTGTACCAAAACACCAGCAGGATTTTCACCATCCTTATTGTATACAAGGTTCTGTTGCCCGAAAATCTGAGAAGAATACGAGGCAAAAATGAGAAAAAAGGATAACTCCTGCTGGATGGAGAAAATAAAGTGTCATGTTCCCGGGGGGAACCAATGTGGCTATAGCGCCCCGACTTTAGCAGGATAGGCTATGCATTAGGAAGGGTAGAAGCTATGCTCGCCGAGACCAGGAACATGAAGGGAATTAATGTTGTACATTATCGTGTGCTGGTGCTGCGCCACAAAGGAGATATGGCGTGTTGCAATATTTTGCCATTTTTGCCACATCCTTATGCCACCCACGAGCAGAGCACCCCCACAGGTCCCCCCACAAATATACACACAGTGTGAGCATTGTGACAAACTGGCTTGTATTTGCATATTTTAAATATTTTGTGCATAACTCTCGGTCGCTTGTTCCGTATGCCATTTCGATTCTCTGCCTCATGCACACAGATATACCAGGAGTTGAATTTATATTTTCCCTAGATGTAATGCACAACGGGATTTCCATTCAAGTGCACACAATCCGTTCGTAGACGACTGCATGTGAAGAGGTGAACACTCGACAAAATGTGAAGTGCAATTTCAGATGGCGACGCGCGTCAGTCGAGTCGTCCCTCTCGCATCGATTTTCAGAATCTCGTACATTCGGTGGTATATGCAAATGTCGTAGCATTTGATACCTGGTGTTGCATAAACAAATAATTCACCAACCCCCTTCAAGAGACCTCTTGAACAACGACATGCCGGCGGCTTTGGAGCCCCATGCAAAGGGATATATACTTTTGCTGAGCGTTATCCTTTCGAACGTTAAAACAATTACGGCGTGTGAATCAAATTGTTGCACGACGCAATTCGGATTCGATGGTGGCTTAAAGTGAATTCGATATTTTGGTGATGTGATGCAATTGCCAGCGAGGTTAAATATTCATATATGAAGGATTTACGCAGATAGGAGCAAGTGGCTGGACGGCCATTCAAATGAATTGCTTTCTCCTGTAGTGAGCTATGGGCAGCTAATTTAAAATTTATAAAGCTCGATGCAGAACTCGCAGAAGGATATCAAATTAATCCACCATTTTCTGCAACGATGGCGGATTATCCATGTTAATAATATGCCAAGTTAACACAGAAGAGAATCAGAATGAAAGTATACAACATTGTGTGACGCTATTGAGTTTTTTTTTTAGCAAGCCGTTGTTCTGTCGGAGAAGCGACATCTCCTGTTCTTTTTCCATCTGAAATTTCTGTTGCAAATAGATTGATATTGGCACTTTAAGTTTAGAGGTAAAGGGATTGGCGAGACAAGAAAAGCCCGTGAGGTTTGCACTATAGATAGCTATATTAGTAAACCAATGTTCGTCTAACTCCTGGAAAAGAAAATTGGGCAATGACAGAGAAAGTGTGGAGTAACCTCATTAAGGTCCCTGTTCATTCTCATTCTTGAGAGATAGTACTTCGAAAGGGGCCAGCAGGCGGCTGGTTCCACGTTTCACACAATCTATGTCATCGAAGCATATACCCAGAGGAACTTTATTAGCATAGAAATAACATCCATCGTAGCTTTTTAGATTTTAGTGCTAGCCCAGTTATTATGCTGTCGGAGGCTTATCATACAGCATGCACTCATCGACGGCAGTATTTTGACAAAACTAAAACTTAAAATTGTTTTAAATTCTGGGAAGAAATAAAAAAAAATAATAATATTGAGTTTGCTACAGTTCACCTGTGTGGCATTTTTTTTTTTAAATTTATCAAAATGCATAAAATTTGCTTTTTAATTTGGCATAATTATTTTGGCAAATAATTTTTAATTAAAACAAAATATATTTTGAATTTAAGAAAGGAACAAAATAAAATTGTTTTAGAAAAATATGTCTGCTTTTTAAATTTTTGAGCAACATTAGTGTTTCTTTATATTTTTATTTTGTATTTGAAATATTTCTTAGCAAAATTAATAAGGTGTGGTCCCGCCTTTGTTAAAAATAACTTCGTAGATTCGGTTGGGAATTGAATCATAAAGTTTTTCAATGTAATTCAAAGAAATGGTTGGCCAGCGTGTCTTATGCTTTCGATTAACTCCGTTTTTGTGTTGACTCGTACACTTTTCTAGCTAACCACCTCCACACGTTCTCGATGATATTAAGATCAGGCGAGTATGGTAGCCACTTTTTGGCACTGAATCCACGATTTTACACTTCGGGCAGTGTGAATTGGCGCATTATCGTGCTGGAAATGCCATTCCAGATTTTGAAAGTGGGGAAATGCAGTCCTTTAAACGATTTTGTAGTTCTCCGCATTCATTTTTGGCGCTAAAAAACATTAAATCTGCGCCTCGGGTTGGACAGTTGTGTATTCCTGGTTCAATATCCCGTAAAAGTTGTGACAAGGAGTGTTATCCTGTTGGGAATAATTGACTGGAATTCTTCTTTACGGTGATCCATGAGGCTCAAATGAACTCTACTCCGTTCATAGGACCTGGTTCCACACTTTATGGGTTTACTTTTAAAATCTTGGTCGAAATTTAGCCTCTTTATTTTGTTTTCGTAGTTATATACGGTACTTTTCTTACAGGATATTATATCCAAATCCGAATAATGCATTAAATAAACGGGTTTCCAACATATTTTTAATTTTAGGCTCGAAAATTTTAGGACTTAAACTTGGGTTTTTAACAAGCTTTTCTAAAATATTTCTCATCCTTCACCTTTTGCTCTATAACTTTTTTGTTTCTTAAACGAGGGAGGTAAATTTTGCACCGAGATCGTTCTTATGTGATTATTGATATTTGTGTTTACAGTTTGCTTCGACAAATTAAATTCAGCCCCTATTTTTTTAAAAGAAAGACCGCAATCGTATTTTGCTACAAAAGCTAGTCGATCTTCCATATTTAACTCTGTCCTGTTAGGTTAGGTTTGTGGACTGGCGAGGAAAAATTTGTCGTTCAAAATTGACCCATTGTGATAACCGCAAGCTGCGCGTGGCGTATCCATGACACCGGAGATTGGAAAAAAATGGAGAACCAAGGTAGAAGGGTCCCGAACCAACTCAAAATTAAATCTTTCCAGTCCGTTCGGTGAGGGGTTTTTTGTGCATCCCCTCTTTTTGACAAATTTACACTCGAATTCATATTGTTCCTCTTTCTGTCCTAATATCGACTAACGGCACAGTGAAAGCTTTCTGAGCTCTGCCAATGATGCCAATGTCATCCGCGTATGTAGGTTAAATCAGTCCTTAAAGGCAGCACATAGGGAAAGGAAAATTTTGAAGGGCTCAGAATATAGAAGAAAGCCTTTAAAAAGGCGTCTAAAGGTTCGAATTGTACACACACTTGCATGCCTCTTGTGTGAACTTGACTATGGTGAGTTTCGAGCGTCAAATGAAACTGGATTTGACACATTTTCAAAGTGGTGTGACGTCGAGGTAGGTAACTACATAAGTTTCTGACCCATTGGCAAATGGCTGCCTTTGTAGAAATAAACAGCTTTCCATGATGAAACTGCCGACGTAAATGAAGAGATAAGCTGTAATAAATTCGAGAAATGTGCACAACCAATAACCCTGTTTCTTTGATAAGCTAAAAGAAATATCCTCCCTGAAAATCCCTACTCTATTGAGCACTGATAATAAGGCAGAGAGGTCCTTCGCTTGTAATTGGCCCTCTGGGGACTTACATCGTCGCATAAACAGAGTTCCCTCTTGTGGGTAAACCACATTCTCTCCTCCCTCATCCCGAGTTAATAAACTGATTGACTTCCATTAAGACAGTCAAGTCGCACAGAACATAATCATGATTGACATTGAGTGCTGCTGCAAAAAGGCGATGCACAGGCAAACCCTTGATGGCTTTCGAATTCAGCAGCGAGACCCAAGGCATGAAGAAAGAAACACATCATCTTTCGACATGGCAGAGCCGTCCTCTCAGACAAGAATAATTTAAGCGTCTCTTAATTTTCCATCCCCATAATTGGATCCTCCGAATTGGTATATGTCCCCTTCTATACTCAAACGTCACACTATTGTTGCGGATGAGTCGGTGGGGGGGAACTATACAACCGCAAGCTGCGCGTGGCGTATCCATGACACCGGAGAGAGGGGAAAACAAAAATGGAGAAAGCAGGCAAACCCATCCAGATAGCAGGAAGCACACTGCGAAACCGTAACAGATCTACAACAAAGATAAATGATTCGTATGGCGGAATCTCGGTTGATAAATGAAACCATCACGAACATTATACTTTATAAATCTAATAATTTAATGTTTATGGCAAAGATTAATGTTGCCAGCACAATAATTGGCAAAGTGGAATCATGTTCCCGCCTCAAGAGTGGTCGGCCGGCCGGCGTGGCGGTGGCGTCCTCGTAGTCGTCATCGTCGTCGTGTCCTTTGTACTCGTTGATTCTATAATGAATGATCGATTTATGTAAGTCTGCTGTATTGGAATTTCTCCCCACACCACCACCACACACATCTGCATGAAGATGGTTCAGTTGTATTCCTCTCCATCTCCATTCGTCCTTGAGCCGTTTGCGATGCGGTTTTTCTCTTTTTGTCATAATTATTCTCGTATTGGTCGGGATGGTATCCTAATTTGAAACGTCTGCGTGTCTTGTGCATTATTTGTGGCAGCGGCAGCATGAATTATTCAGGACATGGAAAAATCGAGTAATTTTTATTCATCTTAATTAGGTTTTATTTCTGGAGGTTGTTTGGCTTTGTGTGCGCTATAATTGGGCGCCGATACGCATAGAGAAACATTGTTTGTATATTGTATGGCGGGGCTGGCCAAAGGGCGGCCTTTGGATGCCATTAACACGGTCTTGTTCTTCGTTGTAATTAATTGGCCGCACGCCATTAACGATTGCCTGGTTTATGGATTGTGGTCCTTGTCCTTTTTGTGCAGTGCTTATTCTCATAGGCGATATGTATATGCTAATGACTCTTGATGGGGGTTGCTATTCAGCAATGGCGAGCTAAAGTGGATGGCTTCTGGTTCTTAATTTGGTGAGCGCGAGGTGGGGCCAATTATCAGGTTGAATGGAAAGTTTTTAATTTGTAGTCGATAAGATACATACCTAGCAAAATTAATTGTTAAACTTAGACCCAAGTTACCTTCTTATTTCGGTCTGATACCTTCTCTAGGTGGCTGTTGGTTTAATGCGTGCGCGCTGCCAACTAAGCTGTAATTATTTTAGGTTATTTACTGCTTAAAGACGTGTGCATTTTATGGCCTTGGGTACCGGTAAATAATGAAATACGGACTCTACAGCCTTAAATTATTTATTTGAACTTCTTGCATGTTGTTCGGAGCTTCGGAAATTCGTTTAGCATGGGTTTCGGTTCGCCAGCAAATTCGAATTCACTTCTAGGTCCTTTTGAAAGTCCATCTTAGAAGGTAGCTGGCCTGGAATTCCGTGAAGTTGATTAATAATTGCTTATCATACATTTTTAAACTAAAGGAAGTAAGAGCAATAGATTTTCGACTTACATTAGCAGATAGCGCTTAAATTTTGGCCTCCAACAGCAAGAATTAATCGTTCGGCAGTCTTTTCTCAACTTCTTCCATTTGTTCACTGAAAATTCGTAGGGGTGCTCCCCCGCAAGCCCTCCTTTATCTATTTTTTCCGCTAAAGAAGAAAAAGTTCCCCTTTTTCCCCCTGGTGAAATTATTTTTGTCTATTTTCATATAAGAAAAAAATAGAAAATTCATAAATTCATTAACGAAAATTCAGACTTTTTAAAGTGCTTGATCTTAATAGTTATTAGGTATAATACACTAAATTTTTTACTTCCAACGATTGGCCTTGCGATTTATTGATTGGCATCGCAACAGCCAATCGAACGGGCAACAGAATCCGCTTGAACTGGAATGGAAGATCAGTTGGAATAATCGAAATTCGTGGGATAAGGACTTCCTCTCCTTTGAATTTACCCTTGATGATCGTCGCTTGAATCACATTGTTCATCAGTTTTTTGACGGACAACCGCGCACAATTTTGGATGATTCAGATTCCACAACATGATTATAATCGATCCTACCTTCAGCTGTAAATTATGCGGCGGTGTTCCTGGCACATCAAGCGACTTCAAAAATTCCGTCGGATAGTTGGTCGCTTCATCCTCATCGGTCACGATGTCAACGGATTTTTACGAGTGCAGTTCTCCAGCGATTTGACTTTGAATAGTTAAATTCAAGCTATCGACGTCCTTACTCTTCGCCGCTAGTATTGCCCGTTCACTAATCCCATCGAGATTATTATAATTTTGTGCAAAGCCGGGAACACTTTGGTAATGAGTTCCTGCTTCGGCGATGTTAACTCGCAAAAATTTGCCGGGAACGATATCAATCCAGTCGAGACATCAACAGGAATTTGGCCATTGCCAAGCCCCAGCAGTTGTCTCGAGAATTCAGCAGCCGATTCGAGAGTCTGCAATGCGACTCTCATGTTCGTTGTCAGTTTCAACTTCTTGACATGCCGCCACAAAGACGATGATTTCAGGCATGCATTAATTTCATCGGCAGCAGTAGATTTCGTGATGACGCGAAGCGTTTGATGAAAATCTGCAGAGAGCAATGTCATAGCTCCACCAAATCGTTTCGAATCACTTCGTAAATCCTTCATCGTTCGGTCAACTGCCTCCAAGGCTCATTTATGCGCTATTGTGCATTCGTCCCAAATGATGATTTTACACTCTCGCATCAATTTCGCTTTCTCCGAATTCTTGATCATTGATCATGAGAAGATTCATCGACAGCTTCAAAGCAGAATGTGCAACAGTACCGCCTTCCAACAGTGTGGCAGCAATGCCAGAGGATGCAAAAGCTAACGCAATATGGGCACGGTTCCATTCATTTTCCTATTCTGCACATTCCTCTTGACTTTGACTATCACGGACACTCTGACTTCAATTATTGCACGACGTGTACGTCATCCAATGTTTGATTGTCTAATAGGAGGCATTAGTCAAGCAAATAACTCTCCCTTAAAAACAAGAAAGTCGTTTTTGACTAATCATATTCAAAGAAAATTTAAAAAAAAAAAAAAACTTACGCAATGAATGCCCTATTCGAAAAGCCATTCCATAACAATTGCAGACAAAATTCAATACAAAAAATCAATTTTTCCGGATGGTTTTCCCAAGATTTTCTTTCGTAAAGACCTTCTCCCAATAATTACGAACCGCTGAAAAAAGAAAAAATAGCGAGCCAAATCGGCTCATACATTTTTCACACCATTTTTATATATATAGATTATATATTGTTGCCCTTTTTTAAGCTTGTCCCTGGTTTTCCCCTTTTTCGCTATAAAAGCATTAATACGATGCTGAGAATATAGAATTGGCTAGCTGATTTCGCATAGATGTCCTTTTCAAGTAAAACCGAAACAACAAAAGAATGGGATCAAACGAAAAGTTGCAAATTATTGCTGTTGAAGAGCTAAAAAGACAGTATAATAGAACAGCCCTTTCGCGTGGGTTGCTTGCAGGTCTGCTGCTATTCGGAAACCCACCTCTAGTTATTCGTATGAGACTGCTGAAGGAACCATTACGCTGAGTTACTCATGCAATTTGAAAATGCGCACCTAACACGAAAACCACTTCCATGAGGACCAATCCCTTACGGTGACATAAAGTTCATGACGAATTTAATATTCGACAAAACTTGAGAATGCACTTTCATTTCATAAAAATAATCGTTCTCCTAACTTGCATCCTGTACCTACTTACCGGCAACATGTTAAGTTCACATGCTACAGTGATAACCCTAAAACTCGGAATAGCAACTTCTTTCCCATAAGAGCGATTTACTTCAACTGTCACTTATTAAAAGTTTTCTGGTATATCGCTAGAAAAATCCAGCATATCCAGTGAAAGAGTTTTCTACCTCCCCAGAGACCGCAGCAATTGTTGTTCCATAAACACTAACACCGTACACACATGCTCAAGAATCGGCAGCGAAAAATGATATGAAATCCTGCTCGTTACCTGATGGAAGGAATGATCCGCATCCTAACATCCCATATCCAACTGTGCGAAGTGAGTAAGTAATTCGTATCTTTTTTCTTGGAAGCACATTTATCTCTTCCGCAGCCTTCACATCCCGTTCATGTGTTTATCCTTTTAAACGTATTAATCCTCAGCAATTCTTGGGCAGACGCAAGCACAGAGTCAGCCTCAGCTCTTCCAGGCCCTTGCAGAAGAAACAGTCACAGTCCCAGCAATCATATTTCGTCTGTCAGCCGACATCTTGGTACATTTGTTCCCGAGCATTATGACGCAGATATGGAGAATGGAAAAATGCTCCTGCATATTATATATAGCTTTCAATTTTATTGAAATATGCTTGGCATCACGATTGTAATGCTGGCTCGCTTTCGCATTCACCCACCCACACACAGAGCTCGGAGTCGGGCTGCCACACTGGGAGGAGAAAGATTTTCATTCTATTTTATTTCTTGTCGCCATCACTTTCTGCAAATTTTCATAATGCAATCAGATGACAAATTTTTGCTCATTCTCTGTTTTTCTTTTCTCATAAGTTTTTGCTGGTTGTCGTGTCGTCCTGTTCGTTATTTGCATGCATTTGGGACTGGCCTGGCATGGCGCTGGAGTCTGAGAGATTGAATATATGCTACTCAATGCCACACGCCAGACGCCACCCGCCCGAGTTCAGTGTCGGTTGTGGCATTAAAGTTGCATGCGGGCATAGTTGCAACTTGCAACCAACCAGCCATGGGACTATTGCGAAAGTTTTTGATTCGCAAATGCTCGGCGGGTCGCGGGTTGAGCGACGGCACAGAGAACATGGCTTCACATTCAGCTTAAGTGCAATTGGTAGTAGCAGTGAAAAAGTTGACTTGATTGTGATTGCGAGCGCTTTTTTTTCGGAGGACTCCGAGTGCATACCGAACGGTGGCGGAAAGTTACTTATCGCTTGTGTTTAAGTTGATTTAGATGCAACCAAGAAGTTGGTCAAAGTGTGAAGCGTAGAATTCATTGTTTTCATATAGATTCAGCTGTGTTAGACCGAAAGGGCCTGGGTTGGTGTCAGGAAATATAATTGAATCGAGCAGGGTGTAACATAGGTTTGCCCGAAGCAGTTTAGCACAATAGGTGGAAAGCGTCGAGCTTCAATAGCTCCTAATGAATAGAAATTTGACTGCCTTATCACTTCGAGTAAAGTTCAGCGTGTCCGAAACCTAGAATGCGGCCATCGGGGCTCAAGACGGTAGTTTGAATTGGTCTTTTTTGAAACAGTATGGGGATGTATCATGTCAGCATTGAACAGGTCATTGTTAAGCTACTCATTCCGTAGGTCTTCAGACGATTAACGTCAAAACGATAGACCTCCAAAACTAGCAACTTAGTGCAAAATTTTCAGTGTGACAACTTAATCCAGTTTACTTTCTACAAAAATAACGAAGTTAAAATGCTTCTGTCAACATTTTAAAAATGATATCGTCCAGACGATTACTGTTATACGAATACGTCATAATGTGGTTGGATGGCGAGCAGGGAATATTTGTCATTCAAATAATTCAGAGTGGAGGGGCCTTTATTCCCATTTGGATACAGAAAAAATATTGCTCTTTCTATAGGAATTAAACATCGGGCTGAGAATGTTTTTAAATGAGCAGTCTCAGTTTCTGATATACATACTTACGCCGGCTACGTCAATTTAAACAAAGCCGTGGCAAATATTTTTGCTCTTATTTTTTAGCATCTCATAATAAATGACGCATACACAGTTATATGAAACACATATTATTTATACAACAGTTAAAGTAAGAACAACTTCAACAACTCTATATTTGTAACATTTTTATTTTGTTTAACAAACAAATTCAGCTACGGCAATTTATCTTTTATTTTGTATAAAATTCATAAATTCATTTAGCAATCGGTTCCACTTAAAAAGCTGTGTGGGTGTATCCTATTAAGCTAATAAAAATTAAAACCCTGTCGCCCTTAAGAAAAGACTCTATAAATCATTTCTGGTTCGCCGATATTTGCACCAACTATAATTCTGGACCTTATACTTCCTTTAGGTTTTGTTTGACTACCTTTAATTTGTTCAAATAGTGAGGGGGAAGTGAAGGTGCCTATTAAGAGCGAGTTTTTGATATAATCGCGACCGGAATTGAATTTTAAGAACGGTTGACGATAAATTATGTTTTATTGTAAGCACAAGTTCAAACCGTTTTTCAGCCCGAAGACCCAAGGCCCCTCTTTTTTAAAAATTATCGAAATGCCCTCTTTTTTAGTTTAAGTAAGATTTTATTACTTATTGAACGAAAGAGAATTCAAAAAATTGAAAAAAGATTTTTTTTGATAAACATAATTTGTTTTGTTTGCCGTGGCTTAGTGGTTAGTGTGTTGGACTACTAAGCGAGGGGTCCCAGCTTCGAATCCCGCAAAATTCCTTCCATTCGTTCCAAAAATGAAACTCACACAAAACGAATGGTTGTGAGAAGCTAGGCCTTGGTTTCTGGATAGAATGTGCTAACCAAAAAAATTACGAAAGTTTTACTCTTTTAAACGGATTTTTGGAAGAAAATATGTTGCAGGTTACTTCAGATGATGAAAGAAGCATACACCAAAATTTGATTACCCCTAAAAAATCGTTGGAAGAGTATTTTCCCGAGAAAAAGGACGACATCGACTGGGTACAGAATCCATTTGGAAATTATAGCCAACCATCAATGCTAACTGTGCCAGAGTATGAAAATTCGATCGACATCAAATGTTCATCCCTTCTAAAACAAAATTTTGAATCAGAAGGTTCTAATTTAAATACATTTTGGGTTGGACTGACAGATGAATACCCTGCAGTCGCAGACAAAGCTCTTATGGTTCTCCTTCCATTTGTAACAACTTACCGATGCGAGGCTGGGTTTTCGGCTTACACTTACACGAAAAACAAATACAGAAACAGACTGGACGCAGCTCCAGACCTTCGCGTTCAGTTGTCGGACATTAAGCCTAATTTTAAGGATATTTTAAGTAAATATGTGAAAAAATTTCATTCCTCACATTAAAAAGTTGCAGCGTATTTTTTGTTGTGCAATAAATGTTTTATAAAACTTAAAATAATTATATTTGTATCATTTATTATTTCTTTTCTTGTCAAACATAAAAATATCCAACCGCACTTCAAGGAACGATGTTTTCTGTTAATATCAATATGGGGGTCCGCCAAAAAAAGTTTGATCATTTAGGGTTCCGTGGCCGAAAAAAATTGGGAGCCCCTGCCCTAGGGGACCTGTTGCGCCAAATATTATTATTATAATTTGTTTTACCTTTTTTTTTTCTATATTAGTATTTTAGGTGGGAGCCCCTTTTTTGGCTTGGAAGTAAAAAGCGACCTCAGTTGCAACAAATACACGCTGAATATTCGCATTCGGGTGCCGAATCGACTGAAGATTATAAGCATTTTCCGAAGGCTTTACATAGGCCCTTAAGTGTCTTTCAGATCACACTATTTCGTTGCCCAATTTTGTGGTCGTTTTGGGTGTAAGGCCTCATTTAATGATCATTTTTCATTGGATCTCCTTAAATCAAACTAAAGTAGAATCTTACACTAACAACTAAAGATGACACTTGCGAGATTCACTCTAACTATTGGCCCGATTCACTGTCCGCATCTGTCTACTTTATACAACTTGTATAAGAGCTTACCATTCCTAGATCTGTTGGGATAGTCCTACCTTGACGAGACCAAGAAACAGCACTAGCGCTCCAAAAATGTTCACAAAATATTCTTCTCAATTGCCTAGTAAACATAGAGACCCTTCTCACAACACAGAATACATAATACAGTATTCACATTTAGGTATCGGCTGAACCTCAATCCCAAATAATCACCTATATTAAAAGACGGTGGCCGGTGATGTTCGAAGATGATCCGCTCCTCAGTGCCGTCATAAAACTGACGACCCATTTCCGTTGTAACCAAATATAATCGCCTACTAGTTCGCATTCAAAGTACAAGGAAACATTTTCCAAACAATGACGACGAAACCCAACGCTCACCTTACAAATTGGAAAAGGGTCTTTTATATTACTAAAACTCCAACCCAAAGAACCAAAAAGAGTAAAAGAAACGAGAAAAAAATCATTCGGAACACGCTGGATACCGAAACCACCTGCAGCTATTACCATAGTTGTAAATCAGAAAAGCATGTTTTTAATTAGGAAAATTGTTGCAAAAAACCAGCGAACTGTCTGCCCATCATTATTTAGTAATTATTTCCCTATACAAACAAAAGAGCTCTGCGGATAGAACAGAAGGCTTGTTTTGCGGTCGTCATAACGGAAATTACTACCACCACCGATGGGGTATAGCCTCACGCTTCAAACACATAAATCACGGGCTTGGTATTATTATTGTTATTACTTTGGTTTGAGATTACAAACTGTTATTATGCGAGCACCACCTATGATTATACAGCCGGTGCGGCAACCAACAATGTGTTCTTTATTGAAAACTATGCATGGCTAACAGGGATGAGTAAAGATGCAGACTAAGCCAATTGTTGGTTGAAAACTTTGTAATTAGTGGCAACAATCGTTACGGCTCTGTACACCATCGGAGCGCATCCTTCGATTCGAACGATAGATATTCGGTTGCAAACTTTATAATGAGCGTGTAATATAAACCGAGACCAGGTGAAGACAATTTGTGAAATGCCCGAGACGTACACTCAATTTCGAAACGAAGGTAGTACCATTTGTTATAATTTCGCATGGGAAATAGTTGCCAAAACAATAGCAAGGAGTCCGTTTTAAAGAGGCTCCCCCACTCAAAATCATTTCCACTAAGCAAATATTTGACGGACGTAAAAAATGGCATACTAATGGAAAAGTAACTTGGTACTAATTGAAAAACATGAAAGCTGGATGCATTAGAATTAAATTCAGCATCCGACGGAGCGCAGAGAAGACCCGTACCTCATGCATGGCTATAATTTGAGCGAGTGGGGAACAATGGGGGTCAAAATTTCGCCAAGCCAAAAAATATACGTTTCAGTGGGAAGGCGTTTTTAAGTAGGTGCACACATGAGTGGCTTCCATAGTGCTAACGTTGCTCTCAGTTTCGTTCGTGGAACATATTTCAATTAATCAGGGCCAGCGAGGGGGACTAACTTTGATGCAGTTTTAAAGGCAGGATAACCGGCACCTTTAAATTCACAAAATCCCAGATCCTGTGAAAAATTTAAGTCGACTTTACAGTAACTATATTGGACAACTGACTCTTTAGTTGGAGTAGAGGTCGGTTGATTTTCTGCAATCGAGTTAGTTGTCAAACAAACCTCAAAAACAGTACATAGCGAATATACTGAAAAAGTGATTGTACTTTACGGCCCAATGGCAGGTCTCACTTTCGCCCAACAACGTCACAAACAATGATTCAATGCAATACTCCGTGGTTAACGCCTTCGAGATCATATAGCTATAGCCGTCAACCAAATTGAGAACGTAACGATAGACGCTTTCAAACTTTACGTGTTCTGCTGTCAAGATGCTGCCTAAAATATTTGACTTCGCGAAGTAGCAAGATAGCCACAATGTTTGCCAGTTCTTAAAACTACACAACACAAACTCGTAGTTGAGAAACTTTTCTAGTTTCTATTTTCCAATTTTTATTTGCCAATGTTAACAACAAAAAAAACATTTTGCAGGATCGGGTTACGCCTCCATACTTTGACAGTATAGGTATTTTTTTATATTCATGCATATCTTGTGCAATTATTTTACTGCTGAGATGAGAGAGTCCGTTCAAAAACTGTCTGAAAATGTAGTCGGCTCTTTCGCAATGTACTATTTAGAAAGTTTAAGTTATACGAAAATAGTACGTTCGCAATAGAAGTATGCATTTTTTTATAAGCTCCTTAAGCTATGTTCACACGATAGCCAGATCTGCCAATGTTGTCAGGTCTACAAATAATATAGCAATGAGCTGCAAATGATCTGACAATAACAAACTACGTGACAATACCAAATTGCCAGGTTTTATCCCAAACTCTGACAATTTCATTTGCAGATGGTATGCGTGGAAATAATTTTTCTGGCAGCGTTTTCAGGTAGAAAATTGCCAGCTCACACGGTTGGCAGATGTTTGCTCACAAAATATTTGCAGATCCGTTTGCTGGTATTGTGAGACAATGCTGAAGTCTTGAATGAGAAGCACGTAATAACAGAACTACAAAAATTTAAACGGAACAAAAAGAGACAATTGCGATTGTTTTGGCCGTGTACGTATTTGAGAGCAACGAGGATGATTTGCCACATAAACGTCGGCGTGTTTGCACGAAGGATAGGGTAGCCTGACCAACAGAACTGAGAAGCCACAATTGTATCGCAATTGTTTGAGTATGTATTCCAAACAGTTCGATGATCGTCTTGCTTTAGTGACTCCGCATATCCAAAAGCAAGAAACATAAAGGGTCCGCCATCTAACTTTTTTTTTTCAACTAGTGCTTGTTTCGCGAATGGTAACACTTAGCTCATGTCTGATTCGACAGATAATTAGTTTTATCCTTCCGCTGAACGAATATGGTTGTGTATACGCTTGAACAACGCTGGGAAATATTGCGACATTACTTTGAAAATCATGGTAATGTTGCAGAATGTGAGATACCGATTTTGGCAAAAAAAATTATCTTTTCATCTTGGCGGGTATGTAAACAAGCAAAATTGTCGCATTTGGGGCACAGAAAACTCGCACGCATACATTGAAAAGCCGATATACCCAAAACGAGTCACTGTTTGGTGCGAAATTTGGTCCAGAGGCATAATTGGGCCATTTGTCTTCGAAAATTGGACCGATCGTGTAGGCTACTGCATGGCCAGCCGAGGCAGCCATTTGAATGAAATTATTTTCCATTATTAACCGGAAGGATTGTACTTTCAAATAATAAAAGAGATTTGAGAAAATATTCAGTAGTTTTTTTTATAGCATTTTTTAAAAAAAAAGAAAGTTATTTGGCGGACCCTGTTCAGCGGCTGAGCGGCTTATGTTGACTCTACGATACTGATACCACTCATAGCGATTTAAGTTCCACTTAAAATCTTATGTGTCAGTTTATGACATACAAAAAGAAGCCCATAAAGTATTTAAGGAGAACTTAAATCGCTATGAGTAGTATCAGAAAATGGGCTTTAGCTACCGGGTAACATTTTCGGTCCCTGCAATATCTGTTCCGCGTCAACGATCTCGTCCATCATTCCAGATGTTCTGGATGCAATCTGAATGCTCTTGGATAAATATATTCAGGAAGTTATTTCATTACCTAATTCAATGCACACAAAGCACAATTTGAGTTCTAGACGCCGAGAACACCAGAGGCCTGGGATTCTGTTGCTACCAGATTTACGAACTTTGGAAATTTCCAAACTGCATTGCAGAAAGGATCATAAATATTAATAGATCCTTTTAGAAGTACCTATCACTAAAAAAGCAAAAGGTTTTAAACTTTCCTAGATCTTTTTCGTTCCTATATCAACTTCTCTGTCCACGTACACATTTATATATAATACACACATTTTACACCAGTCTACAGAAAAATGCAAAGAAAATAATACCGAAACTTGGTTTTGTTCGTTCAAATATGCCAAATATTTGTCAACAAATGAAAAATTTGCCGATGTCTAAAACACAGCACATATGCAAACAACAAATGGGTCTGCAAATGTCCTAAGCGTCTGGCAATGATAAAATTGGGTGTTCAAATATTGGTAGACAAAACTGCCAGCTCACACAGTTGGCAGACATTTGGGCCAGTTTTTTTCATGTGTAACCTGACAATATTGTCAGATTTGCCAATCGTCTGATCAGAGCTTAAGGAGCCTTAATATCCGCAAAACTTTAATCAGCTCCAATCAACAAAGCCCATCAGTGCCCCACAGTCTTTGTCACACCTCACGCAGATAAGAACTGGTGTTGTCACCAGCTCTCGCCTGACTACGTGAACACCCTCATTCCCACGTTCTTAATTTTACTCTACGAGTCAACCAAATTATATGATCAGCATTAGAAACTGACTCATCAACTTATCACTACACCATCAATAATACCTACTGCCAGAAACTGAGCACATTTGTCTCCAATCCAATCAATTACGCTTAAGTTATGCCCGCCAACATTCACAATCAGCACAACAACCACACCAACAATAAACTGCTGACTAATCCGTAAAGCCCGTGCAAAACAACATTATTAAACGGACACGAAAAAATTCTAAAATGCCCGCCGAGAGGAAAACAAACTCATTCCGAGGAAAAACAAGAACAAAAAAAAAAAAACTGCAAATAAAAATCCTAATTACCTAATAAGCAAGTCCCTGCCAAGCATAAAATCATAATTAATATTCACAGGGTCAATCGCACAATAACAGGCCGCGCGCAAAATTTATGGCATTCATAAATAGTCATCATCATAATCACAATGCCTTTCGCCGCCATCGTTTGTCTCTATTTATGCCGAAACCCCTTCCACCCCTTGCCACATTTGGAAGGGGGGGGGGGGGGGGTTACTTTTTCCGCCGGAATCCCTTGGAATTTATCCTCCTCTCAGTGTTGGCCGCATTAGTTAATTAAGACACTATTGCGGGTAAAAAATAATTAAATAACAGCTTTAGTTGAAATATCCATTTATCCGCAGATAAACTTTTCCGCTAGTGCGGAACCGTCATCCATCCACTACCCGTTACCAACTACCGCACCCTCCGAAGAGCATCCGCCGGCGTCTACGTCGCCGCCCGCCACCCGCCGCCACCTACCGACGACCCAGTGCTAAATTAAACTATAAAATCATAAAATTATCACACTTTGGGATGGCTTTCTACTTCTTTGCAGTTCTTTGCCCCTTGGAAGCGATTTGCCTGCGCCACGTCCGAGTCGAGTCGGAGTCGGAGTCAGAGTCACTGGCAGAGTTCGAAAAGTTCGCCGCGACTTTTGGGTGCCATTTGACTTTTCCCTTTGTGGGCAGCACTGCGTGTGACTGCGAGGACTCTAAAACAAAACGGTTTTCTTTGCCTGTGAAAGTAGAGCTGGTGGCAGCGGAGTTGTTTTGGCTAATTGGCCTCCTGAAGAGGGGAATAATTCATGTGAAGAACGCTAAAAAGGAATAATAATGTCCAGGTTCTGAGTCAGAGACGCAAGTGGTGCAGCGGCACCCCGGATCGCTTCTGTTGCTGTTTTAATCTTTTAGCTGGGAGTTTTCGTTGGATGTTTTCCTATTCCATTGTGCATCTGCAGATAGACGATGCTCTAAATATATCAGAAAAAAAGGCGATACAAGCGGAAAAAATGAAAACCAGAAACAAAATGGATATCAATTGGATCTTTTTGTTGAATGGTGTAGGGTACTGTGGCAAGGAGACTGCTTGCGAAATGAATTACCACTCGAACGGGGCCAAAGTTTAAAAAGAGTTTTCGCTCCTTTCTTCGGGCGGGTATATCTGTCTTTGGAGCAAGTTGTCGTCGCATCAGATTTCGCGTTTTATTCTAGCTAAAGTTTATTGCAGAGCAAAAGAAATTAGTTCACGCCACGAGAGCTGTTCCGGTTACTGTGGGGAGGTATTTTTTTTTTTTTTTTTTCTTTGTGTGGAAAACAAATTTTCAATGAAAATAAAACTCAATTTTAATAATTCGAGTGGGGACAGATGCACTTTATATGAACAGCAGGAGCAGCGAACATTTTAAATAATTTAATATACATTATCCACATAAATTGGGGTCGCATATATAGTTTGGGTAGGCGCGGTGGCTTAGTGGTTTGTGTGTTGGACTACTAAGCGAGGGGTTTCAGGTTCGAATCCCGCAAAAACCCATATTCCAACTTAGGGTTTTTTCCACTGCGCCACCTCTCGGAACGTCTGACAAACATCGGAGGAGAGTATAATCTGTTTTTAGAGCTTCTCAATTAACCGTTTGGAATCGGCATAAAATTGTAGATCCCCCTTGGGGAAATTACATATAATACCAACACAACCTAATCTAGACAAAAAAAAATACCTTCCAACGCGTTTTGTCTCCACGCTGCTGGCATCAACAGTGATGAAGTCGAGGCTCGCGTTTTAGTCGAAGGCGAACAGTGATTACTTCTTCGAATATATGACGATATTGACAAAATGGTGATGACTGCGATACGAACTGCCCTAGCCGTCACTGTTTTACTGAGAAATCAATTTAACGACAATACTAGTATTGTTTTATTGATGAACTATTTCAGCAAAGCAGAGTAATATATACAAGCCTATATCTTCACCTAATAGAGATATGTTTGTCCGCGATTGATGTGAAAACTACGGAACACATTTTCATAGATCTTGTTTTGAATCGTTTCTTAATGCTCCGAGAAAGCAGTAGCTTATGTTGTTCATTGCCACGCCTCCTTTTTGTAGTAATTTTGACCAAAATGTATTTTTTTGCGGACTTCACTGCCTTAAACTTTCCATTGATCAAATAATTTTTAGTCGAAACGTAAACTAAAAAACTAGGGGCCCAACATTTCCTTGAAAGTTTTAAGCTACCAACCAGCTTTTTATTGCATCCAGGAGCGGAGGTACAGACCCAAATCTGGGCACGATCTTAATTGAATTATCCGATAGACTTAAACTTAACTTGTGGGACGGAGCTAGTGGCCTACCAAAGTAACAATTTGACTTCGGTAAGTCGCTATCGAGGCTATTTCCCCTCCCGCAATATTAACTGCATAAGGCCTACAGGAAACAAATCTGGCGCATTTTTATACAGGTAGGGTATTACCGAAACTTTATAGAAACCTTTTAGAAGCTTTATAAAAGAACAAAATATCAAAAGAAAAATGTATACCTTTTTTTTATACTTAAATTTTTTCAATTTCTTATTTTTTTCTCATAAATAAACATTATCTAATTGACTTATTGCAATTTTCATGCAGTATTCTTATAATTTATAATTATGTTACCTACAATGGGGTCGCACTGAGAATCGAACATGAGTCCTGCTGCGTAGTAGTCCAATATACTACCCCTAGGCTAATTCGAGATAATTGTTTAGAAGTGGTAAATCTGAACTACTTGATACATTTCATTGCTTCTCTAATGCCTCCTCTCAGAAGCTCTAAGGAAGCTTCTCGAATGCGTTCTCGAATCACATGCTTTACCGAAGCAATTAACTTTCCACACATCTCCTCAACATTTTCAGAAGTCTAATAGAGATCTTATCGGAACTTAGTTTCATATTCCTCTATAAAGCCTGTGTATAAGCTTCGCAAAGGACGTACAGAAGTTATTTTGGAAACAATTACTTCGAAATCGGTCTACTTCGGTTAACAAATACTATAGACCGTCTATTGAAACCATTGCCTACAGAAATTAAATTAAATTGAACCTTATCGAAGTGAAATTGATCTCTGCCGCATTATAAAGACAACACAAAGATGTTGATCATCAACTTCCAGCTTCACAGTGTTAATGGTCCGTCCTTAAATGGGGTACATATAAAGTTTGATTTTTCCCACCAAAAGCGCCAAAGTCCGTCCCATATCCCTCTGTTTAGTCCACTTAAGCCGCCAGTTCCAATCTTATACTTAAGTTGTTACAAGTCACCGAACAGGTGTCATCCTTTTTCATCTGTTGATTACACTGGCCTACTTCCACCACGCCCTCCTTCAAAAGCCAATAGAGCAATCTTTACCTATCCTCCATCATTCCGCCATAATATTGTGAAACTTTACTTGCGTTATTAGTTTGTGTCAAACATAATTTAAATACGTCGTCCTTTCCGCTACAGTCATCAGGGTCCTCATCAACATAAATATGCGGGCTGCATTGCAGGCGCCGCGCCAGCAATATCATTTCTCTTCAAACTTAAATTGTTTCTCCTCGGTATGGCCATTACCTCACTCAACCCCAAGCGTAGTCGCTGCTGCTGCGTCCTCGCAAGTCGCAAACACCAAACGACGTATAGGAGTGCTACACTATGTTGCCGTTAACTTGTTTCTTTTTTGTTTTGTTTTTGTTGCCTCCCCTGTTTATCCTGGCTAAGGCAGACAAACCCGGCCCTGCCAAAACGTCGATTACAATGACGGTGCTCGGTATTAGTTATTGCAATGGGTTTTCCATACTTTACGACTGGAGGGTGGCCCTACCCCTTGGCACTGTAATAGCGGATAATCTACCCTGGATTCGAAGTTCTTAAGGTAATTGTTTTGCAGAGCACAACGCATAACTTTATTGGCCCCGCGTCCTCGTTAGCAAGCGAAACTATTTGGCTCTCTCTGGCAATACATAGAAACAAAAAAAAAAAACAAACAAATAATAATAATTATTACCAAACCGGAATAACTTCTGTTAAAATGCCTGGCGCACGGAAACCGCCCTGTATACTGATAGTGTTCAAATGGCGGTTGAATTGTGGCAAATTGTGGCAAATTGTTGTGTCCATACTTTTGTTTGTTTAATTTGCCGGTCCATCGGAGAGTTCAGTCCGATAAGGCAATTCGTTTAATTATTATCGGTCCCCTTAGCTGGGTAATGGGGATGTGGGGGGAGGGTTTACGATGATTGTTTATGTGGGCAGAAGGCCGAGCAAAGTTGTGTTTTCGGATCGCGTAGCGCAATTAAAAGTTTATTAAACCTTATTGGCAATTATTTCATATATTGGCAAATAGCAATGGGCTGGTGTGCTCTAACTCCTGCCGCGGGAGAATTAATTAGTTAATTGTTGGATTTTATGGGAAATTGAGTGAGGACCAATTGAATAAACGGTTTTCAACGATTTTAATGGCTCCAAGTCGTAACTGGCCTGAAATAATTCCGGCTCTTGAAGGGTACTTGCAAACATTTTACAGGTCATTCGGGGAAGTATCAAATAAAGCTCTTGCCGACCATTGGACTAATTACTGCGCTCATAGTTGACTATAAGTCCTTCGAAGGGAACTTGATTATTTATTTAGTTTTAGTGTCGCGCGATATCGGCTTTTACGAGGTATGTTGAGTGGAAAATCCTCCAAAGTGCTGATGTGTGCTAATGGATAATGGACTGGCACAGGCGAACCTTCATAAATTAGAGTTCTAATTGGGTTTTGTGAGATTTTATATAAACCTTAGGCTTCATTGACAGTGTTTTTATTGCCTGGATGAACGCATAATTAAACCTTTTCTATTTGCGGAACAAAAAGTTCAAAAGAATAAACCCAAACAACTCTTAAGGTGTGGACCATTAATTTACCGATGATTAGAATATTCGTCGGCTTTTGGTAGTTATTTAAAAACAGCAAGCCAATTTTAAAACAATGAAAGTAAAGAAAAGGATATGACAAAGAGAAGCTCGCCTTGCAAAATGCACAAAGGAGACAGACAAACCTCGTGCGTCCAATTCCTTTTTACAGACTGACTTGCTCGCAATCAAACCACCGAAGGCGGTTTTTTTTCTGCAAACTGCATCCTGTTTAGTGCTCAGCTATATACGCTTTTCTGTAAAATCCAAACAGATAGGATGAGTTTTTTGAACGCGATGTTTATTTTAATCTACAAACAGAAAAATAAACCTTACAATGTTTTCATATGTGTGGATGACAAATGTAGGTACCTCTTTAAATGTTGATTCCCAATTTAAAGTCTTGTTTAAAAAAATGCCTTTATATGAGCGACTAAAGTCAAATCGTGCGTCTAATTCCTCTAGCTTGCTGAATTCCTGTTATGGTTCTTTTTTGGAGAAATTGTTTCAATGGCATTTTAAAGTTGTTGTACAAGATATTGTTTAAATGTTTTTTTTATCGGAAACAACTTTTGACGAAAACTTTATTATTTTCTGGAAATGACCAAAACATTGATTTTCGTCTGTAAACTATATAATTAGTCGTGCAAGGTGCAACAAGAAATTACAGATGGAGCAGAACTCTGCCCTATACCTAGTAAAAGCCGGCATTTCACACTATTATGGAATTTGTTGAAGTAATTCTGACCATTACCAGTCTTCGATAGCTGCTCGTGGCTTAAAACGAAAAGTCAAAAACATAACTCTGAACCTATTTTCTATAAGATCTACCAATATTTAAAAAATAATTAAATTGTATACACCTAGATCAGATGGGCTCCAAGTTATTCTTAATTTAACAGAAAATTGCTTAAATAAAACAGAATACTATTCTAGGCTATAAACAGTACAACTGTGAACAGAGCGAGGGCTCTTAGGTTCGGGATCCGGAAAATGAGACCTTAAGATTTTTTTCTACTGCTACTACTTCCGACAGGCTAACTGTCCTGAAAAGTCTTCTTAACTCTGCATTTCGGATGTGTCATCAAATTTTTATTTAAAATCCAACCAACTTTCTGTTAGAAACTACCAAGATATAATATATTACTATAGCTCCTCCAGTTAGTGGACTAAAAACAACCGAGTCAACTTGTTTAAGGAAACTCGGTTAAAAACAACCGACTTATTAATTCCCCCTCCAAATTTTCTGTCTCGTAAGAACCAAAATAAAACTGTTTGGTTGATATTAATACGTTTGGTTGATACAGCGACTCTTAAAGTGTGTTTTTTTTTATCTAAATTTAACATTATTAACTCGTTTTTATTCGAAGGAGACTTATTTCATTTTGACTAATTTTGTATAAACGAACAAAGATCGTACTCTGTTAGGGACAGTTTTTGAGCGTATTTCATTTGTTTTAAAATTAAAAAGAGCTAAAAACTTTCGGGGCTTCATGAACTTATTGTATAATTTATTTGTATTTTTTTGATTGCGCTTATTTTCTTATTTATTAAATTATTTTTTTTCTGTTTTTTTTTACAGGTAAGTGAATCAATATGATCTAGTACGGTCTAAAAATATGTGTATAAAACGCCCCCGGTACAGCGTAAGTTGACTTTACACATTCTACTTATATTCGCCTGCCTGACACAATTGACGTTTGAGTCTAGCTTGGCGCGACTTTTGTTAATTAATACATGTGTTTTATTTGTATTTTTGGAGAGTCGCTGCTTCCTGGATACAAATCCTTTACCTAGACTGTTCCACCACAAGTTGGCTATTAGGAGGAAGTTTTAAGCAATTTTACCTTTGACGAGTCCTTTTAACTTTAACTTTAAAATTCATTTTTATTCCTTTCTTTCTTTAAGCTTACATACTAGACAAAAACGATTAAATCTAATTTAAAATAAACATTTATCTTATACTAGCTTACTGGATCTAAGCGAGTGCTCTAAACTTATCAATATCCTTAAAATTATTGCCTTTCGGCCTTAAATCTATCTATTTCTATGATTTGTTTTGTTTTTTAATTTTCAAGAAACTTTAGAAAACGTGAACTCTTTAACTATTAACGGAAAGGCAGCATCTGAAAACGTGTCGTCAATAAGCGTGTCCCCTTAAGATAAGGCTTGGTTTTTCTGCCTTTGTACCCCTTTATGTTGAGCTTCCGTTTATTATATTGATTGAGATATTGAAGGCCAGCATTTTGTCTACTATAACCACGTCGTCCCACATTTGATAAAACCCCACCTTGAAGAATTTTTTCTGCCTATAATCATGGTTATTGCTGTCCCCCAAAGTCGCCGAATGATTTCATTTTAAAGCATATTTGAACTTTTATAGTGAGAATCTTGAGTACAGAAAATGTGTGGCTGAACTCGTGACCTCGCTTCCCAACGTCGAATCGAACTAAGACATTCCCATTGATATATCAACGTGCTAGCCACACATCTGGCTTTATACCGCATCAACATGATTGAGTTTGAACCCAGAAAGTCGAAGGTAGCGGATTGCAAACATTTTTTCAACTGGATTGGTGCCTTTGGTAACACGATTCAACTTTTCCTTGTTATTCTCAGTTTTCCCAGCCGCAGCGAGTACTCTGTAAACCTATTCGATGAATGCTTCAAGTAATTTCCATTTGGCTTCTTCAAAATGGTATTCAGCACCTCTAAAGCTAAAATTCCTACAGCCAAATTCATTTACTAACGAGAGCTCTACTCAACTTGTCATCCCTCCTCGGTGCAATTAATTTTTTTATGTTATTTATCCAAGTACAAGCCTCTTTAACATGCTCAAGTCATACCTGCAGAGATTTCCAGCTTAATATCTACAAGTATAATTAATTTGAACAACTCCTCAGGGGCTGTGCCTTGTAGCCCCACACGCGACTCTGCCATCGCTCGAAATCAATCAATCAATTAAGTCAGCCATTGTCCACACACTATCGCTGCTAATTACCGCCACTTCGATTAGCTCTCTGCCACCACTGCACTGCTCCGCAAATTACAAATGAACACGTTTCTTCGGCATTTTGTCGGAAACGCGCATTCAATTATATGCGAGATTAATTAGCAAAACTCACAGCCGCCAACGCGCCGGCCATCAGCATCACCATCACCAGTCACCCTTCTCACGTATGCCACCATACACAACAACTGCGATGTGTCAACTTAATTGATATGCATGCATGAGTTTCAACCCCGTGGCAATAAATATGTGCAGTGTCATCAATTCACACTCACAGATAAGTGTGGGTAACAGTCATCAAATGCGCTGATACAACAGCTCCTCGTAATTTATCGCAATTAAATTTCGACAAACAAACACATACCACCCCGGAGGGTTGCGCTTGTTCCCCTAGTGATTCCTGGTCACATATCTGCCACCTTTTACAGCGGAAAAGAAAAGGCAAACTCCGACCGTGTCCACATATCCAGTAGATCGCACCTAAAATGGACACAAACAAGAAACGAACGGCGCTGTCAACAGCATCGTGTCTGCTGTTTGCTCACTTGAGGTCAGCAAATTGAATCATTCGTTGTCACTCATGAACGCTATCGCCAGCGCACCGCTCTGTTGTTGTATATCCCGTCGACGACGTCGACTGACACTATCTTCCTCACGAATATAATAATAATTGTTTGGCAGAGATACCAATCCACCCACTGCCCGATAAAGCCGACGTGGGTGGGAAAAGCGACAAGGAAAACAATTTGATGACACTGATGGTAAGAAAAAAAATGAAAAAAAAAAAACTGAAAACGTTACATTTTTGCCAGGTGTACCTTGTGTATGTGTTTGCACTTAATCGACAAGTCCTTGGACCGAGATTCATCTCAATCTCAATCGCTTGGCGCTGGTGTTTGCGAAGAAATGCTGTTTGCAATCGCTTCGAACAGAAAAATCGCAATCAATGCGATTAGTCATCGGAACGGGGGTGCATCACGTAAACCAATCACAGGAAGAGCATCGAGAATGTTTTTCCGCTTTTCATCGGGTGGATTCTTTTTATTTTCTATTTGCTTGCATCACTTTTGGGACGTTGGCCTTCCTCTGTTACATCTTTGTTTGCTTAGTGTTTGCTTGCGCTCCTGTGTTGTAGCCAAGGATTTATTTTTATTATTTTTTTCTTTTTATTTTGTGCTCCCCCGATCCCGAATGGTATGGCATGAAAAATTGAATTAAATTCCTGAACTGTTACTTGGCCGGACAGTGCTATTGGGGTAGAGGTTAGTTGTTGCAGCACTCTGCTTGCCCAAGGTACTCGTATCTTTGATCTCGATGCAATGCTGTTGGTGTTTGTTATTCAATTAAACAAGTAACCGATACGCTGGTAAGGTTGGAGTGGAGGGGCGGTTTCAGTTTTTGTTTACAAATTAATTGGAATTATTTGAGTCCACCAAAGATAATGTATACGTATTTACAAAACAGGCTTCTGATGTAGCGTGCACTCCATAGGCTGCTGCAAATTTTTGATAATGACAAGACAGCTCCGTCGTCGGACTTCTGTGTTTAGTGCACTCAAAAATCTAGCCTATAGCTCATTAGCTAGCTACTTTGTGCGGCCATGAGTGGTTGGTGTGTTCTCCTACAATGGTTTATTGAGTTAAGTCTCTTATTTCTGCTATTGAGGGAAGTATTTTTGTAAATGTATGGTCTTAGACCTACCGAGCAAAGCAGATTAAAAAAAAAAGCAGTTGTTAAGACCATAGGCCTTGGTTTTCATTTGCTTTTTTGAGTTCTTATTTTTCAGACGAATGGTACTTTCCGAAAATAAAGATTAGAAAAGTACAATACCGCTTATAGTTGGAGCATGGGGGGCATGAAGTAGTCTTTGAGTGGTTGACTCTGGTCAAAGCTTCAAAAACCACCTAGGTATGTAAAAAGTTATCAAACACTCGAATTGCACTAGCATTACTGGTGAGAAAAATGTAAGACCCAGACCCAGCTATAAAATATGCTTCTAATTGAAATAGATTCTAGTGTCCTGCACGAGGATAGGATGGGTCGAAGGGTGAAAATGCTGACTTCAAAATTTCTGCTTTTCTGCTCCAAAAAATTCTAAAACTACTAAACAAGGGGCTTGGAAACTCTTAAAAAGTGCGAGTTTAGGGAACATTTTCTTTTAATTTTTTACATCTCCGTTTTACTACTTTTTTGTTATTTTTTCAATTTAAAATCAATTTGTTAGTTTTTTTTTTTTTCATTTTTTAACCTCTTATTTTAAGTAAAATAATTAAGAATAAAAATTAATTTTAGTTTTTTTTTTCCCCTTTTTAATGTCCGCTAGTTGGAGAAAAGTTTAATAACTTGAATTTTATTACTTTACATATTCAAAGCAGTATTTCGACTCGCTACTTATTTATTAGTTTATTGTATAAGACACTTTTGTGCCGGTTTTTTACATCGAGTTGTTTACTTATTTTTTTTACGTGTAAAAAACTAGTTGTGTAAAACTGAAAAAAAGTGTGTATAAAATTATATCATGTAAAAAACCGAAAACAAACGGAGGGATATCTTAAAAAAGATGTGGTCTAGTTTCTTGTCTCAAAAACTGTTTAGAATTAATTAGTACAAAAGCTTCAACGAAATTAAATATTTATTTACTACAAATCAAGAAGTTAGAGGTAGAAAACAAAACAAAGCAATGCATAAATATAAAAGCTACCAATATTAATTGAAACACGAATAGATGAATCTATTTTCCATTTATTACCCAGTAGCAATAGATTTATTGAGATTACAGTGCGCTGTGAACTATCAAAGAACAAATTAAATAAAGTTATAGACAAGTTATGCTGACGCGGATTTTTCCAAGCTTTTCGTAGTCTCCAGCTTAGCTGCGGCTGAAAAAGAAATCGACCTACGGGACAAATTTGGGAAGTCACCCACACAAATAATTATAGCGTGTATTTTTTACAAAGCTAGGACCACTCGAATTTAGAAGTCTTAGACAATGATTCGTCATGCAGAAGTGAGCATCCAAGTTCCTCTTGCTCAGTTAGCGTCGAAGCGTAGGCAATTTAAATCTGCACTCGTAGTAGCCATATATTTTTCTCAAATCTGAACAGTAAAGTCGTCTTTCCGAGGGGTCCCAGGTTCGAAACCCTCAAAAACCCAAATTCCAACTTAGGGTTTTTTCCACTGCGCCACCTCTCGCGAACGTCTGACGAACATCCGAGAGTATAACTGTCTTGAAAGAGCTTCTCAATCAGCTTCTCCATTCGTTCCAAAAATGAAACTCACACAAAACGAATGGTTGTGAGAATCTGGGCCTTGGGTCCCTCGGACCTGTTACGCCAACTAATTATTATTATCATTATTAAAGTCGTCTTTCCGCCCTCATAGACAGTTTCGATGATAGAGTAAATCCAGATAGTTCTTAAGGTGTGATGTTTACTAAGTCCTTTTAGGTACCTACAACAAAAGTCCGATCTAAGTCCTTGTCCCGACCCCCGGGAAAATAAGTGGGCGTTAATGCAAACTTCCCTCCATCCATCGCAGAAAAGTCAAACCCAAAACTGAGCATCTCCGAAATATACCGCCACCGGTCACAGAATATTGAATTCTTGAGAGCAGACATCTTTAGCCGAGCACACTTCATCACCCCATTGACTAAACCATGACCCCAATCGATTTACAAACCCAACTAATTTGTTTACTCGCAGAGTTGCAAAACTATTTTCGTTGTATAATCCTTGGGCATACACACTTCAGCCAGAGGGTAGGTACATCTTCATCAGACAAAGAGTCCATCGTGGCAGTCACAATCACTTTTCTCGCATGTAACCTATTAAGAGTCACGAGGGCAAATCTCTATCTGATGAATCCTCAATTGAACATGCCAGCTATGCGATGGTATGGCGGCGCTCGTATAGCACAAGCGTCGCGGCGTCGTCAGCGTCACCACCGACCGCCAAGTTGACTCAAGAAGCCCGCCACACCAACCTAACCAACCAGCAGTATCTCAAATATCCGATGATATCAAAATTGATCGAGCAAAGCATTTTCCCATCGCATCGCGCTCTATGTGTGAGTGGGCATTAAGCTATTTTTATAATGCGCCATCATCGGTTCATGAGGAAGCCAAAGAGAAAATCCCCTTAGCCATGTGTGACTATACATACTTGTATAGCGCGACGACACATCCACTAGACAAAGACCGACCGAAAGAAAACTAAATGTGGTGCACATTTGTGGAACACGTCTGGCAAATATTTGCCAAGTGGAGCATCATCGGATTTTATAGCTCTTTTCCCGTTGCTAATTTTTTTTCCCCATTTTTATTTTTTTTTGTTCATAAGGCTGACAATTGTCAGCAATTACCTTCGGTGTATGCGATGCCCTTCAACATACATCCATTGTTCTGTTATGAAACGGTTTCCTCGAGTAGCAGTGGCAATCCATTGGAACATCACTCACCTATAATTGCATTCGAGATGCATTTTCATTTCATTTGCAATATGGCACTTGGGTGTAGATACTCGTCGCACTATCAATGCACTCAAGTGCATCGAATAATAGAAAAAGAGAACAAAAAAATTGTATTAATCCCAGGGAAAGCAATGACAAAACAAACGCACGCACAATAGCAGCAATCTTTTGCAGTTGATGGTGCTGCTGGTGCTGCTCCTCAGCCTCATCGTTATGGTAAATCGAATGGGTGTGTGAGTGACGGTGGTTTAGAGGTGAGTCGCTACACTCTTGTGCTGACTCAGTTTCCATTTGTAGATTTATCTATGAGAAAAGATACACAATTGTATCTGTGTTGTATTACTAGTGAGATTCGAAACAGCTGGTTTGTGATGGGTTTTCCGGCGCGACAAGCTTTCGGTGAATTTTAGTATTTTATTGTTTATCCATTCGAGTGGGTAATATTCGCGAATGTTGAGCGCTTTTCGCAACCAACCGCGAGATTCACTTGAAAGTGTTTTGTTTTGTTGAGTTTGGTTTAATTTTTTTCAACGATATTATTTTGTCTCATCGATTGAGGAGGTAAAATTAAATTTCCGTTCAAGCCCAAGACGCACTAAAGATGAAAAACGACACCCGAAACGTAAAAATGTATGTACAGCGATTTATTGTAATTTCGTAAGAATCACTTGTGGATATCTAATCTCAACCTTGGGCATTTCTGTTATCAATCGCCGGAGATAAACTCACTTGAAGCGACAGTTTTTCTTGATTAGATTCGTCAAGTGTGTCTGTTTGGTGTGTATCTACGAGTGTTTATTTGAATAGTTCCATATAGAGACCAATGAAACGAATATTATTATGGTTATGAAGTTTGCAATTTAAATTCTGCTGCTAATGGCTTAGATAAGTTAATTGTTCATCGGAATGTAATTCGTGCACACATGAACAAGGTTGCTAGTAGATTTTTAGAGTGCCCGTAATTTTTTTGTATTTAATTTTATGTTTTAAAATGAAAAGTTGTTAGAGGAGTTACCTCCTTTTATGAGAGTGCGCGAGTGCTATGCGCTGAAAAAATGTGGTCGAAATGCACGTACACGCACGACATGAAATGAAGCATCACTTTTGGTTTATTTGTGATTGTGATTGCGTCTATTTATGTTTCGGATTGCTTCAGCGCATTCGCGACCAGTTTTTAAGTCGCTGATTTAGGTATGGCTGCTCAAGTTTGAATACAGTGCTGCCAGATTTCGATGGCAAATCTTCCAAATATGTCACTTGAATACTTACTGTTTGTTTTAGACTGCTGAAAGACGTGACTCTAGTTAAAAAAGTCGGATATATCAAACGCAAAAAATAAAACTCCTCATCCGGGTGAATTTGAGCACCAAACAACAAGCCTCTGCAGCCAGCACGATCCAAAGCCAGCTGAGCCCAAACGGGTCTATTGACCCAGACTTATTTCGATACACTTAACCTGCACCTGTCACCAGGAGCTTCAGTTCATGTCCTTTCAATCTGAAGCGGTTAACGTCGAAGATGTCAAATTGGGTCATATACTTCTGGTGTTCTTCCAACCACTTTTCACTTTATGGATGGTCGAAATAAATAAATAAATAGCTAGGAACCTTAGGGCTACTTTCTAACAATCAATAATTTTGTGTGAGTTTTTCATTTTTGGGACGAATGGAAGGGATCTAGGATTTTTTGTCGACCCCAAACGGTTAATTGAGATATTTTTTGATGGCAGTTGTATTCTCAGTTTGTCACACGTTCGCGAGAGCCGGCGCAGTTCAATTTGTAATTTGTGTTTTTCCAGGGATCGATTCAGGGACCCCTCGCTTAATAGTCCAACACACTAAACCCTAAGGCTACCTCCTGGATGGCTGTTAACTATCATCTGCAATTACTGGGTCTCTCCGCTATCTGTTAAGCTTAATGCTGCCAGTTCAGGGTGCGCATATATTCATTCGTGTGGTTTCAAAGTGCGCTGTCCGTAATCCGTTTGCTGGCAAGATTTTGAATCATTTGTATCCGAGGCTTGACTTTGTATGGTAACAGTTTTTTTCACCTGGTACGGAGGTCGTCATGACGAAGAATTCTCAGACATAGGAGCCAGACTTCTAAGACTCATTTAGGAGCTCATTTCCGACTGGCTATTGGCTTCGCGCGATACTAATAATCATGTTTAGTGTCCACTCTTCTGTTCTTGATTTTACGAACTCATATAGCCGACATTTGCTGCATAAAATTACCCATTGTGCCCAAAAAATATTTAATGTGAAGGTTAAAAATGATATGTAAGGTCCCTCGTGTCCAACACTCGCGCTTATTAGTTTAGCAAGTCGCATACGGATAGACAAGACTTGAAGCAGAATTGTTGCAGTTGGTCTGTACCTACCTAACGACAGCTGCGCATCTTCTTGTGCCTACGAAAGCTTTGAGTTGGTTAATGCTGGTTTGAACAGTCATACTTTAAAATGCCAATGGCTTTAAATCAGCTCACACGTCCGTTCGGAGAATCCCGAAAATTTGAGTTAGAAACTAAATGCTTGTCAGCTCAAACCGAATAAGCATCCACCACGAATTCGCACTTGTAGAAGAAGACCTACGTAAGCGGATTGTGTACCCTTGGAAACACCCTAGCACTCTCTTTAGGAACATCCTCTATCTAATTGGCATGAGGAAGCAACGCATTATCCGGCAATTTGGTGAAATTTCGTCGCGTTGTCAAACAGTTTTACCCTTTCACTCCACTAGCTGTAAGCCCTACTATCCCGCTGTTAATAGTTGCCACTCGAACCTTCTTTGCTGACAGAAGCATGCTCACGAAATAAAAAACTCACCTTTCATCCCGACGTCTTAATCCATGACGCGTGACAAGCATTCAAATTCCCTTCACACGACACATACGGAAGCGACATTACACCGCGGTAGCTGTGGGCAGGGTGCACTGTTGGACGGGGAAAATTATCAGCTCGGAAAATTCAAACATCGCACACTGCAAAGCTAAGAACGCCCCGCAGGATGATGGTGTAAACGGTTTTTTTTTTAAATTATCCCAATCCTCCATATATACACACAGAGCACATCCTTTGACTCAACTAAATGCTACCCGGGACTGATTTATCCCCCGCAAAAGGGCTTTCAATACTCGTACGTTCCACTTAGCCCACACTCTCGAATGTGTCGCACAGGTACAACGCAATCCAAACAAACCAACGACTATTTGCATCGGAAAGTGTGTGCGGTCCGCATCCCAACCCCCAAGGACTCTTCGAATTCATCCGTTTTGCGTTGAACAAAAGATCACGATGACATCTTGTTTAGTTAGCAGAAAGCACCAGGTGAATCCTTTAGATCCCGAAAAAGGATTTTATCAAAAGGCAGGAGTGATAAAAGGATACCACGTGACAGAATTAAATTTTCTTTGCCAGTGCTCACGATCCGCACTGCTGCCGACTTACAATCGCGCGAAAGCACACACAACCAGAGGGTGTTCTGCTGCTGGGCGAATGTTGGTTGGACATATATGTTGGTACATCCCCGCCAGAGTAAGTGGCTCACTGGTCTCCTCGCTTGTGTATACAGGATTCAAACGCTGCATTGCAGTGCCGCGCTGGGACATGTAGGCTGTGCGGGAGCACTTAAATCGGAAGATACTGCCTTACGTGCCCGAGACTGAATTTCAACTGATTCGATTAAAAGTAAACAACTGATTTAAATGCGAGAGTGAAATACATTTGATGTTTTGATGGCCCCCAGCAATTGAATGTCAATGAAGTGCAGTTAAAGTGTTCGAACGTGACGGGCTTTTTCGTGGAGTAGAGTTTGAGTTCGATTTCGATTTTGGGCTCGTCGACGCTAGTCTTTGGAGAGTGTATTCATTCGAATTCGTGGCGTTTGTTTGCACATTCCCAGCGACGAATGTGAATGCGTCCTCGTCATCGTCGTTGTCGTTGATGCCATTTGATTTGAGCTACACGTTTAGTTTGCATTGTTATCCCTTTTGGGGGGGGGCATTAACGCGACGCCTGTTCACTGAATGGTAATGTGCGATTCCGGTACGTGTACGCTAAAGTACAAATCAAATATTTTTCGAACAACAAATTTGTGTTATGCGATAAAGCACAAACGTGCCTGAGAATTCGAAAAAGGATTTTGTTCCACTGAGAGAGCAAAGCAAAAAATATGCTGATTACAACGATTTGATCCTCGAAAAGATATATTTACTTGAGCATTCATCGGTGGTTTATCGAAAAATGTCGGCTCACATTGGGGTTGGTCCACACCGGACTGTTAACGTCATCTAATGGGGAGTAAGAAAAAAAAAAAAAGTAAAGGGAGGCTTGCACCTATGGTAACTTCGGTTACGGTCCAAGGTGAAACCTCTTACAGCATATCAAGTAGTGGTGTCAGTATGCGACCCTGTGGGGTAACGTAAACCATCATAGCCTTCCGAATCCTTGCGGTAGCTTTTAAAAATTACCTTGCTTCTGAAGGCAAGCCAACCTTGAATGACTTCTTTATACTGGACATTCCATTTAAAGGTCATGTGAATGCTGCACGCATACTTTTAAATATTAAATAAAAATTTGTGTGAAGGCTGACTCCCTTAAGTATTTATTTTTTTTTTTTTTTTTTTGTAAAGTTAAGTTATTTCAAGGTAATGACAGTCAGGTCAGAAAAAAAGTACATTTTGCACAGAGACGCTATCAAAAAGTAGGCGTGGCATAGAACAACAAAACTTATAACCTTCTAGAAGTTTTAAGTAGCATTTTAAAATATTTTCATCGAAATCGATAGAGAAGTTTTCACGCCAAGAAACATAAAACCGCCTACAGTTTAGTTATCGGTACAGATGAGTCGCTGGTATAGCAACGTACGCCTTTCTTAGTGAGGAGGGATCTCACATTAGTGGCCCAAAGTCTGTCTCGTGTTAGGCTGGGATTCGTAGGTTATGCTTTAGTTACAGAATATAAGGTTGTTCAAGTTGTGGATTTATCGTTGCACTTCTAGGGATTGATCAGGTTAATGAGGAGCGAGGCTTCTGAAGTTAAATTAATGATTAAATAGTCGGCGCGACTAGCCTGTGCAGTCTTTCTCAAACTGGTTGATCATTATCTGCAACTGCAATACATATAAATAGAACTTTGACACCTCTGCAACTGGTAGAGTTGTTTTAAGAAGAGTTTTTGTTTAAAGTAGTCAACGAAGATTGGAAACAGTATGGGGCCTAGTATGCAGCCTTGTGGAACTCCAGGTAAAATTTGATGCTGTTGTGTTTTACGTTATCCATTCACTGCTGCGTTTGTTTCTGACTGTAGAAATGTTTGCGACACTTCATTTATCAAAAGTACATTGTAGCTTTGTCCACCTTTCAAAATGGTGTTTGGCTGTAAATCTCTGAACAGAAATATGATCGACTGATATATGTATAACATGAGCGAAACAGATTTTGTAAGAAGCTTATAGGTACCTACAAACTTTTATTTAACAACTCATTTCATTTGTTTTTGTAAATGGCCTTCCGTAAAAATTTCCAATTTTAATTTGGAAACGATGTCCGTGTAGTTTTCCAAGTCTTTTGTGGTTTGGGAAGGCCCCACATCTTTTTTAATTAAATAAATAAATGGTTGACGCAACTAGCAAATAGTCCTTATATCTGCACCTAGCCTCTCACAACCACTCGTTTTGCGCGAGTTTCTAGCCTACAATTTTATGCCGAGTCCGAACGGGTAGTTCAGATATACGTTTCAGGTGAAGTTAAATCGAGGACAATAACAGACATCTTGTTTAAGACCTTTTCTTCTTCTAACTTACTTACCACTCCCCACCTGGATGGGTCTCACTGGGATGTATTAGGAAATCGCGATGTGGGCAAACACTCTATTTTCAGTCGAATAGTGAGGGATAGCAACGCCGCAGGATCAGCACAATTGTTTTAACTGCTTAATACATACAGCCAGTTCATTATCCAAATGAATGCAAACGCATTTCCGAGTGCATCGGGTTTGTCTGGATTTCCATACAACTGATATTGCTTTCACAACCGCATCGCTCATATTATACTTGAATAAAAAATGATCAAAGCCTAACAAAGCCAGATAATAAATTCAATTCGCTGCCGGCATTTGAGGGGAATGAATTCCAATCAAATTAATCTTGCAGTGGCAATAATATGCGATATAGCCGCACCACGTTGCCGATGGGATAACACCCGACTAAAAATAAAATTAAACCGCTTTGCAGGTGAGTGGATGAGATTGAATTAAACCTGCACAAAGCCCTCCAGTTGGCTTTTGATATTTTATCCGCTTTGTTGAGTTATTATGAATAAATTTCACATATGATTTTACCTGTCGATTTTATGCGATAGCTGATAGCAATATGATTGTTTTTTTTTTTGTTTTGTAGGTAGGTACTTTGCTGTTCCAAAGTTGATAGGCAATATTATCCACTATTTCAGGCTCATTTGGCCTTTTTTTTTTTGGCAATTCATAATACACAATGCATTGAATTTGCTGTCAATTGCGGTTGTAAACATATTGTAAATCTCATTATTTCCAATTCATATTAGTATGCGTCCAGTATGTTTTGAACTCACAATAGGAACATGTTTCCAAACTAGAAGATACTGTCAAAGCATTTTTATTAACCAGGAATTTGTTATAAATAATAATAAAATTTACTTACAAGTTGACAATTTAAAATGGGCTCAGTGGTACTTTGGTTCGACTGCTGGACTACCAAATCAAGGACTCCAGATGACAGAGTAAGCCCTTGTGAACGTTCGACAAACATCTAAGATTACAGCTCTTTAGGAAAAGCTTTTTTCTACTTCTTCCTCGTCTTCTATCTAAAAGTGAATGCAACATGTCTCGCGGTTTGTTTTTGCAACGTTCCCAGAATATTTATACGAAGTTTTTCGGTTTAGGGGGCGTGGCATTAATCTTGAAAAAAAAAACCGAACATTTTAACAAATGTTGCAGCAAAAGTTTTAAAATTGAAACCTGGATGTTTGTTAACTCTGCAAGTCACCTTTCAAATCTAGGCGGTGTTGCACAAAGGGCGTGGCACATAGATTCCTTTTTATTTGAAAAGCATCTCACAAAATGTAGGCAGAATAAATGAAATCGTTAAGGTAACTATATCCTGACATTTAGAATAGACTTTATTTAATAGCGCTGTAGTAATAACAAATTATTACATAATGCACTCAATTTTGTTGTAAATAGTAAATATACTAAATAAACGAATATATACATACATACAGCTCACAATTACGCAATTTGTATTGAAATGAAAGCCACTGTGAACTACTAAGATTTAGAATAAAAAATATTTATTGTTAAGGCTCATAAAAAATGTTGGTTTTCAATTTTTTTACCAACAGTTTTAAGCCAGATCATAAGACTTGCCAAACAGAAACTATTGAAAACCTGATTTTGTTATAAATATAAATAAAGTCCAATCTAATTGTATCTTGACATTTATGATAGATATGGCTATTTGGCTCGTTGCAGGTATTTTGCAAAATGTGAGCGGAATTGAAAAATGGCGGATGGCACCTCCGCACAAAAAGAAACTTTCGAAGACTTTTTTTTTCTATATTCTTGACTCTTGACACTAATGTGATCATAAGCCCAAAGATTTTAAACTTTGATGGACATTGATTAACCAAAGCACTTTGCGAAATGTGGGCGTGGTACCTCCTTCAAAAATAAATGTTTTAAGCGCTATAGATGTGACACCTAAGGCTATGTCTCGTTGGAATTTGCTCGATTTACTTTGTCTCCGTTTATATAATTTATTTGAAGAATTTCGTAAATTGACCTTGTGAACACCGCCTGCAGTGGAATATTGCAGCCTCGATGCGCGCCCTGTAGCTACCTAAAACCAGCGTTGCCGTTTGATTTGGCCTCTTTAGGTTATGAATAAATGTTCTTGCAAACGGTTTTTTTTTTTGTTTTTTTGATCTGTTAGTATTTTACGTGGGCTCCCCTTTTTGAATTTCTTCAGTGGTAACATTACCTGAAACTTCTCTGAGCCGTCAATCAAAGGAAGGGGACTTTTGCAACTCCAACGACCGACGAAGGCAACACCTTCAAAATATCCCACCCATTTAAACGCTTAAGGTCTACGCATTAAAGTCATTTCTATATATTTCACCACTTTGTGGGCTCCATTTGCACGTTACTACCTACCTCAATTTCTACCACCAGCATTGATCAAATAATTGTATAGTGCAATTCATTCAAATCAATTGATTGAACAAGTTCTCCCATTTCATCATAAATGTCCTGTGGTCGTCCACCGGCATTGTCATCGCGAACAGCTGTAGCAAAAACGGAAAACAAAAAAAAACACCACACAAATGGAAAACCGCTCAAAAGTACTCGCTTTGCACACGTTACTGAATGTTCGTCTGATTAAATTCGCAAAAAGCGGATCAATTGATGAATGGACATAAAAGTAAAATTTCAAGTGTAGGCGCTTGGAATGCACAACGATGTGTGGGTGTGCATTCTATGCGACTACGAATGCAAACAATGAGCATCATATATCCTCGAGCAAACAAATTGATTCTGTGCTACGTCGTCCGCTGTTCGCTTGTTCCAAGGAGAATGTCCTTTTTTAACGTTTGGCTTGGAATAAATTTTCAATTCAGTTTTTTTTTTTTGTTTCCAATTCTCCTTTAAGATATGCATCTTCAACGTTTCGATTGTGTGTGAATGGGTGTTTTTTTTTTTTTTTTTCAGTCCGATCGGGTAGTTTCAGTTGTAGAACTTTTGACCAAAAGTTCATTGCAACGATGCGCACCGCATATTTGTGGGAAGGCATATTGTAGAGGCAGGAGAATGATGAACTGAGCTGAACGCTGAAAGGATACTTTAATTTGTTCGTACAATTGAACCCTTACACTTTGCCAGACTATTGAGGATTCAAAGTTTGGAAAAAGTGTGCAGAACTTTATTTGTTCGTCCTTTTCTTTCTTTTTATGAAGTTTTGGCAATAGTTTCTACTAGTATGCGATGCGGTTTTCGAGAGTTATAGTGAAGGGGGGAGTTTCTTATGAACGCATTTGCATGTGAACAGAGTTAAATGGGACAAGGAAATTGCATGATTTAATTAAGTTGGTCATAGGTTATGCGGACTTGAGTCGAGAAATTGCCATCTTCGACTTTCGGAAGGAAAGATCAATTGGCAGATGTTTTATTCCCGGTCATGTGTATGTGGCCTTATTTTCTGGTTCTGTCAATTTCTAATGAATGCGTCGGAGCAGAACCTGATTTAATGAAGGCGATGAGGTAAATTGACTTGTGTCAAGTTTGCAGAATGTTATTAGGTTCTTCATGAAAGCACTGCAGCGAGGCGGTTATAAAATACTTATTTATACGAGGTTCGGAAAATCATGCATCCATTTAGAAAACTTCCCCTTTCATTTGGCGCCTAATTCATAAAATTAGGGTCTCAAGTTACCCCGTTAGGAAAAGTTCTATTGCATATTTTTTGTAATTATTTTTACAAGATTCAGCTCTTAAGTTGTTTTTTTTATTTATTTTCAGGTAAGCTATCATTGATGACGAAAAGTTTATAACACACTCCTGTAACAGGTATCTGTAAATAAAGCAAGACGCATATATTTTTTCAAAACTCTGAGGTAGGTATCTCATATCCAGTCCAACCGCTCAGTCTTTAAGCGTCTTTTTAACTTTTCGAGATCTTGTTTTCAATACTTTCTTAAAGAGGGATATAGCCTCAACCCAAAAGCAAAAGTTTTTAAACCATTTCTTACCATTTCTGCTTAACTAAAAAATGAACTTTTTACGAATACCTAGTCAAAGCACCTCGCATTCATGACACTATTACAGAAACCAAGGTTATGGCCTATTTCTGTATTTGAAATGTGTTTTGTTAAATTGTTTCATTCGGGCGAGCTCACCAATGCAAAATCGCCTTTCATTCGATACAAAATTTATAGGATTCGGTTTGAAAAAGCTTCGTATTCGGTACGACACAAGAGCCCTGTAGCTGTAGTCACAAAAGTGAAAAATAGCTCTAATTCTTAGTAAAGTGATTATTATTTTTAAAAACAGAATTATTTTGCCAAGAGTTACAAAAATTGTATTAAATTAAAAAAAAAAAAGAAAGTGATTCTCATGTTTGCCAAAATCCCTTGGCATTTGCCACAGTTTTGGGTGTCCACTTCCGATTGCTAGAATCATTTTTCCAAATATGTTTAGTTACGTGTATTTATCTGTCGGTTCAATAATATCTTGTTTGTTTTAAATTTCCATCCATTTCCATTTATTTTTTCATTTAATGATTTAGTGACTTTTTAACTAACGTACCGAATTTGCAATTTTAATTTCACTATTATTTCTTCAACCGCAAACGTATTATGAGCTTTTGTTTGACCGAAACTTTTCAGTTGATTACTCGAATATAGTAGCTTCAGCTAATGGCGGAGCCACAAGTATTTTCAGTTATAAAGGACGAATAATAATGATCTTTAAGGTTGAATGACTCTTGTCTCCAGGTAGTACAATCAAAAAATAAAAAAAAACTCAATATAGGTATGCCCACAAACAAATTATTTTCCATCATTATCCTGGAATATTTATATAAGAAAAAAATAATAAGTTTAAGGGCATTGAGGCTTATTGGTTATTATTTTATTATTCCAATGTGAAGAGTTCGTCTGATCCGCTGTTAACAACGTCAATGCTGATTTATTTCAAGGGTAGATAATTCTGAATTAATTTCCGTTCTCCACTTTTCAGCACTAGAGGACCGCACTACAACCAACCGAAAGAAAATAAAGAAAATTAGAAGGGAATAATAAAGATAATAGGGCTATCTCCCTATCTGTGCTGAAGAGCCACAATAAATGCTAACGTTAAATTAACCAAAAGTGGTTGAATAAAATCATGAAATTTGAATGGGATGCCTGCATAGAGGTGGGACAAAGTTCACCTAGTAACTCCCAACTCTTGAGTGGCAATTGAACTGAGGTAGTTAAGTAACTATGCGGTTTCGATTAGTGCTTAGTTGCAATGAGATATGAAATTTTATATCAAAATTGCTGCAGCATAATGTTTGGACACCAGAACCAGCTAATTTTGGTTTAGTTTTGGATAGGAGCAAAATTTCGAGCGCCGACCTTTCAGATCACAAGCAGAAATAGTGGTTTCATCATTTTAAGCTACGATTTTGTATCCCCTTTGTGGAAAATTTGTGTAGTGTTGAACTGCTCAGAGATGGGCTTGGAGTCCAAATCCCAGAAAAGACAATTTGTACCCAATGCTCTTACCCTTGAAAGACAGATATAAACATGCGGAAGTAAACCTGTCCTTAGTAGGAGCCTTAAGCCTCGCTCACGAAAACAATTGTTTGTGGCACGGCTCCCCAGGATGCCGGGCAGACTGCACGTATGCTCCTGAGAGAGAGCGACGATATCTTGGACTCAACGTTGCCATACGTCAAAATATTTCCCCTCAAATAAATCTGGATTTATTAGCCAGATTTGGCTAGTATTTTTCTTAGCATGTATTATGTACGACTTAAAAATAAATAAATAGTTGGCGCAACAGGTCCCCAGTAAGCCTATGCGTAGCTGCTCACAACCATTCGTATGTGTGAGTTTTTCCTTTTTGGTAACGAACGGACGTGATCTTCAATTGTATGCCGAGTCCAAACGGCTTTCATGACGGTTATTTTTTTGAAAGACTTGTTTTGTAAATGAAAATAGTCCAAAGATTATAGAACAAAAACATTACACTGACGAATATAGTTTTGCAAGATCGCCTAATTAAAATAACATACACATTTATTTCATCCTGATAAATTATTTAGTTGGCGCAACAGTTCCGAGGGACCCAAGGCCTAGCTTGTGTGAGTTTCATGGGTTATACTGGATTTGCTACGTGGTATAGAACAATAGGCCAGTTGCGTCTGCATGCTTCAGTGGAGAGTTTTCTAACCCGATAAAATAAATAAAACCTTCTTAAGTCCGCCATCCGTTTACGGCATTTATTTAAACGCCCTTTCCATTCTCAAAATAAAAGCTGACAAACAAATTTGGCCTACTCTCTCCACCTGTTTATAATATTTCTATTTTTTTTTTAATTTCGTGCCGACGTCCTTGAGGTACCAACAAACGACCAGCGATCCTTTGAGAACATTTTTGAAATTCCTTAGCACATTTATTTGAGGCACGTTTATGCTTTCTGCAAGTCAAATGTTCATGGCCTTTGACCAACAATTCGATGTACACTCCGCACAAGCTTTTGCCAATTTTTACGTTTATTCAATTTGCACTCTGATGTATGTCACAGTTCAGTTGTCATCAACAAAAACCGGTTTATTATTATGAGAGTCAAATAATACTATAGTTGTTGATGTCGCCCTTTGTTGACCATGGCTACGGCTTAGCTAAGTACGCCTCTACTGAGCTGGGAGGAGGTTTCAGATTTGCAAAAGCGAGATTTCAAACCATTTCAAATGCGATTTTTAACTTTATCCTTCTATAAAAAGTTGAAAAAGAGAGAACTTGGATGAGGCAATGAAACCGTTCATTGTTCTGGTGTAGACGATTTGGAATGGAAAAGGCGAAACAATTTTGTGTACTCACATACAGGACACACAAACCCCAGCCATATGCAATCACTTATAAATGAAAAGCTGAGGTATGAAGTAAAAAAAGTTGCGGTCTCTTTTCAAACCTAAATTCCAAATGCTGTTAGTGTATTTATGGTGACATTTAAATCCCCCGAGAACAAAGCAACATTTTTTTATTTTTCCATCAAGGATGCTATCCATTTTCACCTCAAAGCACCTATGCACACGAATACCGCATATTCTCATTATAATCCCCATGCGTCGATTTACGAAACACACTCTCAGTTGGATCGCATATGTCATTACAAAAAAAAACCAAAAAAAAAACACTGAAATATTAAAATATCCATCAAAATTTTTCCATACAATCGATACCGCGAAATGATTCCCCCTCGAAACTGGGCGAGGAACATAAATCCGCCTAAGGTTTCAAACATGTTTCAAAAAAAAAAAGCTAAGCTGGATCAATTCCAGATCGAACTCCGCAATACACGTCTGCCTTAGGCGATGCCGTTGTGTCATCGACATACTATAATCGCATTTGAATCGTTCTAACCCAACAGAATCGTAGCAGTACCCATGACCGTGTGTTGTCAACTACATCCTCGTATAGGCGTCATCGCATTCGAAGGGAAATTGGAAACAAGAAAAAATAACCGTTATTTTGGAAAATCCATGTTTGGATTTTTTTTATTTTTTCTGTAACTAGGACTCTCCCTGGTTGACATCCTTGCGAAAATATTGATGATTGGAAAAACTCAGGAAGGATAACGAACGAAAAAATAAAAAGGAGAATACGAATATAAAGCGAAAATAATTTCAAGCGAAAGGCTTGTGTTTTTCCAAACAAGATTTTGACATCAGTAAATCGGAAGCTATTCGTATCCCTGCCAGGGATTTCCTCAACAGATACGGTTTTTCTTTTCTCCTTGGTTATATCGCTCTCCGAATGTTTTCTGAAGTTGAAAGTGTATCCAAGCTGTAGTAAGGTTGAGAATTTTGTACAGAAACCAATTGGAATTTTTATTTTTGTTTTTTTTTGTTTTGTCGGCGTCAGGAGCTTAAGCCCCATAGAGAGGCTATGGCTATGCCGCCCATTGACTGGTTTAGGAAAGACATTCGCTCAAATGTCCAGTTCATATGGAAATGGCAGTGATTCAGTTTTGGATTTGTTTTTCTTTCATATGCATGGTATTCTAATGCAGGAACGACACGACCATGAGTGGCAGGGACTTTCACGAGATTATGAAGTGTTCTCTGTTATGAGCAACAGGCTTGCAAATTGGAAGGCATCTGGAGCAATTTAACGCTGTGACACTTTGAGCTGGATAGGAGGTGGCATCTGTTTTGGTGGATATGGTTTAGTGAAATGCCAGATAGAAATAGTTTCTGTCCACTTTGTCGGCGACTCTATACACGCTCAAAAATTGCCTATAAAAGCGTGCGATTTTTGCTCGGTTAGAAAAAATGGGTTAAAACTAACCAAGCCTCTGTTGAAAAACACCGAGTATGCGTTGTTAAATACTACCGACATAAATAGTTTAAATGCATACTGTTGACTTGACACTTTAGCAGTTGTCAAGAACCAAGTTTCTAGATAAATATCAACCAGCTGGTTAAATTCAACAAAATTAGTTTGTTATTTATAACCGAGAAAAATTGATAAAAGGTTATTTTTAACCGGGTTTCCTTAAACAACCTGACTCGGCTATTTTTAATCCAATAACTCTGTAGGAGCTATATTCACAGTAGTTTTGGTAGTTTTTAACCGAAAGTTGGTTGATTTTAAATAGGCGATTTTTCTCCGTGTGGATTTCCCATACAAAAACAACAAGATTGAAACAGAAATAAGTAAAAAATAGATCACCAACTTGATGGTTGTTCGAACTCAGACATAAGATCTGATATGCGGGTACTGACCGAAAATAAAAGATCGTGGGTACAAGCTGTTGACATTCTTTCGTTGTATTGCTAAGATTACTCACAAAGATCGCATACGTGGCACCAATATTCGTCAGCTACTCAGTTTCCAGCAGCTGCATCTCCCTACAGATCGGTTCATATTTGCTTCGGTGGTTCGGTTTGATTAAGCGCAAGTTCAAACTCTGATTTGAAGACCTGCTCTCGAATACATGCCAAAAGGCAGGGGTATTCTTACTCGGTCTAGGTGGGGCTGGACTTTCCCGCTTAAAAATTAAATAAAATAAAATAAAAAAATTAAAAATTTAATGAATCTTATAAATTGTTAGACCTAATGTTCTTAGACACAGAATTATTTGCTAAAGTATTTCACTATAAGCCACCGTGATTCTCACCACAAAACATTGAATATGAAAGTGGATTGCTATAAGTACTCTGTCATTCAAAAATATTAAAATAATAAGTTATATTTTAGAAAAGCAAATCTCCCTGATCTCTGAACTCATTTGGCTGCATATGACTGGCCAAGTAAGTTTAAATGTAAAACCATTGAGGAGATGTACGAAATCTTCTTAAATATTATACATGAATGCATGAATAATGTATGTCCCACGGAAAAAAAAAAGATGAGAGAGCATCTTCCGAGGTTTAATAAATCCCTTCTTAATTTAAAAAATGCAAAAAAGTAAAGCTCATAAGACTTCTATGAAATCGAAAAATCCTGAAAATAGGATCAAATTTGAAAAGCTAGGGAATGATTTCGAGACTCTGCACAAATTTGTGTTGCATGTCAGATAAAGTTGAATAGTAAACAATTTTGGGCTTACCTAAATAATAAAAGAAAAGCAACAGGTATTCCGAAATGCTTCTCAAAGGGGTCTACCACGATACCTATCCCAAAAAGAAAATTCTCGAGACCAAAAATCTCAAAAAATAAAATCTAGAAAGCATAATCTCGAATAACAAAATTCTCGAAAAAAAAAATCTCGAACTAATATTACCACTGTGTCAAAAATTAATATTAATTCGAGATTGCTAAAATTATTAGGTGTTTTTTTTTTACTATTTGACAAACAGGTCAAATTTTCTATCTTATTCAAAAGAACAAATTTTACCACAACAGCAAGGTTTTTTAAGAGGAAATCAACTGCAACTAATTTGATACAATTTTCGAACTTATTGCATTGCAATATAGAACTGACTGATATGGAACTGACACTGGCTTCGCAAAAGCATGGGAGTCAATATTTGTTTATTGACCGATACGTTAAAATGCTTTGGGTGTCATGCAGGGATGCTAGGTTGGCTTGAATCGTATCTTCCCAATAGAAAACACTGTGTTGCAATAAATAGAATCCACTCCAGATATTTTGATGTCAAGTCTGGTGTTCCCCAAGGAAGCCACCATGGACCGCATCGTAACTTGCTTATCTTTTTGTAAGTATCTGCTTTTTGCGGATGACACTTAGTTATGTGCCAAAATTAAATCACCCGTCGCTTCAGTCTTATTTCAAAATGACTTAAACACATTTTTTACATGGTGCGGTAATAATCAGTTGCTGCTGAATTTTAAAAAGTGTACGCAAATTTTCCTTTACAGAAATTGATCCCCTATTCAAACGCAATATTTGTTTTATACTTATGCTCTTTTCTATATGTAAATTTTTTAATGACGAAAAACTTAACTTCAATACGCACATTGATCAAATCATTCAAAAAGCCTGCTCTATGATGGGATTTATTAAGAGAACTAGCAAGGAAAATTTCCCTCTTCTAAGGCCCTAGTTATATATATATAGTTGGCGCAACAGGTCCGTAGGGACCCAAGGCCTAGCTTCTCGCAACCATTCTTTTTGTGTGAGTTTTTATTTTTGGAACAACGAATGGAAGGGATCTACAATTTTATGCCGATTCCAAACGACTAATTGAGAAGCTCTAAAGACAGTTATACTCTCGGATGTTTGTCAGACGTTCGCGAGAGGTGGCGCAGTGGAAAAAAAACCCCAAGTTGGAATTTGGGTTTTTGCGGGAACCTGGGACCCCTCGCTTAGTAGTCCAACACACTAACCACTAAGCCACTGCGCCTATATAAAATGAATCCGCAAACATTTTGCTTTTTCTTTTTTTTACCACTTAAATCTAATGGTTGAACTCAATCTTGGTCTTAAAATGCTGCTTATGAATTATGAAGTTAGTTCATTTAATCATTTTTCCGTTCCAAAAACTTTTTCGAATCTACTCTCAGGTAATTCCACAAAAAAAAAAAAAAAAAAATAAATCCACTGAAATATTTAATTTCTTTACTGTTCCATTTGACAGAAAATTTTGTTTTCTCATGGAATCCAATCAATGTTTTCGTAGGGAAACATTTTTCTGACAGAATTTTTGCTATGACTGCCTAAACGCAAAAAAACACACTTTCACACTGTTACAACTTTTTCGGCTGCATTATACGTATAGCTACGACTGGGGCCTAAGCAAAGATATCTTCTCATCGACTTAAGAATGTTGTCAGTTAGAGAGAAAAATCTCGAAATTCTCTTCGTAAGACATATTCTTAGTTATAAAATTATTTTCCCAGAGCTTCTACTGGATTGTGGTCTCTAAGCTCCGCAGAGATCACGCTTACTGCGTACTTTGAAGCACACAGAAATGTTTACGGTCAAAATGAGCCAATGAATCGTTGTTGCAAATCAAATAATAGTGTTTGTAATGTAATTGATTTGTATGATACCAGAGATGCTATTAAAAAGCAATTAAATAATATTGCATAGCTCAAAGTACATTTAGATATAAGTAATTATTGTACTTTCGGCTAGTGTAGTCTGTAAGAATCTTGTATTCGGTAGACGAAGTAAATAAATAAATGAATAAATAGCCAATCATTGGACTCTTTCTGTCTTATTTCACGTCTTTCGCCGGGTAGTATAAAAAGATCTTTCCGCACAAACTTGGTATTCTAAGAAGGTTCTTACCTTCTTTACGTTAAAGTTTTGCTTCAACTTATTCCGGTTTGTGCTTCAATCAAAAAGTAAGCTTGGGTGTGATCGTTAGGCAACTTTGCATCCAGTTTTTGATACCAGTTTGGCTTGTTGACAATCTACGAGTGAAATGTATATGCATACCCACGATATATGACGTAGTTAGGTTATAGGTAGGCAGCTATAAAAGCAGTAGCTGCTATTGAAATAAAATCGAAGCTGGTTCGCCGCTGCCGCGAAGAGCTCAAGGTTCTCTGCTCGCAGCACATCACGCGTCTCTGCTGGGTCCCTGGACACAGGGACAAAACCGGCAATGAGATGGCTGACGAACTGGCAAGAAATGGTTCTGCTATGGATCAAAACCGGGCGATTGATTCAATCAAACCACCACTCTGCAATCTTAGAGCGAGAGTGGAAAACAAAACCCGGATGAAAGCCAACAACAGGTGGAAAGAATTAACTACCTGCGAAATATCACGGAAGCTATGGCCGGAATATAATCCAAGTCGGACTATCAAGCTTATGCGGTTTGATAGAACGTCTATGTATAAACTGGTAGGGGCCCTAACGGGTCACAACTTCCTAAGATACCACACAATGAAAATGAAACTCAAGAATGACGATATATGTAGGGGTTGCGGAGACGAGGAGGTACATGAGGACACACCTCACTTCCTCTGTCAATGCCCTAGTCTCTGTCACTTGAGGAATAGAACACTTGGAAGATATTACTTCCATGACATACAGGAACTCTCAGATGTATCTTTATCCAATCTTTACAGGTTCATAAATACATCAGGATGGCTGGACAAGGTCGAGTAACCGAGAGGGAACAACGCTAACGCCAACAACATCGGCTAACCCCAATTAAGGGCATCACAATGGGTCCACATGGACCTAAGTGGGGTGCGACAGGACTCGCTTTTGCCGTACCCACCCATTAACCTAACCTAACCTAACCTAGGTTATAGGTCGTGTGAACATTATTCCACTTAAATGAGGCTTTGATAATGTCGGTCGTTTCTTCGAATTTGGCTTGCCAATCGATTGCCTTTTTCTAGGTCCGAAGAAGGACCCCTTTGTCTATGGATTTTCAGAGATTTTCAGAGATAGCCACATGTTCACAGTCTTAGGTAGACAATGATGGCCCTTGAACAAGCTCCACATCTCTACGTATATCGACTTCTTCAGCAGAAAAGAAACAGGAGTAGTTACCAACTTTGTCCTTGATGCAAATCGCTGGCGTTCTTCTATAGCAGAAATCGATAGCCTACTTATTGATCCAAAAATTTTACCACAGCTCTAAACATTCCCATTAGTCATGAAGAACTCCCGGCAGACCGGCCGCCGGTTACATTTCATCCTAAATTAGTTTTATTGTATTGACATAAAACGGACAGACACGCATGCCGAATAAAATATCATTTTCATCCGTATTGGCAAATATTTCAGGGGATTCCGTTCGTGTTGCATGAATGCCAATTCGTGTCTATAATAAAATTCCGCTAAAATACAATAAAACTAATAACGTTTCATCCACTAATAGGTGGAGGTATCTGACTATCTGTATGGCATGCACATCGTCAGGGATCCTCCCCCTATAATCTACCCTGCTCATATCTTTGATGTGCCACAATTTCCGGCCAAAAGTGTCCTTCCATCATACCAACTGCGGTACATGCTTATTTTTGGCCAAATTAAATGGCAAAATAGTTTCGAAATGCCTCACAATGTGCGTGTGCAGTTGCGTTACTGTTTATGATGAGCGTCCATAGAATTTGTTATAAATTATTCCAGCCGTTGGTAGTTGGTACCTCTCATCGGATTCAATTCGAATCGAGCCATTTCGGTCGCATGGAATAAAATGAAATCCCCAATCGAGCAGGCTTGTTTCTCCTTACTCTTCTTCCTCGTTCTTCTTCCCGGCACTGTAAGGCTGCGCCTGGAATATCTCTATAGGTTAATGGATTAGTATATCTGCCAACTGCCACTGAATGGATTTGATTTCGTTTGGTTTATTCCTTTCCGTGGAATATTCTTAATTTTATTATTTCTGTGAATGCAAAGTAAGCGAATGAACTGTTACGCAATACTGGTATAGGCATGAAAGGACCAAAGTGACAGCGAAACAGTTTTCTCTTTGAAACGAGATGACACAGCATCGCCATGTCATTGCACTGATAATAGCGACAAATCCCCAGAGTTGTACATTGTACTTGAGCATCGAACGAGGACATAAATAATACAAAAGCAGACAAAACTTGAATCTTCCAACGATAGCACATGATTTGCGAGCGCTGTACACATTCGCGTCTAGTGTTCCAGATTTCCAGGATAAATAAGCTCCATGAATAGCACGCTCATGGATTTACACTGCTATTGCGGTTGCAGGATTAAGCGCTGCTGTCAATGGAGTATACGATTGCAATTTGCGGTGATATTGAGAATCAGGATATTAAACGGGAGTTTTTTTTTTTTTCCTTTTTGTCTTAGAATGTGCCAATTCATTAAAAATCATCTATTGATCCGAATTTTATATACGGCTTCCATTGGATAGACACGTCCCTTCAGCTCACTTGAGTTGACAAGGAGGCGAGAGAAGAAAATAATGAGAGAAATAAAGACGATGGATGATGGCGAGATGATAATCCTTGACGGTGGAGAGCACTTCATTCCTCACTTTTGTGAGCACTCAACCCCGCACATATGACCGATAACATCATGCGCCATCATCAGCATCATCAGTAGCAGCAGAAGCGTTGAAATCTATTGCATGATGAGCTGAGAGGATTTTCCATTTTGAAGATATCCAATCAGAGGATCAATGGGAGGTCCATAAGGGGTTGGCAAATACCACGATGGATTTAATTTGCCATGGAAGTGTTCATAATCGTTGGTGGCGTTGATGTCAAGTTGTTAATTGCTAGATCGAGGATCTTGCTGACTGATGGAAAGCCAACGAAAGGAGTGGATATGAATGCAAACTAGCTAAAAGCACTTGGGAACATTAGGGACTTCAAATGGAAATTTGGAAAACATTTCAGCTCAGACAGTTGTTGATATCAGCGATTTGTGACAGCTGTATGTAAACGGAAGTAAGAAACGTATTGGAGTAGTCAATAATAATCTGAGGTAGGTAAACCGGTTTAGGGTAGGTTAGCCTGCCTTATAGACTACTTACATAGAGTCTCTTATATGTTGGATATAGTTTCTGCTATGCTTGTTATGACTGAATGCGAGTAAAGAAAAAATATTCTTCTAGTAGACCCGGCTTATAAGAAAAAAAAAAAAAAAACAGACGAAAACTAATTGGTCACATTTTTATTTGTTTAAGTCCATGTTGTTGGTCTTTGAAGCAGGAAACACAATTATAGCTGGACCTAAAAGGAGCAGTCATACCTGAACACCATCCTAGCATAGAGCTTCATATTTTAGAAATTTACAGTCGCTGTTCAGAGTAACTGTCCCACCTCTTGGTATGAAAACAGTTTCTCCTAATGCACGAGTAATGTTACCTGATCTTCCTAATAACTTCTGGGCTGCAATTTTTATGTAGTAACGTTTGGCATGAGGTCCAAACAGCCCTTGCTGTGTAAATTTAATGTCTCTTCTTGTCCTTGATTCGTTTTCGAATTTAAAATTGTACAAAACGGTATGTTCCTACTAAGTGACATGCACATTTTTACCAATTCAACCTCACCTGATGCAAAAGAAAATATAAATCTTCAAGGAGACATCAGATGTTAACCCTTATAATTTATGAGCATTACTTAAATTAAATAAAAGGTGTTGATTTATTGTAAATTTCACTTAATTTCGAATTGCCATTGAATAAACAAAAGATACACCACCTATCACTCTTTCTGAACCCTACCCATACACAGGCCACTTCACACTAACTTTCTCCTTCGTTTCCATTGCTTCCATTACAGTTTTATACGAAATACAGTGAATGTGTGCCTAGTGTGTCTAACGATGGTTCCTAAGGGCGCCAGTCACCGCCGAAGTTGATCAAGTATAAGAATTGATTTGAATTTAGTGTAGCTCAGCTTTTCGTCGGAGCAGTAAAGTGGCTTGAAGCTGAAAATACCCGGAGGGGTATTACCTAAAAGCGACTTTAGAGTTTTTGTACGGATTTAGATTAGACCTCTTAAACATATAACCATCAGTCGGGTAAAAAGGAAAGTAAGCTTTGTTTAGCACGCAGGGGAACGTTTCAATTTAAAAGTTACTGAGCTTACACCGAGCATAAAAATGTGTTATACCTTATACCTCATTACTGTGTAAAATACTCTTAAATATCTCCTTTGATCGACGAATCTAGAGCGGGCAAAAAAAAAACATGTCCTATGATTTCATGTCAATATTTTGCAATGTAGGTGTAAAAACTAAGGTCAATTTCGTCGAGTAGATTTTAAACCTACCAGTCGAAAAGAGTAAATTTTCTTACCATATTGAGGAGCTCCGTAACGCAACTATGCCGCGCAGGCAGATCAAACCTTGGACTGGTAGCAGTGACAATTCCAGATGATGTGATGTACTGTTCATACAAAAAAAGCTTCGCCATACAAATTTGTTGATCTTGACTGTAACATTGCAGCAGCTTAGTACCGCACAAAGAACGATATCAAACTGTTTTGCTAGCTCATTAAGAGACGATGACGACTCGATAGCTACCCGGCTGTCAATATTTATGTAGCGATATCTGTCTGCAAATTAGTATTCGTTTAGAGACTTTTCAATTGGGGGAGGGGGGACTTTGACCAGAAAAACTCTCAAGTTCAGAAAAGACGGATGGCATGAAACTGACTCCAGCTTCCATCGTTCCATATACACATATCTACAAATATTATCATCGGCCCCTTGCATAGAATATTGAGCGAAAGAATCGAGTGTTTGAAAGTTTCACTAAACCAATTTTCTTATAAGTTTCCAAGAAGCAAAAACAGACCCTCATAAATGTATTGTTCGAATTTACTCACTTTTTTTTTGTCTGTAACTAGAAATTTTCACCTGCAAATCAGGTCGTTACTGCACCCTTCAGGAACTTACGTAAAAGTAAATGATATTTTGACGTCTTTGTTTTAAAATAAAATCGTTAAGTAAGAAATATTGAGAGGGTGCCATATCACTCGACTTCACCCTTAGGTTTCGAGCTTGTCATCTACCCAACAGCAAACAGATTCCCACGTAGGTGTCAGCCAGAAAATAAGCAAACCGATTTCAATGCCATTTCACCATGAAAATAGGCTGGAGATCCAATTTTATTTACATTATATTGTCATACAGACATCCTTCTTGTTATTTACACCAAACCTGCCCAGCCCCCTGACCTTTTATAAAAAAAGTACCATCGCTCAAAATAATAAAACGCCATTGCCAAAAGCAATCCAATCCTGTCCTTTCCATTTATCCATCTCCAAGCTGCCGATAACTATAAAATTGCGCAATAAAGCAAAAAGAAACAATTTTCATTTAAAATAAAAACACACATTACACACAAACAAAAAAACACTTCTGCGAAACAAAATCACTGAACGCCCATTTCTGTACAAAAACGTACTTAACTTTTATAAATCATTTCATCCAAGGGAAGTACCTTTTGCGGACTCGCACTCAAACACCCCGAAGGGAGCCATCATTTCATATTTCGCACACAAAACTATGGTGCACTTTTGTGGCTCGACATAAAAATTTTTCATATGACACTTAAGACCTGACATTCCGCACACATTAGCTGTATTGTGTGCGCTAGAAAAAAAAAATCGAAGTCCACCAGCATCCTGTCGTCGCGTCGCATCGTCATCGAAGCTAGACGTATATCTATATATGACTGCTAATTGCAGATTCGTGAAACTATCAGGGAACGCTTTGTAACGTTGCAAACACTCCAACTGGCCAGAATGTCAAAATAGCAAAAGGACATTCTACCTGTGCAGACATAGACGGGGCAAAATTTTGCAAAATGACTTTCAAGAGTGAGAGCTTCCGCCGTTTCTCTAAAAAACCTATATCCGACTCACAATATTGACACCGCTGCGCTAGTGAAACTATAAGCCTTTCTTTGTACACCAACTTCTTTCTCTCTCTGTGTATCTCTCTCTATCTCGACACACATCCACGTATTCAACTACACTATACAGCGTTCGTTGGTTAAGTACTCCTTTCTCCCTTGCATGGAGTCGGATTGAATTGTATTATCCGGCGTTCTAGTTTGGTTCGTATAATTATTTTTTATTAGTTTCCAGGAGGGGAGGCGGCGAGGAAATTTTTCGCCTGGGCAATCCTTGTCTGGTGGCTTCAATGTAAGCCATGTGCATACACTTTCGCATATATGTGGGAACGACGACGTCTATGGGGAACGATGAGTGGTCTGTTTGGGTAGACATAAAACCTCACAAGGGATAGATGGGTCTAATAATAATAAATGGCTATAGATATGGTGTTGGGATGGCCGTTTTTCGAAAATGGGACGAATGGAGTTGGAAGCTGGTGGCTTAGTGTGGTTTTGTAGTAACTTGCTCTTGGTGATGATAATGGGTAGTCGCTGGCGGTGCACAACACTCGCACGCCTCATGTGCGGTGGGGTAATTTACATCGTTCATGTGGAGATGGGAGTCGGGGTTATAAAGTTATGGCAGAACTACAATGCTATTAGCTTACCGCTCATTCGAATCAGAGTAATCGATCTATGCAGATGGTGTAAAATGTTTTTTTTTTTTTTTTTTTTTTCGTTTTTGATATGCCATGAATCGATTTTCAATTTCGGTGGTTAAAGTTGGTCAACAGTCTGTGCGAACGGTAGAAGTCTTCTTCTTTGAATTTGTAACTTTTCCTAGGTCTTTTCAAGAAATCAAGAGGGATTCTGAAAGAGCCAATGCAAGCCGAGGTATATTTGCTCTAAATATATTCTGCGGAATCCTCATCTGCGGTGTCGGGTATGGGGACCAGAGATAAAATTCCGAAATAAGTTCTCAGGAAAGTAAGATTTTTTGTCTGAGAAACCTGTCAGGATAGCTGGTATGGAAACAGTTTTAAAACGTATATTACTTATTTTGCATAGAAGATAGAAAATGATACATAATTATGTATATAGAAGCATTTAAAAAAATGCCCTTAAACACGCAGAAAATGAATGAAGTGAAAAACTGGACTTTCATTTAACCCTGCTGCAGCTCCATTTTGAAAAATGATCAAAATGACCCCTTTTGAGGAAGTTTAAGGAAGATCTTATTCTTTATTTATCGAAAAAGAATGCAAAAATATGAAAAAATGTGTTTGTAAATTAATTAAATTTTTTTTTTTTTTTTGTTATACATCAGTATTTTATGTGGATCGGGCTCCTTTTTATTCCCGTTTTTGAAAGCTTTCAGCGGCAGCGCTGCCATTTTGTGCACCCATTTTCATCAGAATCGAAATCACTTTAAACTCGATTCGCAAGTTGGAATCTGGATTACCTTAAAAATAATTCCGATCGCTTTGACCTAAGGATTTCACAATCCAATGCAGCTACTTTATTATTATAATGCTAAAAAAAAATGCTTGGTAAATATACAAAAGCCCTGCCAGTAAATTGAGTACATTTGCCAAATTGGCCTGTACATTTTCTTCCCTCCACCACTGTGCCGTGCATTTCATTGAAAATGCGAGCGGGGAACATGCTCCCCATGAAAATAATTTTATTTTGCATAAATTACACTCGCAGCAAACGTGATCAGATGTTCAACATGCTGTGCCGCCGTTCTCGTATTATTTAAAAAAAAAAATATTATACACCTAGACCAACCGTCGAAAGTCCTTAAAAGTTATTTATTAATTCGGCACTGATGGCGAGTGGCTTAATGCGATCACAAACTTATTGAAGACTCATTCATGGGATATTGGAAATCTGCTCTTCAATATGCTGCGACGATACTGCCAATAAACCTCAACGATGAGGTTATTTCAAGACCATTCAACTGGGCAGGTACGAGGTTGCTGTACTGTTGCAAAGTCATAGGTGTATTCCAGTCGGCAGCCATCACCGCGCAGTGAGGATGAAATGTAATTAAATATTTCTAAAGAACCATATCCGATTGAATCCCTGGTGAAATTGATTAATTTCAAGTGGTTACACACATCCTTATGCGGGGCAGAACATCGCTCGCTGAGCACATCGCACCCACTATCGACTCAGCGTAATCCCGTCGAATTGCATATCCTGCTGATTACTACCTGTTTGCTGCAGCGACCATGCCATGGCGGCGCCGCACACTAACCAGCAGCTTTAAATACACAGGAACTGCATTATGATAATACACACAGGTAGCGCGTGAATCAATATTCTGTCAAGGACTCAACTCTGGCAGGAGTGGGCGGCGATTGGGAACGAACTTGATTCTCAATTATGTGGCCAAAAGGAAGTGTCAACCGGTACAGGTATTGTGCACACGACGTATGTCAACACATGTCGCGAATGGGAAACCATTGCGGTGATCGAATAGTAAGTCAGTCAGAATCAGAATTTCCAATTTACATTGGCAAGATAATGACTTGTATTCATCGCCTTCTGATGCATAGAGATGCTCGTGCGTATGCGGGGCGATGACGCCCACGCTCTTCCCTCGATGGCCTTAAAACGTTGTCACGTGGGGGTAATCACTACAATTTCACAATAAGCCGACACATTATCATTATTTTATGGTTTAATGATAGAGTGCACACACGCAGGCACATATACCTACCCTTTTGAAAGACTATGCTCGATGATGATGATGATGATGATGGCGATGATGACTACATGCGGCTAATGGTAATTACTGGTTATTGAAACACAAAATATTGAATTTAATAATTCAGATTGATTGGGTGGTGTATAATGTGTACAGGAGGTTTGGCAGTGGTGGTGCCAGAATAACATAACATAATTTAAATCGCTGATGGAGCGGGTTCGAGCTAGTTCAAGAATATGATATTAACTGCTCATGTTTGTTACGCATCACAGGAGCACAGATTAGAGCAGTTTTAGCTGCATAATTAGTGAATGTCAATCAGTTCGACAGTCGGGGGGCTTTGGATTAATATTTGCCACCGTGTTTCGACGAAAACCTACTGTCAAAATTGAATTAAATGCTATCATGATTTGGGAGTCTCTTTAGGTGGAATTTACAATTAACTGGTTGAATTGCGGATATTAACTGTACAGTCGGGTGGTGTGATTAGGATCGAAAATGGCTATGTTGCGTAACACTGACATGTCCTGTCGTAGTTTGCGACAGCGATAGTCGTATAGATGAGAAGTGCAAGTAGATCCGTTTGTTTGTCTCGAAACGGGCTTGTTATTAGTAGTGGGAGTGGGTATTATCTGAGCTTTATAGAGAAGGAAAACCGGCATCGGGATGAAGTAGTAGTGTACCTCTTTGCTGTGAGTTAATCCTGAGCAGACAGATCATACGTTAATGTATAATAGGAACAGCCATATTATTTCCTAATTAGCTGTGACTCAGAGAAGGTGCAACACATGGTACATGATTAGTCTGAGCAAATGGACTCAGCCTGAGAAATTTACCAAAGCGCCATCTCTAGTGAACGTCTGAAAAATATGAAAAACCGTCTTAAATAGCTATAATCGGCGTAAAATTGTAGGTCCCTTCTAGAGCTAGACCTTGGGCAACCTGAACCTGTTGCGCGAACTATTTATACAACTATAGTGACCTTTAGTTCATAAGGCATCTTGGACATATTTTTGTTAGGGTAAGTCTCGGTAGTCTTTAGTTTTTGTTTATAAGCGCCTCGGTTTTGTTTTAAATGATCGACGCCTCAAAATTACTAAATAAGGCCCTCGAACGAACTTGTTTAGATAGAAAACAAGTTTTGAGATTGACGTGCCTGCCACAAGAAGGAATTCTGTAAAAAAAAAAAAACAGAAAATAAAAATCATATAAAGGGTGATTTTTTAGCTGGTTTGGTTTTGGCAACACTGGTTTTGACAGCTGACGTGTGTTTAGTACCTTGTGTCACTGTCAAACAGCTTCAGTTTGGTTTGCAATTTAACCATGGATCGTCTTACAAATGAACAACGCTTGCAAATTATTGAATTTTACTATCAAAATTCGTGCTCGGTTCGAAATGTTCATCGCGCGCTGCTTCCATTTTATGATCGGCATTCTCGACCTTCTGAGCAGTCTATTCGGAAGATTGTGACCAAATTTCGCACCAAATTTACTTTGTTGGACATTAAACCACCAACACGTTTACGTACTGTGCGTAGTGAAGAAAAAATTGCGGCCGTATCAGCTAGTGTGACAGAAGACCGCGAAATGTCGATTCGGCGCCGTTCCCAGCAGTTAGGCCTTTGTTACAGCACTACGTGGAAAATTTTGCGGAAGGATTGCATCCCGAAAAAGCCACTGTTTGGTGCGGTTTATGGGCCGGCGGCATTATTGGGCCATATTTCTTCAAAGATGATGCGAATCGCAGCGTTACTGTCAATGGTGAACGCTACCGAGCGATGATAACAAACTTTTTTTTGCCCAAATGGAAGTTCTTGACTTGCATGATATGTGGTTTCAACAAGACGGTGCCACATGCCATACAGCACGCGAAACAATGGCGCAATTGCGAGGCGAGTTTGGTGAACAGTTAATTTGACGTTTCGGGCCGGTCAATTGGCCGCCTAGATCGTGCGATTTGACACCATTAGATTATTTTTTGTGGGGGTATGCCAAGGCTAATGTGTATAGGGACAAGCCCGCTTCGATTGACGCACTGGAAGCCAACATCCATGCATTCATTCGTGAGATACCGGCCGATATGTGTGAAAGAGTATGCCAAAATTGGACTCAGCGGATGGGCTACCTGAGACGCAGCCGCGGTCAACATTAGCATGAAATTATCTTTAAACATTAAATTGCAAGGTTCAAACTATCGATTTAAATAAATATTTCATTCATTTTTTCGAATTTTTTGTGTTTTTTTTTTTAAAAAAAGTTCTAAACCTCTTAAAAAATCACCCGTTACTTTCGCATATCATAAAACGAAAGAAAATTTGCTTTTATGTGCCATTTTTCGTTTTTGTCTGAATTGCTTGGTTTCGGTCAGATCTGTTTTGCAGTTAACTCAATAATATCGCTCCAGCAATCTGTTATTCTTCTGAGCCCATAGCTGTAAAAATGGGCGACGTTTAAATGCCCAAAATTTGTCTTTAACTGCGGAAGTAATCGAATAAAATTATAACATCAATCAAAAAGTTGTAGCTGATTACCGTTCCCACAAAACGAAAAGAACAAAAAACCAAAACTAGTTCATTTACTTCTTTTTATTTCCTTTCATGTTATTTTAAAACCAAAAGGCATTTCGAACCGAAACGAAAACGTATATGAAAGCGTTTTGTAAATTTTTCGCATTTACGCAAACGAAAGTTACGTGGTGCAAAACATTTTTATGACTCAAAACGCATGACCAAAGACAAGAACCTTCTTCAAGCATAAAGCAATCAGTCGAATCGGTAATTTTAAAGACTGTTGGTTTCCCTTTCGAATGAAAACACAACTATTTTCGTAAAGCATTCCACTTTTTCGTGAAAGGTTCTCAAGGATTATATAATTTTTTTTTTGTTTTAGTTTGATTCGTAAACTTTTGTAAAATGTTGTCACGTGGATTGAGCAAATTCGTATTAGGTTTGATCTTGCACAGGGATGTACCAGATAACAGTAGATTGATGAGAACATTTTTTATGTGTCAAATATTCGAATTTCCCATCACAATTTTAATGTCATATCTAAGCGGGTAGAGTGCGAAGTTTTCTCTTAACAAATATGCACTCGCATGTCTATTGGACATGTGTGTGTCACCAAGTTGTGCAGTAGAACTCCCACACTACTCCATAAAACGTTTATTCCAATAATTCGATTAATAAACAACAAAAATATGTGGCTATATATAATATTATCACTTAATAATCATATTAACATACAAACACGAGTGTGGCAAAGTGCAATCAAAATGCTATACGTTAATTAATTTAGTGGACTTCATTTTCGTTCACAAGTAGTGAATTGAACGGTGTATTTTCCGATATTGCAATCACTGCGTTGTTTTCATAATTACCTCTGGGTGTATTGATACAATAACAATGTATCGTTTTATTTTCTGCCTCCTTTCATATTTATACATAATTTTATTTTCATTTGGTTTTGTTGGTGAGAGCACTTTCTATATAATAGTACATCCTTTGTTGTTTTTAATAATCAATTAAATGCGGTTATTATTTACAACTAAATTTAAATGTTAAAAACTCTGTTCGTGGGTAAAATAATGACGGCAACATGAACATATGGATTGACTCACAGTTGAAAATAAAAACTGGTGTAAAACTTTTTAGTCAATTTAAGTACAAAGCGTCGTTCGAGAATTGGCCTTATTGGATGAAGAAATATGGACAAATCCTTGTTTTTGAATTTAAGTATCAAAAATATTTCTTATTTACATGCCAATATAGGTTTGCGGAATTTTTATTGTAATTTGCAACAGGATCTGCATAACAATGTGTTCAGTGTGCCAGTAGTTGTTTTACATGTTTTGTTAAGGACCGATTTTTTGAATACTTGGAACAATTTTTTGAGTTGCGCTGTGGGCAATAATTACTGTAACTGTTTTGAATTGCTCCAACATATAGTGATGCAATGAAACAGATTCATTTCATTTCCGACGTTTTAACAGGAGTTACTGATGTCTTCTGTAGAAATGTAGTGTTTAAAGAAGTAGTGTATGTAAACAAATCTTCACAGATGGTGAACTGTAAATTAGAAAATGGGAAACGGATTCGCATTTCTAGTCGGACAAGACTGACCTGACTTCAAGACTTCACAGAATTTCAGCCAAATCAATAAAATTGAGTTCAAAAAGTTTGGTTTAGAGCTCTAAAGATCAATGTTAAAAAGCTTAAGCTATAGTTGAGGTGAAGTAGGAACGACCTTTCTGCTTATCACCTGGGTATTTGCTTTGTGGCTTAGTTCCCACAGTTGTGTTCAAAGTTAATTGGAGGTCGCTTTATACTCCTATAGTTGCTGTTTATGGCGAAGTCTTCTTTCACTGCGTGCGGCCTCTTTGGGCCGAAGAGTTGGTCAGTTTAAGGTATTGGCTATCTTAAAACACTAAAACTTTCTGACCAGGTAGAGTTTGATAATAAAAATCCCTATGGCCCGACAACACATATGAAACCGAGAAATACTCAAAGAATTTTAAGCTGAAAATGGTCAAGGACGTATGAGTACCTATATATTTTCATTCGACTTCGCCAATGACTTCCAAAAGTGTTATGTTTATTGAAAACTTGAACTTTTGAACTGGATTTCAAATCTATCGAATTATTTATAAGTAGCTGTGGACTTACTTGCCTCAAAAACGCACTGGTAAGAGGCCATCAACTCATTAAAAAAGTCTTCCTAAAAATCGCATAGCACGTCACTTAGATCTTCTATGCAGTATAAAGGAGACAGTTGCCTCTATTTCGTGCAATTAGAAGGTCATCTTTTCGCGTGGGGCAAATTATAATGTTCTATCAGAGCTTTCAAATGGTTGAATAATTCACCCGCTGCCATATATTTTTCTGCGGGTAGGCCGTCTAGTCCAACATCATTAGGTGGGTAAATAGGTTTGCATAGACATACACGGCTCACTTAGACCAGCGTCCAATATCTCCTTTCTGATACCCTTTTTTGGCTGTAAAAAAAGATTCTTACATTCCCATCTACATATTGAAAATGACCCACGAATAATTTATATAAACCTCAGGGGTCTACGTATTAAGCACTACCTTATCCAGATCTTCTAGTTCATCAAAGAATTAGCCGCAAGGACCCGTCCTTTCGACGTCGCTTCTGCCTCTACAGTAATTTTTGCTCAAACGCGAAGTTGGTCTTAAGTTTTTGTGAAGCTTAGTTTTGGTCGTGAAGACAGAGGTCTTAGCCACTCAATATCCCGACCGTCTTTCTCTTAGAATCATTATGTATCAATCAAACTCTTAATTACTCTTAATTACTGTCCGATCTTTAGTATTATCGCTCCCCAATGTCTCGTTAGAGGCTCTGTTTGAAATGAAAATGCCATGCTACGTGACAGCAATCTAAACAAGCTTCATTTTAAAAAAACGTCCCCCAATAGTCCAAAAATAACTTACCATTCAAACTCTCGGCTCAAAACTGACTATCAATTATCTATTCAACTGGAGTACCTATCATTCAAAAAAAATAAAAAAAAAAAACCAAGCCGCATTTGTTCTTCCAAAACTTGTCCATCCAACCGAGGGCTGACAGAAAAACCGCGCTGCATTTAAATAATTGCTTGACGGGGGTGTACATCCTTTCGGAACAAAAATATTCACACAAATTTATTCCAATTTATTGCGATTACTTAATTTGCCAAAGTAATCGAAATTAAATAAATTCAATTTGCCGTACCTTGCACTGCAAATCTCACAGGCTAAACTTCGCTGTATATAACAGACTGACAATATGCACTCGCAAAAGGGATAAAACATGTGACGGGATCACAAACAAAAAACCGCCTTTCTGCATACCGAATACCGATATCGGGGCATGATAAATTCACATTAGTGTGTAACATACACCAGCGCGCCACCATAACCCTTTCGCGATTTCACATCAGAATATTATATACGAACTCGTGTGTCGCGTATATGAATGATAAACAGGGATCCTACAAAAGGACGCAAATACAAAATAAAGTTGCTTTATGTAAATGCAATCAATTTAAATGAAATTGCTTTTACTCATTGTTATCGATTGCGAATTGGAATCGCATTGAACTTTTAAATAAATTACCGTCGACAGAGGATGAGGAGGTGGTGGAAAAATGAATGACAACAACGTTGACAAAATTGTGTCGCGGCTGGGTTACCGCCTACCCCTACACCAAGCGCAGTGCCACCAACTGTCTTTAAAGGACATGCACTATCGGTATGGTGTGAGTCGTTCTCGTGGCACTATAGTTCTCTGCTATAATGATAGTGGCCCATTTGCATTGAAGTCGCAGTCGTCTTCGCTGCATGGAGGACGTACCAGTTCAGCAAGTGGAGTCCTTATCGAGGGCATGTCAACAATCTGCTGTATATAATCGAATCAATCCTAATTGCCAACGGCATGGAAGAATAAGAAAGACGGCGTATCGCGTAGAGGGCGTGAGAATAGCAACTGCTGGAACAGCGCTCCAGCTCCAGTTTCGGGATTAAGGAATTTTCACAGTAAATGAAAATGAGTTAAGTACTGGGGATTAAGCAAAAAAGGGAAAGCGCCATGACAGAAAAAAAACGTCACAGCTTTACCATATCTTCATGTGTATGTGTACTGTCATTTTATAGAGAGCTTCGCTTTTTCACTATCGAAGTTTGACAAAGTATTGAGCTTGAGCAACAACATTGTTTGCTTTACAGGAGCAACACAATTAGACTTATTAGGACGATATTCCTATAGGAAAAGAATGAAGTCCTGTTTGATGACCTATCTATAAACATTAGAGGTCTAAATCAATCTAAATATTCGATTAACAATGTCGGTTCGCTTTCAGAGTGACCCCGCCAAAATCTGTAAGGGCTTGCGGAATCCTCTGAAAACTTCACACAAAAAGGGGACCCATATAACTGGGCTGCCCGAAGAAGTCCTTCACAAATCAATGACTCTCTCTTTAGACAGCGAGCCAAGTCTGTTTTCAGAATAATCGAGCCTTATGTCTTATTTCAAAGCTAAGCTTTTGCGACCTCTGTAATTGAGATTCATGAAAATGATGGCGGACTCAAAATCACTCTTCTTTGTACTGCACGCTTTGAAGAACAAACAACAAAGCGATGGCGAGCCTTCAAAGCGGGCAAATTTCAAAACACATGTAATCTAATCTATACATTAATTAGTTAGAGAATAGGTTCAGAGTACTTCCATTTTCACTCAGCCAATTCCCATGAAATGTGTTCCGAAATTGGTTTCATAATTATCACTGCCGAAGGAGGCACCGCCTGCCAATAAATTCAATATCCACTTTAGAGCTTTTAATGTCACAAGAGCTGCCAGACTAATAAGTGGACCAAGTGCACTCACCCTATTTCTTTGGAAATATATTTTAAAGTCAATTTTTAGGGAGCCCTGTATTCTATTCACATTTAGATTCCATTCTCGTACAGGTATAGCCAAACTAAAGGGACAGCAACATATTTTTTTTCGAAATCCCCCAACGCATATAAAAGGGGACCGCAGAAAAAAAAACACTCTCACACTCCCCAGTAACATTTGCCAGTCTGTTGCACTCAACTTCACTGATTTGTTTTGTCCACAGAACGACCGGAGAGTCCACAGGAAAATTCATTTGGCTAAAAGTTTGATGAGATTTACAGTCGTCCGTCCACACACATTGATGGGAGAAGCCAGCCATAAAATGCTTTATAAAATGCTTTGGCCAAGACTTTATTCGTCGGAACCCACTATCTCCCTCAAAGCGAACGGATATGGTAAGCTGGGACAGCTTATACGACCACAGACCAGGGAAGCCCACATCAGGGCAATAGGGACGAGAGTATCTCTTCTCTCAGACATATGGTAGGGTGTCGGCAGGAGAATCATGAGAAATCTTAACCTTTTTAGAAAATGAAAATGAAATTCATTTGGTTAATCGTGTGGAAATTATGCTCCAACTTGTATTCACACAAAGTGATACAAGGGGATATAGGAAGGTCTTGAGTTCTGGTCGAAACGAATGAGCATGTGGCAATGGATGGCGTTTAATCTGTGCCAGCAGTATATCCGCACGTGTACCTATAGAATCTGTATTTCTGCAGAAATCACTTAGAGAACATTGGCAAAGCAATTCTGTGATGGGGGCACTAAATGGACCACGAGATGAGTATGGGGGGCAAACCTTACCCGACCATCTCGTCGGCATCATCTTTTGCTCGAGGATTTTCAAAGCACACCATGCAGTGTGTCTCCGTGAATGTTCTCCTAAGTGGATAATTATTCCATTATAGGAATTGAATTCAAGATTCTTTACACACATACACAGCGCACCCGATTGAGATCAAATAGCCATGAGTGGATGAGGATAAGGAATTTGCCTGAGGACAACAATTCGTTTATTTGTTGTCGCACCGGAATGGACGCGCAACGACAAGCGACTGGGAGAAAACAGCAAACCTGATTATCCGGGCTACGACAACAACATCCTTTTACTCCACCCCAAAGGATCATAGCCGCCACCATTGGGTTGGACTGCTGAGATAGGACTCTAATTAATTTTGCCCCTTGACCAAATAATCTATGTGCAAATAATTTCCATGGAATCTTTTTGAAGACATGTTGCTTCTTAATTAAATTGAATGGGATCCTGTTATCCTGTTTGGGGATATAACATTGTTAGGCGATTTTGCGGTCGACTTTGTTTCGTTCGTCCACGGGGACCGGGCCATCGGGGCGGTAAGGACTAATGAGTCAGAATTACATGGTAATTTATTTGTTGCTTTATGCGAAAGGAAATAAGTCACTTTGTGAGATGGATATATACTCGCATACCACTGCCTCAGATTTGACTGTAATTTCTGGTTGAGTTGATGTATTGTCGAAGAAAAGTCATATACCTACAGATGCTGGCTTGTTAAATGGCTGTGATAAGTAGCCTTAGATGCCAGACCGAAGAGTGATTCACGAAAGTCAACTCGGTATTTGTTTTGGGTAATTAACTTCAATAAATATTGAGCCACTTGGGCATTTCGTTTAAAAGTCAATTTATCTCAGAGTGCAGAGAGTAAGAGGTATGTCCCTTTTGTTAGCGTTTATTTGAGTTTGCTTGGAATTTGGAAAGTTTTCAAACTGATGTCTGAGAGCTGGTAGTACTTTTAGGAGTTTGGTAATAACAGCTTACATTCACATTTTGGAATGGGGGCCTTTTGTCTTTGTTTTCTTTCTCTTTTGCAGTGTTGCCATTTGTTCGGATTTTATCCGCCGAGTACTATTTTCAGTCGGTTCGGGGAACGTCTATTGCATATCTATTAAGTTGAAGCCTCTCCTGTGACACAATTATTGTCCGTTGAAGGGAGTTGTCCGTCCAAGGGGTAAAGAAAGCCTTTTTAAATAGTCTCTTTATTTGTAAAAATACAAGGGAACACTTACTGCTACTTTATTTGAAATGTAACAAGACAAGAAAGATTTTTTCTAATTAAAGTTAGATAAAGTGCACGACTGGGTCGCACGGTACCTTCTGGTTCATTTTGGTTTGATTTTTCTTTTTTTGTTGTAATATATTCCTAATAAATTGGAATCTGAGACTCAGATACAATTTTCGGGGGAAGTAATTGTTGGTAAATATCTCTAAAACACCTTTTGCTTTATTTCTTAATAAAATCACAAGCACGGGATCTTTTTAGGAATATTTATGTCGTATGGTGTCGGTATGTATTTGACCCAAATTCAAACAGAATTGTAGCAGATATATTGCAATTTTTGACTTGAAAAGTTCAGTGTTCTAACTGTTTTTGGCCATGAGCTTCTTAATTTTCCACCAAATTCATTACGAAATGCGAACAGTTTTATAAAGTACATACCACTGGAAGCAAATGTATGGGAAAATCGTGGACGCACTTCGAAAGCATCCATTTTATTCCAACTTTGAATTTTGATCGAAATTGTTTTAACCGTTTTCTGTTAAGCTAATAGAAAATCAATTTTTGTAAAAAGCCTATAAAAATCCGTCATGCGATGATGTAGAAAAAATTTGGTTTATCTTTAAATTCAAATTGATCACAGCGTCATAAGAAATTGTTTCTGTCACAATTCGATAAATAATCCAATATGTATTTTTAAGAACACCGGTGTTTTGTATTTTGATTTAAGAAAAAGGGGGCACGCCGTCATGTTAGCCTGTCTGCCTAGACTCACAAATAAATTTTTTTTTTATTTTTTTTTTTTCCAAATTTTTCAATCCGATTTTAAAAAAGTCAAACTTAATAAATATCATTATTTGTGAAGTAGGTACCCGTGCCATTTATATTTGGACTTACATGAAAAATAAAAATTTACAAAGTTCGAAATAAATCCGTTCAGCACTTTACGAGACCTACTTTTTTGAGTCTCACTATCGTCGTAATTCTAGTTACTGTTTAAAATCCCGATAAATAGAAATTTGCGCGAAAATTTCAAATCAATCGGTATGATTTGGTTTCTTGTTTAATGTGCAAGTCGACAAATAGCTGAAGTGTCAATCTGTCAAGCAATGGAGGGTTTTTCGCCCGTCTAAGGGAACGTCAAATATTTAAAATCAGAAAAATAAAAGTTTGATTAGAAAAAGTTGTCCTGCCAAAGGGACCTGTACCCTAAATTAAATTAATTAAAGTAAATTAAGAAAATAGCCAATAAATTCGGAACCAAAAATCAAGTGCCAAAGTTACCACAATGTAATTGATTTGATGCGACCTTTTTATAAGATTTTTTTTTGTATATCTTAATTATATAAAAGCTAAAATATGAGTAGCTTTTCAAAAAATATTTTTTTTTTTTTTTTTCATGAAAATAATTTGTATATGTAAGTAAGTAATAACATTGCATGTACCAAAAAACTTGGGTTAAGAGGTCACCCAGTGGTAGAAATGCTACCATTAGTAACCTGGCTTATATACAACAATATGTTTTGGTAAAGGCAGTGAAAGCGTTTCTTAACTATTTTCCTTCGCCTATTTATATAATAAAGGGTTTTCCAATGAGAGGTGTTATTGTGAATGACCCGCTATTTCGGTAGCTGTCACTTTTGAAGCTTTTATTCTTTGACATTGGACAAGTAGAAACTAAGCCATTACTTAAAATGGAACGATATACGCTTCAATAACACATTGAAATTATTAAAATTCACTGAAGTCGTGAAGCACCTTGTCGGACCGCAATACAGAAATTGGTGGAAAAATTCGAGCTGTTGGGACAAGTTAGTGCACGTCGCTCAAGAACAACTGAGAATATGGCTGCTGTAGCCCAAGGTGTTGAAGAAAACCCAGGTTTGTCCATTCCTCGTCGTTCTTTGGAATTGGGAATTCCACAAACGTCATTACACCGTATTTTGCATAAAGACTTGGGTCTTAAGGCTTATAAAGATCAGTTAATACAAGAACTCAGCCGGCCCATCATCAACAACGAGGACATAGGGGACCCACTTTGCGATTTGGTTATGGAAAATTTCATGAAAAGGATATGGTCCTGTATGCGTGCTCGTGGTGGCCATTTGGCTGATGTTGTTTTTCCTCAATAACGGCATACCTTCCTCTTTATTATGAAATAAACATCCGATCATTTATCTCAAAAAAGGCATTTTTTTTAATACCAAAATAACACCTCTTATTGGAAAACCCTTTATAAGATATCTCTGCCATTAAAATATAAAATATTTCTTACCGATTCATCGTCCTGTGCAGAGGGTGGAACGAAGAGCTTGCAACTCTTATTTCACACCCGACCCGTCTCAATCCCATCTACATTTCACTCCCCATATCTGTTAGGGGCAATGTCATTACCAATATATACAATCGTACATAACGTAGGAAAGCAGTGGACAAAGAACCAAGCCCTGAGGTACGACCCGCGTGATCATGTAGAACTTAGATCTACTGTTTGTATGTTAAACCAATATGCTAATTCTTAATTCCATAATGAAATGATTTCCCATCTCCTTGAGCGCTCTTCGTATTGAACTTCATTTTGCAGACAGGTGGCGCTCATCATTTGGCTAGTCCATCAGATACCGCTGTGGATGGAATAGCCTATTTTCCATTACTCATACTTCCGCCATGGATAAGTGCGGACAAAGTGGTCTTGCCTTCATCAAATTCTATCCCCAGTTTCATGAGCTTTTAAGTACTCTAAAGGTTGATCTTCAATGAGTCACCAAAACCATCTGAGTGTGCTTCGTTAGAGCCAGTTTTCCTACCTTTAAAATAAAAATAAGTAAAAATGGTCTTCTTCATTGCAAGTTCTGGATTTTCGTTTTGAAAAAGTAATAAAAACAAAACTAAAAGACTGACCATTTGAGCTGGCAATACACATTAAAAGAAGATCAGCCCAAAAACGTCACACCCACAGCAAATTCGTTTAACCATTTCGAACTATATCTCAAATTCTAGATGTCATACTTTAACTAACTTGCTTTTCCATATCTTCTCATTACAGGATCGAAGTAGACGACTCAATCCTCAAGCCATCCAACCTGGCTAACTCGGCCGTTTTGAAAGCGCTCGAGGAAGAGGAAAATGAACAATATGGTGGTAAGTGCACACAAATTACAATAAACACACTCTACTCGTATACCCTTCAACACGTTACAACTTACAACATCCAAAAACACCTCTCTTGTACACCCTGTCAAAAGTGCGTCCACATCCTTTGTGTCACCAATGTACGGGAAAATTGCCAAAAGCATTTTCTTCTAAAGGAGTACTTACCATACGCTTTCAATGCTTTCCTACACCAAGTTAAGTTACAGTTTAAAGCGAAACTTTGCATTAGTGCCCACCACCCCCAACCCCTATTGAGAATCATCCATCAATGTATTAGAGGGAACACAAAAACTCTTCTAATGAACTATTGCCGACCAGAATAGCATCACTTTTGCTGGAACTCATAAGCCCATGGCTTCTGTTTACATTGCGGCATACAGCCATAAAGGAGAGGGCCTATACAACACATGTATATTACACTTAAGTCCTCGGACTTAGAGAACCGCAACTATATGATTAAGGATTAACTTGGCTAATGTACACGTTCCAAAATGGAGCCCATTCGGTCGGCTGTACTATACTCTTTCTCTACGGTGTTCGATGGTATTACTGTGTATACATGGGGGCTTTCCAGTCTTAGCATATCCTTACTCATATCCTAAAATGGGTAATCAATAAAATGAGAATCCATGTGCTGGTGTCCTCTGGCTGCTGCTGTGCCGATGGACATTATCAGATTTCCTTCAGAAACCATATGCGGTGCGTGTATGTATCGTCCTTCCAGCCTCAGCATTCATATGTACCTACTCTCGTGTACGCATCAGTGAGTTCGGAGGACTTTTGGCCTTGCTAAATGGTTCGGTTCGGCTGCTGTGGCTTCGTATGCCCGTCGTTATGATGGTCGGGTCAATCTTTAAAGCTCAACACTTAAATAGAAGGATATCCCTAATGGTTAACTCTATCCATCTAAGTTTTGGTCATATCTCTTGCTGTGCGATGAGCGGAGAAGTGAGTTGGGGGGGGTTATTGATTTCCAGTGTTACCCAAGGATATGGGTGGGAATTTTACGATCCCGCCCAAAAACATATTACATGCGGCAATGACAAGGAGTAACGTTTCCTCTCTGTGCCGCTTCTTGTGGTGAGAGGTCGCTCAGTCCCAGTATCCGTATCACTTAAAGTTTTCTTAAAGCCATAGAAAAGCCATTGTCATCGAGAAGTTCTTCAATGTTCAACTTCGTTCCCATACCAAAGGGATAACTCAATTTTTATGCGAACCCACAGAATCAACTCGAAACATCCCCGCTAGTTATTGGTTCGGCGTAGACGATTCTACTGGCATGGCGTTTTCATCTACCATCCATTTCCGTTTGGTGGATCTTTCAATTAAGGACACTTCATGTATGGGGCATGGTGTTGTTTTTTGTTGCTGTTGGCTGCCTGATGTTCGTTTTTTATTATGCTCTCTGTGCCTATTTGTACAGCACGAGTGTATGCTTTATGGCCTCAAATATTTATTTGGGTTTATAGCCCAAGCGGACCGTGAAGTCATTGATCATATTTTGCGTTGTATCCAATTTAAGGAGGCACTTGTTCTGGGACGGTGCGGCGCGCACGGATCATAATCTTCTGTGCGAGGCGACCTCTGAAAATTACTTTTTTATAACTGGTTAGTTGAGGGACGTTTAAGGGATGGGCGAGTCTACAATTCAACTTCAATTTTCGTAAAAACTTATCGATTTCAATGGGGGGTAGGGTAATAAATTGTTTTTTCCTTCTATTTGGACTTTTATGGCGCGCCCACAACCCCCTTTGTGTTGCAGCACACACACATAGCACATATACGTGTGGCAGACAGGTGAGTGTTATTGGATGGGGTTGAAAAGTTATTAAATGTTTGATTCATGGCAACACAAACTGCAAATGAATAAAGCATGAGTTGTTGCAGTGATGGAAAGCGGGAAGCAAAAATGTTATTAGTTTGTTATATTGTGTGAAGGAAAAATCCGGTGGAATGCACTCGCTTCTGAGAGATTCGTTGTAAGGTTTACGGACAGGGAAAAAAATGGGATTTCCTCTTAAAAACCTGAGGTTAGGTGGGTTAATAGATGTTTGGGTGTTGTTGTTGAACAAGTGTAATGTCGACGTGGCGGATTTTTACCGAAGATTTGGGAAGCTTTTGTTATAGAAGTTATGTGGTGACGCTTAAGAATCGGTCAGCTAGGGTGAGTATTTTGTTCTTCTTTTCTGTGGAAATTATTTTAATGATCAATCGAACTCGTAGTTTTCAAAAATAATTAATTTTTTGAACATTGTATATTGGGATGAAGTAGCTACGGTTCAGTCATTTGCGAACGACGTTCCACCCATCATAGATCATTGAAAAGTACATACATAGTTATAGATTTAATGAAAGACTCGAACGCTAAACAAAAAAGCTGAATGCAAAAGTGATATATTTTAATAATATATTGAAAATAGCTGGACAGTCAACTTGTAAATATCCCAAGATTAAAAAGAGAAAATGTTCAGCTTTTAGGATACCTACACCATTTAGACAGTGAGTGGTTCCTTTTTATAAGCAATCAGTATATTTGTTTAGTGATACAAATATTTAAGTACAGTGGGAACCCTCGCCTTAACATCAAAATCGGCAACGTGAATAATTTGTGTACCTTTCTGGTTTGATCGCCCTTAGAGATCGTACAAGAAACACTAGACTACATGGGCAACTAAATGCCGACCAGCTTCTTCCGCAAACGGGCCGGGAACCGTTGGTTCGGTAGAATTTGAAAATCAAATTCGGTTTCCAAATATAAATATACGGTACATGCACTGCGTAGTTCAATAGATTGAAAGGAAGAGTTGTCTGGCGCGTTTTAAAGCGATTCGAAAAATGCGTTAAAAACTATGTTGAAAAAAATGGTAAAAACGACATATGCAATCTAAAAAGCTTCGAAAATAGTCCAACAAAGTGTCGAGCAACATGTCCAAAACGCGTTCAGAAAACGTTTCAAAACCGCTTAAAAATTATGTATTAGACCCCGTAAGAAGTCGTTCAAAAACGCTTTGAAAATGCGTCAAAATCTTATTAAAAACCGACTCAAAAGACGCATTAAAAAATGTTCCGAATTTTAGTTTAAATTTAGCGGTAATAAACAAAAACTTGAACTCTCTAAAACTTTATTAATAGTTTTTATTTTAACTGGACGTTTTTATATTTTGTAGCTGTTCTCCAACGATTTCGTCACGAATGTTAACACTGTAGGAATTTATTTCGCACATGAGTGTGCATCCTTTTTGGTTCATAACTAAAAAATGTTTTTAACTTTTAACTATACAGATCGACCTACCGACCACCGATGTGCACTGATTTGAGAAATTATCCCGATGACGTTAATACCGTAATCACAACGAGCCGAAAACTGGGTTTCCACAAGAACACTCGAAAACTTAATCAAAAACAGAAGCTTTCTCCGTACATATTTCGGTTTTTAAAACGAGTTGCATAAGTTGTTTTCCACGAAAACACGATGAAAACGACTTCAAATCGTTGGGTTTTAAAACAAACACATCTTTTGCAATATTCCGCAAAATTCAGTACAATACAACTCACAACTTAAAATTATATCCCACACTTAATTGATGGGCTAAAATTATTTTAAAAAGCTCTGAGGTAATTTTATTCGTAAATTAATGCGATCGAAAATTCTAACCAAAACAGCTAATTGAAATGTCAAACGAAAACTTAGTTGCTGTTCGGTGTGAATGCATCGACGAGTCTTAATGAATTCATGTATCTTCTGAATTAGTTCTGATTTCTTAGACATCCAAACCGATTGAGTGAGTAGTTTAAACGTGATAAAAACAATTTTACTGTGTGCCCGCATGTCAAAATTCAACACGAAAAATGACACGTATGAAGGTATTTGTATGTTGCAAGTTGGTTTACATTTCTGCGCCTCAAACAGCTCTTTTTTCGAGGCCTTACGATCAAGCTTGCCTTATTTTTACAGACATTTTTCTGTCAATTCGTTCAAACGAAATCTGTAGGCGTTTCAAGAAACAGAAACAGCGATTCTACAAGCAAATTCATCCAATATTTTTATCCAAATTCAAATATTTTCGAATTTCACTGCATCTGTAAAAAAAATCAAAAAAAAAATGTTGATGTAACTTTTGCGACCTGTAATTGAGTTTGAACTTTATTTTTCAGCACAAGTTTTGCAAAATAAAATTTAAGAAATGAGCAAAACATTTTCAAATGATAAAGCTATCAGATTTATTTCACAATTTGTTAAAAAACAGTCACAAACTTTTGTATTATCATTAATTTAGGAATAATATGTTATGTATTAAATATAATTTAAGCACTGAAAACAAACAAATTCACCTCTCAGATGTATGGTTTTTTCGTGAATCATTTGTACTTTAGTCTGCTTATTACAGCTGCCTGTTAAATTGCAGATTGTAACTTGCTGCATTTTTATATAACAGTTCTTGCATTTCCAGTCATACTAAATAAAAGTAAACCTATACAAACGAAGCAATCATATGGCTCCCTAAGCTTCCAAAAATCTCCCAATATCCAAAGTGATGTTTCATATGTATACCATATGTCACTAAGGAGCTAGTGACATTTTCTTGTCCATCATCTTTGTCCACTGTGGGGGACACTTTGAACTAATTAAAGCGAAATTCCACCCGACAACGTCCACTTATATGTCAGGTGACACAAAATTTCTACATCACTCACAGCAACGTAGTTGGGTGTAACCAAAAAAGTCTCGCCGCGCCAACAACACGGCAGGTATGCGTCCTTTCCTCTATACATTGCTCACCCACTCGCATTGGCAGCATTCATCATGCATAAGCGATGAATCACTTAGCACCAAAACAGAACTTGTCTTTCATCTGTCTCATCAAAAACACCTCAGCCTAGGTATGTGTATGTCCACTGTGTAGGTTCTCAAAATAGCCCCCAACACAAGTGTGACTCATCGTCCTACCTACATACCCACTATACTTGCCACTGCCACTCACATTATTTGCAACAAATAATCCAATAAGCCGTCTAAATTTATAATTCTACCTCAAGGATACTGTTTTATTAAAAAAATTGATTTCGTTCTCACGCCAAGTCCACAACAAGCACCACCAGCACGAAGCAAATAAAAACACCCGTGAAAGTCGTCCACGTCAACGTATCATAATTGACCGTGATACGGTTTTAAAAATAAATCGACGTGGATCACGTCATCGCAGTCGCGACCACAGCTGGCCTCCACCGCCAGCGCAAGATCGATCGCGGAGCGCCTCCGATGAGTTACATATCAATGTGAAAGTCTGTAAACAGCACCGAATCGACGATATTGCATGGAAATTCGATCATTTCCAGGACAAGGCGGCTCCATGCAAGCCGTGTGACAGGACAAAGGAGCGCTCACGAACGCCTGATTGGCCCCCCGCAGAGCCACGCCATGCAAAGACAGAGGCAATAGTGGGAAAGACCTTCGCCCTGCCGGAATACGTGGAACACCTGCACGTCGGCATTATCGAACCAAAACGACAGTACTTTGAGGAAATCGCTGCAACCCATGAGCCGCCCTTTAAGGACGACCAACAATGCAGTCGAACAGTATCACATTACCAACCCAGCAAACCGGCATCTCACTTCATAAGTCGTTCGCAAACAGCATCGTTGGATCGATACACCAGCAAACGGCAGCTACCCCCCATGAAACCGCGCAGCAGGACATTATCCCGGATACGTAACAAATCACCGACGAGGAGGGAAATAAAATCAAAATCAAAATCACCCACCGACATTGCCACAACTATTTGGCCAGCATCACAGCCTGGTGGTGGTGCAAAACAGGACGGTCATCAAATTAATTACGTTTCTATTGCGATGAATAATAATCATGATCACAACAAAACTGCCAAACGGCCAGCCAAACCGGCAGCACCACGTATAATTGACTGCAGTTGCAAAAAATCGACAACTAAGCCGGCCGACAGCCGTACGGCATCATCATCATTGTCCTGGTCGGCAAGTGGCACCACAGAGGGAAATTTAAATAACAACAAACGACAGCAGGAGCCGTCCAACCACTCGTGTCCATCAGCGAAAAATTATGATGGCAATTTAACGGGCGGCGGCGACGGCACTCGTCCAACTGGCAACAGCGACACCGGCCATAAAGCCAAATTTAACCGTCGCAATCACACATCTATGCGACCGCAATTAAATGTGAAACTCAATTCCAAATCTGCCACCAGAGATGCAAAGGATACCGAAACCAACACAAGTTCGACATGCATCAGGTCAATTGATTTGATTGATGATACTCGTAGCAACCGCACACAGCCACAGCCTGATGAGAAATTAAGTCGCAAACAAGAAAATATCGCCGCAGTACTACCACAAGACGACAACAAGACAGTAACAAGAAATGAAAACAAATTCCAAACAAGGACTCGCCCCACTAATGGTGACAAATACCAGCGGGATGATGGTAAAGATACAGCCCCAGCAGTGGATAGCAGTAACAAATCTCCATCAGTATCTGAGACAAAGCACGAACGTCGAAAGGGTATTTACTACACCGACGGGGAGTATCTATTCGGACCGTTTTCTGCAGATACAAACGACACATCGGCGGAGGGAGCGACGAGGGAGCAAAAAGTCACCGTCATACCAATCGCAGTTGAGCAGGGACATGTGCACACTGTCGGCGAGCCAAGGCAACCCAAAGTCACCGTGATACCAATCGAAGTTGAGAAATGTGAAATCTCCAGCCTGGAGCAAAAGTGTGGAAAGATACAAAAGTCAATCACCGAGGACCTCCGGCAGATCGACAGATACATGATGCAAGCGAAGATGGCACTAAATCGATTGCAAGACGAGCACACGAACACGATAGCGCCGCCGGTGCCTCCCCCCAAAGTTCTGATAGTTGAGACACCGCTACAGGCGATGATAAGGAATGTCTTTCGCCAAATGCGCTCACCCTCGCCACGGCCGGCAATTGTCAGTGTAGACAGCTGCATCAGCCAGGCGATCAGTCAAGTGGAAAATGTTCCGGTTGTGGAGCAGGCTCTTCGCGATTTATCGAATCTGGCAGCGGTGTTAGGCAACAGCGATGATGCCACCCTTCAGGCAGCGATTATATCCACTCCGTTGCGGCAGCTACCACCACAAGTGGTCGATATAACCGAAATCGACAGACGCAGTCACAGCAGTCTATCGGAGGCGACAACAGCGACAGCGAACAGCCCCTACACCGTCACCGACAGTGGACCAGAGGACGGAACCAGCCATTCGATGCCTAATCAGCCCCATTCCGGCGATGACGATGACATGATTCTCAGTAAGAACATCCTCTCCGGATATATAATAACGAAAAAGGATCAAGAGGAGCTGCTCAACAGGGCCGCCGCCTCTGTGACACAACCGCAAACCAAAATTACAGACTCGCCGACTGAGTCCCAGTCGCAGCCATCGTTGGACAATAATCGACAGCAAATGGTATATGGTGTGGAAAATGTAGCAGGACACTCGAAAATCGATGCCGGCCGATTGCAATTAGCCCACGTCGGAACAAAGCCCCCACCGGGCGAACAAGAGCACCGAGCCAATTCAATAAATAACAACGAGTGCATGCCATCGAAGCTAATAACAAGCAGGACAGCTAGTGGTGAAGCGCCTCCTCCGCCTCCTCCACCGGCGCCGGGAAATTTGAAATATCATCTGAGCGCTTTAGATAGCCAGGACGTGGGCTTTGTGACAATTGTCACAGCCCAGGATAATGTTGATGTTGTTGACTCCTCAGGCAGTGCACCATCAGATCGGCCAGGTCGTGCTAGAAATCGCAAATCCGATGAAGGTGGCAACAAAGTGCGCAGCCTGTCGCAGCCGCCACCGTATGAGTACCTGATGGAAACAGTGCCCGCGCTGCAGTCGATGACAACAAGCACAATCGACTTGGCCAATAATGATGATGGTGGCTCCAGCGATGCCTTCAATCGCAGGTATAACAATGTGTCGCCGTGCTTATATTTTCCGGGACCTTTTCACGCCACTTCAGGTATTATATTGTTGCGAGCCGTGAGTCGTCAACGTCGTTGGCATCGTTGTCCGTCCTCCTCTATTGTGGTTGTTCTCGTTTACTTCGCACGTTCCTTTGTTCGTCTCTGTTGAGTGGCTTCAGCTTGGCCAGTGTGGTGACTTTTTGTTGGTTGCACACATTACTTTGCCCCAATTGTCCTTGTGAATGGAGAGGTTTGCTATACACATGTGTATTTGTATTGTTGTCGTTACACTCTTGGTCCTGATGTTCTCATTTCTGTGACGAAGTGTTTTCTTTTGTACATTCGTTTTTGTTGTGTTTTGATTTCTTGAATGGGCTGTGACTTTTTGTGCCGCTGGATTGTATGGTAGATCTTTGTAAGTCGATTGTCATGCGTTTAGCTTGTAAGCCTCTGTTTGGCAGTCATTTAGCTTTGCTTCTGGCAATTTATTTTTATGGTGAAGCGACAAGATTTGAATCAGATTTACACAGTCAGTGCTATAGTTTTCACGGTTTAATGCAAATGCTGCTTTACGATAATGCCGCCAGGGCGTATTGATGATGGCATTCGATTTTCCATTTCCAAGGTAGACCGCAGTCCATTTTGGATATTGAACACGTACTTAGGAAGGGGGTATCTATATCTACAGGCACACGAACTGGAGAACTAAAGATTTAGGATAATGGTATTTAAGTTCAAGCCAAAATACAAGAACTGACAGCTGATATTGTGAAGGTCACACAAAATAGTTGAGGATGTAGACGAGGCTTATCAACTAGATACTTGGTCAGTGACTCGTTTGTTTCTGGACAAACGACCAATGGGTACCGGGTTCAACCCCCAGATAGACGGACATGATACCTTCAGTATACCTTAAACATCCTAAAGTCTGACAGTCCTGAGAGAGGTTTATAACTCGGCCGTTTGGAAAGTGCTAGGCCGTTTGACTTAAAAAAAATAAACAAGGTAAGAAGCTTATCAACGCACCCTATGGACCTATTTCGCAATCTAGTCGTCTCATTTTGTTAGAAAGTTAGAATATTTTTGTAGCCGCAACAATCCTTTGTTTGGAGTATAAAGCCCAAAACATTTTTAAGCTCGTTTTGTAATACTCTCCCGCTATGAAAGTCTTATACCTAGCTTCCGTCCCAAAAGGCCCCTTTTTCAGCCTCAAAACTTTCAAGCATTTGTGCAGCACCAATCCCTTTTTTCTCCACCTTTGAGTCCGTTGAAAATAAATTGCAATACTATGACTTTAATGTGACGAAGGTAACCAGACGCCAGCGAGGTCGCCTGTACTGCGGATTGGTTTTATCTTCACTCTTCAATTGGAAAGGGATAAAGATGTTGTAATTGAACATTCGCTGTTCTTGGTCCAATGTCCCTACAGTACTATATTGAAAAAGGCAGCCTGGAAGGTTAGCTGATAATAATATTGAACACTCTATAGAGAGTGAAGGTTCTAGCGGCCTTGCTTTCTGATACAGGATCCCTCATAATACGGTCGTTGCATAGAAATAGCCTGTCCGTGTGCAACGAAAAGAATATACGATGGACACAACAAATCGATTTCCCTGAAAGTGAATTATATTCAGTCTGTATTAGGACTATTAAACCGACTTTCTGGTTTCGTTTCTACTGCCATACATCTTCTTTGAGCTAATGGGTTCATCTGACGTATTCCGAGATTTTTAAGAAAAAGTCGTGTGCATTTTGGCCTAAAGTGCCTTAAAAGGATGGCCCAGACCCAGACCGTCGGCACATTGGCTTGTTGGTTATTGTGTTGAAATAAGAAGGAAAAAAACGAATTGCATCTTGAACATTTTATCCATTGCTCCACCTAGTTGGCAGTTTTCTCAGCTTCCTTAAGGCAAAGTTGAACCATCGTTATGCTATCGCATAGAAGGTCTTAACTGGGGTTTTTCTTCGATTATGAAGCTACTTTCACTCAACATTTCCCTTCGTTATATCCTTTGCTGTATTGAACTGCTTAAAATTAAATAGCATTTCTCCATTTCCAACGCAATTTGACTATAAAGTACTTCCCGTACTAAAACCAAAGGCCATGTCGCTATAATTTATACCGACGCCACTCACACAAGATCTAAATCTATGTACAAGTACATACGTCTTACATCCAAAGTCGAGTGTCGGCTCGTTCGACTCACTCAACCATCTAATTTGACTCCCAAAAAGAAAGAAATCTAGGGCATATTCACAAACTCATCACATTTCAGTACATTTATTATAAATGTTACCATAAGAAAAAAAAAACAAAAACCATCTCATACATTGTGGTAATTCTCAACTTTCCCAAAGTACACCATCATTTGTAAACAAACAAAACCCTCTTCGTGTAATATATCAACTACGTATCTCACTCTGGTTAGACCTGAAATAAAACATTCTATGAAAATACTGGATTCATAAAAAATGAAAGAGATTATCATTCCACTGACTGTGCGGCGATGATTGATGGACAAAAAGTCTTTCGATTAAATTTTGATACGAGTATATGTGGGCGGCAGCGTACTAAAAATAGTTTCCTTCGAGGAAGAGTTCTCAAACTCATATCCCAAAATCAAATGGGTTTGCCAATTTGCATAGTTTCTTAAAGCACAAAGTGAAACTACGAGTATAAACAACTTTTCCTCAATATAAATGAACCAGAACATATATTGTAAAAATCGTTTCTCTCTTTTTTATTACTATTTCATTTCATTGTAAACATTTCTGGTTGTTAAGATGATTTTAAGTTTGTTTAGGTAGAGAATATTGTGCATAATATAACCGAATCTTGACTATGCTAATTGTTGGCATAATGAAGATGAATTTTATTTGATTTTACAACCATCTGGATGTGGAAAACGTGATAGATGAAGTTGTTTTGGTAATATTGTTTCCTGGAAATTCTAACTGGAGGTGGAGAATTTAATTAGCATTCCAAGAAGTCCTCTGTGGAAGTAGATGTAGTTCAAGAAGATGGTGTTTATTTGTGTAAACAGGACTTCAAGGTTGTATAAAGGCTGTATAAAATCGACGTCACTTAAATTTTTTAGTGAAGAAATTAAAAACGCACCTTATGCTACAATTATCGGTTTTATTGTATTTTTTTTTTATATAATATGACACTTTTTACAGACATCAAAGAATTCATTTACATTTCAGGAATTTTAACATTCATCTTTGAATAAACAATGATGCCAATCAAAAACTTTTAAAAGGTGACAGACTGATGCACAAAAGTAATAGAACATTGAAGATCTTTGAACTATACAACTATTATAATTATTGTAAGAATTATACTCTTTAACAAAGGCTTTTATAACTTTGCATCCAAAATATGTCCCAGCGGAAATTCAATTCAAGGGCTATGCTTAAGCTATGCTAAAGCTAAAGCATATCTTCAGGGCCTCAATCTATGAGTGACAAGGAAACTGCCAGAGTCGACAATAATTGTCCAATAGAATATGTGTTTGTTGAGGCTTTGTGATGCGTCCATTGACACTAAGCCCATTTGAAAGAAAGAATAATTACTAAATTATAATGAGCAGATGAAGTCGTTTATTGGGGGTCTACGCATACTAAGAAATTTTCCGACAGTATTTTAGTTTTCGCCTTTATCATTTATGTAGCCAAAATACTGACAAGATGATAAAAACAAAGTAAAATGTTACTAGAGGTCGTGTTGGGGACTAGAGGGGCTTAAAGTCATGATCATGATACTTGGGCTGACATCACATTTTAAGAGATGTCTTAAATCATTTTCTCTCACATACATATGCATAAATTGTTGGCGCAAAAATTCCGTATAGTTACCAAAACCATTCGTTTTAATTTTGGCGACGAATGGACCAACAATTGTTATGCCGAATCCGAACGGCTGAATTGAGAAATTCTGGTTGCGAAAGGTGCGCGCAGTAGGAAAAAAACATAAGATGAAATTTGTACTGTGAGAGGACAGACTTGCAGTTTTTACCATCTTGCAGGGTGTACACTGTTCGTACATGGTCGTTGTCCTTTGGACATACGCATCTAAAAGTATTTTGAACGAACTTACTTCCCAAGGTGCATTCTCCCTCCTTTACACAGTAATTTTGGTTTGCCTTTGTCGGAAAGTAATACCGACCAAAAAACTTGGTATCGTTCCCAAGATAGCAGGACTACTATTGCGGTATCAGGACGTCACTTCAGGAGTGGAAAAGCTGCCACTGGCAGATTCAAATAGGTAGATAGATAGATAATTTTATTTTATTCATTTCATACTCAAACTAGTAACAATATTCATTAAATAATGGAATAGAATAATAGTAATCATTCTTTAACTAAAAAGTTAGTGGTGAATGACACATCAAAGATTTAAAAATTCAAGTGATAACTGATGTTATAATAGGAACTAAAATCAATGGGAGCAACTTCTCAGTCATTTGTGTACGGAGCTCCTAAGTGAAGGGTATCGGGTTCGCGGAGATCTCCTTTTTATATTTTTTTTTTTTTCTATATTTCTTAAACGCTCGAATTATAATTCTATTCAACAATGCCAGCTTAATCCGCATTCTAAGCTTAAGTGAATTTAAAATAGAAGCAGATAATCCTTAGCTTCTGTCGGCTTTACATGCACTATTAAGTAACAAAAGACCCATTGAAGCGGGTGTATCCTTAGCAAGTATATATCAACAGATAAAACAAAGCTGTCGGGGGTTTTACATTTGTTCGCGGTTATCGTTAATGGACAAATATCGATGAAACTTTTCTTGAAATGTTTCTTAAGCCTTCAAGAAGGCTATAGGCTTCCTCACTCTTTGCCATGCCTACTTTTTGAACGAAAAACGGAACCAATTCTACAGAAAACAGACAATTCTACAAAAGTAGAGCTAAAGACCAGAATCAAGCATGATGATGTAAATCTATCAATTTCATCAAATATTGGCTTTGGCGAAACCGTTTTTGTCGTTTTCGAAGCTCAACTTAGGACCATTTTTTTGCGATGCGCAAAGTGTACAAGTGTTTCCCAAATTTATTTAAAAGATTGAAACCAACCAGAACTGAGCTGGGCAATAGCTATTTCTAAAAAAAAAGCGAAATGGTCGGGAAATGACACATGATTTGCCAAATCAAGAACTGATCCAATCGATCCAAATTGTTTGTCTAAGGCAGCCATCTACGTACCGGCTTCGTAAATACGATTTCATTGACAGACTGTTGACGAACCTCAGAAATTAAAATAAATTATGCAAGATTCTCACCAACTCGCACTTTCATTGCGAGCTTCTTCGCAGCCCTTCCTTTTATTTCTATTTATTCAATCTGGGATGCATATCTCATTACTCAAATAAATGAATTCATCACTGACATAACCATAATTCAGAAGGCATTTAAAATTACGACGACAGCTAATTTGCTGTCTGCCATTAACCAGTCCCTGACGTCTTATTGCTATACTTCTACATGATTGCCCCTGCCTTTAATCTCCAGCTCATCGTCTAATTAACAATTGTCAAACATCAAGCAATTCAATTTTAATTGCCATCTTCGCGCAGACTTTAATGCGACAGTAGTTTCGCTCCGAAATTCGCAATAATTATTATCCCAACGTCTACCCCAGCACTGGGTATGTTTCATGTGTTGTCACAACGACACTACCGCACGGTTCGTCTTTTTGGTTTTTGGGAAATACACGTCGTCGAGCGTAGGTCTAATAATAATAATCTGGAAGGTAATTAGAAATTTACAAACTTACAAACTATTCTCAGTTAAAGCTCCTAATGCTGCAAAGGAAATTGTTTGCTTTTTGCACAACTCTTCTCCGCGGAAAGACTGCTGCATTAACACAAGGATGAGAGATTGGATGGGACGGAATTATCCCTATCCTGTAGTTTGGCATTCTGTGTGTAATTTTTTTTTTTTTTTTTTTAATAAAAAAAATGAGTCTGGTTCTTTTCTTTACCGGAGATAATAGAATCTCGGTTGAGTGGAAAGAGCAATTTAATAAAGTGGACAGGTTTTCTTCAAGTCCTTCTTGCCGAGTTCAAAGACTTATTTACCGTTCGTTGATGTTTTCTGCTTGTGTTGCTTTTGACGTTTCTCTACTTTTAGTGTTTTCAATTTTTGGTGTGTTATTTTTTTCTTTTCAATAATAGCTTCTGAACGAGCTTGTGCTACAGGCATTTAGTTCGAGGGAACGTTAGTCAAGTTTTGGGATTACCCTACCCGGGTATAATGCAAGAGATAGACGAGATTTGTATTTCGAGCTAAAGGGAAGCTGCTTTTTAAAAGATGTGGATCCGGGTTAAGCCATGCTTAGCAATAAGTTGCGTTCATGAAATGAGTAAAGCCGCTTTCTCTTTTGATTACAATAGTGAGGAGGTATTCACGGAACTATGCAAAGAACGCAATGCACAAGTATAGAAGGATTTGAATACGAGTTACACAAGTAGTGGTGTGGTGTGGTAGGTAGGTAGTTTCTTTGTTTGCTATAATAAAACCAGATTTTTTTATGTGATTGTTAGTACGAAATTGTCTGCGGTTTTCACGGTTGCATTGAAAAATGTTACAATAAAGAAGGGATGCGTATTTACTACAAGTTCGTATGTGGGGCAAAACACGTGTGTGTCACTGTACCTTTTGTTCCGTGGTTTGTTCTTCATTTATTTTATTTTTCTTTAGCATCCGAGTGATATGTCGCAATTGTATAAACACACACCTCTTTACACGCAGTCAAATTTGAAACGATGCTGCTTGTTGGGTTTCGAAATTTAGAAGTACCAAACGAACGATGCTATAAAAAAGAAAATATTTGCCGACATATATTTCTGTCGAATTGATAATAATAATCCCCACACCCCTAAGACTAGAAAATCTATTTATTTTCAGATTTTTCCCAGCTTTTTTTCCTCTTACACAGCCTTGCCAAAGTTTCAAGGAGGATCCTTTAAAGACAACAAACATTAAGCTAGAATTGTTGTCAATTGCACGGAACTTAATTAACAATAATTCAGCATTCAATCTTGTTACCATAAACATGCACCATTACTCATGCATATACGTAAATATCCACCATCCTTGTTGTCGGCAACCTTGATCTTTTGCTTCGTGTAAAAAAAAAAACCACAAAACAAAGCACAAAATCGTAGACAAGAAGCTCGTGCCCATTCTGCCTAAATTATCGCTTGTTCTTCGCTTAGGAATAAAGAATACGCAGACACTTTCGCATGCATTTACATAATTTTATGTGGCGAAAGTGATAAACCAAAACATCACTAAGCTGCCATTTCGTCCTCCGTCATCATAAATGGAAGCCACAAAAAATTACAGAAAAAACCGAAAGAATTAAAATCCCGAAAGCATCCCTCAAATAATAGGATTTTTCCGATGTCACTGTACATATCGTGTCGTTAAAAAGGAGTTCGCCGCATAATTAAAATGCAAAGACATTAAAATTTCATTAGCATGTAATGTTAATTAATTTTATTCCCACCCACACGCACAACCACAGCCATCACAGCGGGAAATGTTTCTCCTCTCCGCGACGGACTTTAAAACGTCACAAGGCAGCCGTTCCTATTCTCCCAACATACACCGACATCGCCGTCGTTAATGTTAACGAAACACAGAGTACTCAGCGTCAGCTTCATCTCTTGTTCTTCTTTTGTGTGTGTTTGTGTGATTTTTTTTTTTTTTTTATTAAATTATTATACAGAGAGTGGATATTTTTATGACTGAGCTCTTCCAAGGAGTTTTATAGTGATGGTTAAGAAGGATACCCGTCCGTTCAATAAAACAAAAATATATCGTACATACCCTAGTATGGTCTACTTATGTTGAGCTTGGAACTTTGCGGTTATTTGCGGTTATTTGAGGTTATTTGCTTGAGTGATAATTTCGGATGAAACATGATTCACGAAATTGCTTAAAACGATAAGATGTGAAAATTTGGTGTGGGCAAAGTTTGTGCTTCGGATCTATGCATGCGACTCTGTCTATAGGTTAAGAAAGGTCCAGTGTTATCGAATTAGAAATGCGTAGTAGTTGAAATAAAAACAAATGTAATCAATTCCGCATTGAATAAACAATGAAAATTATCAGGACGAGCTTTTTCCGATGACATCGCTTTTGTATTCATTGTTGACGTGCAGCTGTTAAGGTCAGGGTTCACAAAACATGAACTTATTATAGGCACCGCTGTTTAAGATAAACTTAGGCCGGTAGTTATTTAACAATCTCTGAAATCAACTATTGTTTACGAGGGTCATCAATTGTTTCCTCCAAAGTTTTTCCCAAGCACAAATACGGCTGTGTATATGTCTATGCTGATTCGAATATGGGAAAACTCCTCTCATTTTCGAACTTGCTCTTTTTCGCGACATCTGTCACCGTACAGTTGGATAATTTGTTCCCTAAGCTGTTTCAAATTTGACACTGTCCAAACATAACATGATTTGCTACAGATAAATCGTTTTGTGAAACACAAATTATATCTTGATGTTTTTTCCACTGCGCCACCTCTCAACTGTCGTGAAAGAGCTTCTCAATTAGCCGTGTTTCGATGGACGCAGCAGAAAATTGTAGCTCCCTTCTTAAATAGACTAAAGATCACACCAAAGTTAATACAAAAAAGAACAACACCAATAATCTAGTCTCAAGAAGCTGTCATATTTTTTTAAGTTAAATATGACAGCGCACTCTACCTGCATTTTCGATTTCGAACTTTTAATACGACCGCTCTTACCGTAGGGACCTATTATAGGTGTCTTTTTCGAAAATCCAACAAATCTCTTCATTTTATTGATACTTTTGCAAAGTACTTAGCTTACGATTGATTGGTCGATGAATAGCGGCTTGTAAAAAAAATAATACTGAAGGAGGACAGGAGCTGGTATTAGAATTTTTGGGGCACTTCTCTTGGGAAAAGCTAATCTTTCCCGATACTGTTATAGACAGATGTCACTCAGAAATACGAGGGAATTGTTTCAATTCTGATTTGGTATACGGCCCATATTGAGCACAGTGGTTAATTGGTTAAAGCGCCAATTGCAATTCTTAAAATTGCATATTTTACAAAGCAAGTGCAACGAACCTATACAAGATGATTAAAATTTGCTAACGGAATGTTGGTCCATCCTTATGATCCTTAAACCTTTTTTGATCTCTGTAATCCAAGGCTTGGGTTTGGTGAGTTAGTCAAGTAGAGAATTGGAAAATAAGCATGACTTACAGTTGCAAATGAAAATGAGTGTTGCCACTTTGACCAAAGAGTGCACCAGATTATTTATTAAATTATTATTAAATTACTTCTCAACGCCTCATGCATCGGAATTATGCCTTAGCTGGCATCACTGGTGAGGGGTTTCACGTTCGAGCTCCAGAAAAAAACAGAAATTACCTACATCTTGAGACTGTTCCTGCTGCATAGATCTCGGACGAATGTTTAAAGAACAAGCGAGAGTATAACTGTGACCCTTCCTGGAAAATCTCCTTTATTCAGTCGTCCGAGTTCGCAATAAATAATTGTACTGTACATCGATTCGCACCAGAAACATGACGATTAGTTGTGAGTCGGTCCTTCCATTTTATTTCCGAATTGGCTATGACTCCAAGGAGGTCATTCGCTTTGGCTTATCGAATTTTTCGCCGATTTTTTTTTTCGGTTGTGTCCAGTTCTCTTAAAAAGAGTTTAATGCACCCATGTGGTTCTTTCTTTAATTAAGTTGTGAAAATTATAACCACTTGAACGCCGTATTGGCAAACATTCTTAAAAATAATTTCCAATTTCCATTTCAGTTTTTTCTCTGTACACCTCTTCGTATTCACATGCCATGTACGCGACCAGTGTGCGGAAAAACAATTCTGTCAATTGTATTCAAACTGAATTATGTCGTTGACCTGCTCCAAAAATAACACAAAAAAAAAACTGGCATATTCCTGATATAATTTTCGAAAAAAAAGCACCATTCCCCTTTTTTAGTATCAAATTCTTTTCGTTTGGCTAATATCAATAAAATAACTCATGTCACGGAGCAATGTAACCTCACACAAGTTTATCTAAAAACGTGTCCGTATTGAAATTTGTTGTTTCAACCCGAAAATGATTTCCCTATGACTGAACCATCATTGCATGGACGCCATCACTATGCTCCCCAGTATACCTATAGTGTCATATTCTAAAATAAAAACAAATGTTCGTTCGCTATTTTTAATCGAATAATCACAAAGCTTGTAAACGTGCAGATACACTATATCCATGCATGCATGGGAGGACTTTATGTTTCTCTGTGGGGGGCGACGTGTATGATCCCATATTGCACCTGCTTACTGTCAGAGAAATGTGTTTTTATAGAAATGTAGGTAGTTTAATAGATATTCTCACAAATTGTTTCGCATATGAAATTAGGTTATTTTTGTTTCACTTAAAATTCCATCGCAATCTGCTCAGGTAAAATGAAAATGTGAATCAAGGTTATAGAATATTCGTGGATGAAGGCACAGCATACACAGCGCGAGCGCTATTCGATTTAAAAATAGCATAAAACAGATGAATGTTTTTCTTATTTATTTATCATTCCCGTGCATATTTACGGAATGTTCAAGTGTGTGAATTGCATTTGAAAACATTTATTATTCGATAGATATGTGCGAATTGAGTTATGGGCCAAATGGTCGAAGGATAGACGATAACGAAGTCAATTAAAATGGGAACAAACATAAAAGAGAAACCAATGGAGAGCAACAAAAATGCTCCAAATGAAATTTGGAATGAATTGGTTTTCTTTCATTTAATTAATGCGAAAATAAATGGCTTTTGACAATCCGACATTGCATTATTTTTCTCACGTCATTTCAATGGAATGAATAGTGTGTACACTTTTGGTGGGTTTGGGTGTAGGCCGGCGATGATTGAATTCGTGTTTTGGGGCTTTCACGAATCAGTTTTGAATTTCAAAGACTGGCAGGTTTCAGGAGCAAAGCTCTTCAGTGAATGATGAGATGAGATGACGGGGATCATAAGTTTGAGCTACAAGGACTAGAAGTTAGTGACAAACATCTTCATAACGTCCGCCAAGGTAAAGGGTAGGCAAGGTAGTTGAGTGGCTGCACTTGTGACCACACACCAATCTTAAACATTTTACTTAATAGAACCACACACATCTCTAGATAAATCCTAGGAGCCATTTACGCCTTGTCGTAGTCAGTTCATCTATTTCAAGAACCAGAGGGCTTGGGACTTTTACCGTTTTCATAGGATTTGTCACTTTAAAACGTCCCCACAGCGTTTTGTGCACTATGTGCCGCAAGCTTAGCATAATGTCCTGTCCTTTAAGAGCATTGGAATGCCTTTTTGGTTAAATCTGATTTTGAATTTTTGTAAGAGTTTTCTTGTATGCTTTCCATTTTGAATATTGGTCTCAATAGATTTGCAGGCACACTCGGCGAGTTTCTAGCAGAAGCGGGTATATGAAATGCCTCCATCTCTGTTTAGTTTCTTGCAAGCTAATAGTATTTATTAGCAGGACTGCTAAATTATGGCTTATTGTGCCCCTTCGTATGCGTACATTTATTCATACCTCGAAAGCCCGGTAGTATTACTGTATCTATTTTCCTTAGGACGACCAGTGGGTGCTAGGTCAAATATTTTATACCATTATGAGTCAATCGGGACACATTTGCGAGTTCATCCACTAGAATGGGTTTCCTCTAAAACTGATTAAAAATCGCCTAATTGTATGAAATTTGATTAGGCGAAGTAATCATAATCTAGGTTCTGTCACTGTACCTAAGCACGATTTTTGCACAAGCACAGATCTACGTAGATACAAATGTGTTCTGGGATCCACCCCAGAAAGAGCACTTGCTTTGATAAGAATGTCGGACACCAGCAAATTCGAGCAGTTGTCGTAATTACCACTGATGCCCACCACACTAAAGAACTTCATTCCTTGTACACCTTCGTGTCAGTACAAGTGAAACAAGGCAGTGTGACTTGTGTGGCGGAATGAAATGTTTCCTTACTGAGGGTTTACTATGCTACTTCTCTAATTCTCATATCTAGAATATAAAATTTTCATTCCTGCTCCTATTTTTCCACTCTGTTTGACAAGTGAAAATGTATTTGGCTGTCGCAATTTTGGGACATGAGTCCCATAAACTATTTTCTACAGTCCTCGTCGACATGCGATCACTTTTTGGATACGCCGTTCCATTGGACAGCAAATTTGTGATCATTTCTTTAAATACATACATGTTAACTGTCAGTTTTACATAGCTTCTGTTGATTAATATCAATTTCCAGTTGCATGACTGTCAAAATAACCACTCCTCACATCCCCGCCCAAGGCTGTACAAAAAACCACACTTTATTTAATTTGTCAATACAATGTCTTGCGTCAAGTTCCATACCCGTGTATCAGATATCTACACACAATAACAATTGCTTTACCTCTTGTTTTGGCAGAACACCAACAAGGCCATGAGACAAATTTCGCTCTAAACCCTCCTTTAAATTTTCTGACAAAATTCAAATCAGCAGCCGCCATCAACGGACAACTGAACACAGCTGCGATTTCAATTTCACAGAATGAACAAGAAATACAATAATTACTATAGTGTCTTAGAAAAGAACAGTTTCCTTGTAATTTCACGGAAGAGATTCATCTCTTCTATCGCCCACATTGCGGCCAATAAAAATGTTGTGCACGAAAATAGCACACAAGCGAAGATTGCACACTGTCCCTCATAGTTGGATGTACACCTTTTTTTTGTACGAAATTAGTTCGAAAATGCCATTTTCGTTTATGACCCAAGATATATAGAAAAACGTGTCTGACACGGGTGTACGAGTCTACCACACACATCTCATCAATAATATAGCACACATACGCCCGAGTGTGTACAATGATCTTAGGGCGATGAAATTGTTTTTTTCTGATACTCGTTTCATCTCGAAATGAACTAATCATCGGGAGCACTTCCCATGATTTTCCTTCTCGAAGGCAAGGAGAATACAAAACTCATCAACAGAGTGGGGAAGGAAAATCAGGAAAACAGAAAAACTACACAATTCAGCAAACATATGCTATGGTCGAACGAAGTGCGAAGAAGATCTTGCGTTATAGATACATCTTTCGCTCTTGTCGTTGCTCATGCTCTAAAGATGAACGTATGAGTAATCAAGCATTGGTGGCTATGTGTGTCTTCTCTCTTGTTTGTTCGAGAAGAAAATCGAAAAGGAAAAGCGATTTTCTTCAAATGAGAGCAACACCTGAAAGCGAAAAATTGCCCCATTTCGCCGGCAAGGTATACGCTCTACGGGATTACTCGTCATCGGGTAACAGCAGCAGCAGTAGCAGTAGCAGGCAGCTATAAGAACAGGAGTTTAAAAATTGTAATACTTAAACGAGGATCTTTAAAACATAAAAAAAAAATCTAACTTTTTGTGTGTGCAACTAAGTGCGTTCTTTGTCGGTTTATATTCGTATCCCAGTATCCTGTGCCTAAGGTGTGTCTTATTTTGCAAATTTATTCTTAAGGATACCAACTGACCGTCTGCTTAAGGATATTGCGCATGCAGCTAATTTCCTTTTTATATTTACTGTGGGGATATTCCATTCTGATGTATTTATTTTGTATTGAGCTATTTTTTGTGTTTTTTTTTTTTTTTTTTTTCATTGTCCTTTGGTGGATAGTTTTTTCTACAGCTTCGTTCTTGAGTGAAAGTGCTAAACAAAATGCGGCGGTAGATCCAAGGGTTCATAAAATAATTTTAAATATCAAATATTTTTCTTCGTCTGCAATTTTTTTTTTTTTTTTTTTTGTTAGCAACTTGCAAGCGATTTATGTCGATGAAAGAGCGAGAGGTGGTGCGGAAAAGTTTTCTTTTTTCTTACGACCAAGTGAATGCGAACTGTTTTTCTTTCTTTTTTCGGTTGAGAGATACATAAAGTGTGTTGTTACGTGCACAAAACAGAAAAAAAATTCTTTAAGTTAAATTTAGAAGAGAATAAAAAATAATCCAGAGGAATGGTGCTATGTGCCCGCGCATGTTATGTAGAAAGTTTTGTTTTCAAAAAAAAAAAGAAGAACTAAATCTCCTGGTGCTGCCACGTGGCTGTTTTCTTTTGAGAATAATTCCATTGAACTGACGTTTAATGTTATTTTATTGAACAATACTGGAATAGACTGTCTGTAGACGAGACCGGGGAAAGAATGGTTTTCTGTCTTCATCAATGAAAAGGAAAGAGTTGGACTGCGGTTTTGTTAATTATCCTTGGGTATTTCCTATTTTTTTTTTAATCCGGATGCAACTTGTTGTAAGTTGCAGTTCTCTACAAATGTGTCTGCAAAATGAGAGCTTACAATTTTTGAAAGAGTAATGGCCTCCCGTTTGTCAAGTGTGGTAAAGGACGTTACTAATCCTTCTTCTGTCACTCATATCCTTCATTTAAAGGAATAGTTTAGAAAAATTCCACTGTAGATTTGGCTTTGTAGTACTGCCTTAGAATGGTCGTACATCAGTGACATGACTTCTGCGCCGGTAACTGTGGATTTGTTCTTGTGCGTCATCGCCTGTTATTCAAACTTCTCTAGTCTATATATATTGTGAGCAATATTCAAGCTCTGTTTAGACTGTTCTGTGTAGAAAAAACTCGTTTCAAGCTGAGGTACCTCTTAAATTGAATTTAGCTTTGATGAGGCTGCTCCTGTTTTATATTCTCGTAGATAGTGGTTCAGCTAAGTTGTTTCCTGGTTGACAATGACCGCAAGAAAAATCATAAACTCCATTGAATGTGCATGACTTGGCCGTGGACTTAAATTTGTGGTACAGTCGAAATAGTTCTTAGAAAGGCTGATGAGCTATGTCTTCACTTCATGATTTCTTATTATTCAACTTCACAAGTTCACTTCCTTGTGTTGTAGTTGCATTTAAAGACAGAGTTCTATAATAGGTCGGAACTGCCTTCGATTTACCAGCGAGCTTTCATATTTGTCTTCCTAAAGAGGCGCACGACTTGTGTTAAGGTATGGCATGCGTCTTACAGTTCGAAAAACTTTCTGGGTACAAAATCATTGAAGAGCAATCTCCGACTGTCTTAAATAGGTTGGCAATTGTTAGAGCATCTGATCTAGCAGCCTTAGAATCTTAACGTCACTTTCTTTCAGGCTGAAACCTTGGCTAAGACCATTGGTGTCATGCAGGATTCTATATGAAGTCTCCGATTTTACTACCACAAATGTCCTTTTGACTTTTTCTGTTTTAAGGTCAAATCTTTTTCGTTGGCGGTGCGGTAGACCGATATGAAACAGGGTCCCAAGTAATAAACCTCTTCTTTCGGCCCGGGCCTTATCCAACTGTCTAAGATGGTTAAAGTTCTCTTTAGAGGAATCTCTCTGGATTAAGAGGTCTCTACCCAGAAATCGAGCAAAAGTGCAAAAAATTACATTTTGTTAATCAAACTGATAAATAATAACTGGAGCGATTTAATTGAAAGTGAATGCATTTAAAAGAACGGAATTTTCGCGAAAGTGCATAAGCAAAGTAACGTACAGAATATTTTTTTTAAAAACAAATATGTAATTTAAACACGGTATTTTATGACAAAATACACATAAATAAATATAAGTTTTAATTGGATCTGTTAGCTGATATAATACTTTGTTGTTCTGAGTAAAAGGTTTTAAACACCTTTTTTTCCAAACCAGTGTAAAATTTAATTTCAAGATCTGTCTTGACGCTTTTTTGTGGTTTGGATATTACCTTTTATCTGAACTAGTGATCTCAGATGTATCGTACTCCGTCTTGTCATAGTTTGGCCAAGAGTAAATCATTTTATGCAAAATTTCCCAAATTTTTTGAAAACCTCCTCGCTCCAGTAATAATTTTTATCAGTCAAAGAAACAAAATGTCATTTTTTGCACTTTTGTTCGATTTCTGGGTAGAGGCCTCCTAAAATCGAAGACTATATCTGCCTCTAAGTGCAACCAGCTCAAACGCATTATTTTTAAGTATGTCGATGTTACAGCTCGTCTTAGAACGCCTTCTCTAAGTCTTCTCAACACAAACGGGAGCGAATATTTTGCGATGCACTTTTCTCTCAACACGGCTGCAGTTATCTTCACCTGCATTTTTGCATTTTAATGTTTCAAATCCAGTAACCATGACAGGGATTATTAAGGTCTCGCCTATAAGAAACTCTTTAAGGCTGTTGGAGAGAGAATATTATACAAATTGTAAGAGTCGCACAACCTCATAAGGTATTTCGAAGAACTCGTAGAAATTCTGTTTGGTATAGCATTGACGGGCAGTTTCTTAACCTTGAGTCTTAGCAAGTTTTTACGTTAGACGTTTTTTTTAAAAACGCAGCTTCTCTCGTGAAAGCTATACTAATATTTGGGTTACTTTTTTAAGATAAAATGTCTTCAGCAACATGTCTAAACTAGAGCTGTGTATTTTTCAACAGTTCTCCGCACACAAAATTGTACGTATCTCCGAATTGTATGGGCTAAAAGCAAATGCTTTTAAGGCTCTGGGGCAATTTCTCTTACTCGTATAGAAAGACCTGGCGTTCATCTCTGAAGCTATAAATTCAAAAATCGAGACAAACAGCTTCAAGAAAAATACGTTTCCCCCTTTTTTCACTGATTCCTCTGTGGAAACTAATTTCAGTTGTCAAACGAAATTTAAAACATCAAACCAAGCACCCAAAAAACTATCCACATACTTCCTGTTTTCACAGAAAGTGCATGTCAAAATTAATTGAACAAAAAATGCTAACGATTCAAAAATTATATATTACCTCTTCTTAGGTTATAAACGTGTTGCCTGGCCACCCGTATCAGAAGGGAGAACAATCAGGGAATTCACTCCTCAGCCATCTCCACAGCCGCCATACCAACAACAGCAACAACCCCAACAACAGCAGCAGCCAAACTATCAACGACCAGGAGCATCGCCAGTACCAGTACAGGCAGCTAACCAGGTAAATACGATTATTTTTCTTTTTATTTATTTGTTTGTTGTTGCATCAAATTTCCAACTTTAGCTTCAATGTTTTCAGTGTAAAGACAACAGAAAAAGAAAATAAATAAACAAACACACACAAAATTTAACAACGAATAGTTGAGTTGCATGCAGAGCTGCATATATGGATACAGATGAAGAAAAATGCTAAGTACTCTCAAGGGAGCTTTTCATTAGTCGGGGTCTGTTTTTGTGTATATGCGCTTTTGCGTCGCAATAACGGAACCATTGTATCATATATTGTTAAAAGCCTAGGAATGTATATGAGGTCCTTTTTATTTTTACCTAGAATAAAACATGTGTGTATATCCCGTTTGCTTTTTGGCGTCGTCCGTATGAGTGCAGCTTGAAAATTGAGGCTATGGCGGTGGCACAGCATGTGTTGCAAGAAAGGAAAAACGACCGATCTCTTTAAAGCACTTGCAATATGCGAATTTGGTGAAACATGGTTTGTGGAATTTCTGCCAATCAGCTGACTTAATTTGTTTTCACACGGAAAATAGTGTGAATCCCTTTTAGAATTGTTCTCTCTAAATAATCCGAGAATGGTCTCCTTCTTAAGAAAAACGCTCTAATCACTGAGCTTCCTATAATCGTCTGTCAAATTCTACAGTAAAATTTCAATGCTTTGCTTAAACACGTTGGCTATTTCATTTTTTGTTCAACAACTTGGCTGCAAAATACCTTTTCTTCACTCATTGCCTTGGACATGACCTAGTAGCCCGCACAAGACCTTCATTTGGTATGATTTTCAAAAGCATTGCTTTCAAAACTTTCTTGTCGCACATACTGTATCACACCTCTATGCATTACACATTGTATAAAACACAAACACACAATCACCATACCCTTCTGATGTACAATTTATTTCAACACATATGTATGTAGCTATGCACTCACAGTATGTAGCAGTAATGGACAACAACAAATCACACATAAAAAACACATTTAGCGAAAAAATAACGACCATACGAAGGCGAATAAAGTGGGTCCGTCATCCTTTTTGTACTTTTTCTTAATACCTACATATTTTCCCATATCATATTGTAGTTATGTGAGCACTTTTTGAATAAAATCAAATTGCAAATATTCACCTCGGGGTACAGATTTCCTATCAAACACTGTCCCTAATAAATTAATAGAACCTACATTGAATATCCCTCTTTCTATTTGGAACTGGTTCATATTGTTTTGGCTGCTGATGCTCTATTGGCAATAAAAAGAATGCAACGCAACTCGATTCCTGATAACAATCTATGCTTTATTATTCAAAGAAAAATTAACTACTCCAATTAAATCAAAAGTACAAAAAATATAATGTGTGATAGGTAGGAAATATTAACGGGTCGTTTGTAGTCACCGCTGCTCAGCCCGAGGCACGTGTCTAGGCGTTCGAAAGTTCGATGTTAAAATAAAGAGCATGTGTGTCCTTGTCGCAACATAAGCAACCTCCTATACGAAACATAATTTATGCTGGCCAAATTAGCTGCAAGCCGTCAGACCATGATCCGTATCGTCGCGTTGCCAATTGTACAGGTTGTAGTGAACAGCCACGTTGTCATTTGCCACATTAATATTCTGGAATGCTTCGCGCATAGAGTTTCAATTATTTTCATACGAATTATTATTTTTATTTTCTTGGAATTTTAATTTTTTTAAAACACCGACTTGCACTGTCGATCTCTTTTGATGTATTCAATTTCGTTTGTTAGCCCGAATGCAATATTGAAATTCACACTGACGTGGATGTTCCATAAAACGTATTTATTAATAGAAAAATATTTATGCGATGCCTTTTCACAGATTTAATGAAATGATATCAAAAAGAAAATGAAAATTGAAAATAGAATCAAAAGTGAACACGTCGTCAGATTTATTGCAATCATTTGTCAGGCGATTTTATGAACGACATGGATACGTGGGGCATCATCTCTTTGCGGCGTTTCATTTGGCCAGTTTCTCACCAAGATATATAGCCATAACCTATATCTAGAGGGTGAAAAAATGAACATCATTTGCGGTGTGCAGTAGGACTAAATTTTAATTTTTTTAATTAAAAATTTGCGGCATTAAGCAAGTTCGCTCATAAGTGCATGTTTATCTGTTTGTTTATCGAGTTGAATATAAAAAAAAAGCAAAAAGAAATGTTTCCCTTTTTTAATTACGCTAACAGAAATAGTTATTCGTATTTAAATAATTTTAAAATAAAATGCATTCCGAGAAAAGTTCAGTTTGGAAGAGCACCTTTTACTTATTCATTATTCATTATTCATTATTATACAATCGTTTAGGGAAAGACGTTGTGGAATATGTTTAGCCAACGAAATTGGATTTTCTGCTTATTCGGTTCATATCTGAACGACTTATTTATTAGAGTTCCTTACAAAGCCTCTATTTTTTCTATGGGTAACTATCAGGCAAGAATTTTCACAAAACTTTTCTGTAAATGTAACTTTTATAAACATTTTTTTCTTGGTAACTTTACTATACGAAATTGGTATCTAAATCAGTTAAAATAAATACCAAACTATTGAGAACAGGTTCAAGCCTTAGATAATTGATCATCCAAAGCTAAAACCTATTATCGATGGAGCAATAATATTTCCACTAGATGCCGTTTTTTTCTTTAAATGTTAATACCGAGGTTAAAGAGTTGCCTAAAGTTGAGACAGTGAATTGCACTTTGTGAAAACTGCCAACGGTCTTAGAGGACCTACAAGGTAGGAATATTTGCTCGAGCGCAGCCTGCCATGCCACAATACGTTAATAAATAAAGTCTTTCAACTATAGTGAAAATATGTGACAATTTTGGGTGGCTGTAGTTGTTTTCGCTACATATTCCGGCTGAAAAAAAACAATAGTTCACGCTCCTGTTGGGTTGTTAAAAAAAGTTCGATAGCCAATGGAATTTTTCAGCATACTAAACGCCACTAACACGGCCATCTTGAATGTGAAATTGTGTTAGCTTATGACAGTTTGATACTTTTGGAAAATTCGGGAAGTCAATGGAAAATATATTCAACTCCATATAGGTTTACGTATCAGTATCAAGTAGGCACATTAGTGGCTATGACTCCGACTTTCAATTTTGTTTTCTGAAAACTTCTAGAATGATACTCATGTTTTCATATTGGACAACATATAACTGTGATGTGTCGCACATACAATCAAAGTGTTATACCATTTCCAAAAATAGAGTATCGCTTTATAAAACCGGAATTTAAATTGACCCCATTAAAAATTTATATATCCTGCAACTGTTTTTTTTTTTTTTTTTTTGTTCCTTTGTTTAACACTACATCCGTTGACGAACAAAGCTGTAGGGAAAAAATAGCTATTTCACAGTCAATTACCGGCATAACCGTCCACAACCCAATGGCGCACTGAATAAAACCGCCGCAACACAAAAAAAAAAATCGATTCCTCCCAAAAAAATATGAAATACAACATGACAGTTGTGCGCCAACTTTTAACAGCACGACATTCCGTCAGACTGCATGTCCTCGACACCGGGATAAGCCCTTTGTTGTACTTTTAAATTAACTTAACGAGATTGGTTATTCCAGAAAAGTTCTCACGTACCTACGAGTAGTACGAGTGTGTGTATTTCGCCGAGAAGCACGTCAACACATCACTCATGCATAGAATTGTACTAGCATTTCAACTCGCTCACTGTTGGCGTGAACAAACCGCCATTCTTCACCGGTATCTGCTTCGACACGGTGTGCACCAGAAATGAAAATATAAAACATTTAACAATATTAATGCAAACAATTTTAATTTTGCAATAAAATTGCAATTTATCATGCATAAACCTGTCCCGTTAACACGTTTGAAGTCATCAACTCTGCTCTACTTAAATAAATTACCCAAGACAACCCTTAACACACGTATGCGAATTGTGTTCCATTGTTCGGCCAATACCTCTGGTGTGGTAAAAAAACCCACGCACCATTATGACTATACATCTAGATAAGGACGATGGTGTATATGTTTGTACATTTAATTTCAATTATTCGTACCAAGGACAAAGAAAGTGATCTGTCACATCGTTCATTAAAAATATTCCGAATGAACTTCAGCATGTAGCTACAATCTATACATATGTATCTGAAGTTGTTTCCATTAAGAGGTGGTTTCTGCATGCAAATGAAAAGTTAAATAATGTAGTAATCGTATTAAAGTTTGGAAAAAAAAAACAGATATGAAAAGACTAGAGTCTGTAGGAAGGAAAGCGGAATTGCCCTACATGGATATTTTCAGAACCTTTATAGGGAGTGATGCTTTGTTTTCTTCGGGTGATTCCTCCCAAAAGCCTTCTCAATTAATTTTCATTAAAATCAGGAGTGGAACTGGGTCTCAAAAATGTGTCTAACTCCACCGGGCGCTGACTTTGACTAACTACGTTCAATGGCTTGCTATTGCCTTCAACCGTCGCTGTATAGCTCACACAGTTCACTGTTAAATGGTCTTTTCCGACACTGTAAATTACAAAGGGAATTTTCAACCGCCTTTGTTATCATAAAGCAGGCCTTACTATACTCAACTGCCCTCTTAGGTCAGCGATTGGGAAGTTTGTTTCTTTGGGTGATTTCTGTGATGTCTTTTTCAGACTACAACGTCCGAACCGAACTGAAAATAGTCCCAAACTATCTCAAAGCTCATTTAACAAAGTTGTTCATCTCTCGAGCATTACATAAATAAAAAAACTCGAGAGCGACTGCACCCAAATTTAATTTAAGCAAAAAACCCTTAGTGCTCCTCCCAGCACTCGACCCATTATATAACAAAAACTGTTTCAAAGGATATCAATCGATTTAACTTAAAAGTTCCTAAACCTCTGTGTTATTATGTCTTCGCCATCGATCTAGCATAAAACAACTTTTTTGTGTCAAGTTGTTAAGTTGTCGGATTGGCACATCCAAAATGTCATAGACACCGGGCAATTTTGGCTATAATAGTTTCTCTGTCAATTTTTTTATTTATTGTGTAAAATAGCTCTATGCAGAGGTCGATGTTTTATGCGACCCAGCCGTAACATAGTCGTGAGCATTAGTTAATTTAATATGCCTCGGCTTAGGACATATGAATAACTTAAAAAAAACCTCATTAGCAGTTCAAACATTTTGAACATACATGCAGCATATATAGCTTATTTTTGTTTTGATCCTGTTTATTTAAATCGCAAATTCCAATTCAAATAAGTATACTCGCTCAATAACAATTAAATATTCTGTTATCATTGTTCACTGATGCACCCTATATTTGACTGTTAGTAAATAAATAACATGCAAAATACAAGATAACATTTAAATTAAACGAATTTACGTGCGTAAATGAATCGAGTAGGTAGCCGTTGTGTGTGTGTTTACATTAAATGGGAAATAATAAAAACACTCGCACACAATTTTACAGAAGGAAAACCAACTGCACAATGCAGTCTCAATGTTTTCATTACGAAGAGGATGTAGAGAATTGGTAATTTTACAATATTACATTAAGCTTAACACCATTTGCGAGCGTGTGTTAGTATGAGAGCTACTCGGATAGACTTTCCGTCCGTTATGGATATTTCCGGCTACCGCACAGAGAAATATTGCCAGCGAATGAATCGGAAATGCAAAAAGGCATAGTAGACTGCGCAAAAATGCAATTAATCTTTAATTATTATTATTATTGTTGTTGTAGCACATTGTGCGTGGAACAATATTGTGTTGGGTGATTTCCCCTGAGAATAACGGCCAACTTAAAAAGGTGTACACTCTGGACTCTTGTGTTGTTGTTGCCGATTAATTCTAGCTGAATGATTTAATGCATTTATTTATTATTAATCACAGAGTGTACACCTTTTATGGTTACGAGTCAATCAGGTGTATAATTAATAAATTATGTTTACAGCGGCATACAGTCGAAATTATGGCGTCAAAAATACCTGCGAGCAATTGTACTCGGACTTGAGCAACACCTTTCAAGTGGCTGCCGCACATCTATATTGATTCGATTGGGTGCACTGAAGCTTAAAACAAATCGCCCCCTGGCTCTTAAAGTCATGCAAAATGACGGTTTCGCATAGTTCCCGAGAGACGGTTTCTATATATGAATGAAAAAGCCTAAATTCTCTGGCACATGGCGCATAACAACTTTTTTTTTGCTCAACAAACTTTAAACTTAAATATTTTAAGCTACATAAACCTACCCCTTACACATTTTATTAATAAATCTCCCGTTAAAAAATACCCAGTGGAACAAAACGGATCTGTGCACAATTTTCCATTCCATTAAGCAAGTACATATTTCAAACGTTTTTTTTTTAATTCCTACACGTGATGAACTTGTTGCAATTTCGATTATTATTTCGAAAAGAATAAAACAAAAAATATCTAAAATAAATTGAACCCTGATTTCATACTTTTAATCTCCACACACATCACGAAAACATGGCATTCCATCTGAAAGGTATTAATATTGTCATTTTGAAATCATAACACGTTCAAAAGGTTTTCCAACTAAGAACAAAAAATATAAAAATGTACGTCGCATTGGTCAGTCGCAATTTATATTCCATTTGCCTTCTCTAATTGTGTGTCCATGTTTGTACATGGATTTAAATTTTTAAAAAACCCTCACTCTCAAAAATTGTTGTTGTTGTCTGTCTCAAAATCGTGTAACATTAACTGTAATTCGAACAATGGTCAGGACACACTCACATGAAAAGTAATATCCATCCCCACCTATGGGCATATTAACAACCATCTAAAAATCCATCTAGCTGACTGTTAATGAAGTACATGAACGCCAAACGTCAGCGCAATGATGGCAATGATTATGTTGCGATGATGATGATGATGATGGCCACGTCGATTATAAAGCTGATGGAAAAAATCATAAAATGAAATTATTGCCTGAGAACATAAAAACAAACGCAAGCACGGACGAAGAGGCAGCCACCGCTGGCACACAAAAAACGCACCAAATTAAAATCGCGTGCTACATGTGGAAAAGTAAATATAACAGCACGTCCTCTTGTTTGTGCACTCTTCTACACACTAACTTGTAGACTTTAGCCTCGTAAACCGCCATGATAACAATGGAAATTTGGTTCTTTATAATTTCCACATAAAAGTTAAAAAAAAAAAACGTAAAACTTCCACAAACAAAAAAAAAAACAGAAGCTAGTCTAGAACTTTATTAAAATGCATTAAGGAACATTCTCTGGCGCAATGCACGCTCGGCTTGCGCTCAGTGGCTTAGGTTTAGTCCTTCCATCTCTGTGTGGTATAGGCAGCAGGCAACAAGCGATAAAAATCGCAGACAATGATAGCCGTAATCATAATGAACATAATAACTATAATAATTTTCAAAGGCATGCCATAAACTGTTTTATCCTTTGGCAACTGTGTACAGTGTACACACAGGCACACCCACTTATGCGCCGCCTTCGCCCGTCCAAGTAAAGGCTACATAGGCAATTCGATATGGGTGCCGTTTTATGAAAAAAGTATGTCTGCATGGGGAATGTGTTGATTGCTTTTGTTCATGAAAGGTATAGGATTTTTTGTTTTTTAATTTTCCCTCACATAAAAGATTGCCATAAACATTTGAGTGGAGATTTTTATGAGGGAAATAATTAAAATTGACGTAAAATGCGGGGTATGTCGTGTTTAGGTTTATATTGAGGACATCATTTGGAAAGGTGTTTGAAGATGATAGGAGAATAGACAGGAAGGTCTGTATCACTAGCGAGGACGGACTTTGATATATTTTCGTAAACATTTTCATCTTTTGTCGTTTCTTTGCACTGAGGGAATCTTCAATCGAGTACAGTCTTTCAGTCTGCAGGCTGCAAGAGGATAGATTGTTTTTCCAATATGAGACTTTGTTTGTCAACTTCTGTGTATACTATTTCTATTTATTTGGGTTGTTGGATACCTTGATTTTTCATCACTTAAACTAGTCTGCTGATGAGAAATGCAGGACTTAGGCCCAGAGTTGCCTCCCGCTTATGAAAGTACGTAAACGAACTAACTCGTGAAATGAGGACACTTCATGTTGGCTTCCGACTTTCGAGTTTTGCTCAATTGCTGAAATCAGAAATCTCCGGATCGATGGAAGTATTCGAATTTTAATGAATCCTGGACCAAAACAGTGCTTCGCAAGCGAAGGTCTTGGTACTGAAAACCGGTTCCCGTGGGTTTGTGTGTACAAAAGATACAAAAGGGTGTGTTTCATAGGACCTCTTTCGCTTGACGAAACCACTGTCAGAGCATTCTTAAGGTACGACCTAGCTTTTACTGGACAATTTTTACGCGAGACTTCCAATGGATTGTAAGTTCTCTATACTCGCCTAAGTCTTGCTCTTGCTAAGACTATTTTTTGCACTAATGGCGGCAGGTGTCAGAGTTTGTTTTCGACCCAGGAAATAGAAATCTGTATATTTCTCGTTGATGGGCTTTTAAAGAATGCTAACACTGTAAATTGACTTAGGACTTTAAAAGGCCTATGCTCACTGAAAATAAAACATGGATATATTTGATCAAAATGAGGGTTAATTTTATAATTTTATTAATATTATTAAGGTAACAAAAATTGTTTATTTGTGCGTATGAAAATATTTTCTTAAATTTACCAAAATGCTGTTGATCTTGCAAACAAATTTATCAATCTTACCCTTATCATTTTTCATAAATTAACAAAAAATGTAGTTAATACCATCGAAATTGTTTGTAATTTTTTTAAATCAACAGCAAAAATTGTGCATAAGACAGAAATAATCTGTCAAACATAGCGTTGAAGTCAAATTCGACGTTTTTCAATACTAAGCAAATAAAATGCAAAATAATAATAGTTGGCGCAAAAGGGACCCAAGGCCTAGCTTCTTCACAAATATTCGTTTTTGTGTGAGTTTCATTTTTAGAACGAATGGAAGGGATCTACAATTTAATGCCGATTCCAAACGGCTAATTGAGAAGCTCTAAAGACAGTTATACTCTCGGATGTTTGTCAGACGTTCGCGAGAGGTGGCGCAGTGGAAAAAATCCTAAGTTGGAATTTGGGTTTTTTGCGGGATTCGAACCTGGGACCCTTTTTTTTTAACTTTAAAAATTCATTTTTTATTTTTCTTTCTTTAAGCTTCGAGTCTCGGCAGCACTATCATGTTGGCTAGCCCGGCACCTCCCAAAGACCCCCTACTCTAAGACTAAACCTACAAACTTAATCTAGCTTAAAACTAAGGAGGATGCTACGTAAGTAGCGCACCGCCCCGGGAGAGCGTATCCACCCTCACCTGTTCCTCAAGCCACCAAAATTCGGTGAACTGCTTGACCGTATCGACCGTACCGCAATTGCGGTACTAAAACGGAGGAGCTCCTGAGCATTGGCGGCGTACCCGTCGTGGATGAGCCGCTTATCCCTCGCGCCGCGGTGGCTGTGGTACAATACCGGCACACCATCTTTTGTCTGGACTAACCCTTTCATATCTACATGAAGAAATGCCTCAGGCGGGATAAAGCCAGACCGAAGCGTACTCTCGTGATACATTAAATTGGGGTAGTAAGCCCCTGAGATCAGGTTATTATCGCTGGCCATCGCCCTTGCGACGTGCCTCCGAATCACCTTAATAAGGAAATTGTCAATCCTATTCAGTCGAGCCCCATTGTATAGGGTCCTGTTGGTATAGTATTTTATGTACTGAGATTCAGGAGCTCTAAACAACCCTAGACAGGCCCTGAGACATTGTCTCTCAAACACCCGAATTTTTTCCATATAGGACGGCGCTATATTGAACCACATGGGACAGCCATAAGCGATGATAGGCCTTATAAGGGCCACGTAGCAAATGACCTTCACCCTGGAATCAAGTTGACTGCTGCGAAACAGTCTCCTTGTCAGAGCGTAGGCCCTTTTAGCACCAACAAGACAAGCATCTATATGTTTGTCAAAATACAGATACTGGTCGAGCCAGATGAAAAGATACCTCACCACGTTCTTCACCGCCAGTGGTCGCCCCTGCTGTCCAATAATTGTTAATTTTCTCCAGTTTTTTCTGGTATCCCCAGAGGCCCCAGCCAATGTAGTTCTGAACAGGATTGTTTCCGATTTTTGGAAATTGATTTTCAACTTCCAATCATCGCAATACCTCTTAATTTGCTCGAAGTCACGCTGCAAAAGGATGTTAATGACCTCGATTTTTGGTCCTGACCTGTACTATAGCATGTCTGAGGGAACCCACCAGATCACTTGTGTAAATATTAAACAGGACCGGAGAATTCACTGCTCCCTGTTGTAAGCCGTTTTTAATTTCGAAAACCTTGCTCGAAGTCACGTTGCCAGCTTTGACAACGAACTTCTTTCCCATAAGCATGTCGTAAATCATATATAGCAAAGGTTTTTGAATGCCCAATCTGGTCAGCTTATAAAAGAGCCCCTCCAACCATACGGTATCGAAGGCCTTCTCAAAGTCGACCAGGCAGGCACCCGTGCATTGTTTCTTACTCTTATTCCACTGAACGTCGGAAACCAGTTTCGACGCGGCATGAATAGTGTCATGCCCCGCTCTGAAGCCAAACTGGTTGTCCGGAATAATCTTATTTTCCTCAACCCATTTCAAAAGAGATCTATTGACGACTTTCTCGAATACCTTGCTAACATTCGGAAGCAAACTTATTGACCGGAGATTAGCAGGGTTTGTCCTATCTTTATCCTTTTTCGGGATGGGGTGTACCACCGCTATTTTCCACTGCGCCGGATAATATGCATTATTCAGCACATTGTTAAATAGCGTGGCGAAGATATCTATCGCCTCTAGCGGCAGGTGTCTTAATACGACGTTTGGGACACCGTCAACTCCCGCCGACTTTTTGTTTTTAAGTGATTCAAAGATGCACCGAAGTTCATCTCTACTCACGAACAGATGAGTATTTGCATCGGCGATTGTGCCATTTGCACGGTTGTCGTCATTGAACCCGGTGAAACCGTTGTTCTCGGATCGCCAATCTTGAATTTCGGTCCGCAGATAAAAGTGGTTAAGAAAGGCCCTCTCCTCGAGGTCGCGATTACAGCGAACAGGGTTGTTCACCTTATACACAGTCTCAAAGAAAGCTCCCATCAAATTCACCCTCTCCTGCGGGTCTTCGACCACGAAAAAACCGTCGTTCGAGTCGGCACTTTCCGGACTTATGCCAGCAGTCAGTAATGTCTGTCTGTTCTCGTTCGTCCGAGGTATTCGAACACATGAAATGTCGTTATGATCCTTCCGCCTGAACAGTTTATTTATTTGCGGGAACATTTTCGGACTACTGGATTTTATAGCCCGAATTTTATTGCCCCAATACAAACTTACAGATTTTCTGTAATTTTCGGAGATCAACTGTTTCAAGTTTTTGATCATCGAGTTCAGTGTTCTTACCTCGGGATCTTTCCTATCAGTGAACTGTCTGTGTAGCCGTTTAAGCCTCGAGAGCAGTCTACTTTTATGTCTGTACAGAGCATCGATTGTCGGGTTTCGATACTTTTCAGTTTGTTCTTCGTCCGTGGAACGTCCTACCCGGGGGATAGTGCGCTCCATTGTCTGTTTGATGACGACATTCATTTGCCGTAAAAGATTGTCGATCTCCTCGTTTGTTAGGTTCCTGTTTGACGGTGGGTCGATCTCACATGAGCGTAAAACCTGGGACCCCTCGCTTAGTAGTCCAACACACTAACCACTAAGCCACTGCGCCAAATGCATATTGAACAATTATATATGTTTGACCAAATTGAAATTGTTACGAATTTACAAAGGGGTATTCGTCAATAAACGGATTTATTTACTTTTAAAATGTTGAACTCACTTTTTTCGGGAGTTATTATGCACACTGAGAAACTACTTTACTTGGCGTGTCAAATAACAAATGACGCCATCAATAGCATGGAATTAAAAGGATTGCCCTGTTTAAAATGTATTTTTTTTTTCGATTCAACACTTGTGTCATTCATTGTACAAAATTTATGGCAAATATACTAGCAAAAGTGTTCATTTTAACAGAATGTTTGTAGTATGTATAATCTGTATTTTATTTGACGTTTACAAACGCGATTTTTGGTCCCGTTTTTACTGATATAACAAAATACAACATACAACAATACAACAAGAAAAATGTTCAATTTGTTAAAATATCGACTTTCTTTAAATGCAATTCGGGACCATCTCGGATAATTGCTCAAGTTTCTGGGGTTCTACTATTCTTTCAGTGGACTTGCATGACTATTTCTGTTGCCACGAGCAAAAACAGCTAAAGTCGAGTTAAGACGAAATGAGTTTTTGATACAATTAGGTTCAGCATGCCCAAATCTTCAAGATTCGTTTTTTCCAGCTTTTTATCTTCAAAATTGGAATTTTAATGCCGACGACTTCTAATAGATAGTCTAGAACCATTTGTCATTTTAAGCTTTTTAGCAAAACGTTAATATGCTCTCCTGAAAAATTATCAAATTCGACTTTAGCGGTTTTTCCTTGTTGCAACAGATTTATCGAAACAACTAAACTTATTTCGTTTTGGTGAATCACGTCCCATTGTAGGATAATTCAACTTTTGTACCATATATATTTTTATTAAGAATATCTGCAAAAATGTACATTCTGTAATATAGTAAATATTCGCTTTCGCACTTAACGCTACCAGTACCCACAACTCATGACATACATACCAACGACTCACGACATTATTTCGAACTTGTACAAATTCCAATAATTAATTATATTGTTAAGTAAACATCATAGATCCGCACAACATTTCCCAGATTTTCACTTAACAATGCTTGAGTTTTTTTTTTCAAATCAACCCAACCCACACTTAACACCTTCAAATTAACGTTCACAACATAATTCCAATCAAAATGTACTCTCTTCTCACGACTACCTGAGACTCAAAGAAACAAAGAACAAAATATTGAAAATATTGTATTCCCCCCTCTTATTATAATGGTGTCATCGTCACCAGCAACTGTGTCAAAGTGTCAATATGTCGCAGAAATAAACCAAACAATAAAAACAAAAAAAAATGTCGAAAAAAATCATTTTCCCCATATTTCACAGGGCGGTCATTACATTCAATCCCAGCCGAACTATCAATCTTCATATCCAAATCAACAAGAACAACAACAACAGCGAGAACCATCATCTCAACACCATAATCCACAGGAACCATACTGTCTGCAGAAGAGATCCTCCCAACCAACAGCAGCGGCTGGCAAACCCAGCTCCACTGTATCTTTTTCGGGTGGAATAGCGCAGCCAGTTTACAATACACCAAAATCCAATCCCCAGCCACAATACCAATATCCCCCACAATCCCAGCCACCACAACAGCAACAGTTGTACGAACCATCCCAATCCCCGGAACCACAACACAAGTACCAACAGCAGCAGCAAAAATATCAGCAACCGCCAGCTAACTATTCACAGCAGGGCGGCCATCAGCAACTTGATGAACCATCCGGTGGCCGTTGGGGTCACGTAGCGACACCAGTAGCTCAGCGTACTGGTTACGTTCAGAACTATCAACAGCCACAAGCTAGTCCGGCTACCCAGCCGCCATTTAGTTCCGAACCACAGTATGGATCCCAACAGCAGCAGGTACAGCCACCAAAGTGCAAGTTGTTTTGCACGAAAGTGTTTCTGGAGATTTACTAGCGCAAAATAGACAATGACAAACAGAAAATAGAACAGCTTTTGGCCAGATGACGGAAAGGTGCGGCCTTTCCCATAGTCGCTTCTAATCGTAGACGCTCTTACCACCGACTAATTTATTCGAAATCCTCTTACTACTTCACTTCGAAGTAGGTGTGTTGAAAACTACCAAGAAAAAAAACAAACTCCTCTACTAACGGCTAAAAAAACGCTGCGCAGTGCTCATTTTCTATATATACTCGCTAACAACCAACACTAATCCCTTGTGTATATGAAATTCGATCCAATACTATACTAAACCAAAAATTGTTTATATCTTTGTTTTGTTTCGTCTCTATATCCACCAACGACCACCGACATCCATCATCGCCCGCCATCCTGTGCACATATCCATCTAAAACCGTTTTCATCCACAAAATCACAATTACACACACACCCACACATATATATAGAACCATTATGGGGCACCATCTGTACCACAAGTGAATCAGATTTATGATCGCCAACCATCCTACGGACCTGCACAACAGCAGCAACCAGTTGCTCCTGCTCCTATTGCTCCTGCTACTGCTGCTGCTCCTGTCCCACAGCAGTACTATCAGGCGCCTCAACAATCCCAACCACAGCAATATTATCAGCCATCTCAACCAATTGACAACCAATATAATTACTATTCACAGCCCGAGCAGCCGCAACCATACCAGCAGTTGCAACAACAGCAGTACCGCGGTGAGAGTCCTGGCATCATAACTCTGCGCAAGGAGACCCCGATCACTCAGCAACCAGCTCCGGTCTATACATCACAACCAGCCACAGCCAGTTACAAAGGTGAGTGCGAAGAAGGTACGCAACGTTTAATACAAAAGTTACAATTAGAGTCTAAGAAAGCCACTGAAAACTAAAATGTTACGTATACGACACAGTGAACTGGAAAATTATTATTTCCATATTTTACTGAATGCAAGTAATAATTATGTATGACGCTGTCATTCTCTTGTTCAATTCGATGGAATCACACATTTGATAGCAACAAAGTATTTGTAGAAGCACTAGAAGGGCGTGTTCCAAAATCATTTGTCTTTCGTGTAAAACAGATTAACGGTGCAACTCTTTTAAATGAGGTGTCATATTTAAGAGTGTGTAGAACGTTAAAGCCTCAACTCACCCATCCTATTGAACAAAAGACTGTGCGCCACCATAATTAATTCAAGAATAATTTCAAAAAGAAACACAACCTTAAATTCTGTTTACTATTTGAAGGCGGCTCAGTAATGCGTGGAGATCTTAAGTGGCCACCACCAGAGTACAAGGAGGCGGCAGTTGTTGAAAACGAAGAAAGGCGTAGAATAGCCGCTGGACCAGTGTGCCGGCCAAGACGCATCAACAAGGTAGTCAAGCTCTAGAAAAATACATTCAATATACCTAAAACTCTTTACTTTCAGGACTACACACAGTTCTTCGCTAAAAATGCTCTAAGCCATCACTATCCCAGCTACAAAACTCCACCAGGCACTCAACACATTTATGGCACCTATTAAGCGGACAACGATTTATGGACGATATGACCTATATCTATCAAGCTAACAACATAAAAACGAAATACTAACCTATAATGCAAAATTAAAAAAAAAAAAAAAAAAAAAAAAAAACGACAAAAAAATATATACACTAACCTACTCACACACTTTCGATAGTTACTCTTTTTTCTGATAAATATTAATCTACCACTTTTGGACATATACACCTAGCGATGACTCCGTGGGCAGGGTCGTGCTACATAATATTTTCATCGACAAATGAGTAAGTGAAATATTTCCTCACAAGGATCTCGATAACTCCGCTTCTCATCACGGTAATTCTAAGAACATCTAAATATAAAAAGAAAGCGCAGCTATCGACGTCCTTTGAGCTCAATATTCTCGAAATATTTTCGATGAAACAAACAAGGCACAACTCTGTTCCAAAGTCATACAACAACAGTCTATACACCTAAGACATAATATATCTTGATGAACAGAAAGTATAAAAATAAACAATACTTTTTCATAAGAACCAAAAATCTATATTTATATTTATATACGTATTCATATTTATTTATTACATATTAACCAGTTTTTCGAGTGTTATCTACTAATATATATTATTTTGTTGTTGCATGAAAAAAAAAAAAAAAAAACAAAAAAATTAAAAAAAAAATATGCATGCAAATACACTATATATAGCTTAACTATCAAAACAAAGAAAAAAAAACGAATAACTAAGTAATAATCAAATTTAACGAGCTTTAAAAAGTAAAAATCGAACTAACCAAATGTAGTAAACAGCTTAAAGCAAAAAAAACACACACACAATTTTAAATAATGCAAACCAACAAAATTGATAGCTCTTTTCGATAACACCTTAATTAGCACCAATAAACAACGACCTAGATCCTAGTTGAATTAATGTATTTAAAGGAAAGGATGCGTCAATGCAAAGAAAAAGAAGAGAAAAAAAATCAAATTGCTTAACATCGATTTCGAATGAATTTATATTTTGTTTTGGATTATTTTTTTTAAAGAAACTCGAAACGAAAGATATAACTTAATTTTTTGAGTTTTAATTTTACAAACGATTTAGCGAGCATCCATCTAAAGTCTATATCTTTGTGGAGTTGCGTTTTTCTATATAACTAACTACTATATCGATTATTGTTGTGAAAAATTATTGAACTTAATGTTGGCTAAGGATGTTTACATACATTTTGCATCCTTATAGAGCTAGCCTTCGTAAACTGATGGATATGGGAATTATACACACTTTTTATAGATTGAAATACATAATATTGAGAGAGAGTTAATTGTTTAAGACGATAACAGCTTTGTGCCATTTTGAGTTTAATTCAAAATAAAAGCAAAACATCACGAATTATAAACATCTTACAAGATAAAGTAAAAATAAAAAATTATAATGAAAGGGATCCAATATATAGATATACCTACTTTTATTCTAAGGATAGCGACATCCAAATCCTGTAACAACACCTTTGTAATAAATATTTCTGTTGTTCTTTATTGTAATAAATGTGAAGTTGTAAGCTGGATTGTTTTTTTTTTATTATTTGGGTATTGTTGATGTGCTATTCTATTCTATTTTTCTTTAGAAGCGGATCATTAATATTGAACCGATTACCGACCATTTGCTCTTAATTAGGAACGCTACCAAATTCGGTTAGGACTAAATTAAGTACCTACTTACCTGACCGCTTTTAGTGGGAGTCTTACATCTTTGGCGGCTTAATTGATTTCCACAGTATCAACGAAAAGTCAAAAAAAAAAAAATGGCTTTTGGATTATGGATAAGTAGCACTAGGTTTCAGTGGCCAAGGATCTACATAGCAACCTGTTGAATGAAGATGGTACAAATCCAAATCGACTATTATTAAACGACATCAGCATGCACAGATTCCGAGATGCAAATGTCGACTCGGACCATTTTATTGGTAGATTCTAAATCGGACTGACCTATTCAGTGTTTCACAACCTTTTCAACAGAATGCCCCTCTGCCCACCCCATGGCGAGTTGTAAAATCGCACGCCCGTGTTAAACGATGCAGTGTCAATACTAGTCCTGAAGCGGACAGTAGCAAAACTGATCCAACTGTGTACACGTTACAAAAAACATTTCGTAAGTAGCACTTTGGAACTTTTATTTTCATTGGGAGCAACGATGTCGAACTATTCTTATAGATAATACGTGAATAGGTCACCCACAGGGGTTTCAAACCCATTTGTTTTTCCAAACCAAAGCAGCAGCGGATGTCAAGAAGTAAAAACTTTCTTAATCTCGAGTCAATAACGACGGTATTATCTTCAATAGATCCTATCAGCTACTGGGCATCTCCCAGTAGACTATATCCACACCAACGGTGTCTCCAATCGAGCTCCAAAAGAAGTTTTTAAAGAGATTGAAGAATTATCGAAATTCGTTGGTCTTTATTACTTAAAGAGGGCAAGAATAAATTCAATTACTGGCAACAAATTCGAGATATTAAAGGAGCTCATACACCTCGAAGTAAACAAATCCTTTTCGAATAACAGCGTAGTGGACATCTTGAGAGTAAACGTACTGAAACATCGCTGCTGCTTCGGTTTGGCAAACCAAATGGGCTTAAAACTCCTGTCGGTGTCCTATTCACGTATTTTCTATAAGAATAGTTCGACATCGTTGCGCCCAATAAAAATCCAAGTTTGTTACAAAACAAACTACTTTCGAGTTCTTAACCAATCCTTCATCAACCAATTTCGCATTTGACAAGATCCCCCGCGGATCCAAAATGAAAGAGCACAACTTCAAATGTTATTATTATGTACAAATACTGTAAATGACCATCTTTCATCATCATTTAGTAGAGAGAAGGAATTTGTAAAGAAAAATTATCAAACACGTGTTAGTTTATTTTTGTATATCGAATTGTAATTGAGCTCACATATTTTAGTACATAGTCGCTGCAAAACAAATTCTAATAGTCAGATCAAGCAACTGCATACTGTTACTGACTAATAAAGACTAGGCATAATTTGGGCTGACGGTCCTCTTAACTTACCACTTACAAGTCTAACGATTATATTTCCGTATCAAAATTGCGCATGTAAATTCGAAAAATAAAAGGCAAGCCTTTCCCCAAAAGCTCATTCATGGCGCATTAATTTTTTTTTTTTTTTTTTTTTCTTTAAAACGCAAATAACAACATTCCACGAAACATCTACTCCTCATTTCATAGCTTTCATCTAGTACAATCTTATTTATTCATTTTTATAAAAAAAAAAAAAAATACAAACTAAGAAAGAAATCATTAAGGATATTTGCCTCTTTCTTTAAGGTCGAATTTGACACTGGCAACCATTTCACGTTTTCATACTCGTAAAATTATTTTTACAACCACTAATGGTTCGTTTCTATAGTTTATCCTCTCCACACTCTTGAAGTGTACAACTCTCTAGTTTACGCGTTAAAAAAAAAAACAAATCATGGTTATTTGAAAAGGAAAGCTACATCTAATCGTACAATTCTTTTACATCGTTCGCGCCTGGTCCTTATGCTCTCTATGAGATGTCAATTACAAAAATGTGTTAAAATTAAGGTTACATTTAAAAATATATATATATATATATATGTAGTTTATATGTATTTGTTCTACGTTCAGTTATTGAATGAGATATAAATAATAAGAACAATTAAAAAAACAAAAAAGTCCATTGTTTGCAAGAATTAGGCTCTAAACTATTGCTCGGAAGACGGTGATGTGTTTTGGGCATCCTCTTGTATGTCCACATCCATTTCTTTGCAGCTCGTGGAAGGTGACCTAACGGAACTATGCAAGTTATTTGGTTGTATGTCTGAGTCATAGTCGTCATCGTCATCGCCTTCTTCCTCTATGAGCTTGCGAGCCATACGAACCGCTTCGAACTCGTTGTAATGGGCTTTTCGACGTTTTTCGAATTCGAGTCGTCGACCTGCAAAGAAAAATAATATGTGAGCAAATAAATATTTACAAAATCAGAGGCTGCTTGACTTTGGTGAGCTATATTTGTAAGTATTCGGGAGAGATAAGTGAGAAAGTCTATTACCAGGTGAGATAAGCGAAGAGAGATTTCTTAGCAGCTTCCAAAGCCTCAAACGACGGGTGGAGGGAGATGGCATCGAAATTTAAAAGAGATCCGTGGGTGAGTAGGAAACTATTCATCATTATTTCTCGACCAGGGATCACGTAGGCAATTATGAAAGGAAAGATATTCCTGTATGAGCTGTCAACTTCTTAGTATTGTACTGGGGCAGATAACACTGCATGGTAACAAAATACAGTATCATTTGTTTGATGCCAGGGTTTTTGTATCCAGTAGCTTTAAGAATTACTCCGAAATCTTTCACCAGAGGCAACTGAAACCCCGCAAATTCGGCTGACTTAGAGTTATGTGCTCTTCTACATGTTCTGTTCATGTTGCACTGACACGAATTAACAACAAAAACTGTTTACATAAATTATAAACACCGTTTTACCACGCGCTGTGCTCTACCGCAGTAAACGAGTTGTCGCAACGGCTATTTTTAGAAAATGCCTCAGCCCACGCTGTCTGACTGACGCAAGGTTCCACGAAATCCACAAACATGACTGCGATTTCCAGTTTCAGATTTCATGAGTACCCTCGGACAATAACAAATAAACTCTTACTTGGCCCGCAAAAAAAAAAGTCCATATGATCTCATCATTTTTAAACAAACTTATTTTTCTAATCTAGATTGCTTAGTTCTGCTTTCACAGCACATTTTCCATAGTTACCCAACACTCAGTTTACCCCACCTCGATATAGCACAAAATGATTAGGCGAAAATCGATTGAAATTTTCCGCCGCTGAAGTGCACAATTCCTTAAACCAAATTTAGAATTAGTTGGCATAGTGGCGGCAGAGACCAACCTGTAGCAAAGCTCTCTCCGCCCATCAAAAAAAAAAAAAAATAAACAACAAAGTAGTAACTCAACCGACTAAGGTATTTTTGGTTGAAGTGTCATGACACCCAAGCGAGTTGATTGTCCAAGGTCAAAGAAAGCGGCGACGCTATAAATTTCTACTATTATCGGGTCAAGAAAGGAAGAAACTTCTATGATATACATACCCTTTTGTTCCTCAGTCTCGATTCCATCGTCAGATGAATCCTCTTCATCGTCATCATCAAAGGAAGACGTTCGAGCATTTGCAGCCATCCGCAATCTGAAACAGAAACAGAAAAGAACAATGATAACACAATAGCACAAACAGACATATCGGCTCTCTTCACTCCAACTCACTTTTCGGTCAGCAACTCAGCATCCAGCTGGTCGCAGTGCTCAAAATCTGTGTCGGCGTAGTTGTACGGAGTCTTTGGCTCTTCGATTTTCATGTGACCATAATCCTTGTCGGGTGGATGATATGTTTGCAATACGTTCAGCTCATCGAATTTAGCACTTTTTCTATAGCTAAAAATGGGTGACATGTATGAGAACAAAGAGACAAATCTAATCGCATGCGATGGTAAATACCTTGCTCCTGACCCTGAATGACGATCAAAGCTACTGGACGTTTTAAGAATGCCCTTGCAGGGCTTCTTGGCGTCTGGAGAACCTTGCATGCTGCCGCTTAAGAAAATTTTAAAAAGACTATTTTTTTATCAGCACTGCTCTGCGTTCCTGTAATGAAAACAAATTTACTTTACAGACGATGGGATAACGATGATGATTTCATACAAATTCTGCCCAGGCGCTATTAAGAAACCAATCACACTTTGTTGTCATAGGGGTGATAGAATAGGTTGTGGATAAATTTTGGAAGAATCATAAAACACAGCACGGAATAAATACAAAATCTAATTAAATAAAAATGTGCTGGTGCCAGACATTTTTTTTTTTTGCAGTGTTGGGTAAATCTTATGGCTTACCTGCGTGGGGGTGAATTTTGTTATTCCTCCGATGTGTTATTGGGAAAACTTCTGTAGTGTACTATAACAACAAGTACAAATTAGTGAATATAAGTACGAATAACTTTTAACAATTCTTTTTTATAAGGAAAAAAAGAAAAAAATTCTGCACCGAACCAAAAAACTGTCAATCGCCCTTTCTTGACTTCTTCTTATTTTTTTTTTTTTTTGCAATACCTATCTGATCTGACACATCCCGTGGCCAGTGCTACCACGTTCTTTAAGTTAAATTGCCCATCACAGTCCTTAAAATTCAATTTATTACCCATTCTTCGTAGTGGCATTCCATGGATTTCCAACAATCATAATGATCATAATAATCAAATAATTATGTTCTGTAAACTGTTTGTTCTTTTTTTAATTATTGCTCACCCAAGTTCCAATGCAATAACTCAAATGCAGTTAGAATAATTTGAGCCACTTACATCTTTGCTATCATAAATTTTTTACCGCAATATAACTAACCTTTTTGCAATAATGACACGCTATGCGAAGACCGCTAAATTTTCTTTATTTTCGTAGATTTTATCGAAAACAACAATTTTTTTGCGCTTCGATCTCAGCAAAGCAAAGTAAAGTAGGTATACCTAGGATTTTCAACACGCAATTACAACAACTACTGTGAGTCCTCGAAGTGTCAACCAGGCGTCAACAACACTGTCAAGTAGAGCGTAGTTGTTATAGTTACATGCTGAAAATTCTACTTCGCTTTGCTTTGCTGAGATCGGAGCTCAAAAAAATTTCGTTTTCGATTTTGCTTGATACTTTATTTTGCTTTGCAGAGATCGAAGTTAAAAAGAAGGCCTAAAAGATGGGCGAAAAAAAAAACAATCATCGTCAATGCCAGTCAATGCATGCTTTTTCCTATTAACTTGGCATCATCAGCAATAAAAACAGCTGTTATTTCCTATGTCAATGATCAAAGTCAAAAGGCGGCATTTTGCAAAGAGTCTCGTAGTGTTTTTTAAACTTCTTCAATTTTGTTGTTTTTACAAGTTAAATTTAACAGAAAAATGAATTGTTTTCAAAAACAATGGTAAGTGCCATTATTACCCTTTCATGAAAGACCAAGTAAGAAGCATTATCTCTTCTTAGTTCCCCCTTGAAGCGTAACGCATTCGTTGAACAAAGTCTTGATCTTCATCTTCGAGCAAAACGTGCCAAGGAATGTCTTATATGGGGTTCGGTGAATATAGTCCTGTTGGCCATTCTGCTCTTCGACATTGCCAACAAATGCCCTTTTGCCGTATCCAATTGGTATTACGTGGAATACGTCGCTGCTGGCATCTTGGGAATAAGTGTTTTATTCTACTTCTTGAAATACCTTTTTTACATGTTCAGCAAGGAACCAGTTCATGGTACTAAAGAACAAAAGAATCTCCTCGGATTTGATGATAATGGTGAGTGCGAAATTGCAGCCTAAATATGTTTGGCTAAATATTGTGTTTTGTAGACAATTCGTTTATGACTGCAGCCAAAGCAAAACCAAAGAAGGTCGAAACCAGTTCAGCTCCACTGAACTCGACAATACTCAGTTGGCATTCATCTTTTAATGATTGTGAGCTCAGCAAAATGGCATTTAAATAGATACATATAGTAAGAATCATTTCAGCTGCCCGTTCACCGAACTGGAGCTATAGCCGCACAACTCCACCACGGACAAGTGTAAGTCCGGGTCACAATGTGTCCTGGAACTCACCCATGCAGAATAATGCGTCCCTTAACACAAGCACGCTTAGCAGCAATGTGTCCTTTATGTCGCCGTATATGAAGTATGCCCGTGATGAAGTTATAACCGATCAAAAGGGACTGCAACACTATCTAAAGTGGGTTTTAGAAGCCAATTTGACATTTTATGTACAACTACTCATTTTAGGGAAGTGTCTAAGCAGAAAGAATTCAGTATAACTGAACCGCATGAGGTGAGCAGCTCTTTTAACCCAGGATCAATGAATTCCTTTTGGAATTACTGCAATACCGCGGCAAACTTGTTGAAAACATCACTCTATCAGCTTGCCCCATCAACAAGTGAGTTACGGCCCACACATTCCGCGTTTCTGTATTTATTGTTCCATCTTCCAGCTCCATCATCGCAGAACAAACAGAGCAACAAAGAAGAAGGCGTCAGTGACATGGACGGCAACTCAGATCTCATAAAGAAAATCTCATCGGAGAAGCTCTCACAGTATGTTGCGAATTTGCGAAGGGTAAGATCGAAATTTTCTCAATACAAATCACCTAAACCTTTCCTTTCAGTGGATGTCAATTACCATACTCCAGCGACTTGAATGCGAGATAAAGAGTATCGACAATGCCTTTAACATGCGCGGCTTCTCCGATATGCAGATCGGCAGCGTTGGTCTGGAGCGACTAAAGAAAACCGTCGAAAATCAACAGTTTGTAACGCAGTATGTTCCAATGCTGCCACTGATTGTACCCTTCCTGGAAATATCCACCAACCAGGAATATGTCGTCCAAAGGATAAAAGGTACTGCAGAGAAACTATTCTATTCATGTTCATCCTCCTACAATTGACTTATCCCATTTTAGATCTCGCTAAGGGAACATGTGTTGCAGACTACCGCTGGAATTGCGGTTCATCTCACCAGGGACAGCGATGGGACGAACACTTACCCACCGATTCAGCCGTAAGTTGTAGTGGCATCGCCCACATGTCTCACACTAACTTCTCTCGTCCTTGTAGATTCTCTTCCACTTATTTTGCACATATCTGGATAGCCAGCTGATGCCACTGCCACAACCAGGAGGACGTCCGTTTTTCAACCGCTACGTTATCATCGGCGATAAAAAGTCTGTAAAAGAGACAGTCGCTGATGTGACAAACAAATCTCGGTGCGCCATGCTCTGCACAAATCTTTTAAATCCAAAATTTAACTTTATCAGCGATAACGAGATTCACAACTGTGTTTACGATCGTAATAATTTATTTTATGTAATTATTCAATTCCTAATATACATGAAGCAAAACCACGAGGCTCTGCTGGAGGGCGTAAATTTGGGCAAAAGCGGCATCAATATCATGTGTGTCATCGAAGACTGATGGCTGGACTCTAGATAATCTGTAGTTCCGTAGTATTTTTGTAAATTATTTATGTGAATCATTGCGAAAATTGACTTTTTTTTTAATAAACAAATTACAAGTTAAGTGTCTTCGAAGAATGGTGAGTCTAGATGAATTTTAAGTCACTGTCAGTCACCGTACTGGTATAGTTTCCGTTTCCTTACTGCAATCAAGCACTTTTCCTCGAAACTAAAAATTAAGGTAATTCTCATATTTATATGAGCATCTCCCATAGATCTACCGTGCCGGCCATGTGACCAAGTGTAAGACGCTTTGGACACCTTGTACTTCTGTCGTTGACTCTTAAGCTCGGCTGTGAACTTCCGAACGCTTTCTTTTACGTTATGTTTACTCCAAAATGACAGTTTTGAACTTCGAAGTGCAGATATTTCTGAATGTCGCGTCTTTCCAATAAAAACTGTCATCCCGCATTGCGATTCATGCATCAGACATCGATCAGATAAGATATAATATAAGAACACCACACACACATTTTGAAAATCAAATTTTATTAAACAAATACAGATTTCATATTCTGTGAAGGCATTACTTCTGCTTTTGCACACGTAACGACCTAAATGGGATGAGATTTAAATTCTTAATGTATACCTACTTCATAGAAAAATAAGTTAAACAAATGGAAATAAAATCGACTACAAGTCTTTAATCCCAGTTGACCTCAGTTGAGAATATTGATGAAACATTTATGGAAGTCATACTGCGTAGAGTACAAACCGGAATGTCGTTTCAGCTAATACAGTTTAGATCGTGAATTTAAGTGTGCACCATTCGGAAATCTTTTATATCACCGAATGCAATAGCAACGAAAAAACAAACGTCACACATTTACGATACATAGACACATAAATAATATCATCAATTTTTAGTTATAAGTGAGATTGACCATATCTTTTATATTCTCTAAGGCTTTCTTTCGTATAACTGTGGGAAAGGCCTAAGAAAAAGTGGAGCTGTTTCTGTGGCGACCAATTTTGTAAATAATAATTGTCCACCTACCAATGATATTGTCATGAATTGGTCGGTTTAGATGTTGTTTTCTTTTTTTTTCCAAAGGACAAATAAAATGTGAATGATGACGCGGCCAAGGGGAAGTTTTAGATCGAGACGGCCCTTAGAGAATCCCCAATCCGATAAATCAGTGCAGTTGTTGGCGATCTAAAACTTTCGAATGTGCTATTTCACCAAATTGACCATTTCGAGAACCTTATTGCGATTCTGATGGACGTACGCTTTTGCATGCCACAGCATGTTGATTAACTTTTGATCGCCTTTTTCATCCATGGCAATGTCCTCGGAGAGTTGTGGATTGAATCTAAATACGAGGAGGTCAGTGAAATTAGCGCTGTGAGAGAAATGTGTGGGACCATTACCTGTAGTAGGGAACTCCGATGGTGCTACACCAGGCGCGTGCTCTGTCGACTACACGACCATCTGAAGCAGTTGCTTGATCCACAAGCAGGTTACCTGGAGGCGATTCAAATTCGTAAAAAGGTAGTTAAGATTAGTCGAGTGTACTTCATACCAATCGTTGATATTCCGTAAGCCAGCTTAGCTGTATCCCAAATGCTCTCTGGGCGAAACACGTCGATGTCCTTCAGCTCAGTGACGGGTATCAATCCGGTTCCCAATGAAACCACAATGGATACCTTAAATACGTTCATAACTAAGTGGCAAATTTAAAGTGTTCTGCGTACTTACGGGCACAGCTTCAGATTCCCTGCCAGAACTTTTGAGCGCCATGTTGTACTCGTGTATCTCTGTCATGGCATCCAGCGTGGGGTTATTCGCAATCAGTCCGCCATCTAAGAATCTTCCAAAAGCTCTGCAACATAGCGTTATAAGCAAGAGAACACCAGTAACCACTGATTTTTACCTAAAGTATGAAGGTGCGGCACCAGTCGCACGTGCAGCTCTCCAAACCAATTGCGAATCGGGTAGAGGTGGTGGAACCCGACGATTACCTTGCAAAATCACAAGAAACCCTGTAACCAAAGCACTTTCAAAGCACTAAGAAGGAAACTTACTGATAGGGGTAACAATTCCCAAAATATCGCTCGCACTCGTATAGTTCCTAAACAGATGCAGATCGACTGGCTTGCGATCTGCCATCACACCAGTAACCATGATCTTTGGATGCTTTATGTCAGTCATAAGGGTGAATTCACCCAGGTTCTCCTTTAAAATTGCCTCAAACAGCTCACTGGGATATGGACGCGATCCAACAAAACACTGCTCCTTCATACGCAAATAAAGGCCCATGCATTGGCGCATTGTTTTGCCGCATCCCAAACCGAGAGCTAGTATACCGCCCGTACTGGTGCCGGCTATCCAGTCAAACATGTGAATAATCGGCGTCTGCGAGAGCTTTTCAATTTCCAGCAGCATCTGAACGAGTACTAGCCCACGAATGCCACCACCGTCCAGAGAAAGCAGACGACCACGACCATAGGGCTTCTCACCTTTGTAAGATGCGCCTCCGCCTGACGTCGGAAATGCTGTCGTGGAGCGTGGACTTGCCATAGCGATATCGTCACCAACTTCTACGCTCTCTATACTCTCCTGTGGAGAACCTTTAATGAAAAACAGGGTTAGGATCGATTACCGATAGAGAAGAATACGTTATTTCCAAACCTTTAGGTGGTGTTTCAGCTTTCACCTTAGAACTAAACATTCCCAGAAGCGTATCCATCACGCTTTGTCCTTTCTTTTCTTTTTCTGTGTCAACGACAACTGGTGGTCTGGAAAATACGTTTAAATTAATATTAAATAATTAGTTGGGTTCAGTTAAAAAAATACTCACTCCACAGGTTTTCCGCCAAAAGGACCGGAGCCATTTCCTGTAGTACCGAAGAGACCAATCGCTTGACGACTGGTCGACGCAAGCATTGTTTCAATGTGCTCACGTTGTTCGACTGATTCTGGTGCCTCGGGCGGAATACCGTTGTAGGTGCCTTTTGCACTGCAACCAGACAGGCAAATTTTACTCGATTCCGGGCATCTATTTAGGGATGAAGTGATTTAACAGTGTGAGAAGGTTAATGTCAAAAGAACGTACCTCTTTGCGCCGACAGAGTGTAAAATGTAGAGAATTTCGTCGTCTTTACTGCCGTTCGCTTCCTTGCCGACCATGTGACGGGGTGTAACACCTGCAATAGGGGAATAATTTGTCCAAGCTGTTGAGAATCTTCTATCTCTTTTAAAACTTGGTAGATATTTCGCTACGAAGCGACTTAGCTAGTTTGCTAGCTTTTCCGTGAAAAGTGAATTGTATCGAACACTCAATCGAATAGTACATACGTGTCACAGGAATTTTTTTTATTTTTTCTCAATTTTAAATTATCACAAAAACAAAACAAATAACTTACCATCCTTGTTCTTCAAATTAATATCACACCCAAATACCACAAGACACTGTACAATGGGCACCAGCTTCTTTTCGATGGCTATATGTAGCGGTGTACTTCCATCTTTGTCCAAAACATCAATCTCAGCATCATGAGCCAACAATGTGACCACACATTCGAAACGATTTCTTGCAACCTAAGATACAGTACAAATCAGTAAAAAAAAAAACACTCTGAAATCAAACTTACCATAACATGAAGTGCTGTTCGACCATCGAAGTTAGCTGCATTGACATCGCAGCCTACATTAATCAGAGCCTGAAGTGTTTCACGTGATGAACACCAATGCAACGGAGTACCACCGTATTTCATGTCCTGCGTGTACAACTTGTTTGCGTTGTTCTTCAAAAAATCGGCCACCGAACTTGGTGTTGTGGATTTGTAGATTTTGCTTATGTTTTTCGCTGGAAGATTGACATCGGCCTTAGCCAAAAGGAGTGCTTTAACACACTCTGGCTTATCGGAAAGGCATGCCAGGTGCAGGGGTGTATAACCATCAGTGTTGCAGTGATTTAGATTGACTGTACTTTTTTCTGCAAGAATCTGTAATAAATGATACACTCAGTAGGAAGTTTGTGTTTTCGTCCGATGACTGATTAACTAACGTTTATTATTTCTTTTGTGGTACTTGCTGCATAATGAAACACCGAGTTGCTATTATTATCCAGGTGGTCGATGTTGCAGAACGGGACTAGGGCTTTGACCATTTCCATGTTTCCCATTTTAACAGCCAGCTGAAACAAAGAAAGCAATTTTAGTTTGCAAGGGATGTGATGCTCGGCTCCTTATCTGTATAATACTTTGAAGCGACATTGTCGCAGTCATTCACTGCATTATGCAAGGTGAGTTCAGGATTATGAATGCAGGGATGCGATGGACTTCGCTTCATATAATACCGAGATACTGAGACGAACAGTAACATTAAAGAACAAATTTGTTGTTTCTTCTTCTATTTTTTTTTTTTTTTTTTTACTTTTACCCAATTACGTTCATAGAATTTCAAAAATAGCTCACTTATGACCACATGGACAATGGACGCAAGGCAACAGATTAAGCATTTACTTTTTACACACATAAATCTCGCGTGACATGTGACGCAATTTGTTTATGTTCGCTGCCAACTACTCTGAACTCATCCATATATTAAAATGATCTGTACTGGTATGTATGTTCGAAAGAATTGGAAAACATTAGTGTGAAACGATTCTTCTTATCAACGGACGTTGCTAAGACCAAATTCCTGAGGAAGAAAACAACATTTCTTTGTTTACCTGAAACGGTGACATGTAGCTAACGTGATCGGCATAATCAATGAACTCCAACACTTTCGGATTGCTGACATATTCGGGAAAATTGAAGTATGCCACCAAATGCGCTAACGACCATGATGGATTCTCTGTCAGTATATCACAGACCTTCTGCAGTCCATTCACATTGTAGTGCTAAAACGGTAAACAAATATATTATCTGTAAAATATATCTTGTCAGTAGGATTTCACGGCTCTACCTCTTTGACTATGCTCACATAGATCGGCAGTCTATGTAAGAACGCATTGAACTTATCCTCTGCCTCTTGTTGTGTTAACCCTCTGAACAGACTAAAAGACGTCGTATTTGGATCAGTACAAGATCGTTGCAATACTATCTCCCAGAAGGCCTTCTTATCAGGCTGATTGAGCGGTGGGGCAAACAGTACCATTGCTTCATCTCGATGAATTACTTGTAAGGTTCCCAGTGATTCGCTTTTAATTTCTAGAACTTTGTTTGGTGGATTATCACCACCGAGAAGCCGTTGAAGAACTGCGCATAAAGAGATCAACAAAATTAATCACCATACCGGTTAATAGAGCTAAATGTAACGAAATTAGTAAATAATAATGAATTTGGTATGAAAAGAAGTTAGGTACCATAACCCGAAGCGATTGCTCCCAAGCCCAGCCAAGCCATTTTGTTTTAATTGCACTTTTTTCTACCAATTGTATGCAATTATAGTTTTATTACATGTGTGTTGAATATTGTGATTCATCTGGGGATTTATAGGTATTACACTTCCCGTTCAACATTCTTGAATAATGAGCTAGATGATGCGTATTCCTATTAGATGATGATGATGATAATAAGGCAAATGTCTTTGTTTTATTGTTTTCGCATGTGTTTATAAAAAAATTGCAAAATCTACAATAAGCTAAAATTACTGAAAAACAAAGGCATTACATTGGGACCGGCTGATACAGATAAATAGGGTTAGATAAAGTACAGGTAGCGCAACTAGTTTCTACAATATCTTTCTATTCGCTATGCAGTGAATTCGTTTTGCGTAATTATGCAATGAATGATAGAGCTAGTAACATCAATACGAATGGATTCTTGTCAATTGTAGGTACTAAATAGACGAGGAAGTATTAGCCAGAAGCAAAAGGAAGAAAAAAATAATAACTAGAAAAATCTTCAATTCAGGCAAATACTTTGTCATTTGAAAAGCTATTCATGCGCAAATTGTGGGAACTCCAATAGACAAAAAATTGACTTTTTTCTAACCATTCAGCATTGTTCTAAGTTACTGTCGTTTTCTATGAACAGTGGATTTTATTGCTCGCAGTTTAATTAAGTGATCAATCACATCAATGTCGTTAATCACTTTGCCACACTTGTTTCAAAATTCTTAACACTGCAATATCAATATTCTTTTATTGGCCGCACTTCACCTCACTTCTTCTTCTTGCACTAATATTTTTCGCAAATGTTTTCCGCTACAACATTTGACAGCTAGTCTTTATATTGCAGTTCCATTCCGGTTCGTTTCGCATTTGTTGGGTTTTCGAAAAAAAGAGAGCGAATTTTTGCGTTCGTCAAATATTCGAATTTGCAAGTGACAGCAGTTTCTTATAGGGTTGTGGTATTCGATTGAGCGCTCTCAGAGCACTTTTTTTGCTTTCAGAGCAATTTTTAAGTTCGTTTGGTAGGTACAAGAAAAGCACGTTTGCAAATATGTATAGATACTTCTCAGATTTGCTTCAGATTTAACAAAACAAGTGCATTTGAGTTTGACAACTACTGGTGGAGTTTGTTTACATTTTCGTGATTTTTTTCTCACATTTGCCTCAGATTGAACTAAAACAAAATCCCCAACCATTTCAACTCATTGGGAATGTTCGGATACCTAGTTTATGTAAAACGTCAACTAAATTTGTCGGGACTAGGTATCCGAACACGCTGACTAGGCAAATTGTTTGTTATTCTCGGTGGCGGTTGGTGCTACCGTTGTTCGTCTTAAATTTGGCACTTTTTCGTGAGCCTGCCACAATTTTTTTGCTATAACTGAAATACATCCAGTCAGTCAGCTGTCAGACTTACCTACTGAACCTCTATATTTACCACACTTCCCTGTGACAACAAATCTTCGAAAATTCTAAGCTGTTTCGCTTTCCACCTCCAATGCCAATGGGACTGAGTGAACATGAAACGGAAATATATTTTAATTCCTATTTTTATAATAGCCCTTTTTTATTATCAGCCATGATCCATATAGATCATCGAAATACATGCACTTACAACAACAGCACATGATCCTGATATTCATCGAGATCACGAATCATGATCTGAAAATGTATTGTTCTAGGTGGCTTGTTTCATTTTTCAATGTTGGTGTGCCTGTAAACGATAGCCATTAGCCAAGCCACACAGTCACGTTGCCAGACTTAAATATTCAACACCCTTCACAACACAAAAAATCAAAAAGCATTTTTTTCACATCGAATACATTTCCCGCCTTCGAGATGATTTTGCTTTTTCATTCCATAAAGGTATGTCCAAACCAGCGAAATATTTAAGTAAATGTTTCATAAACATTTATTTAACAAAAAAAAATAATGTTTTTGAAATGTTTCGCAGTTCGTTAATAATTTGTTTCACAGGTGTTTTTTTGTTCTTTTAACATAAAATACAAATTTCCAGAAGATCTTAGAATAATGAAAAATCGAAACTAGCTGCCTGCATTAATTTAAATTGTTTTCGAACCTAGTTATTGGGAAACACGTTTCTTTTTTATCACAGAAAAATCTAATTCTAACTTCATTTTGTTCTTCTGGAATTTCGTGCCTAAGCGGCTGTCATTTACTTTGTCTAAGAATTCCAATCTGAGCGGACCGGAGGTGCAAACTTCAGTAAAATTTCCATTCCGTTTTGAACTGATAGGTAAACTCGTTTCCTTTTAGAAACAAAACACACCATATAACGGAAGCCGTGTTGTTGTTTTCGAGCCTCTGGTCGTGAATTTCCGACAGTAAAAAGTATTTCATAAACGCTTAATAAATACTTAATCGGCGTATACACCGGCAAAAACAGAAATGTTTGACAAATGTTTATGAAATGTTTCTGAAGCAAATCGAGAACATTTCATAAATGTTTAAAAAAAATCATTCGCTCGCATGAATGCACCGAAATACCGAAATACAGCAGCAAAATATTGTTTATTTGTTGCATTTTTAAACACAGAATTTTAAATTACTTTTCTTAAAAACAATATCCAAAAATAAAAATTATTTATTTGATTCATATGGTAACACCCCCCACAAGCAAATGAAATGTCATGTCAATTGTCATCATATTGTGACGTCACGTTGTACAGAAAGTTTGCAATATGGCTGGTGGCAATATGAAGTTTGTAATGCTCATACATTACCCCTTGTGTTTTGAAAGCAACTGTTGCCACAACTCGAAAATAAAATTTTTCTATGATCCGTATTGTTTTATTTTCATGATCTGATTCGGATCAGATCACGCTGATAATAAAATACGGCTAATATTATAAAGAAAACGGCTGTTGATTATTTGTGTTATCCATTTATTCTGTACTTAATATTTCTGTTTTTGGGTAGATTACATTCGTCTAGCCAGAGTTGATTATTATCACAAATCCATGTCCCTGTTGCATTCTAACGTCACAAGCTACTAATAGATCATTATCTAGTATTTGTGTTATTCATGTCATGTCCATAATGTTGAGTTTCTGTAAATATGACGTCCAAGCTTAATACCACTTTTCACGTTGATATATATTGCGCTCATGACTGTCGTGACGATCTGACAAAAATTATATGATCGTCTGACTTTAGAATCAGAACTACCATCTACCAATTCCAAGGGAACGCCATTATCTGCAATATTACATAACCGATCGTGCCTTAAATCTGTTTTATAAATCTTTATTCGATTTTATAATTATTTATCAAGTCTTATTGGCGACATAAATAGATAAACATATACATGCACTATTATAATCCTAACATACGTACAAATAAATTTTGCAAATCAAGCTTTCTTTTGATTTAGAAAAAACAAACTAGAAAAAAAAAAAGAAAATATTAAATAATTTACAATTTGAATATATAAATCATACAAAAAAAAAAAAAATAATAAGAATAAGAAAAGAAAAATATTATTAAAATTAAAAACAAAGACAGATTAGTCCGTCTGCCTTCCTCTATCACGACTCTTGAGTATTTTATAAAAAAAAAAAAAATTAAATGTAAGAGCAGCGCCCTCTACTCTAGAATTTCTTTATACTCAGTATATTTACAATTTCTTCAATATTTTGTTCTTTTCCTAAAAATGATTGCAAAATCTTATATGTGGTCTTCAAGACAGGCAAATAAGCGGTGGCTAGTACTCGAAATCCTCGTAAAAGTGCTGCGCTATCCTTGAAGTTCCTCGAAATTCTTGTCTGTTGCTACGCGGTGCTGGTAAGGTACGCCTTCGGACGTCTGTGGACGAGAAGTAAGAATCGTCACCGTTATTCAAGTTACCGCTAGGCGCTGAGTAACCACCCCGCTCGTACTTGTTGAACGGATTTAGAAGGTTGCGGTTGCTAGAAGATAGGGGCTTTATAGTGGGATTTAGTGCATCATTTAGAGTGACGTCATAGTCGCTTTCATACAATTCGTCGAGTGTGACCTTCGGATACTCGACTTGCGGTGGCAAGGTAGTTCTAGGGCCCTTGCGTGGAGCCGCCGCTGGTGCGCTGCTATCGGAATTCTCCCGAAGAATAGGCGCTCCGTGCTCGAGAAGACGAACTCCAGATATTGTTGAGCCCATGTCGATGGGTGTGCTATCGGTGGTTGTCTGCCTGAGTGCGGCTCCCACTGGTTGTAGGCCCCTGGCTAGGTAGGGACTGCCGCCACGAGAAGGCAAGAATGGACGTTTCACTACCCTCACCACTGGACGGCCGTCACGTTGAGCCGGCCTTTCATTTTCGGGTGCAGTGGATGGTAGTGGATCGACACTGTCATCGAGTTTATCATCGTAAAGCTCGTCGGTCTCCTCCACCGGTTCTGGTAGTGGAGGCGGTGATGGTGGTGAAGTGGTTCTATCTGACTCCGCTGAGGGCCTTCGGCGATTATCTCGTCGATGGTCTCGTACTTCTTCGTCGACTGGATCTTCCTTTTTCAATGGCCTACGCTGAGACTCACGTTGCCGTGGTCTGCTGACTCGGGCATCATCCCCAACTGGATCAATATCATCGGTATTTTTGTCACGGCCTGCAACGGGACGTTTGCGGGATGAAGGCACCTTCTCCTCTGGCACATCCTTTTCAGGAACAGAGTCATAGTCTTCAACCGGCTTTTCGACAGGTTCTAGTGGTTTCCTTTGGAACGGTCTACCCGGCCTCCTTGAAAAGTCATCACTTCCTCGCCTTGTCTGGCTGTGAGAACGGCGCGGAGGAATATCATCATTGCGACGTGAGTTCAGATCGTCTTGCAGCCTTCGGCGAGGAACATCTTTAACCCGTTTCGGAGGAATATCCTCATATTCCTCATCATCGTAGTATTCATCACTGAATGGGTTAGCTGTAGTGGTCGACTTAGTAGTGGCCTTCTGTGCCGGGTATTCGTATTTCCTCTTCTCAGTTACTGGTACCGGTCTTGGAATTCTTGGTGGAGCACGAGGGCGATCGAAGATAGAAGGTACCGGATTTCCTGATGACGAAACCGGACGAACAGACTCTTTCTCTGGTTTCGGTTCAATTGGTTTTTCTTCTTCTTCCTCTTCTTGTGGTTCTTCTTCCACTGTTGCTTCTTCAGTGCGTCGATTAGGTCTGTCGTAATCATCATCGTTTGGTGCGGGTCGCCTTTCACTAATTTTGCGACGCCTGCCGCCAGCTAGTGGACGCCGCTCTACAACCTCTGCAGCATCATCGAGCTTGTTTCTGGGTTTATCATCGCTCAAGCTTCGCCTCTCATCGAGGATCGCTTGCCGATCTGCTGCTGTCTTACGTCCCATCGGCTTCCGACGTTCTGGCACGTCACTTGGCCTTGCAGGTGTGGTGGTCTTTGGACGCGTTCTTGGTTTCGAACGGCGATCTTCATAGTCATCCTCTTCATCATCTCTAACGCGGTCTCTATTCTTCGGACGCTTGTTGTCAAATCTATAATAAATGTCAATTGTCATCTGAATGTTGCTTCTATATTTTGAAGTTGAACCTACCTAGCCTCGTCATCGGAGTATGATCTCCTTTCCTCATAGTCGTCATCGTATTCTGCTGGTCGACGACCACGTGGTCGCTGCTTGCGACGTCTGTTCATCCGGCGATCCTCCTCATAGTAATCGTCATCATATTCTTCATCGTAGTAATAGTCAGAAGGACGACGACGCCTAAGTGGTCTTCGTCGTCTATACTCAGACTCGGGGATTAGTGGAGGTGCTGTGGATGTAGTGGTCGTTGATGTTGTTGTGGTAGCCATGTACAGGGCATCGTTTCTACACATACGAAAATATATAGAGGGATAGTCAAAAGACAATGCAATCAAAATTGCTATCGATTACCTGCTCCAGAATTTTTCAGAATTCTTGCAGTCCACTTGGGAGACAAAGTGACAGATGAATGTCCTCTGATCGAAAGCTGTAAAATTTGCGCACAGGAAGTCATGGCGAATACCATAAATGCAGTGGTGATAGACCTACAAATATAAAAGAGGTAACGTTCAAATGCTGTTGGCTTAATCTATAGGAAAGTGTAAACATAAATAAATAAATCGGCACCATCCTTAAAAAAACATTATTTATGTACTCGTCCATAAAGAGATTTGTTCCTCCTGTTAACAATAAACAACTTGAAACGGGTACCTAGTTGACAAGTCAAGTTGACGCATTCGTAAACTCAATCCAGCCTAATCCATTTGACCTTCTACATCCGAAAGTCATCATTATTACACAAAATTTGTATTAGATGTCATGTTTATACATCAAAAAATCTGTCACACTAACACTTTGACATGCAATTTTTTTCATTTCATTTCGATTGATATGACATTTGCGAGAGAAAAATATGTCGGATAGCGACAAAAATGATAAATTAGCTAACCCAATTTTAGCGTAGCTCAGTAAGTTCGGCAACAGATCTAATATATGTAAATGGCGAGATTCTTGTCTTAAATTCTGCCAAAACTATTTATTATCCAATCGAATCGATATGACTATATCTGTAAGTTCGAATCGAGGTATATTTTGACACAAACTGAATCCACACATATTTCAGATCTTGACCGCGGTAAACCACAGACGTAACCAGTTAGTGAATATGTTATAAAATATATTAATGGTTGTCTTATTCTCCGCACATTTCGGCCAAGGTTGTTTTTATTTGATTTTGATGTTAACGGAATTAACTTTAATTGAATGCGAAAAACCAGCATGAGATGAGTGTCTTGTCGCTGGTGATAGTAAATATTTTATCATTTTGTCTACATGAAATACATAATGAGAAAACATCATCTATTGTGCATTGTTTTGCCAATAAAACGGCTATTGTGTTGGCATTTAAATCGGCGAATCCTTGAGTGGTTCACAAACTTTTTGCTTTGTTTAACATTTGCATACCTGACATTTGTATTCGATGGATGCATAAAATCCATCATGGAGTCCATCGCATTTAAATGCGATTTCTTCGTGCGGTGGGACAGTGCTGAAGAAGGGGTAGCTTGACAGGTTATACCTATATGGATGGAGTAAACGAATAAATAATTGAAAATTGTGAATGCTTTTCTAGGCACTTACCCATTTAGTTCACGTGGTAGATTGGGATCCCAGACATAGTCTATTTGCGGTATTCCAGTCAATTTCTTCGACGGCTTTGTTGTCGCATTCTTCGGAGGGGCCTAAATTGAAACGAGAATGGATTAGAATTTTGTGTAAATGCAAATAAAAACATTATTAGTGTGGAAGCTCTATAAATTCATTGAAATTTGGTTTTCGTATTGTGAGTTTTGGATCTGTACACAGGCAAAGTGGTGCATTAGTTAAGCTTGGTGTATATTATTTAATGAGATACGATTTTATTTAAAGAATTAACTAATGTGTACTGATAAAGAAGTTGTACCCTTTTGTAAATCAAGAAAGAAAAATAAAACAACATTTGAAAGAAAGTCAAATTAATTTTAAATAAAATTTTTAAATTTACTATTATTATTATTGTTTTGTTAGATCGTTAAGTGTTTTGTTCTGTTTTTCCAGTTGTATTCAAAATTTCAATTGCACCCTTTTCGTTTGTTTGCTTTCTGTATTTTGGCTATTTCAAAGGTAGGTAAGTTAGTGATTTGTGAAAACTGCGTGCGATACGTTAAGAGCGCTACGTCCAATTTATGGTCGTCATCATTTCTGGCTGAATGGCTTCGTCAATAAACAAAATATGCAGTAATGGTCAGGCAGAAATCCACATGTCATCCATGAGTCATCATTGCATCCCGATAAAATTAGGGTTTGGTGTGGTTTATGGGCCGGCGGCGTCATTGGGCCGGACTTCTTCCGTGATGATCAAGACCGGCACGTTACTGTGAATGGGAATCGCTACCGTTCAATGATAACCCAATTGGATGATATGACTTGGAAGACATGTGGTTCCAACAGGATGGCGCCACAAGCCACACAGCGAGTGTCACAATCAATTTATTGGAAACCAATTTTGGAAAACGTGTTATCTCACGAAATGGTCTAGTCGCTTGGCCGCCTCGGTCGTGCGATTTGACGCCGTTAGACTTTTTCCTGTGGGGCTACGTCAAGTCATATGGTCTATGCCAACAAGCCAGCGACGATTAATGAACTACGTGAAATTGCAGCAGTATCGGCCGATTTATGCTTGAAAACCGTCGAAAATTGGGTTCAACGTCTGGACTTCTGCAAGCGTGCCCGTGGTGGCCATGCAAAAGAAATCGAGTTCCAAACATAATGGCATCGAACGTACTTTCACAGGAATAAAGAATTTCATTGATATCCAAAACCGTTTCTGTTTTATTTAAAAAAAACGTTTGTAGCGCTCTTATTGAAAAACCCTTTACATTATCTATTCCACATATCTACATAAATATAATATAATTATAACTCGATATCCACTGGGCCAATATTCATGAAAGATCGTTATTTTCTGATGGCAAATATTGAAGTTCAAGCATAGTGTTCTTGATAATTTCTTTTGTTTTGTTTTAGTTTCTTAAATCGAATCCAACACCACATTTTTATTCGGACCAAAAGACGCATGCCTAGCAATATGTAAGTTAAACCGGGTTTGCTCTTTTTCTCCCAAAAAGGAACACCATGCTTGTGCAGTGAATTAACGCATTTATTTCAATGAGTTGGATCTTACATATTTTGAATAACATTTAACAGAAACAAAAAAATACACAAAAAATAAAAAAATAAATAAATAGTTGGCGCAACAGCTCCGTAACGGCCTAGCCATTTGCTTTGTGTGAGTTTTTCATTTTTGGAACGAATGGAATGGAATTTTATGCCGATTCCAAACTTCTAATTGAGGAGCTCGTTTAAGACAGTTATATTCTTTGATATTTGTCGGACATTCGCGAGCGGTGGCGCAGTGGAAAAAAAACCCTAATTTAGATTTTTTTTTTGTTTTTTTCGGGATTCGAACCTGAACCACTAGCTTGGAGGTCCAACACACTAAGCACTTAGCCACTGCGGTGAAACAAACAAAATATTTACGTATAAAATTGAGTGGGAAATCTTAACGTAGTCTCCTGATTGACCAGATTAAAACCATTAAGCAGCAAGTAATACTTTGTATAGTCTTACTTCACAACTATAGGCCAGACATTACGCTAGATCAATTACCGTCAATAATCGCTTAGATTCATAATTTTCCACTTCCTACTTTCCTAACCTAAGCACCACACAAGAACCAGAAACCTCGACAATTCTGTCCACTCTACCATAACGCTCTACTTAGCTAATAATAATCCAATCCAAGACCACACCAATTCGAAAGAACAATGGCTAATAAAACAAAACGTCGTTATAAGGTCTTTTCCTCGTATTTCGAATAATCCACCAACGTTTATGGATAAAATCTATTACAATAGTAACAAAGTCAATTTAAGCCGTTGCTAAATCACACATAAAATACTAAAGCGTGCCATAAAAAATAGATGACAGCCTAAGCCAAAAAACTCCGTCGTCATTGGTAGCAACCAACCAATTTTACAACCACCCACAGAAACTCCAAAAGTAAGACTACGGAATGACCTTCTTGTGGCTAGAAAGTCAATCGTGTCGTACCTTCCAGGTTGGTAAGTATGGTATGTGCCATACCACACGACGCGACACGTCTTCACGACCCACGTAGGTTTCCAGTGGATGTACATAGATTGGCACACAATCGGTATTGCGCGGCGATATACGGCAAAGCAATTATTATGTTGTTAATTTGTATTAAGTAACGGTGAGATACCCATGTGGGGGTTTCTGTGTAAGTGGGACAACACAAGTGTGAACGAATGTTTGGCTAAGAAAATGACACTATTAATGTGGATTCAATTGAAGTTGTCAGCATGACTTCTCACGTGCGTAGTAGCACACTGTACTGATTCTGTTCCAGCCCGTTTAAATCGCCACCTGCTCTACAGTTGACATTTAAGTCGACTTGCAGAAAAGAAAAAAAAAAAAAATATTTTATACTGACCTTGGTCTCGGTCTCCTCAGCGATCGCTGTCGTTTCTGGCACCTCTGTGGTAGTAGTTGTTGTACTTGTGCTTGTCGTTGTGCTGACTTTACCCGCGAACAGTGGCCTTAGTGCTCCCGCATGCGACATTAATCCCAAAAGAGCTGTAAATAAATCAAAATAAAGAAATACATCAGATACCTGCTGTGGTAGATGGATTTGATTTTTGGAACCGGTGACACCCCGATGGGTCTATCATTAGTGACACCCACCACTGCTGTCACTTTCATTTGAGAGGCGAAGAGACGTTTGTCAAATGTTGGTAGCTTCTCAGTAGGATACACGATAGACAGGTTTTAATCAGGTTTGAATAACATTTCTTGAGTATCGGTTGATATTATTGCGATCTTTGGCATTTGAAAAAGATTAGGCGTTAATCGTTTGACTGAAATGCCATCAAATGTTCGAGATCGTAGAGTGAATGCGAGGAGAGGAATCACGATTGTGACGGTACTCATAAAGTCAATGATCTTCTTTATAGTTATATATTTAATAATAATTATTGTTTCCGTAGAAAATTTTGAATTTTGACACTTCATTTCTCCTTTCCTCTTGGATTGGAAAAAATAACAATGAATGAACTTTCCGCAAATATTGTTGTCAACTGTAGTGAAATACATATTTATGACACTTCGTCTGGTTACTTATTAATGTTGTCTTTCGAATGGCGACAATAACTACTTTGAAGTCAGCCAGTAGGTTTATTATGTATTATGTGCATAATTCGAATTGTTTTAATGCTCCTGGGTGGCAGACATCATTCGCTTTAATTGATTCAAAATATTACCTATGTTGAAAAAGACTTTTTATTTTATCCACATTGATTTAAGTTGGAATTTCGTTGACGTTTTAACTTGTAAGCATTAAATGGTTACTCGTGTGGTGATCTAAATGATATAAGTTGCAAGCTGTTCAAGGTGTTCACGATTCGTATTGGATTGTGAACTATTGTAAGACAGACGAATTAGAAAGTGACTTTTCACCAATTTGATACAGTTTTGTCTGTCACGATAGGTAACATAAAATCACTTTGAAGATTTTTAGATGATATAAAAATGTTGATAATCACTTTTCCAGTCAGGTCGAACAGCGCTCACTGTGATTGTGAATACATACGTGAACGAGTTGTACAGGTACTCGTACTTTAGACATATTCGAAGCTGGTTTGAATACACATTTTCGCGATTGATGGCAGCATAGTGGTTCTGGTTAAATTTTGAAACCAGTAATAGTCATCAGCACAACACAAATGCTGTAGGTTACTCAATGTAACTTATACAGTAAACACACCGCCTTTATTTTTTTTTTAAAAAGAGCTGGGATGTTAACAAATTTAATTGAACTAATTCAATAACGCAATATTTCCTGACACAATGATGCATAGTTTTCCAATTTTAAAATATTTTTGATGCATTCTAATAATTTTTACTGATCTGCAATAACTTGCATTCTTTGGTAATTATTTTTAATTGTTTGCGATTATTGTAAAAAATTAAACTGCTAACAAGATGCGGTGTCACGTCGTGCGACGACGTCGCATTTACATTTTTCGACATTGTGAGATAAACGGAGTTTTCTATTTTTGTCAGTAGTTAAGTTTTTTACTTTTCAAAAACCCAGTTTGATGCTGATGTCATTTTGTCTTACCGGTTTGCTTAAGTTACGATGTATTTATCTGATTAATGCTTCTGACACAACACAAATCAGTTTCATAAATTTAGTTTTGAAAGGTAGACGCCTATACATAAGCGGTTTTGTCGCTTTGAATTCCCGGAAGACGATTTCGTTCGCCGACAGACCAACTCATTTGACACTTATTATAGTCATTCGCTTGTGGATTGAAGCACTATCAGCGATTTGTCAAAACCCACGGTAAAGAACGAATTGCGAACATCCGGCAGAAGTTTATCTAAATAGGATATATATTATTGGAAAGAACAATATGCATTTCGTTTTGTTCGTCTTCGGTAAAGCTTGATTCATTTAATATCTATAATTACTCCACAACATCAAGCAAATTTTGTTTCTTTCTGAGATGTCACATGGTGCTCTAAGTTAGAGTAAGGTAGCGTATGCATTTATCATCCTACTTGGTTTTGGTATCTCAATCATTTCCAAACTTAAAGACGATAGTTTAAAAAAAATAACAAAGGACGCCTTCTTGCATTTTAAAATAAAATTTACGTTCGCTATAGATTCATCTAGGAAAAGGTATTCACCCAATTGTGGAGCCTCAGCCCAATATAAAGTCGCTTCAATCTAGGAGAACAATTTGTTCCTTGTGCCGATGACTCTTATTGCAACTTATTACAGTCTTTTGATAGACTATCGGTGGAAGATAGTTGTCACTCATATTTGGCTTTCGGCGCCGAATTTAAGAAGGCTGGAAATAAAAGAGCATAGAACCATAGAATAGTACCTGATCTCAGGGGCTTACTACCCCAATTTAATGTACCACGAGAGTACTCTTCGGTCTGGCTTCATCCCGCCTGAGGCATTTCTTCATGTAGACATGAAAGGGTTAGTCCAGACAAAAGATGGTGTGCCGGTATTGTACCACAGCCACCGCGGCGCGAGGGATAAGCGGCTCATCCACGACGGGTCCGCCGCCAATGCTCAAGAGCTCCTCCGTTTTAGCACCGCAATTGCGGAACGGGACAGGGTCGATACGGTCAAGCAGTACACCGAATTTTGGTGGCTTGAAGAACAGGTGAGGGTGGATACGCTCTCCCGGGCCGGTGCGCTACTTACGTAGCACCCTCCTTAGTTTTAAGCTAGATATTAAGTTTGTAGGTTTAGGCTTAGAGTAGGGGGTCTTTGGGAGGTGCCGGGCTAACCAACATGATAGTGCTACCGAGACTCGAACGACGCTTATAGCCTCGCTCGAGTCTCGGTGACACTGATGAACCCTTGTGAGCGGCTCTCAGGCGCCCATGGACGCGATCAGGATGGTGACCAATCGATTTGATTGCTCACCACCCTGATTATAGGTAATTTAGGTTAAGTAGCTTAGGTAGTTTTAAGTAGTTTTAAATAAAATTAAAATAATAAAGAATTCAAGTTTCTCAAAGTTTCTTGAAGAATAAAAAACAAACAAAATTAAATATAGATAGATCTAAGGCCGAAAGGCAATAATTTTAAGTATATGGTTTAGTTTAGAGCGCTCGCTAAGAGCCAGTAAGCTAGATTAAGATAAATGTTAGTTTTAAATTAGATTTAATCGTTTTTGTCTAGTATATAAGTTTAATTAAGAGTACAAATAAAAATGAATTTAAAATGTCAAATGTCAACCATAGAATAGTTTAAATCTTTCTTTTTTTTAATGTTTGAAATATTTTTAGAGTGAAAACATAGAATCACACAATTTGCCGATGCAATTTTTGGAGGCGGACATCAAACCCGGCTAAATAAGTCGTAAATTACAAATCCCTAAATATAGGAAATCAAAGTTAGCTTTGCCAATTTTTATTTATAACTATGAGCCGCATAGCAACTTCAGTACAGCTGGTCGTAGCCCACCTAAAGTCGAGGTATAACACACAACGCGAATAAAAGTAAATTAAAGAAAAGCAAGAGAAATGGTTGCCATCAGTGGCCATTGAACTTAGAAACAATTTATACTCGTACACAACGAAACAGTTTTTCTAATCCACTTAATTTGTGCATATACACACAGTGGAAGACAATTTATTTAATTAAATTATACAAATAAATATTATCAATCGCATTTAACTCACCTGCAAATATAAGAAGCCATCTTTTGGCTCTTCTCATCGTTCAGCTGAAGCACGAGCAACTAAAATGATACCAAACAAAAAGTTACATTTATTTTTATTATATAAAGAGCAAAAGTGAAAAAGTAGAAATGGGTTTTAATAAAAGCGCGTACAGGTAATTGAAAAGCACACAACCGAGACTGAGGTGATCCATCACCTGTAACATCAGCGATTTGCTTTTATGTGCGGCCATTAGTGCTGATTGTTTGCTTTTGTAAAGACCAAGACAAAAAAAAAAAAAAAATCCTCTTACTTTCTAAAGAAAAACATGAATGAAATTCTATAACTGCAATTAACCGGGAAGCTGCTTAAACTTTTTGACACACAAGTACCTACCGCTTTTCTGTGTTCAAGAAAGGCTAAAGGTGCTTTTATAATTTTTTTTTTTTTGCTGGAGTGCCTTCTGATCCAAAGTGAGCGGATGGAAGCAAGAGTGTTAAGTAAAAATTAGATACGAATACAGTGAGTCTTCAACAAATCAGGGATAATGTGCCATTATGAGAGATCTGAAGAACCCAACTACTTGATCAGAAGTTTTTGATATAACATAATTTTCGATATTATTTATCCATTGACAGCAGTAAAATGTTTAAGGAAAAGTTGAAAAATTATTGTAAGTAAGTCCCACTGATTTTGCAATTTACGTATACAAAGGCAAGATTAGGAATTCGCAGCAGAATGTGTTAAAAAGGGTCAAACAAGTATTCCCTGTCACGCTGTTCACTTAATTTTGTCTTTTTAAAAGATCAACAAACAAACACAAAGAAACCCTTTATCAAGATGTAAAGAAATCGAAAGCGTGAATAAAACTGCTTGAACACATTCTATTCATTTATTGTATTCGTTTGTGATTGGTATAAAAAAAGGAAAAACATATTTTACTGACACAAAAGGCGGTGGAAAATGGTGCATTCCAATCAGTAGATTAATCAACGGGCTGCAGGGTGTCTTACAACATTTTGCAAGCGCAAGAGAAACACGCGCACAGAATCTGAGATCAAGTTAAATATCTACATCTGCAGTATTCTTCACACTTTTTAAGGACTGACATCGTGCTGAGCCAAGGTGAATTGATTGCGAGGCTAAATTAAATGTAATCAGATCCAGTGTGAGGTAATGCACTATAGGCTAAAGAGAAGCTAAATGTGGAGAACCTATTTTTAAGTGGATATTCGTGTAGTTCTGGGGAACTCTTAACAAACTATATGCATCCTTAATTGGTTGGATTGGAAAAGTGGAAGACATCAGTTTGCGTACTACATTGTCCAGTGCATGTAGAGTTCTGAGAATTTACGATTTCAAAAGACAAAGTTCTTCTTTTTACAAGGGCTTACGTCGGGATTGTTAGTATAGGTATACGAGTAATCAACCCAGCGAGCCCCATGGAATCATTTTCCAAGAACGTATCCGGCTTAAATTTGGAGACATGAACACTACAGGTTAGTGAGCTGAACTACTGAGCAAGAGGGGTCTTTCAACGTCCAAAAATTCACAAATTTCATCTAAGGTTCGTGCGTCAAGTGTCAAGCCTTTAACTCTCCACCTGCCGAAGTGGTCAAACCAATTCCTTTGGGGACAGCTTTGAGACCAAGCTGTCCAAAATTGACACTCTTTGAGCAATCCTACCGAAAAGTTCTGCAGTGCTACTTAAACCACTTGTCAAAAATGAAAATGTACCTAAGGTTCCTCACCTATATCAATGGGGACACAAACATACAGCGTGCATTAAATAGGAATTCCAGAGAGGTCCAAATAGCTTCAGATTTGTTCACGTTTACCTTCTCCACTGAAGTTCAGTTTGGAAAGACTCAAGTATGAGCAAAGTAGAAGAAATGACTCATCTATAGGTCTTGAAAATGATGATAAAAAATTGTGCGTCTTTCAAGCTTCACAGGCTTCACTCTGCCAACAAAAACAACACTAAGCAGGTGCTTTGACAAGTAAGATGTTAAACGTTCTTATAAATCTCTGATTAGACAACTAATTAAACTGGTTCTTAACCTGTACGTTATGACTCAAGTTGGCATCTACCTAATGTGCAGCTTAAAAGGTTGGCAAAACATACTTGAATTTGTAATAGTTGTATAGCTATCCAGCAATTGACAAACAGCATTTTTAACAACTTGACAGTTATTGACAGTTTAAGCTTTTAGCTACATCGCAATCAAATAATGTCCTTGGACAAAAGAAGTCGCCCAAGAATGTGCGTAGTACTTCTGCAGTGAATTACTTGCTGAAGAGAAACTAAAAAACCAAAAAAGCTGCAAGCTTCAATGTATGGCCTCAAGTAAGACTTTAATTGATTAGAATTTGCTACGACCTTGCTGGCTTATATTACGAAGTGTCAACTTAAGCTTAAGCTTTCAAATAAGACTGTGGGTAGGTTGTTTCTTTTCGCAAAAGAAGCATCGTGCCAGTAAACTCATTTAATTGACTTTTACCTGCTACCCAAAAGTGGTTGTTTACAAAAATTGGATGCCTAAAGGTGCGGTCTCTCACACCAGTAAACGATCCAAAACTGACACTATAACCGGTCCAGGCAGCATAATATTTGATATTCAATCCGCACTCGGTGCGGGGCTATATCGCAGATCACTGATGAATCTATACCAATCAGCGGTTGCGGTAGTAGCAACAGCTGAGAAACACTATCTTCAAGTAGCGATACATTTGTCACTAACTGAGAAGCTAAATCAAATAACCGGAAAGCTGCGCATATGTTCAGTCAGTTCAGTATAGCATGGCAGTTGGCGATCGAAATATGAAAAGTTATTGAACTTTTTTTTTTGTTTTCTGTTTATTTCGCAACGAATCAGAACCAGCCGTCCTTCGGACAGGCAAAATGCAGGTAACAACAATTTTTTGTTTTTTTGTTGCTCAATTGAAAGCATTAGCTTAACTTAGATGTTGGATATACTTGAACACGCCACACGCGTTTCACAAGAGAGTAAAATCAAAGAAGCGAAAAACACCTCTTGAGAGAAGAGAGTGCAAGTCGTGCCGTTAGATAATTGCACTACATTTATGTAGGTATGTACCAGTACTTGTAGTTGATGAAACGTGTTAAATTTATTGAAATTCACGTGAGAAATGGGAAGCCTGGCAGCTTCCTTTTGGAAATACCTCCTCGTTCGCATCCAAGCCACTCAAGTATAGTTTTTGTTTTATTTTGAGGTGCTGGCATGTCAGACAAGACACCGCACCGGTTTTGCGGGGCTGCCGTTTGGATCAGTGTGTGGTATTTGTTGGGCGCAGTGCAGACGCAGAGTGGCATTATATCTACCTTTTCAGATTAAGTGGGACTGGGACTAGATTATTATGTCACTTTTGGAGAATTGCTTTGCTCTTTTTTTGTATAGTTTATATAATGAAATCAGCAAAGTTTGAAGTTTAAAAAAACTATCTCCTGCCTGAAAGTGGTGGAAGTTGTGCGACGGTGGATGTAGAACGAATTTTGAAGCCAACAAACGGGCCTTCCTAACAATCATTTTTAAAAGAACCTTCGTCTTAAATTTACTGTATACATTCCAAAAATCAATTCTGTATGCAAAATTTCGCAACCATGAGTGGGTAAATTAAGCAAACTCACAGGAGAATAATTCATATGCGTTACAGTTTTAGGTTTTTCTGTAAGAATTTTGAATTGTTTACTAAAAAAAATAATAATACAAATTTTCACATCTAAATAAATTTATTATATTTAAAACACTGAGCTCAGTATATTTGCTTCTCAGGTATCACAGGATTCGGAAAATTTAAGAGGAAGACTAAATGTAGAACTCAAAAGAGTATGAACAATTATTTTCAACGAATATATCCCCAAAGTTAGAAATACTGAAAATACTGTTCAGAAGAGGTATTGAATTACATTTGGCACTTATTTCAAAAACAAAATGAACAGATGTGTTAAAAAATCATAGAACGTAGACAGTAGTTTAGCACAACAATCTTCATGCAAAAACTGCAGACAGCTTCTTAAAACTTACCCCGAGGCACAGGTTGCGAGGGTCAACTGTCAAACGCATCAGCGCCGATTAATATCGTATTTCAAATTTTGTTTGCCTTAGTTATCGGCGACCAATCACATTTTCCGCAAGCAGTAGCCCTTAGCTGCCCTTAATCTTACCTTACTAAACTCCAGTGACATCAGTTTCTGTACTTCTTGTAGGAATATGCCATTTTAAGAACGATCGCAGTCGAAAAGCGTGTTTATATTTCATACAGCAATTTTTGTCTTTGGTTGTTGTACGATCCAGCAAAATCGTCATGTGTTTGTTTGATCAACTTGCGTTTACAGTAGGTGCCAAATAAAATATACATGTATTTAGATCAACATTCAAATTATACTGCATTTACAACATCACGCACGCGCATTTTTGCGACGGGACAGAGAAATCCGTGTGTTCGCATTCAATGCTAATAAAAGCATAAGAATGAGATCACAAATCAGACGCCTCCTTTAATGTCGTGGATGTTCTACCCATAATTAAAGATACATGAAACGGAAATAAACACAAGTTCCGGTGATCAACATTTCTACAATCAATTGAAAACTTTTCCATTTCGGATTTAAAACATGTGAAATCTGAGTCGTAATTAGTGTCAGTAAATTAAGCCAACAACTCGTCAATCAGTTATACGAAATAAAAAAATAAAGGAAATTTCGTATTCCATCGCTATGAAAATATCAACATGCTGAACTTTCCCATTATTCCTACCACGTAAACAAGATGTCCGACCATAAACTGTGTCACCTATTTTTGCGTGTTTGTCCCTTTCAGTCACACGGCTATATTGGGCATTTCTTTATTCTGCCAATGTATGGTAGGTATAGTCGCATTTCTACATGAAAAGAACCCACCCAAAAATGTATTTAATTACCTAAATCCATGTGCTCAAAAGCTACAAACAAAAGCACACCTGATTTTCCTAAAATTTGTGCTCAAAATGTTGCCAAACAAAGAAGATTAGATAAACTTGCTTGTTATTGTTTTTTTTTTTTTTTGTTTTTTTTTTTTTTTTTATTATTAAAGTGGTTCGATTATCAATTTATCTAAAACGAATCACTTTACAATAAAAACCTTTTGCATATTAAATATGTATAGGAAAATTTCAATTAGTGAAATAGACAAAGTTCAAGGCCTCAACGTGTTTTTTTTTTCTGTTGGAATTCTGTTCAGCTGTTAAACCAAATTTATTTAAAATATTTTAGAGTATTCTTGAGATTTGTCATTCCGATATAATTATTATCTACTACCGCGTTAAGATTATAGATAGTGATGTGATTATAAATTCGGCTCAATTCAAGGAAAAGTTAACCGATTCTCAACAAGCACCAAGCCTGTTTAAAATGTTTCCTTTAGTGTTGCATAACTAGTTTTTGATGTATTTTTTTTTGCTATGCAAATAATGTAGGTACATAAATCAACTTTATATTGTGTTCATAAAGTAGGGCGGATTGGCCCAACGTCACGGGAAAGGATTGCCTGTACAATGTATACTCAATGTATACTCAATAATTGGTTCCTAAACAGTTAAAGGTTTCAGTTAAATACCAGCACTTCGTTTTGTTTGTTATTGCTGTATTCATCTGAATGCGACCAACTACGAATATATGTATCTATTGCAAGCCTTTGTATATATTTTTTTACAAAAATTTACTTCAACCTATTTTGCAAGTCCACATTAACCCTAAAGCATACATAATCGTATCATACTGTCATCAATGGTTTCGGAACAGGAGAACCCATTACAGACATCACGCATGTGAATCGGATAATCTTGCTGTAAATCCGTTTAATAGGGTTAACAGTTATACACCTGAAAAGCGACGTGATCCCACACAAAGCGAAGCACGCCGATACAGAAACATTATATGTGTATATGTATTAACTACCCCACACAAATCTAATACAATGCGCCTATGATGGCGCGCTCAACAGCGCTTGCACGAGTTCCACGAAATGACTGGAATATGTCACGTTCCACGCCAGGTATATGAATGTGGTTTTTGTTTTGCTCTGCACTTGACCAGTCTCGATCTATGCGGAATTGGAAATTAGGTAATCAGAGACAGACCCAATGGAGAAAAACAAAGCAAAGCGAATCTGGATTGCAACATCCATCATAATCTAAGCCGCAGTCAAACGGGCGCACTATACACAATACCCCGCAGCCGATAATACAAAATTGCTATCTGATCCACAGAAGTATCTAATTACGATGTTTTTTTTTCCTATACATAACAACCAACTTGAGTCGATGAATATCGATCAGTGATCAGGTATAGGCGAATAGGTAGATAGCTGGATAGACTTTCGTTTTCACGGGCTTACGGTTGCGGCCTGGCTTTACGTGCTCTTGCTCAGTCAGCCAAGTCTTTTTGTTTACCTATTACAAAACTACAGCCAATTCGTGATGCCCGAATGAGTGTACTCGTTTACTCGTAGATACTAAGTACGTGATGATAAAAGATTAAATTTGTTGGTGACGCGGTTTTTTTTTTAAATGTTTTCTATTGGCAAAGCTTTCGAAAATTGCTTGTCACTAAGCATCATTGCCAATTCTGAGCAGGATCATCGAAGAGGAATAGGATTGCCAAGTCATTGTGACAAATGGTGAATATTTCATGTTGTTTGTGGTCATTAAGCGGAGGGTATTAGTTAATTTTGAGTTTATTTTGAAGAAATCTACTAGAAATGCCATCGGATTTCTATGAAAACGTTTTGCGATTTATTGAGATTTCACTTCATTGACAGATAAACGTTCGAGTATTTGACAGGTAAAATGTTTGAACAACATAAGCAAAGCAAAATCGAGTGGAAACATGGCATAATCTATGACGTTTGGTAATTGGCGATCATACTTGCACGAATTGATTCACTAAAACCTGGCTAAGAGTTAACCTTACGAGATCTAGAATCACTTGAGATCTGAGCAGAACCCACTGCCACTTCCTTAACAGAAAATCATACTAAATTAAGTAATGCCTTTGTGCTTGAAAGCTGCATGATCGGAATCCTTTATTAATCATCACGTAAAGTGATTCCGCAACCTCAGGCCATACCCACCTCCACACTCCACCATATGACGCGCCGTCAAAAGTCATTGATCTCGATCAGGCAGAGAACATTTTAACAGCTCTTCAACGTTGCCTGTCAGAGATTCAAAGAGGGCGTTGTAAATCCCTGTTGAAACACGCGCTGAAGAGCTCCCAACAATATTAATAAGACATTCACCTGTTAGCCTTGCTGCAGGGTTTTGTTCTTTTCTTTTCGTCTTTCGAGGTTTATTCTTATTTTAAACATTTTGCTTGAATTAAGAGTTCAGTTTAAAATTCACACCGCATTTGGGCAATAACTGTGTTGACTGTAATAAAAACAAACAAAGAGTTGAATAACAACCATCAAGTACTGCCACACGTAAACGGTTGAGGTATCTGTTTGGAAATGATTGCAAAAAGTTGAAATTAATTTTGAAAGCTAAAAATGTACGCAAACAAAATTAATGAAACTGTTTTCGATTTTTGCTCCCAAGCATGAGATTTAAGGAAGGAACCACAGACGCAGTTGCACTTCTTGTGAACTGCTTATGAACGTTAGAGAATATTGATTATAATTAGCATGCCCAACATTTTCTTTAATAACTAAGATAGGCGTAAGGGTCGCCAGGGTGAGATGGTTAGACCAATACCTCTAATCTGTCTGCGGATTGCTAGTGATGATTTGAGTCAGTGACGGAAGCTCAAGAGTTATAGAGGGGTCATTTAAACACCCCTCATGAGAGATCCACTACTGCATAGTTACAAAAAGAAGCTTCTTGTGTCTTTCGATATTTTTTTATTTCTCACTTAACCACTTCAAAATTCAAACGTCGATGATCGACGGAAATGCATTAATCCAAGAACGAAAACCAAGCAACACACGATTGTCACCAGTTCATATGCAAACATTTCCCAACGACAGACAGCTTTGAGCTGACATCTACAATTGAAAAGTTTGGATGACACACAAAGACATCTGCCTACTTTCAAAAAGTCATATATATTCTGAAAAAGTTTACCGATTGCAATGAAGTAAAAATCTGATGTTTGCTAATTCGGGGTTACTTGACAGTTGACAGAACTAAAAAGGTGTGTATCTTTCATGAAATTTATAAATGACAAATGTCGTTTTCCATTGGGATTTTCAGATTTTTCTTTCAGATTGGTCGTGCCCAATAAAACGAGATTTTTCTTTCTTTGCATTTGTGGTGGTGCGTGATTTAAAAGTCATCTTTTCATTCAATTTATACTGAAATCCATTGCAGCGGGCAAATGTAAATTTTTCTCAATTTTTCACAAACTAGTCGTCTCTAAAAAAGTAAAATAACACACTTTAAATTTGACATTTAGTGTTAGTGTCGGTGTCGGTGTCGGTGTGAATCTCGCTCAGAAATCGAGATTCGCAAAATAGTAAATCCTCCGCTATCTCCTCTTTTGATTTTTGCTGTACATGCAAGCCCGCAACCGCAATATCAGCAGCGTGGGCTACTTTCGTAAGAAATATACAAAAAGCACAATCCGTTAGTTCATTTTCAATGCAACCGTTTCATTTGCAGTTTTAAACAATATGCAAGAGCACTACTCGCTTTCCGACACGTAATGCAGATGATGGTTTCCAAAATCCCCATAGCCACTTATATCTAACTTTGTCATGCGTTTACGTATTTTTTACCCCTGACCCATTTCCGTTTCCAAAAGTAAAAAGCAAAAAACTACGAACAAGTTTCGTATTTACCTTTTGGCATTATATGATTGTTATTATAATTCAACATTCAAGATGAAGACTGTCTCACTATAAACCAGTTCTTCTTCTTTGAAATGTCATATGACAAGTTGCGGTGAATTTTAATGATAAAGTTTGTCTTTATTTGTTTGATCATAATATTATAATCGTCATTGTGTAATATTTAACGATAGTTTACTATGCCTTGCCGATAGTTGCTGTACAAAATTGTAAATTAGTTTATTAAAATTTATGGAAATATGCAGCCATGAATGTTTAAAAAATGTAGGAAATATGACAGGGTGCTTATTTTTGGTGTAAATGGGACAGCAGTTGCACACTGGCATTTTCAATTGCTTTTAATTACGACACCTGTTAAAGTCAACTGAAGAGGATAAACTCTTTTAACCTGACACTAGTTTTGCTTTATATTTATTTAAATAACTAACTGGAGTTGGTTTTTATACAATATTAAGAATTTATCAATTAAGTTCGAGGAGAAAACGCTTGTTAAACATCAAAGCCCTTAGGAAACGTGTGCACTTATAAATATAATAGAGAGTCAATATTAAGCGGTTTGAAAATTTGATTCTACATTAATTAATTGAAATCTCAGCATTTGAAAACAGAAAAGAAGACGTCTTCGGCTGCGCTATTAATAGAGTTATTTGTGAAATAGCCTTAACCTCATCCGAGGAACCTAGTCCTCCCCCGTTTTTCTTCTTCTTGAATTCAAACATCTTCTTGCTCATTGGACAAGAATTCCAAACTCCAATGAAACGAAAAAGCGACATTTCTTAAGGGAGTCTTCTGAACACCTCAGTCTTAAGGAACGGAAAAGCGACAGGAAACCAAAAAAGGTTGCGCGTTATGGAAGTCATATATAGCTACTGTGAACTTCTTTAACTTCAAATCAAAACTATAAATTACGGGCAATAACTGACTATCAATCATATTATGCTCCAATTCCAACAACTCAAATAATATTCTTAATATTTTGCAGCCGTCTTAACAAATTTTCATTCATAGAATCATCCCCAAAGAGTATTAATAATGGATCGCACATTATGTAAATACTTGAAAATTTTCAAGAACTGGAAAATACCTAATATGCTATTAGCGCGTAGAGGGCGCTTTGCTTTTTGAGCTCAAATTGTTCTCGGGGTGCGAACCCTATGTGTCGATTTTGTCCATGTTTCGTGGCATTGCAGTTTAAGTGATAAGTGGTGGACACAACTCTCCACAAAGTTTGTTAATAAAACTACCAACTACTAAAGTATGTTTTTCCTTATGGCGGCATAACCGCAAGCAACCCCGTACAGGAGATGTACATTAAGTTTTCAAACATTCAGGAATTTCATTTGGCTGTCCAAATTTAATTAACAAAACAGAGCCTGTATGTATCATCCAACGACCTCTTAAATTTTGCAGTTCCTTTCAAACCCAACTGCCAAGAACAATCGCCTAAAGTAGGAGTATGTGGCTCGCTTCGATCGCAAAAAAGGACTCTAAAAACCAGTATTTCATTTTCGGGCACGATCCTGTACGTTTTAAGGCCTAACTTGTTCTTAAAGCACTATTTTTAATGAAAATACCTTTACGTTACGTCTCAATACACGCGGGCAGAAATTACTTACCTATCAATTTTTTCGCCTCAATATATATAAATAAAAAATAAATGTTCAAGTGGGTACTGAATACAGCCATTTGGCCGTCATTGTCAAAGTGACATTTTGTTACGTAGTCGTGTCCCGAACGACTCGCGAATGGCCACTTCGTTAAGCAAAATACAGTTGAATGGTAATTTTTGTTTAGTTAATTGATTGGCTGAGAATTAATTTTAAAAAATTGACAAAATTTTTAGGTCCGCTTTAAATTACCGATTGAAGCTCTTATTCAGGAAGTGCGCATATGGTTAGGTCCTTTTCAGACAAGCAATTTCAGAAAACGTGCAGTCAATTAAGCACAACTAGTGCAAGGTTTTACAAAACTGCCAGCGCTCTAAACCAGTTTCTACTAAATTTCTAATTTTAATACCCGCTGCGTTGGCTACAACCAGATAATCACTATACTACTTTTCGTACTTCTGTGGCATAGCCACTCAGTTGGAATTAACTAAGAAAAACATGCAAAATAAAATAAAAGCCGCGTTGTTTTCGTCTTGACAAATTGTTTTGGTAATCAGCACACGTTGTTGCAGCGTCAAATACTCCATGATTAATTGTCAGCATTTAAACAGCACACCGCATCGACGCTACATACATTTTATTTTAAAAACCTATCTCCACAGAGGGTCTTGTTGTTACAAATGGCGGCACTGCAATGCCATAAAAAAAAGAAACACTACAGTGAATTATAGGTAGAAAGTTGTACGTGTCCCTTTAGAGTCGATTGTCTGGCTGGATATGCTCGAAAACTCAGTTAGAATCGTTGACGTTAGAATGCCAAGTCATGTTAAAGTCTAGAAAAAATCATTTTTCATAAGACCTCCACTTATCAATTGCCAATTAGAGGTCTAATATACCATGAGTGAGTTGTGCCCCGGAAATCGATCATTTATACCCAAATTATACCCTAAAAGCTTTCGTAGGCTTTTCCTGGTTTCGTTTCAACACATTTCAAGCACGCTCCTTTGTACCGTTCAAACATATTTGTTTCGCTTATTATGCTAATTTGATATTTATTTGAATTCCTATTCAACCGAGAGAAAAGACTCAAAATATCGTCACTAATGATGTGTTACGTGAGTTGGTTTTAAGCGCACTACCCGCTTGTGTAACAACTTCCAAAAGTACTCCCAATAGCAGTTCGTCTTAACTTTAAGACTCACCGTAGATAGGTACTCTGTGCCTTTCCAAAACAATTTTTTTCCATCGGCCAAGAAAATCAACTAACGAAAATTTTGTACTCAAGTGTCGAAGTTTACCGATTATCAAATCATTAGTCGCCATTCATGGGAATGAAGACGAGTATGTGGCCGGCTCATGACGTCTGAGTGAAATTTTCATTGTGAATTAAATTTTTCGGTTAAAAATTGTTTTCAAAGCCAAACAACAATTAACAGCGATGCAGCGATTGAATCCCGAATGAGAATGTCGCCGTCTATCGTATCCATATCAATATGCCGATGCCGATTCGGATGCCGTTGCCGTTGCCGATGCATACAAAAATACAACACATACGGTTTTGTTTTCGCCATAAAAGCCGTAAAGTAAAAGTTTGTAGTTTGTCACATCGATCAGGTGGTAATAGGTATCTGAAGTAGCTATAGCCACAAAGTTGCGCTTGCATATTAGATTGACTGCAAGTGGGGTCGGCAGTATACCGACTCAATGGACGTGTGCCACGGCCACCTCAATGCAGCAGGGTTTCGTTTGTGCTTTTGGGTTTTTGGCAGTGGCACGATTTTCCATCGAACTTGATTGCTAATTATGGCTTTATGTAATAGTATTCGGTCTGGAAGACGTTTGTTTTTCTTTTATTTTTTTCGAAAGGCACACCACCTGCAAAGTTTTGCTGAATCGCAGTGGGGTTATGAAATGTGTACAGTGGAAGAACTTCAGAGCGTCTAACTGTTTGCCGTATCCATCAATTAGGCAATGGGTGCAAGTTTCAACGGAATTAGTGAGGGGATGGTGCAAATGGCAGATGTTGGAATGAGTTACGACTTAAAAATGTTTTGTTTGTGAGTTATTATTATTTTTTTAGTCTTAATTAAAGTTTATACATTTGAACTTAAATGCATAAATAAATTATAAAATAAAGTCTTTGAACCGATCCTAGGGGGGGGGACAAAGACCAGGGGTGGTAACCACAATAAGAGAGATAGAGTTCCAAGCGTTAACCCCTGTTCTTAGTCGACTGCCACCACCCTAAGCGAGGTATTTCTCCACGGCATTGATTCTGGTTAGTGTGGTGATTTGCAGCCTCCAGTGCGCTGTTTTTGTACCAGCTTTTCAGTCTTTTAAGCCGTACAAGCCTCCAAGTCCAGCATGAAGTTAAAAATCAGTAGAAATATATTGGCATAGACACATTCTACTTAGCGATTTAGCTAAAAAAGAAAAAGTAGTAAGCGCAACAGGTCCGAGTAGGCACTGCTCCTCACAGACAATCGTTTGTGTGAGTTTCTATATTTTTTGGGACGAATGGATGGGAGACCCACAATTTTATGTCGAGTCTGAAGGGCTGATCTAGAATCCTGTCCAGTTTTACTCTCTGATGTTTGGCAGGCGTTAACGAGGTGGAGAAGTATGGCGCAGTAAACAAAATTTGAAGACATATTTTATTCTTTCGCGGTGCTTGAGCCTGAGACCCCAGCATAATAGCTTTATGTTTAGAAATCCCTTTTAGGTAGAGTTCACGGACTGTAGCGCCATCATATGTAAAAGTAACAAAGTTGGAATCAGTGACACCCACAGGAGTAGGTTGCCTATTGGCAGTTAATGATACTTTAACAATAATAGCTTATATAAAGCCGTGAGGCTGTGGAATGTGGATATCGAACCATCTCTGTGAGTTGTAAAAAGCACTTTCAAAATAGTCGATCAGAGGTGGTTAAACCTTCTTGTGGCTGTGAAGGCACATATCCACCTTTTGCTATCGAAGTTCTTAGAAAATTCTTAAACTTTGTAGGCGGCACCTCATAAGGATTTTTGCAACATCGTTCACAAGCAATATTTAAGGCCACCTTAACTAAACTGAAGTTGTTCGAACTTTTAAACCACTCTGTGCACAAAAAAGACAGACCTCACTACAGTCACGGCAATTTCATACTTCCAATCGTTCTGCAAATCCCCAGCAAACACCTATGGAAACATTTTGTCTTCCATTCCCATTAAGGGAAATTAGCATTTGGACTCGAATACTCGTATCTGCAAATGAATGCATCAATCATACTGATGGTAGCGTTTATACTTTGTCGACTTGTGGAGGTGATTTTCCGTTCAGTTCTCAGTATTCTTCGTTAAAGCTATTTTGTTTGCTGTTTTCGCAAGTGTTTTATGCTAATCTGGATTCACATTTGGTATTCAAAATCAACTAACCAGGCAGCATTTTCATGGAGAGCAGATACATTTGTGTATCTCATCCTCGACAGAAATATAAAATTTGCATAAAATCTGCTTCGTTGGAGCTGGTGTTGTGGGTTCTTTGAAAACGCTTCATGAAAAATTAATGCAAACAAAACGAAACAGAAAGGTCAACGCATTGTTTTATCGAAAAATTAATAGTTATAGCTGTTTTAACATTGTGCTGTCGCTCTGTGATATAGTGAAAGGATAATATCGGGTTTATAATTTCAGTGGAGCCTAAAAAGTAAATGTGGGTATATTATGTATAGCAATTAGATCTGTTATTTGTTATGATCAGGCATTTGTATTTATACATTAGGCATACTTTTTCTCAAAAAAACAGCACCGCGGAAATAGCTGGTTGAAAACGTCTTAGAAATCTAACATCATCCGTTCAGAAGGACGACGTATGATATGGCCAATGGAATTTTTAAACTGGGGAAAAAGGCTTCACAATCTTGATGATGGATACGAAGTGAACACTTCTCCAGCCAACGACAGCTTTTTCATATCCTCAATGCAATTGAACTCTGAAATAAGAAGTAAATGAAAGGCTGGATATCGCTCGAAAATCGATTTCCGTGCAGGTTTTCAAATGGAAAAGTCGAAATAGGGTAAAAGAGTTATTCATAAGCTTACTCCTACAGACTGTTGCCTTTTCAAGGAGCAGAAGGCTATAAATCCACACAGCGCCTTAGTTCTTACCGGGGACACATCCCAAAAAGATTATATCGAACTTTGATCAACTATCGAACAAGTTCTTAGGTAGGAAGATAATTGCCAAAGAGACGATAGCCATGGCTCACTTAGATAAGTACATAAGTGCTTATTATTGATAAGTAAAGATTTAAAAAAATTAAAGGCCTTTCGATTCCTCTTTTTTATTATTTTTTACTATGCATATTTGCTATTTTTGGGGCTTTGTAGTCTCATTGTAAGTTGCAAATTATCCTTCTTGAGCAGTCCTTGTGCAGAATGTCCCGTCGATCTTCGTTCCGCGAGTAAACCTATCGCACAGTTGTCTGGACGAGGTCACTAATCTTCACAGGAATATTAAAGATTGCGGAGCTGTTCGTGAAATGTGTTTAGAAATGGTGCAGAATTCAACTTCTTGAATGGCTCCTTTGAGACCCCGTAAAAAATTCCCATAGAAAATAGCTTCAAAAACTGTTTGAACAGTTTTGAACAGTTTCAAAACTGCTGACTCGAAGAACGGAAAGCCCACTTTACAAAAGACCAGTCCCAAGCTCCCACATTGTATATCTACGCAATGTGCCTATAAAAATCGATGGTCATATGGTTGCTTCAATTTCCGGCGGAAGACAAACAGAAGTGTCTTTTCAACATATACGAAGAGGATTTATAATATTAAAACAGCCGCTTTTATAAGTCTAAAGAGAAATAAGTAGTTTTATTTTAAACCGCTATATAGTTCCAAAAAAAAATTGTTTCATTTATTTGATTTTTATAGAATTTAATTAGCAAATACAAAAGTACTACTATAATGGCTAGTTCACAAATCATTAACATTAAACGACTTCCTTTGTCTTGAGTGACTCAATCAGCCTGCCTATTAAAGAACACCTAGTATAGCAAAGCAAACTAGATTTTTGAAATCAATTTGCATCAACAGGTTTTAAAGGTCATTCCCCGGGTAGTAACGATATCCGCGCTGAAAACAGCGACTGTTAATCCAACTCATATTCACAACTGAATTCCTCATTGGGCTTTCCACAGCCACCTATGACTAAAAAAAAAAACACCGAACTAGATCTTGAGATTACAATTCAGACGCATCGACTGACCCAAGGTCGATTGAATAATTACAATCTTCGTGAGGCCCGAATATACCGCCGCTGCCTTATGTAATAGAACAGCATTTTCACTTTCTATTCAGCACCCATTTCTGTCAGTTTATATGGGGGCTTAAAGTTGTAGGTTTGTAGCTTTTCCCAACACGTTCTCCTCGTCAGATTGAAGGGCAATTTAGATCGAATCTTCATTCGGATTGCAGACACAGCCATTCTGTGAATGTACCACCTTTCACTGGCAGGAAATAATGGAAACAAGAATGACATTCGGAAAATACGAAGTAAAAACAGTCAAGCCATTATCTTGTCAAGCAATTATTTCTGTCGCAGTGAATGAGATGCAATCTTCGATCTTTTGATCTACGATATTAAAAATTTCGAGTACAGCTTGTTTCACTTCGTTTGGTCATTACGTTTCGATCGTGAGTGATGACACTTGACAGCTTGACACCAGTTCAGATTTAGGTTCCCGAAGTGTGCACTTTCGTATCTTACATTGAATAGTACATAAAAGTACTACTTGTTCTTGGCTTGTAGTGGGTGGAAAATATACCTTCTATTTCATTATTTCGGTTTGGAATGGTGATTTTATGGAGTTCACCAAAGTACCCAAAGGAAGACTAAGAAACCAAAGAGTCCCATATAAAATTCAAGCTATCAAGAACTTGTCACATGAAGATGCGGACCAATTCTATGCAAACTATCTACCCATATGGTAAGGAATTCCATTCACGACAGACCTGCCATTTCGTGAACCTGCCGATTGGAGAAGTCTATCAAAACTGCGAGAATTATACCCTTTTCACACCGAGCCGAACTCGGGTTTTCGTGAAAACACTCGAAAACTTCATCGAAGACAGAAGTTTTCCCCAGACATATTTTAATTTTCAAACCGAGTTGTTTAAAGTCATTTTCCACGAAACCACCACAAAAACGACTTCCAATCGCTTTGTTGTTGAAACAAACACACTTTTTGCAATATTCAGGAAATTCAGCAGAATAGCTGACTGAACAAATGACACAGCTCACAATACTATTTTTAAATGCACTAAAGTCATTTTATTTGTTAATTAATGCGATCGAAATTTGTAAGCAAAAAGTCGGTGTGAATGCATCGACGAATGCAAAAACGACAGATGTTTATAGATCATTTACCACCGGATGTTGTGTGCAAATTTCAGCCTCTACGTCAACTAGTTTCTGAGATAGATCTAGGTACAAAGTTGGTCTTGTGGTCGGACATACGGACAAAAGCGAAACTAAAAGGTTCCGTTTTTTCCCTCTGGGTACGGAACCTTAAAAAGGGAAAATGATTCCATTATTCGACCAAAAACTCGTCAGAAGGTACCTGCTTTTTAATTTGTATACTCAAAACCTGCTCAGCACAAGTTTTCGAAAATGTTGCTGCAAACCAGAAAAAACTGTCAGCTTCGTCGCTACCTACTTCCATACCACCATTTATCATATCATAATGCACAGCAGAGCGAGATACTCAATAAAAATCAAATTTCCGACGATTAAGTTCGGACAACAGATTATTTCCGTACATAGGTCAGTGTGAATTCTGCGTTTTCCAAAGAGGCTGTTATTCCTATGAATGTCTTGTAGAAGCTTAAAAGATCCAACAACAGGTAGCTCTGATTTCGAATAGAGAAAATGAAAATGGTTCTCCACAAAACCGAATTAAGAGATGTACAGAAAACACACTACAATCACCAATTTTGAAATAATAACAAAGTATACTATCTATCTGGTTGGCGTGTATTTTTTTCTCCTGTTTTTCAACTCAATGTATTCTAAGTGAATGGTATGGTATTTCCACAAAAAGATCAATTCCTATTCTAGATCACAGTTAAAAGGTTAATCCATTTGAGTTAAGAGCCAACTGCCAATGGATTGAAGAAAAAACCCAACGGCAATTAGTGAGAAAGAGCAATTGTTAACGTAAATAGTATGATAAATAAATAAACCAACTCTCAACCAATGTACAGCTTGGACTGAAATTACAAAATATCGCCTTTTTGCGAAATGTCATATCAGTTAATCGCCACATTTCTTATAGATAGTAGGACAGCACAAATACAAAAAAAAAAGTGATTGGCATCTTATTTAACAATCTGGCATAGCTACCAACATAAATCGTAAATCGAAATACTGCCGAAAAAAAAAAATTAAACCAAGTCGAACTGATCGTTTCGAAGAATTGCAACATCTACCTTACCTACACCACCGCTACAGGGGGCAACAACAATAACAGGTATTTTTAAGTAAATCAAACCTGTCAAATAAATTAACAAAACCTCATCGTTCAGTATGAAAAGTGGAAAAGGTTGTGGAACCAGTGAATTAAATAATACTTATCGGTTATGTTTTGCATTTTTGGGTTTATTTTTATCGCTCTTTCCAAGTATTGCTTATGAAGAAACCTTGCCTCGAATTGATCAACACCACGAAGGGAGGGTGTACCCTCGCTCGCCATTTCAGAAAGCTGTTAGCAATGGTGTTAAATAAGATCTCTGCAAATTGCCTGCAGATGACATGGTTACACACAGATGACATGGTTACACACAACCACTCCGGTTGGGTAAAGTTTGGTTGACATTAATTATCACATCAAACATTTTCAATCGGGTTTTCACATCATTTGCTGTTCAGTGTTCACCCACCCCCACTTTGGTTTGTGAAAGAAACTTACCTTTTAAATAAAAACCAAAACGTTCAATTTATTCCAATTGTGTTATTTCCACGCTATGATTTTGTTTCCAGTCTCCGCTTTTCGATTTTCCAATAAATTGAGATTTTCTTTTCAAATATTATTTTTCACTTGCGTGCAGAGGAAATCTACACTTTTGCACAGACAATCACTGAAAATGAAACGGACGAAGATGGAAAATGATTAGCTAGTATGATAAAGAGTATGGCGAGGCGAAACGAAGAAGAAAGAGGTAGAAGAAAAAAAAAAATATCAAAATGCAGCTACTGAAAAACTTCACTCAACTATGAACAATTTAAAAGTAGAAAAAGAAAAGATCGCGTGGAAAAAAGGAAAATCAAATAAAAAGAGTTCCCGTGCAGCAAAATTTTCACCGACAAAAAAAAAAAAAACAATTTCTCTTCAATATCAGTTTGGAATTAAAAGTAGCTTAATAAATTATCCCTAAAACACTGTTTAACCGAAAGGGATAGTTTTTTTTTTAACTCTAATATCGAATCCGACGGTTGGAAACAGAAAAAAAAAATACAAAAATACAGGAAAGACAAAAAACAATTCTTCTCGAACGTTTACCAGGTGCTTTTCCAACCAAACGCCGATCACTTTGCTGCCTATTTGCAGACTGAAGTTGCGCTGCAGACTTGTGGCGGTGGGAGACACGACACAGTCGGCTTGGAAACAATATCTTCAGATTGCCTGTGTGAGTCTTCGGTTGTAGTGGGATCGCAAATTCAAGTATACACCTATGTGAGGGATTACAGCGGCAGCGACGGCGACGGCATTGGCTCCATACTGCAAACCGCTGGACATAAGGCTCATGGAAATAGCATAGTGTCGATGTATGCGGCTTTGACACGCTCCGAGTGCATGTGGAGCTGCTTTTGCTATCGCTGATGTTGGTGAATTTAGTTGCTGTTTCTTTTTTGTTAAGCCAAAAGGTGCTCGTGCAAGAAAATGAGCTTATACTGGTTTCATTCTATGGTTTCGGTTCGGAAAAAAGCTCGCTCGTGCTTGAAGTGTGCAGACAGTGGTGGCTAATGTTGGCACTAATTTGATATTATCTGGAAATGGTTTCTTAAAGTCTGACTCTGCAGTACTAATTTGATTTGCATTTTGATGAATGACGTGACACAGGAAATTCATTCATCAGAGCATTTAAATTAAAATCAAGTTCGCGCATCAACTCTTTTGTTTTTTGTTTTCGTTAATTCGGAAGAAAACAAGTTCCTGGTCCCTGCTGTTACAAAACTGTCGACAGTATGAAAGAATGCAATTATTAATGCGTATACTAGTTGGTTATGAGATTGAAATAGAGATGTGTGACTTGTGACAGGCATTGCATAGAATGTTATCGAAATTTCGATTTGCACTCGATTTTCAGCAATCAAATAACTTGACGATTCGTTCTTATTTTGAGGGGAAATTTTATAAAATTAAGAATACTGCCATTTGGAAATGTTCTGGCATTTTACTCTTGGAAATTTTTTTTTTTGTATTTAAAGATAAATAAATGCGTAAGTATAAAAAATCGTTGGAAACCTACCATCGTTTCGAGTCAAAGAAAGCGGATTACATAGCAAAATGAACGTTCTGCAGAGGCATCAGCTGAAAATATCCTTGCCCGCAAAATTTCTTCATGTAATTTCCGTTTTGACGGACTTTGCAGACTTGGATTTATCAGCGAACTTTACGATCTTTACTGCGGCATTCGCCGAATTTAAAAATAGCAATTCACTCGTCTTAGATGGGTGGGAGATATAGAGTAAATGAACACTAAAGAGTCTTCAATTTCAACCAGGAAAGGCAAGGCTAATGTTACAGCATTTTTGCTCTGTAGAATTTTAAAATGTTATTTCGCACCATTTCTAAGAATTTATTTCCGCTTTGAATATGCACGGGATCTTGATTCCTGACCTATTCGAATATCGTGTTTGTTTACACAATTTTAATTCACAACTACGCCAGTCATGTCTATTTTTGGAAATCAAATAATGAACATATACGAACTTCCTTCAGTCAATATAGAGCACAGCAATTGGGTTCCAAATCAGCACAAAGCTCGTTTCCACCTTGAGAGACTATGTTGCCAACGAAACTGTGCATTCACATTTCTGTGCTGAAAAGCTCCACAGCTATGTTCCGGCAGACAAGCATGGTCATATCTGTAGCGGCTTCTACTCAACGATCTCCATTCCACCATCGGGCGTGATAGAGCACCAAGAGTCGCCGTCGCCCTCGTGCCTCTTACCAAAACAAAGTCCCTAGTAATAAACATATCAAGTCCAAATAGTTGGTAGCTACAATTGACAGACACGACAAACCGCAGACTAGCACGCTCTGAATTCGTATGATTTTAGTTCAGCTACAGATACGGAACGTACCAAAAGAAATGATAAAAAAAAAATCAACTTTCACATTAGTGTGACGCAATAAGCGGTTTTTTTTTTTGTTTATTTATTACTCCTACTGCATAGTTCGTTTGTTTTTGTTTTACTTTAATTGTATGCACATTTCTGTTACACATTTCGTTGCCGCACATGAAAATCTATCTCAAAGAGTATCCGCAGTGTGGAACTACTTTACTGACCCGAAGACGAATGGACAAATGCAATGCGGACGCCATATGCTTATCGTGCGGGACAGGTCTCACTGTCAGAGTTTTCGTCAGAGTCCATGTCGCCATAGCGCACGGTGTACCACAGAGCAGCGGAGTAGATGACAATCGCAAGAACAGCAAACTTTATGTAAATCAAAACTATCTCACTGAGCTGAGACAATGCATAGTGAGTCCAATGGGATGGGGGTTCGGCTGGGGGCGGCGTTGGCGTCGGCTTTCCTAAGGACGACTGCTCTGGCTGGTTGATCCAATCGTCGTCGTCTTCGTCATTGCCATAGTCCGAATGGAATTCATCGTCTGTCAGTGCTTCCTCTTCTTCCTCATCGTGGGAAGATGAAACCGGAGTATTGAGATTTGATGGATGCTTATGGCCAAACTTCGACATCGGAGGTAGATTTGTGGCCGAGCTTGGGTGTATTGACTGACCAAATGCCTCCGTAGCGGACGGGTCTATGAAAATTAATAGAGTTTCCAAATTGACGTGCGAGAACTACCTATGCGGCTTTGTTTGTTTCTCGTGCTGAATATTTGAAGATCTCGTTACGCAATCGATTTCGTAACAATTTTGTTTTGGTTTCATTCACTGATGACCGCTCATTGTTTGTTTACTTCTGGGGCGGCAATAAAATACCGTAGTTGGTGGTATTTATCTGCAAATAAGATGTAGGTAGTTTATTCGATATACGAGTATATAGTCGTTTTAATAAATATGGGTCAATGGGTAAAATATCGCAGTCGTAATGAGAGAAAATATTATACAATGAAAGCTTTAGCACATGGAGGGTGCAGGTCATCAGGAAGGATGAAATGCTGCCCAGGTTCTTTTATTTTTGGGGGACATTTTTGAAAGAGTATATCCCTAGTTCCAAGCGTTCAAGAAAACCTACAGTTCCATTCTGATGTACAAAATTTGGAACGGTACTGCTCATACTTTGAAGTGGGTACTCGATGCTTGTAACTGAACCACGTCCATCAATTTGGGCTTTGTGCGCCGGGATGATGATTTTGATGGAATGAAAAAAAAAAGGAGCAGTTCAAAACAACGACAAGCCTCGAAAGGTTCGGATGTGATGCTGGAAACCGCGCAAATTAAGAAGGACAACCACTTTTGTTACATCAGGTTTTCCTTTTGTATACTAAATAGACACAGTTGAGCCAAACAAATGATACACAGCTACCAAATTCTTAAGTCGCCCGAATGGCCTCTTTTAGTGCGGTTTTGGGGCCAGCAAAGTTCACTGTCGATCAATTTTTTACACTTCTAATTTACACAGCTGATTTTTTACAACCAAAGCAAAAACAAACACGATCAGCAGTGCCAAAAGGTGATGCTAAATACTTGAAATTGCAATTTATTTTCTTTTCTGTTGTGGTACCCTTGAATTTTGCAGCAAATTTAGAAATAGAGACATGTTGCAGTGCTGCAGTGAGTGCAGAACTTACGTGTGGCTATATCCATTTAAACGTGTGTATTCTAATCTTGCTGCGCATTGAATTCTGCACATGTGTCTTGGGCATTAGGGTAGTAGGAGACTTTATCTATCTCGGCTCTGATATCACATCGGAAAATGGCAGCTCATTATAGGAATCAAATGAAGAATAATTTGTATCAATCAAAGAAACATATTTGGGTTGAGAAGGCAACTCCATAGTCAGTCGCTCTCCCTTACTTAGTTGGCACTACCCGGCGAGAGGTAATAACACCAGTCCAGCTTTACGAATTTGAAGCTTTAAACCTTTCAAAAGTATGGATGAAGATTTCCTCGGGCGTTGCGAGAGGAGAAGTCTTCTTAAAAAATTAAGTCTCATTTCTGAAGCTGTAAAGTGACATCGCTCTAGATGGAAAAATTTCAAATGGTCATGAATGCATCGGCTTGGGATAGTCTTTAATTCCAATCCAGAGGGCGACGTTAACATCCAAGTTGGTATCCGAACTCTCACGTGCTAACTGCTTAAAATCTTTTCTTTTTAAACGAGCAACAAATTGAAAAATTGCTGCTATCCTCTACACACGGAGCCACAATAAATCAATTCGAAGTCTTTTTTTATGTCGCCTGCCGGCATAGATAAAAAAAAGTCCAGCAGTTAAGAACTTAACATTTTCCAATACAAAGCATCACCTGGGTATATGGGACAACGAATTGTTTCTAGCACCAAAATTATCGCACGTACAAAACATCAAAATAGTCTGTAAAAATGTCGAATCACTTCTCAGAACCTCTTGTCGGTTGTGTAATCCCACCGTCACCATTGCTGGGAATCCAAGCGCACGTACATTTGAATTTGTCTGACGTGACAGTGCTTCCTCACGTTTTCGATAAAATATTAAAATCTCATTCAGCATACATAGTATAACCTCACCTTTAGTGCTTCTGGGAAGCATTAGGCGGCCAGTCAAAACACGCAATCAAAGACTCCCACCGCCGACGCCTTTATTTTCAAAAAAAAAATACATTGCAACAAATGCCAATAAAAGCGGCCCTAAGACGGAAGTGCTCGTCTTCGATTGCAACTTAAATTTCCTTAATTAGCGATTTCGAGCTCAAAGTTTTGCACAACAGCGGTTATGACTTGGACAGTCATACAGCACACGGTCTTATGTAACTGCCAATTGATTCGAATTCAATTCAGTGCGCGCTCTATAAAACTGGGTGCTTGCCCGAAAATAATTACCATGCAAAGGTGGTCATTTTGCACAGTTTTACAAGCCTTGTCAGTTGTGCCCAAAGTTGGCCCTTATCAGATGGCGGCGACAAACTAGTAGGAGTGGTTCGGCAACATGCCCTGGAACACTGAGGCAGCAGTCATCTGTCGAATTAGTGTAGGTGGTGGCAACGAAAATCGTGTTTCCGGCCGACACAATCACGCAGCATGACAAGTAGTTCAGTGTACTGGGGGAAAAAGTTCACCACTCCCACCCTGTGCACAAAGACAAAACAAAATTCCAAGCTTCAGGTTTTGTAACTTCTTTCACTTAATTCGGACAACAGACGCGTATATAGACGCGCACCGCACTCGACGACTTGTGCCAATATTGAAGGTAATCGACATGGAACAGTGCGACAGGTTTTTGTTTCTCTTGGCTTTCTGCTACAGCTTTATCTTTAATTGTTGTTTTCGTTTTCACAGCTCGGCAAAAGAAAAAAAAAACCCCACAGTGGTGGTAGTAGGTCTTTGTTGAGTTGTTTCTGCTCTGATGTCGAACAGGAAGAGTGGCTGGTTGGCACCTACAGCCGGAGGCAGGAGAAACCCCTACACCCGCAAACGGGTGGAAAAGCTGCAAACTATGTAACAGAGTCAAGGGGGGCTAAGAGCTTAATCATTGCACATGGTGCTCTACATTTGAGCCATGATTGGCTTTGGCTTTTACACGATTTTCAACCAGTGATCTGCATCGCAAACGGGTATGGTTCTTTAGAAAGGCAGCGGTTTTCTTGTTTATGACTTAAATAAAAACACTCTCCAGAGCTGTAGTTGCTCGATACATGACACGGTTAATTGGCTTTTAACTAAAGTTGATGGAAATCATGTTTTTTTCCTGACTGGTGGCATTATGAGAATGCATGGTCGAGATATGTCACTCTACAGACTATATACAATGGACTCGTTGTTGTTTGTACAGCCTCAAATGTTTGCAATTTTCGGAATCGCTAGACTTATCCAATGGAGAACATACTCGATTGGATGGGCGGTGTAAAACTATTGTAGTGAAAGTGACCAGAAACTAGAAACTAGCGGCTAGAAAGCGATTACTTCGTAGCGATTTAACAGATATGAGTTTTATTTTTTCAATTCAAGTCAAAGACATCATCGCACAACAAACGAAGAGTAACCAATGTGCACCCTTCATCCATCGAGAAATGTTCTTCTTAAACTGCCTAGAAAGTGTAGGATAAGGAAGGGTTCAAGGCGACACATAGAAACATCTTAAAGAAGAGTTAATGGTAGTCTTTGCAGAAAGCATATAACTATCAAACTTTCTAGACTCAAATCTGTGACCTAGAATGTGTACGACTTTTATATTAACTACTTCAAAGTCGATGAATAATCGACGTAGGTCAGTAATGGTTTTAAATCAGTCTTCATAACCTTGTATTTAACCTTAAATAGATGGAATCGCCGCAGACGCCAATGATATTCCAACGTACATACTTCACAAACGAAGGCGTTTTGAGTATTTGTAACATTTTAATAATAGGTTACACGTCTTTTTGTCGTATGGCGTTATTTCAAAACCGATTATTCAGAAATGTGGACCAGATGAAACGTGAATTTCCGTGGCTCTATTCCACATGAATTCTTCTATCCCAAATAAAGCATTCACGTGGAATAGGGTTTCAAATAACGACAGAGTTGTTGTTTTACATATCCAGGCTATTTAGTTCTGTGTGATTTTAAAATATGTAGTGCGTTCCACAAGTTTACGGTGTCCATTAGCTGATGCTAATTACAATTATTTACTTCACGTGACACTTTAGGTTGCCATAAGGGCAAACTGATAGCCAAATAACTGACAAATATTGGACGCTGCATTTTCCTAGTATAAATGATAAAATATATAAATAGGACTATAATAGAGGCAGTTCTGAGTTCAAAAATGGTAGAACTGGGTGTCATCTAATGGTTGCCAAAAATTGTATGCACAACAAAAAGCCACTTTAGCCAAGTTTGCTGAATCTGCTAACATCTTCGTATATACGTTACAGCTATATTTATCATCATGTGACCAAATTTTTACTAAAACCTTCTCGTTTCTTCAATCCAATTGTTTCAAAAATCTATTTTTATAGTCATACTTTTTTTTTTTTAATATTTTGTGATTTTTTCGAAATCCTACAAGAAGCTTTAAAACCGATTTTCTCTTTTTGAAACAAATCATTCTTAGCCAAAAGAGGAACAGAGCACGGTTAAGCAATTAGAATACTTTTTTAAGAAGCCAGGCTTCTCGATTGAATGCAAAGTCGATTGCTTTTTCATTATTGATTAATTCGTTTACTAAAACTTGCTTTTTAAGATATTTCCTTTGTTTTGTATTTAACATTTTTACAGGTTCCACGTGAATACTTTATTTATACCAATATATCAGTCCATGTTTTCAAAAGCTCTTGGTTCTCGATTTGGTGTAAGTAGCGACACCTTTTAGCATTAATGGTACTACTGGATAGCCGTCAATTGCTCTTTTTTGTGTTGATATTCGTGCGATTTGAATATGTGTAGCCTTCGACACTTTTCTAAACGATTTCCATTCACTGGTTAAATTTTATATTAAAACATTCGACTTCTATATATTTATACATAAATAATTTACAAAAACAGATTCACCCGATGCAATGCCTTTCTTTGCTGTAGAAAAATTTTACGAAAATGCAAACAGGCCCCACCAGTTGTCAAACTCAAATGCACTTGTATTGGTAAATCTGAAGAAAATCTGAGAAAATAGCTAGATTCGCAAAAGTGCTCTGAAATCTGAAAAAGATTGCTTTTTTTTGTACCAAACGAACATTAAAATTGCTCTGAGAGCAAAAAAAGTTCTCTGAGAGAGCCCAATCGAATACCATATAATACTCACATTTCGTGTCTAGATTTTACGAACTCACAATGGCGAAATTTCCCCTATAGTGCGAAGTTTAAAAAAGTTTATTGGTGAGGCCCAAAATGACTCAACCTTGCTTTCCTTGCAAACCTAGTGAATCTCATCAGTATCAAGTAAAGTGTTGCTGATGAAATTATTGACTAACCCTCAATAATCGTCAACTGAAAAAAAAAAAAAAATGTGGATAGGATATACCAATAAAAACTGAAACTCATCAAGCCAGTAAGTCTGACAGCTTAAAAAAACATCATACTTAAACGTCCCTATTGTGTGCATTATTATTAAAATATGAAGTCTTGGTTAAAAGTCAATGCAACCCATAAGCAGTCAAGTCACATTTATATCAACGAATCAAACTAGACTGTTTTATTTATTTATTTAGTCATATAACCTAAAAATCGGCAGCTCAATTTTGAATCCACATGGGTTAGTGTTTTATTTTCACCAATATCATTTTAAGGAAATACATTACTTAATACCCCTGTTTTGAGAAGGCTCCTGCTTGAAAAGCATAATCCAATCTAAAAAGTGTGCGAATAATTTTATGACATACTATTTTCTACCAATTATTCCCACCTGTTCGAGCTTACGCATTGTGTAACAAAAAAAACTTTATACCACTTTGATTTGACGTCTCATTGCACAGCGCGCTGCGCACCGCGTAAACACATCGCTCAAAGCGACGCTTCCCACTAAACACACAAAATTTTAACCGATAAACCGCACGAAAACTTTACATTCAACTAATTTAGTTAATTTCATACAATTATCCCCGTCTATTGCTTCCAAACTGGGTTACTAAAGCACTCACCTATCAGAGAGTGTAAACAAAACCACAACAGCTGCACAACTAATCAAGTTGGCATAAACAAAAGCTCCAAGTTTCAATCTAAGTTGAAAAAGCACCAATCATATGTCAGGTGAACTTTAAGAAAAGCCTCGCCTCAGGCTCAAACCACTAGCACATCTCGACAGCAAACGCCCAGCCTACTTTTAGGCAACGCAAACATTTTTTTTTTTCTTCTATTGATTTCCTCGTTTATTGTCGCAACTACACCAACGAGTGCGACCATCAAATTTAACTGTACAATCCTACGAACTACTCTTACATTTAAATAATAAAAACTTAACAAACTTACACTAAGCAACTATCATACATTTTCAGCTCTCCCTATTCAATGGCCTCGATTATCTCATATTCATCTTCCAGCGAATGATCGTAGTCGATGTTGTATCGGTTTTTGATTCTGCTCTTGTAGTCCTTCAGCTTTTCGGCATTTAAATTGTTTGGATTTGTTGCTAGTTTATCCTTGTTGCTTTTGCTTATTCTAGTTTGTGGCTGTTGGCTGCTGTGAGCTGAGTATTTAAATGTACCTCTTAGACTATTTTTGGTTATTGTGCGGATTGTGGTAGTTGATGTGGTTCTAATTGAGCTTCTGGACTGAGGTCGACTGTGTAATCGATTACGATGGGTGGCGACGAGTTTTTGATTTCTGGGGCCAGATCGAGTTTTGGTGGCGCTAGAATTGGCAGTGCTTGTGGATGAATATCGATAATCGTCGGCCTTATATCAAGTTGACTCTGTTGTTGTTTCGACACGGTACAACTCCTCGTTGTTCTGGTAGAGTTGTTCAGAGGTTTCACAGTTTACATTGGTCCACCAATCGCATACGCGGACGGCTTGATTGAAGACGGTTCCGTTGGGACAGAGGAAGGAGTATTGGTGGCCAGAGTGGAGACACCAGTGCCAGACCTATAATGAGAGATTTTGTTAGTTAAATGTTTTTTTTTTTTATTATTTGTTGGTATTACCTGACAACGGGTCTCTGTGTCTGCGTAGTAGCCTGGCAGTCTTCCTTGGCAGTTGAAGGCCAGTCCCTTGGGTACTGTTTCGTATGCTGGATAATCTTCGCCAGCTGTATAGCCATCAATTTGCTGGATAAAAAAAAGGAATTTATGAAAATGTAGTAAGCGGTATAATGGAAAAGTATACATACAAGTAATGGGGAAATTGGAAAATTGTTCTCTGGATGGAGAGTACAGAGGGACATAATAATTATAATTAAAGCAGTATCCAATTAAAGGTGGAATGCTTTCGAGAAAATCTGAGTGTCTATGCTAATTAAATACACAAATTTAATGCTTTAACTTTGGTGTTACGCTTTTTCCTTTCACAATAATATTTTGAAAGCAAACATGCCGAGGTTTTCATTGTCCTCTGAACCAAAGGTACACAATGATTCCAAATCGTTTGAAGTTGTTTATAATTCGTCAGCAGAAAAGATAAGCTAGCTGCAATGGCTAAAAAGCGAAAGTGTTGCGGCCAGTAAACTTGAAGTGAGGCTTTCGTTACAAACATTGACCCATTGAACCAATTCAACAAATTCTTTCGAACTGTCCTTAAGTAAACATAAAGTTTATTTTCATTCATTTTTTTTTTTTTTTGATTTCTTGGTAGCTGTTGCAGTTTATTAAACTTTACATATTTCAACTTCTCTGATTGCGCCATCTTGAAGGGATAGTAAAAATTTAAATCAACAATAAAATCACCGCAACTAACTTCAGTCATTTTCAAATAATTGAACCATTTTTACAACAAGCCACAACAATAAAACCGATTGTGTCTTAGTGTGTTTCGAAAATATTTATTTAAAGTTCTAGGGCCTTACCAATAAATATTTTTAGTTTCGACTTTAAATATTTTACAGTAGCTATATTTTCCATACAAATTTCGCAATAGTGAGCTTCTGTAAATTTAAAGTCGAGACTCATATTGATTATTAGCACGGCGAATAAGGTTTATTTAAATGTCGTCATTTGTGTAAAGGATGCACTTTTATTGTAGCCGAAAAGTTATTTATTATGAATTATAGTTTAAAAATCGTGCAAAATCTTTATTTCTCAAGTAAATACAGTCAAGCTGCAAATAGAAATGGAGGTCTTAGTAAAAATATTTTCATGGAATAATTTTCTTCTATACTTTTACAGAAAACCCGTCAGGACTTAGGTCATCGAAACAATCAACCAGCTCACAAAAATTCTAACCGACTATTTTATAAAGTCGTGTCAAAATAGTCGGTGACACTCAAGATTACACGCAGCCTAGTGCAATGGCGAACTTCGTGTTATCAGGATGAAAACTGGGAATCGAAGACTGAAAAGAATTGAGGCTGTTAAGCCCAAAAAATGTACCAATCTTTTCGATTTTAAGAAGAAAATAAGAATCGATAAAGGGATAACAACGATAAACTTCTACTTCACCATCGAATAGATCACAGAGCCGGCTGGATTGCCCAAAGTCTTAGACAAGACACATTGTTCCGCGGGCTGTCTGCAAAAGGGTGTCAGCTTTTTGAAAAATAGCGGGTTGCTTAAACTTAACAAGCCAGCCAGCCAATACTACTGAAGAACCTCTCCGCTTACGGATGAAGAACTGATAAGCAACTTATTATTCTAGCAATTTATTATTCTAGCAAGGACCAAATAGTTCACGGCACTCATCGGCCGGGAATACTTTAGAAAACCCTATAGAAACCCTAGACTAAGGACTATTGGACTCGCAAGCTAATTCGGAACAATCTCGTCATGTAACCGCACTAAATAAAGCTTGTTTAAATATGGAAAGGCGTCTATAAAAAAATAGACCTTGGTGCGTTATTTAACCAGAGCACAGCAACCATCACCTCTGACTGAATGACCTCGGTTGGGAATTTCACGACGAACTGGATTAATAAAGTGCATAGTCGGGTCTCGAGCTATTCCATAGACATTGATGCAACCAAAAGTAGATAAATGTCTGGTGCAACACGTCCTTATAGTACCCCAATTGTAAACAACATTTGGTTGCCTGAGCTCTGTACACAACATCCTCAAAAAAGCAAACTGGCTCAAGTCGAATCCATTTCAAGGCAATCCAAAATGCATGATCCTTCCCATTCAAAAAGCCGTTTCATATTGTCGATACAATCCACTAAAGTCGGCCCAACTATAGGTATAGGCAAATTGCTCCACTGACAAAAACACAAACGCCACACCGAGTATCTGTCAATCATTTGACGCTTGGCTCAACCTCCTAGAATACTAATTATAATCTCTCATGCGTTCATAAAAAATTTCACAACTTTCCGACCAAGATACTATACACGAGTACGTACTTGTAGCTCTATACGGATGGCCTACTAACCAGTGTAAAGGTTGTGAACACCCTCCTTCCCAGCCGGTGTTTTGCATTGCAAGTGCTGATATTGCGATATACCTCTGACACGGAGCATGTATCTAAGTGGTATCTTTGCATATATTTGAATTTTCCTCTTCTCCAACAACAAGGGATATCTATGCATCTGTGTAATATCGCATTTTAGTGAGTAATTAAAAAACTCTTTTGCAAAACTGATCAAATATGCAAGGGCTTCCCCGTCTCTTCGACGTTTTTTGATGCTTGTGCTGTAATGTCGGCTTAGTCCGTTATTGCTGCTGCAGTGAGATGAGAAATTGTCTTGGTAAATTCGAGAATTGTGTGTTTTGTTTGACTCACTTTTATGAGTGGCAGCAATACACTACTGACAGTGCAATTGCGGAACACTTTTGGGAAAAAAGTGAGTAGCACCAACGGAGCCGCCTGAAAGTTGCGCAGATTTGTTTAATGGATAAATTGCAGCTGACTGAAGTTCCGTCGCAAGGCTAACACGAGATGCAAAATCAGTGGCGGTATAGATGCAAGAAAGGGGGGCAAGTATGTTGACGAGAAATAGCGTATTCGCTGAATGACACATATTCCGAGATGCTGTAATCATAATAGAAGTCATACCGTGGGGATATATGAATTTAAGTTACTTAGCTGTGTGAACTGTATGGAAGGCTCTTGAGAAGGGAAACTATGGACCTTATCTGTGAGCTTAGAGTAAACACAGGGCTCTGCAGTTCCGGTGATAAGAAGAGGCGTAAAATTGAAAGTATCCATTTGTCCCCGAAATAAGAAATCACAGAAAACGCGTGGCTGAGAAAAGATAGGCCTGGGGCCCTTACAGAACTGTTGTGCCAACATAACGACGTTGGAAAGGGGACTTTAAAAAGAGGGTCCCAGAATAACGTGTGTCTGCGGTTTGCCTGTCTGTCTGGTGGACGGATTTTTTTCAAACTTCGTATATAGAATTTGTTTATTTTGCATGTACAAATTTTAAGAAAGTTAGTTTTTTTTTGCCAAAACTAGATAGATTTGTAACTTTTGTTTTGTACCAAAAATTCAGACCTGGGTAGTGTTCAAAATCGGTAAGGCAGATTTTGTCGAAAATCTTTTTTAATGCTATCGTACTTCGATAGCAAACTCAGTTTTTCTCTGCATAATCTTACGAAGAATTTTTTTACTATTGACTTTTTTATCAAATTTGCACAACTATTTAAAATAAAGTGTTCGTGATAGATCGGTATCTTTACATACTCGTATGAAAGAATCTAGAGATTGGTTTTAAAATTTGATTAGCAGTTATAAACCGAATAATTATGCCAATGGACGTGTGTGGGATTGCAAATGAAGTTGGAGTTTCTGATTGTGTAAGGCTCCAAGTGGTTGGAATTTTTTTTTAAAGTGCACATTCAATATTGTTGAAAAAGAGAAGAAGTGGTAAATATTTGCTAAAAAGAAGTTGTAATTGCATTTTTACTGGCAGTTGAGATCTAAAAAAAATATATACAGTTTCGGGAAATAATCAAAAAAAGAATTTATTCCATTTTTTTTTTTTAAGAAAAACGAAATATGGAATCTTATTTAGAATACTCATTTAATCTTTAATATGTATTTCGATCAAAATCGTTAGAGCGATTTTTCTGAAATTTGCCAGACAGAATTTACAATTTATTTATTTATTCATCTACAGATATAAAATCTTACAGATAAATTAAAGCTAATGTACAATATTTTGTAATTTTATTTTAAATTCCAATCTGTTTACTGAGAGATCCAGTTCATTACATATAAAATCAAAAAGTTTTATGCATTTAGAAAAAGATTCATTGCAGCCATAATTGTATCTATGTTTTGGATTGTTTAAAAAATGGAATGTAGATTTCAAAGAAGGTAAGAAATTTTGGACACTTAATACGATATGAAAATACATCATGAACAAACAATATGCACTGAATAGACCGTCTTTTTTCTAATAAATCAAGACCAATTAAGGCACATCTAGATGCATACGAAGGAGAATCAATTCTCCACCTCAGCTGCGTGACTACAAATTTTGTAAAAGCTTTTTGAACTCTTTCAATACGTGTTATCCAAATAGAGGCAGAAGGACACCATACAATTGAACAATACTCAAGAATTGGACGAACTAAAGACATGTAAACCGATTTTAAAGCATAAGGGTTTGAGAATTCATTGCAGTTTCGCTTAACGAAACCAAGCATTGAATTCGCCCTGGCTATAATATAGTCTACATGTAATGGAAATGACAACTTCGGATCAAAATTGACTCCAACATCACGAATCTCAGATTTGCGATCAAGAATCTGGTTGAAAATTTGGTAGTTGTGTATCATAGGAACTAAAGTACGATGTGCCGTACAAACATTACATTTTTTAATATTCAAAGGAAGAATATTTTTTTCACACCAAATAACAAATAAGGCAATGTTTAGTTTGAAAAATATTATTGCTTAACTATTTATCTGAAAGCTGAGCATTAGATACTCTTTGAAATTTACGCATTACTTGGTTTTAAAAGTCTTATCAAGTTCTAAGATGGGGTTTTCGAGATACGAGCCGTTTTTAAAATAAGCGTTTTCGGTGATTCGAATTGAAAATTAAGGACACAATAATTTTGAAAACATCAATCTTACTCTAGCTATGTATTTTGGTCAAAATCCTTGGTACAGCCTTTGGGTAAACTAAAGAAAACTAAATTTTTAAGAAAAGACTTTTTTCAAAAATCCATTGCACGATAATATAGAGAAAAACTGAGCTTACTTCGAAGTTAGAAATAAGCGTATTACCTTGAAATGAATTTTTGTTACAAAGAAAAGAGGTCTTTCCAGCGCTGGGAGGTTGAATAATTTCCCAATTTAAAAGGTATCCTGATAGTTTTTGAAGTCAAACGTCTTAGAGCTAGTTGGTAGTAATTTTAAGCTCCAACGAAACGTCAAACCGACATGAAAGGGGAGAAAGTGTCGCTGCCTTTTTTTATTAGTCAAGTACTTAGAGGCTTGCTTTAAGATCGAAATGCTACTTTTTATTAATACAAACAGCAAAGGCAAACAGCTTGTTGTAGGGAAAGAAGGCAAAATCCTCAAAAGATCCAACAAGCTGCAGGCGTATTCGGACGATATCCGCATTATCGGGAAAGTGGCTTCCCCGGGGTTCCGAAATTTGTTGTTCTTGAAGTAAACGAAGACAAAGCTAAGTATATATGCTGTCTACAAAAAAATCATGTTCCCATCATATGAAATAAGGCGTCGCTTTTGACCGCAGAAACTTCGAAGTGGTTAAGGAGTCCAATTACCTTGGAGTAAACTTCAATCCATGAAAGGATAACTCTATGAATTAATTACTGCCTTGGTTTGCAAAACAAACAGATTGAGAATATCAAACTTAAGGTATAGAATAATGATCGACATATTCCATTTTCAACCAGTTCTGGCTTTAAGGCACTGAGTGCAAGTCGATAAGCAGGCAGGAAGAACTGGTACTGGGTACGTTCGGCAGAATGTCTAACTTTTGTACTATGCGGCGAGTGCGAATGGAGAAAAACACTAAGACCGCAAACTGTGAGTGCTGTACTAAAGTTTGAATATTTTCAACAAAGCCGTCGATAGCGTTGGTTTGTCCACATCGTGGAATGTCCCTTCAAAAACACAGTCATCGTGGATGGCAGATATCGCTTGGTCTGGACAACTTAAAGGCAATGTGCCCAGGATTGCAGAGAAAGAAGTCTTAGCATCAGAGCAAAAGATTCTTCGGGATTAGGAACGTTAAGAAGCAATCTGCTTTCTATCATCTTACCCCCCGAGCCGTTTCTACTATTTCAAAGGAGCCGCAGTATTTGATGCAATTATGCTTAGGCGAAAGCCCGCTTCGCTCCTGCTTTCAATGTGGTTGGTCACCCTTCAAACCCTTCAAAACAAATCTTTATAAAAAAAATGACATCCTCGTACTAATGTGATTACCGTTTCTGAAGTCATTTGAGCTGGTCGGGGTATTAGGACTCGGATAATCTTGCACTACCTTCCTGATCAGATATATACTTTGAATGAATAAACCACCGATCGTGTATACAAATTGAACATCCAAACCGCACACAGATCGTATTTCAAGAAACTCTTACAATTGTATCCCAATACATTGGGTCTTTGTGAATGAAAATCATGACTTCCTGGCTTGGCGCATGACCGAAAAATCTTTTCTCTCTCTTGACGAACAAAAGGGATAGTGAAATTTCACCCTTCACTGCGAACAATATCCTTCATTAATCTTTCTGTCGCAGACAATGCCACCGCCGCCGCCAGTTTCACTCTCAACAACACAAATTGTGTAACCAGCAAACACAACCAGTGGGGTTATTAATTTCCTGAGATTCACATCCCACTATGCTAACAACAACAAAAGTAAACGCTACAAAATGCAGATACTTACTCCACTGACACATATATCCATGGCAACAAGTAATCCAATTGCCAGCACCATACAAGCGATCTTCCTCTGCAGCGAGCCAGCCATAGCACCACTATTAGCCATCATCATCATGATTGCCCCCGAAAGAAGAGAGAGATACTTCTATTTTAGAAAGGAAACACGTTAACTTCACACAGTAATTCACCCGAACAGATGGGGTACGACGACGACGAGAGACAATCACTAACCAAAAAACCGGCGGCCCCAACACAAGATACGTATTACAACTTCAATCGCAGTATAGGTTCCCAGAGATGAGCCTCACCAAATTTACTACACTACAATTACCGATCACGATTGAGATATATTCACAAAGAAGAAGATCCCCGCTTGCGGATAATACAATTTCGGGTATTGTTCTACAACGCGTTAGATTCTGAACAAAAATTCGGATTCACTTTTGGGGGCAGCGTAGGCGAGCTGTGTGCACGTGCGAATCTCTAGCCAGTTCGGATACAAAAGTCGAAGAAATCTGCCAGCATTTTTATTTATACCAAATGCGATCGCGCGAGAGCAGCTTGTCGGTCGTAGCTCTCCTACCACAAGCAGATGCGATGCGAGCACTTCTATGCTGTTGCGCTATGCCATGGATTACCTTCATCTTGTCATGTTGTGTGTGAGAAATTCCCTTGCGATGTACCTACAGTGGGGCATACAGCAAGTTGGGGTGCTTTAGGCCATCCGTACTGGCCTCCCGCCACTTGATCGCCAAAATGAGTACCTACAAGGTGTAATCACAATTTGGTGGCGAACAGAAAGAAAAAAAAAAAAAACAAACAACAAGGCCTTTCAAAACGGATCTGGCCATCAAGCGATCTCGGACCAAATGTGAGCTAGATGTAGTGCATTTGGTAATCTCACGGTGGATCCAGTGAGCGATTATGCTCGTGGCTCGTGTGTAACTTTTCAGAAGTTCTTCGCTTGCAGAGGATTTACGCTTTGCGAAGTCGGTGTTGAGCCGAGCGCACACATGCGATTGTTGTTTGGCCGCAGTTGATTGTTGTAGATGGGGTATTAATCTGACATCCATTGGCGGCTAATGTTGCTGACGGCGGCAATTCATTTAGGGATTACCGTGATGTATGGCTATTATTTACGTTTCCATCAAACTGTAATTGATGAATTACACCATTTCTTATTTTCGGATTGTTCGATTATGTGATTAATAAGCATCGACAACTGCACACATGTTGTGCAACTGTAATTGAGGCGAGTAAACCTTTGGATTGGTATTGAATAACAGTTAATTAGTGAAGAAGCTTGATTGGTGTCAATGGAAAGAGATGCAATGTCCCTTCGATTGAAGTTAGAGGCACACAACTTGACATGTTGTGATTGGGTTGCACCATCGGGTGCAGTCTCAGTAATTGGAATTGGTCCAAGATGTTTTAAACATGACTTTGCACTTGACTGAGTTGGTTGGGCTCTCAAAAGACGACGAGTTGATATGGCATGTATTGGTCGCCGTCCTTTGTACTTAAAATATATCTTCAAATATTTATCATTACGGATGCCGAAGAAGGCGCCAAAGTTATTGTGCGAGCGTTGTGGGATGCCACAGTAATCGAATCTGGCGCCAAATGTAAGAGCCAGTTGAAGAGATTCACAGATGACTGTTCTTCGGGATGTGGAAATAAAGTTTAAGGTGAGCGAAACATGTGAAGCACTTAGGTTACTGGCCACCCGAGTGAGATTGTCTTCAGAAAGCTTTTATTGTTTATTGTTCATGTGGATTTCGTATCCTTAACTGACCGACGGTTTTTGAACCAGGTCATAAAAGACTTGCCGAACCAAAATGATTGCAAACCTTACATTTATAAATAAAGTCAATTCCATTCTATTCTTTTCAAACTGACCGTATGACGGTCATGGAAGCTACTTGCTTTATTGCCGAACAAACTTTTGGTTATCTCCAACTCTGCGACACTTGTTTCTGATTTTACGACCGACAAAATTTAGGTAGATTTTCTTAAATCCACTTATGCTCACAGGTGGCCAGTTCGAAACTAAAACATAACCGGACGTTATGTTGATATTCCGGGACTCGTCTGGAGACTACAAAAATTCGACCATTTTATAAAAATAAAATTAAATTAATAAAAAAGGGATATTATTAACTTTCTCGATTACGTAGTGAGAGGAAGATATTGTATTCGTACAAAATTTCGAGCGGGAGATATTAATCAATTCTGAAATTACAAAAGTGGGTCTGGAAATTCTGTCCGTCTGTCTGTCTGTCTGTCCTGAGGGCTACAACCTAAACGGCTGCCCGGATTTGGTTCAAACTTTGGATTTGGTATGGTTGATCTAAAGCAGATTACATGACTGCTTACCCAGTTTTTGACTGAAAAATCGAATGAAATTAAAATTTGGATATATCTCGAAAACGGTTTGATTATAACAAAACCTCATTTATATGGTCATTTCTAACTTCAAAGCAAACCCTGTTTTTTTTCTTCTATATTATCGTGCAATAGATTTAAAAAAAAAAAAAAAAGTTCTTAACAAATTTAGTTTTCCTTAATTTACCCCAAAACTGTAGCAAGGATTTTGACCAAAATGTATAGATAGAGTAAAATTCATGTTTTCAAAATCCTTGCCTCCTTAATATTCAATTCGAATAATAGAAACAGCTCATGTCTCAACCATCTTCGATTTGAATAAGACTTTAAAAAGCAAGTACCCAATGCTTATATCCCAAACAATATCTTATGCTCAGTTATCAGCTAAATAGTTAAGCAATTATAGCAATTTTCAAACTACACACGTTTATTCAGTATGTAACTACTAATGCAAATCCAAAAACAAATCCTATGAATTCTTACATATGTAGGAAAAGGTCCAGCCGACGAGTAAAGTTTCAACCCTCCGTTATATGAAAATAGAAACAATACATCTTTTTGTCAAACTATTACTATTTATTAACTATACCTGAATTAAAGAAAACTACGAATCAAATCGAAGGACGTTAACCTTTTTTGTGAACTACATCTGTGTAAGGATATCGGTCTACCACTAACCCTACTTCCAACCACGGACACCTTAAACCAGCGTTACTAATCTATCCCAGTCAAAAATAAAAGTATGCAGTAACAGATAAGAAAAAATAAGCTCCTGCTACACTTTGCTTTGTTTTAAAATAGTACAGTAGGCTAACAACTCTCTAGCCAGAACTTTCGACATTGTTTGTTACTGAGCTTCAACTTATAAAAACTTACATTGTTATTTGATATATAGCTACCAGATGAATAACACAACAGTGAATTTTATTTAACATTATTCATCGATTCTCAGATTTTTGCCCACCTACCTAATAAAATAAGAAAGCAACCAACCAAACTTTTTATTCTATTATGCAAATAAGAATATATATATTTTAAGTTTTAAATAACAACAGCATCATAAAAAATAATGGAGAATTCAAAAACCTTTCTTTTCAGCTACATATTTACATTGACATTTACCTATGCAATAAATTGCCTGAGGGACGGTTATCTAAACCAGGTCACACAAGACTTGCCATTCTACAGTAAAATTTGCAAGCATTTTTTTTTACGAAATCAACCCATGTACGATTTTTTTGAGAGCTTTTAATAGATGATTCTTTCCACATTTAGTGCTTATATATATAGTTGGCGCAACAGGTCTGTAGAGACCCAAGGCCTAGCTTCTCACAACCATTCGTTTTGTGTGAGTTTCATTTTTTGGAACGAATGGAAGGGATCTATAATTTTATGCCGATTCCAAACGGCTAATTGAGAAGCTCTTAAGACAGTTATACTCTCGGATGCTTGTCAGACGTTCGCGAGAGGCGGCGCAGTGGAAAAAACCCTAAGTTGGAATTTTTGGGTTTTTGCGGGATTCGAACCTGAGTCCCTCGCTTAGTAGTCCAACACACTAACCACTAAGCCACTGCGCCTGCATTTAGTGCTTGCTTTTATAGTATTTACGAGTGCAGTGCCTTCATAATTTAAAAATTATTTAAAACTAAGACTAAGAAATATAACTGAATGAATGGCTCGTTCTTAATTAAGTCGATAGCTATTTTGTTTCAATCTTCAGTTGGATCAATTGAAAACTCTTTCGTAAAAAGGGTAAAAGTGAAATCAGTTTGTTTAAGGTTTTCAACTCAACGGAAGAATTTTTAAAAAAGGGAGAAGACTGTATTTCGCCAAAGACACGGTTTTTTAAAGATCAGAATAAACTATTGTCGGTAATGGCAGCAAAAGCATTATAAACTAGAGCGAAGGTATAATGAGCTGCAAAACCTAATGCTCAGTACTAATAACAAATTTTAGTCTCGACTTTAATTTTATGTAAGCTCACAATTGCGAATTTTGTACGGAAAATGTAGAAATGTAGCCACTGTAAACCATTAAAATTTAGAGTCGCAACTAAAAATGTTTATTGGTAAGGCCCACTTTCTATTAACAGAAAAAAACCTCGAAAAAAAGCAAATTGAAAGTTCAAACACTCACATACGGCCGGGTTTGGCATTTAAGCTCATGAACTTATCGGATAGTGGGGTTCAACTTCAGTTTCAAAGTGATGCAACTTTCGTTAAGTGGATGAGTTCAGTCAAATTTTTACTTTTTGAAATTAAAAACATTTCAAAGTCGTACGAATTTGAAAAAGTATATTTTGCCGAGACCTTTGAGCTTTAGAATAGACAAATTATTTTTAACCGGGACTCTTCACACGGCACTAAATTTTTAGATAAACCCGGCGGTTGTATGGTAACCCTTTTTAAAGGCGAAGAGTTATAAGGGCGCTCCGACTACGGCGCCAGAGGTGGCCACCGTGTGTTGCCCAGCCCCAAACACGGCACTGGCTCTAGGCTTAGCTTTTCACAACCACTGCGCCCATAAATTTCTGTAATTTATTTATTTGCGTTCTATAATTCTGGCAAAGAATAGAATTTAATTTTTTTTTTTAATTTCCATCCAAGTTTTAAATTCAGCAGAGGCTCTGCCAAATAAATTCCAGTTTTCTAGGGAACGCAAATGATACAAAAGTCGCCCAAAACTTGCTAGCTGTGTTTCTGGTACTTTATGTATACATGGTTTATGACGTAATTGTTGCTTTAAGGCCGAAAGGCAATAATTTTAAGGATATTGATAAGTTTAGAGCGCTCGCTTGGAGGCAGTAAGCTAGAATAATAAATGTTAGTTTTAAATTAGATTTAATTGTTTTTTTCTATTATGTAAGCTTAAAAAAGAATTTAATAAAAATGAATTTAAAATGTAAAAAAAAATGAGCTTTTGATGCTGGATTGAGCTTTTAAATTATTTTATTAATTTGAAGGGGCAATCTTTCGTTTGGCAACCAGGAACGAATGTTTTTCGTGGTGCTTCGTGGTGTCATGCGTCTTGAAAGCCCACTTTTTGCCACTCCCACCTGACTTCGAGCAACTCTATCAAATTTTAGTTCTAGGCCCAATGTGGTGAGCATCGTACCATTGGTGCATTTGGTTTGGGAAGACCTTGAGCAAGTGGTTTCCTTCGCAGACAGAAGCGATCTTAACACCCACAACAAATCTTTCTAGGCATAACTTTAGCTAATTTTCGACTGATTCATTTGAGTTTGTTTATCGTAAGCGTTTCAACCAACCACCTAAATGCACTGAATTACCGACTCCAAAATGACATTGATAATAAGCCTACAAAACTGCTCTTCTCATGGTCGCTCTACAGTTCGTCTTCACGCTAGAGATAAATCACATTTAACAACAACCCCACTGAAACGCGTGTTGCCACCACGGGCTGCTAACTATGTCTGATCTATAGATAACATTACACGGCATAAAATAGATCCTAACACAGTTAAAACGCCAACGCCTACGTCAGCCTGCACATCTTCTATACAAAAACAGATCTATGGATGTGATTTATTAATACCCCGTGGGAATTCCCTTTGTTATTAATTAATATAGCCATATCAACTTAATGATCTAACCAAATAAATACTCATCCCATTGTTGGCACTTCCTCCATAACCTTGAACCGCCTTCAATCGACGCGAAAGTAAAACGAATTTTACACCTATTCCCATCAAATTTGATTCGCTCCTCACCTTGGCACACATTTATTGGTCGACAAAAAAAAAAAATAAAAAAAAAAAAATAGCAACGAAAACCTAAATTCGTTCCCGAGATCTTCTAGGTTATGTAACCCAAATTCTCATCACTCATCACAGAGAAGAATACAAACTCATTTTACAGATCAGTGATTTGATGCGCACTGGAACGAGCGACAACGACCTTAGACCATCACTCTCGGTGATGCCATGAAAAATACAGAAATCCAGCGGCACATTCAATTATTATAAGGTGAATCCCATTCAAAGCCAAACGTATCAAAATCTAATTAAAATATTAACTCCGCGTAATGGTATGTGGGAGGTGTGCGTAATGAAACATCGTTTTGTATTAAAAGGTTTCATCATGAGCTTCGGACGAGACTTGGACTCACTTAAGCTCAATTAAATTTCTAGTTTTACGATCGCGGGGAGAAAGACACGCCAAGAGCTGGGATGTACCATCGGCAAACAAAAGCCCGCCATACAGATGAAGATGGGTATTTAAAGAAATTGTGATGTGCCCATTTACCAGATAAAAGAGTGTGTACTTTTTTTCGGATTTGAATTTTGCAATAGCCTGTGATTTGGATGCATTGTTCAACGGCATCCATATGCGGGTCACCGAGAAAAGGGTAGTCTCTGTCTTTGAAAGTGTTTCTCAATGTAGCGATCGCGTAAAGATCAAAATTTCCAAAGCGATGTCTCTCTGAAATGTTGCTGGTTTGCTAGTTACCAAATACCAAATACAAATGCCAATGTATTGTAGTCAATATATATAGCAGAATGTTTTTTCAGTTCGTGCCCATCGTCTCGGTTTCTATTTTTTAAAGCTTGGACATAATGCCCACCCTGAAAGTTTGGTTATATTTTTTAATAATTTGTAAACTGTCGGGAAGCTTGACATTTGGAATTGACTTGAGTATGTGTAAGGGGGAAAAATCTCTATTTATCCTTTGACTAACTCCAGTTGCACACTTCAAGTGATGTGTCATTCCGTTCTACTTATATGTCACCTAATACGGGGTTTTCGGACACTACGTTGTCAATTCCTTCTATTTATAATAAGGCAGCTGAGACGACTGATTGGAACTTTTACAAAGGAGTAGCAACGATCGTCTGAAAGATATCATTTTTAAAATTCCGTTTGGGCATGATAAGTTATATTCTGTCCCGTTTTTCTGGTTATCATTAGCTTTCATTACATTTGCGAAGAATGAATTGGTTAAAGATCTCAAACTTATCAAAATTTGCAGCTATGCTAGTTTTGGGGGTCTATCCTTTTGACTATAATCGTCTGAAAAGTCATGTGATTAGGGCTCAGGTTTATGTCGCAGGACAGTATTTACTCTCGCTTTTTCGTCAGGCATTTGCAAGAAGTTCTAGCGGTAAGCCAAGTCTACTCCGAGACTCTTGATGGTTACTTTTCGTTGCTGGGTTTGGCAGTTATTTATGGTATTTAATTATTCAACTACTAAACACAGTAAATCAATTATTAATCATTTTTTCTTAAAACAATAAACCAATGTACATTACTGGCGGTGTCGAGTTTGTGGTACTGAGTGATTGATAAGTGGTGCTGCTTTTCGATACGGATGTTTGAGGAAACGAGGGGACATATCCAGACTGGAAATAATAATTCCGAAGCTTCAGCAAAATATTTTAGCTTATATGTATTATCAATCTGGAGCAGGAAATGTTGCTTTTTAATTCGAAACGCTTAGGAAACTGTGACGCAAAATAGAGATCACCAACAAAAATCGAAAATATTTCAACGAACGAGTAAGATTATATCCTTACCAAGTATGTTGTCGAAGTTGTGTCACTGGAAAGAAACATTTAAGAAAAAAATGTTACGTATACGACACAGTCGCTAACTATTTTTCACAAGTAATGGAGTGCAGTGCAAACCATTTGAAAACCAGTGAGCCTCTTGTTTTGATCCATCTCTTTTCCTGCACCACAGTCGAAACAGGGCAAGGATCGTTTTATATTTTCACAGTATGACGAGTTCTTGTGTCGGATTGTACTCCCTAGAGTGTGGAAGCCTTATAAACAAAAAATGAGAACGGTTATGGGGGATTAAATCAAAATAAATTCAAAAACCGTGTCTACAGTTGATAGAGGATACCATTTAAGAATTCGCCAACTGTAATAACCTAGGAGGCATTCCAAGGAGTGCATCAAAAAACGGAAGCCACATTTCATATTGCAATAAGCACCCAAACAGTCATTTGAATTGACATCTTATCCGAACACATTTCCCATACTAATTGAATTTTCATGCGAAATCCTTTGATGCAACTTGCAAGGCAAACAACACTTACAGTGCGCTTGTCTAGTATCAAGTCTCCACAACACTGCGGGGCTGTTCATTTTCTCTAGAACATTCTGAGTGGCATATTAAATCAGTAGGCAAATCATATAACTTATACACTTCCTATGCGGGAAGCCACCTGTTAACACTTCATCAAGCCGAACGTAATTACATGAAATGTATCTATTTCTAGTTACCTCCGGACTAGGATATTGACCCCAAGGTTAACGATAAGTAAGTGCAGAGAGTTTTTGTTGTTCCACCATTGTAAAGCAACATCAATTAGCCTCGACGGTTAACAATGAAATAACCGAAGCAAATAATTGCTCTTCAATGAATTGAAGAATCAACGATTCACAATATCACACCGTTGCAATTGCAACCATCAGCCGCAGCGCCATGACACCAACACCACACACCGGTTGACGCTGGCTCTGGCTGAATGCTGATGACGGTGATGTCATTAAAATGCCACCGGTTCAACTTCAAATCTCAGCACGGATGGTTCTAGTTCAGTGAGTGAGAATGGCTGAGGGAACTGCTCTAGATTTACGGATGCGAATGTTATGCAGTTTCTGTGCATCTAGCAAATAAATTTTCTGTGTTTACTTTCGGTCTGACAATCGAGATTGCAACCGGAATTTTCTGTTTGTCCACGAGAAATTCGCACGCAGATGGTGAAACTGTAATGCAGCAGGGTAAACTGTGAGCTCAACCAAATGTTGCCGCGATTTGGTTATTTATTGGTGATCAGCTTAATAATGCGATGACTTTGAATTTAGATGTTCAGATGGTGTGCCGAGATGTTAGACTGTGTTTTTCCATAGTTTAGAGGTTAAGTAGTGGACTTAACTTGTGGTATGGCGTATGGGATTTGATTTTGTACAAAAGGAGTCCAGAAATGAATGATATGTTGAAGTATCTTTGCCTTTTGTTGGGATGAGAGAAAAGGTCATTTTCGAGTGTAAGAAGAGAAGTAATAAAATTTAAGTTGAAAGTTTCAGAAAATCATTGTTCAATCAGTCTGCTTGATGATGGACCAAAATAAACAGTGAATACGCATTCGAAGGGAAACTTAACAAGAGACATTTTTTGCTTACACTGGCGATCTGGGAGGTCTTTTAGGGGGGGAGACAATGAATGGTTACTTCTCATGGCTATTGTTAATTTCAAAAGTAAAAAAATTAGTATTTTCAAGCACAAATCACTTTAGAACAATCGATTAACGATTTAAAGTACATAGAACAGAACGAAATACCATTTCTAGAACAGCCTACCAGCGTTGTACTCCTTTTTGGAGTGAAGTTCTGTAGGCTCGATTAGGCACGAATTGGCGTTTTGTTCCAACCCTTATCTGAACCCTTATCTACGGCCATTTTGACCTTCATACGATTCCAATTAAGGGTTAAACTGAAATACAACTTTGAATGGAAACAACGCTTCATAAGTGGTATTGTGAATCTGCAAAACCTGGTTAAGTAACAAGCGGAATGTACATACAGCGGTGACTTATTTCATCATGAATATTAAGCTAGTAGGTAGCAAACAAGATCATTTTTAGGTCATCCAATTTTAGCATTTTCGACATTTCCAAGAGTACATTGGTCACTTAAATTGCAAGCAGATACCTTCTCTTAGGGTATTACAATCCGTTGGTGCTGAAAAGAAATCTAACTCCTCTTGAATTATGGTTTTTTATCACTATTCTCAGAAAAGAATGAGTGTTTTATAGATCCTGGCTTGTATTTTAATTTTTTTTTAGTAGATAGATAGTTTTCATACCATTTTAAGAGACATTCTTCCGCCGTACATTATAACCTAGTATAGGCTCAGTTTACAGTGAAATATTTGAAAAATTTGTAACAAGTGGGTCAGTGATTCTTTTTTCAAATTAAACTGAGTTCCTAAACTAAACCTATTTGGCTTTTAAAGAAAGGAATTCGACGTAGATCTACTTGTGTGTACAAAAAGCGTCATTAATTTATTTCTATTTTTTGCTTTCTCGATTCGTAAGAGAAATTGATTGAATTCGTAAATAATTTCGAACTCGAGATGTTAATCAATTCTGTCATTACGATGATAGAGGAACTCAAAAAATTAGGTCACAAAATTCTGTCATGTCCGTCTTTCTGTCCGTATGCTCCAGAGGCTGCCCGGATATGGTTCACACTTTGGATTTGGAGTTTGTAGGCCTACAATTCGGAGCCGTATTCTCTTTTTGCAAGGTAACCTCAATCAATGGTACTTCCCACGCAAAAATGTTGATACCATTTTGATTTGTTCGAAAACGCCTCCAACGATTTCAACCAAAAGTAATAGTTGAGCTTAAGTAGATGAGATTAACATGACTCAGTTTTTGGCTAAAAAATCGAACAAAGTTACTTTTGAAATTTGGACATATCTCGAAAACGGTCCTTACGATTGTAACAAAAATTAATTCTAGGCTAATATGGTCATTTCTTAATAAATGGCAAACTCAGTTTTTCTCTATATTATCGTGGAGTGGATTTTCGAAAAAAGATAATATTTTTTAAAAATTTGGTGTTCTTTAGTTTATCGGAAAATGGAAATAACGATTTTTACCCAGATGCACGCTTAGAGTAAAATTTATATTTTCAAATTTATTGCGTCCCTAATTTTCAATTCGAATCACCGAATACGCAAATTTTAAAAACTGCTCAAGCTCATATATCGAAAACCCCATTTTAGATTTCGAAAAGATTTTTAAGAGCAAGTAATGTGTACATTTCAAACAGTATCTCAACCTAGGAAGAGGGAAATTCCCTTTTTGATGACAGCTTGGAAGGTTGAAGTGCTGCCAAATTTGAATTAAATTTCAAGTGAATTCAATTTATTAAGGTTGAAATTACACTTTGGCGAAGTGTAAGATATTTTATGTTTTTTTTAAAAATAGGAGTACGAATGTGAAAGGAGGAGTACGCAGGTGTTGAAAGCAGTACAATACTCCTATGGGAGTACTTTCGGCAACCCTGACGCAGTGACTTAGAATGTGCGACTACTAAGCTGGGTGCTCAGTTTCGATTCCCGAAAAGCCACAAATTACGTACTAATTGTTTCTTTTTCCACAACTCCCTGGTTTCAATTTCCTGCTGTTTTCTGTGGAGTCCGCCTTGAAGAATTTTCAAAGTCATAATGAGTTAGGAACCTTCTTGAATTCTGCAGGAGCGATCTATAGACTATCCTCTTCCAGAAACTTTAACAACAAGGTCAAATGAGTTGTTGTAAGGAAAATGCATGTAGTGCACAACTATACCTACCTAACCATGCCTTTTTGATATCAGGCTGATTCATTTTGCTGCATCTGATTGGACTCAAAATTGCAATATACATCCATCGGAAAATACTCGGGCTTGGTAGTCAGAATGTTTGCAGTCTTAGGAGTGGTTCCTCATCTGGTGAATGTTGCTATGGTTAATATTAAGTCCTGTCATATGGAGCAATTTTTACATATTCTCTGCATGATCCCCCCGCGCGCTTCCTCGAATGATTCCCTGGCAATATGTGCTATGTCATGCTGCATATGACTGAGAGGTGACGCCAAGTCTGGGTTATTTGAGTAGCTATTTTCTAGATCCCACATTGGTTGATAGTTACTCTTCTTATCTTTGGTCATATTTACTATAATGGCTTCAGGTGGTGGTCAAGTTTTTCCTTTATGACATTAGGAGCTTACAAATATCACATAATCCACTTCATTTCCTACTATTTTCACGGCCGATTTCTACAATCTACTAGCAACATTTCAAGTTTGAAACACATGCCCTGGCATTTCAATTTCTGATCCGATCCCAGTGCTACTTCATAAACATAACGCGGCGCTAACCATTGATGTGAGATCTGACACCTGAGTCCACCGCATAAGTGCTACCTAACCTAACTTATGCTGTTAATTTTGATATGACAGGTCTAAATAATAACCCATTACCTATATAATAAAAGAGTACTACTTTGCATGAGCATAACCAAGCATCGCACCCACCATAAACTTCAAGCACAATAATTGTTAGCACCTCTTCAGCTGTTAACTCTTTGAATTACTCTTTTGTGATATCACTTAAGGGGGGAATCTGTCCACACATAAGGCCAATTCACTGATGATAAACACTTAGAATAAATAATTTCCTAGGGGCAAGCCCCGCTTTTCGTATCGCACTGCCGGCTCCTCTTGACCTTCCCCATACCGAAAATGGAAAAGAAAATGTTGCAAGCGATCGAATCTTCTCCACGATCTCCGACCCAAGCTAGCGCAAACTAGCTGAACCAGTCCCTATGATCTGTGTCGGATGCATTTCCTAAGCATTCTCAGTAATTGCGCATTCGAAACGGGGAAGGTCAAACGAAGTCAGTCGAAACCGATTAAGCCGATAGAATCCGTTCGACTCTATGTTGCAACCACCGACAACTTCATTTGGCTACAGATGATGGGCCATCTCCACTAATTGAAGAACACAAAACCACCATCAAGTGTGTTTATGAATCACTTTGCGCACACAAATATTCTTCTTTACAATCACTGAAGTTGTGTATGCGAATAGCATCCGCCGCACCGCCCATCACGAGTAATGAATGAAACACCGAGCACGAAGAAGTTTCTTAGAAGCGCAACGAAGATTTCAAATTTCGTTGTCGAAATAGCGCTAACGTGGGAAATCCGCCAACGACGACCCGTAGTTGTGACTTTGATGTTGATGTTCTCATCCCATGCAAAATTAGTGATTTAATCAGTTCACCGCCGCCGAGAGTGGAAAAATAACACACGGCGAGCCGCGATCGCGAGTGAACTAGTGAAATTAACCCGATGCAATAGCCGACAAATTGTTTGCCTAATGCGGCTAACAAGACATGAAAATTGGTGCCCTCTGCGCGCATCTGACGGCTTTTGCGATCAAGTGTGTGTATCTGCGACTTTGTGCAGTCCTCGCCAGACCTTTGTAATCCAATTCACCTACATTTCGATGAAAGTGTGCTCTTCTTGACTTAGTTTCGGAAACGAATCGGGTTAGGGGAAAATGTGGCAACCGGCGATTAACTTTAAATGTTACATGTGTTGCTGTCTTCTTCCTGGATCACTGTGACTCGTTCGCATGGATAGATGACTAACAAATGTTTTTTGTTTTTTGTTTTTACGGGTATTTTTTGACGAAGGCTGAATCAACAAAAGGGCACGAGTACAATATTCCCACAGTCACCTGTGGCGATGACGAAATGTTGCGGACAAAGGAATTTTTTGTTAGTGGTTTGTGGGAGGCGTTTTTGTTATTGTTATTCCAATCTAGTGTTTGGGTATCCCCAAGTTGAGTTTAGTTCTGGTTGGATTATTTGAGTCATACCCAATTTAAGCAGGGAATCAGAAAAAAACAAACACATTTGGTGAAAAATGCTCCTAAAAAGGAGGCGTGCCAATTACCGAAATAGCCTTTAGCCTTTACGGAGTCTGGGGAAACATATGAAACAGAATTTCACCGAAATCGAAATCACGTACAACCCACAGTTCTATTTTGTGTATAGATTTTGAAATAAGGTTTTATATTTTCCGAGCCATTAATTTTGAGGAAAGTTCTTTGCAAAATAGGCCAGGGCGGGCTACTGACACATAATTGTTTTCTGTGAACCCTATTTTTGAATACAAGTGGACAGGATCTTAAATTATTTTGCCAAATCCGAATGGCTGATTCGAAAATGTTTCACAATATTTGTCAGGCGCTAGAAGGAAAAAATGTTGAGGTGTGAATCTTAATTTACAGGGGGCTTAACCGAGGAACCGTTCTGTACAACCGTTGCTACAAACAACCACAGTCCGTTAAAAATGTATGGATATTTGAGGTGACCTTTGGGATCTTTAACTCTGTATATGTGTTAACCTAGAGTCCGATTAAAATCACTCCGCAATACTAATGATCATTTTTAGTGTCCAGGCTTAATTTTTCTAACTCACAGTGGCGATATTTTCCATACAAAATTGCATATTGTGACTTTCAAAATATTTAGATGACAGTTAAAAATGATTATTAGTATGGCCCACTGTAAATTTTAGAATAAATAAAGTCAAACGAAAAATGTATTTTGCACCCTATCACTATCTATCCCTGTTAAGCGGTTGCTTACTGTTGAGCCTGTATTCAACTTAAATGATTTTAAATCTCTGAATTTACCGCACACTCTTCAATCTCTTCCTTGGTTAAAGCTATAAACCATAGACAACTAGACAAACAGTGAAAACAAAAAGCAGGTCCTTTCGTAACAACGTTAAAACTCGGTTTCTTTATTCAAATCAAATTTGTTTCTTATTTATATGCAAAAATGACATTATGAACATCCGACTCAATGTGTCAAACTGACAATTATGACAAAATTAGAGTTCTTTGAGTATATTAATAGACCATCGCGTACGCGGCTTAAATCGAACGCAATCACATAAAAGTTAATACACCTGTTTAATTTAGTATCGAGTTTGGCAAGCTAGTGGACTTTCTTCTTAAAATAAAACAAATAGCTTCAGCGTAATCACGTAGATTTATTCACTACAAAGCAGACAAACGTCTGACCCAGTATACAGAAAACAAGACACTACCTGTGTGACAACCAAAGGAGAGATAAACCATGTTCGGTCGAACATATGCAGATAAGTCTGTGCAACGTCTCGCTTCATCCTCTGCTTCGTTGCGGTTGGAAGCCAACGGGTTGTTCAAATTCAATATTCATAGGAATATTGAACATCCTGCCCACTTTGAAGCTGCAGGCTTAAATACGCTGATGACGTGTGTAACTGCTACTACTGCTATCGTGACTGTTGCTTATAATGGGGCTTTCACCTGAACAGCATTCGCTCTTTGTGATTGGGAAAACCATGGACGCCCCTGAACCTGTCCATGGAAAACCAATTCAATTCAGGAACATATTATTAGGTGGTCAGCTGCTCGTTGACAGGAGCTACTTCGTTGGTTGATAGTGTACAGCCTTGAGCGCACTTGCCATTTGCACACATTTCGTCGTGCGGTTGTAAACAAGTTTCCATTGGTATCAGACACAACTTGCTGATAGGACGATCGTACATACGACCACCAGCTCGAATGCGTACGCTACGAACTTGTCCTTGTTTGTTGGGATACGTCTTTGCAACTCGCGCACGTTTCCAAAGGCCTGGCGGCTGGTTGTCCTCCTTCAAAAAGACCAGGTCGTCTACTTGTAAGTTCCTATTCGGTTGCTTCCATTTTGTACGCAATTGTAGTTCGCGCAGGTAGTCCTGCGACCACCTGCTCCAGATATTCTGTTCAAATTGATGTATCTTGTCCCAGCTGTCCAATCGATGTGACGCAACTTCACGAACATTTGGACCGAGAGGGCGGACCATTTGCCCACCCGCTAGGAAGTGCCCAGGTGTGAGGGCGGTGAGATCATTTGGATCATCCTTCAGTGCACACAGTGGTCGTGAATTTAAACATGCCTCGATGCGAACGAATGCGGTGTACAATTCTTCGAACGTAAAACTACGCGTGCCGATTTCTCTCTTGAGGTGATATTTTGCTCTTTTCACGCTTGCTTCCCAGAGTCCTCCGTGATGTGGAGCCAAAGGCGTGTTGAAGTGCCACGTGATTTTACGTTTGGCAACTTCATCGTAGAGTTCGGCCTTGTCCCATTGCTCGGAAATTCGCTGCAGCTCCGTATTTGCCCCGACAAAATTCGTTCCATTGTCACTGTACACATGCTCCACCATGCCTCTTCTAGCTATGAGACGATCCAACGCAGCCAAGAATGCCTTCGTGCTAAGGTCGCTGACCAACTCTAAATGAACTGCTTTAGTGGGAAAATCGATAAAAATGCATAAATACGCATTCGATGATACAGGAACCCCTCGGCCAGTATACGCCCGAATGCTATACGGCCCAGCAAAATCGACGCCGCAATGTTTGAACGGTCGTGATACCTGCACTCGAGCAGCCGGCAGATCGGCCATCAGCTGTGTGGACGTCCTTTGTCGATATCGTGTGCATACAACGCATCCGTGAATCATTTTTCGCATTGATGTACGGAGATTAGTAATCCAATATTTGTCGCGGAGGTACTGCATGCACAATTCCAATCCACCATGTTGTGTCTCAATATGCGCAAGTCGCATTAACCGTTGACTGAGAACAGCACTTGCTGGCAGTATAATCGGGTGCTTCTGATCATATGTAAGCTCGGCGCGGGAGATTCGGCCGCCAAGTCGAATTATGCCATCATTGTCCATGAACGGTGTAAAGGACAGCAGCCTGCTGTCATTCGAAAGCAGTTTGTCTTTACATAACCTGCGGTAGTCTGATTGATATTCCGTTCTTTGAGTGTGCCTAATCCAGAACGATAATGCACGTGAATACTCTTCGTATGTGACAGCTGGCACGGCACTGATCAGCTCCCTTAGACGCTTCTGCCCTTCGGTGAAGCCGGACTCTGGAACCTTCAATTGAACCCTTTTGTCCGATTTTCCTCTTACTGCTTCCTTTTCTCGCCTTCTCTTACGTGTAAAAACAACATTAGCCGCGGCTTTATTGCCAGTCTTAGACCATTTGGCGCAAAAGAGACGAACAAACCGCTGTATGTATGCAGTTATGCGCAATGATTTATTGATATTTGAGTGGTAGGCCAGCAGTTCTTGCATGACTACATGACCCTGCCCACTTTGACATGTTAGAGTCAAAACCATGATTGGAGCACTGAACACCTTAATCATACGTAGCTCATCTTCCGCTGTAGATTGTTGCTCTTTCGAAAGCCTCCGATTATCCCATTGTGGCCATTTCCCCTCAGATTCAGCAAGATACTCAGGTCCGTGCCACCACAAGTTCGATTTAATCAAATCGGTCGATCGCATGCCCCGTGATATCAGATCCGCAGGATTTTTTTTTGATGGCACGTGCTTCCACCTTTGCACGTCACTGTAGTCCTGAATGATAGAGATTCGATTGCTTACGAATAGCTTCGTGTCCCTCGGAGATTTACGTATCCAGTGTAGTACTATTTCCGAGTCAGACCAATAGTGCAACTGTTCCTTTCCCACATTAAGAATCCCAGCCACCTTTTTTGCCAGGACCGCTCCCATTGCCGCTGCACACAACTCCAGCCGAGGAATTGTCTTTGTCTGTTTGGGCGCCAATTTGTTTTTTGAAGTGACGATTCGCGTAATGACAGTGCCGTTGGGTTGCTCCACCCTCGCATACACAACTGCACCGTATGCGATGTTAGATGCGTCGCAGAAAGTGTGTAATTGGAGCCCACAATCTGGAGCGAACCCAATCCAACGTGGAATTTTTACCTCAGCTAGTGCTAGAACGCTTGTACGATATAATTTCCATGCCTCAGCCATATCGTCGCCCACCTCTTCGTCCCAAGCTGCTCCCATCTGCCATAGGTTTTGTATAAATAGTTTTGCACGAATAGTCACCGGAGTCAAATATCCATTTGGGTCATAAATCCTCGCACCTTCACTGGCTATAATTCGCTTGGTAATGCTTTCCGAATGATGGTGCTGGTGAATTTTAAATCTCAGTGAATCATCTTCAGGGTTCCACAAAAGACCTAGAACGCTTGTCGATGTTTCGTCTTCCAGGCTTTTGTATTGCACGCGCTCTCTTTCCAAAAGGACTTCCGGCTTATTTGACGTCCATTTTGTTAGCCGAAAACACCCGCGCCCCAAAGATGCATCCAATTGCTCTCTGGTAGCGATTGCTTTATCCACCGTGTGCACACTCTTTAAAAAATCGTCCACATAAAACGAATTGTAAACAGCTTCGTGGGCCAAAGGAAATTCCTCACGGTACTCGTCGACGCACCGTTGCATGGACTTCACCGCATTGTACGTTGAGGAGGTCATGCCGAATGTTACTCTTACCAGCTGATATTCGCGCAATGGTTGCTTGCTGTTTTCCCTCCAAAAAATGCGCTGCATATCCCATTGTTGTTCTGTAATTTTAACTTGTGGGAACATTTTCTGCACATCGGCGGACATGGCAACTCTCCCCGCACGGAACCGAATAATTATGTCGTACAGGTCACCTTGAAGCCTTGGACCCGGCAGTTGAATATCATTGAAGGACCATCCAGATGTCGTAGCCGCAGAGGCGTCGAACACTACCCTTGGCTTTTTAGGTAGCCGTACCCCATGATGTGGAATGTAGGCATGTGGTTTTGTTTCGTCAACTGGATGTAACGCCTCTTTCATGAACCCAGTTTCCCACAAATCTCGCATATACCCAATATACCATTCCTTGAATGACGGATCTTTTGTAAACTGCCTTTCTAAAGCATGGAAACGCTTCAACGCCATTTGACGAGATAAACCAAGCAGATTTTGCTTGTCTGGCTGGATTGGAATAGTGACGATATACCTACCATGTTCATCCCGCTTCACAGTATTATCAAAGTGCTGCTCACACCATTTCTCCTCAGGTGTCATACTTGCAGGTACATCCAACTGTTCTATCTCCCATAGTCGCCGTATTGCAGCTTCTAGGCTTGGCTCGCCTGATATCTGTGTTACACCACAGATCGGCAACTGCTCAAGGTTCACTGTGTTGCCGTATACTATCCACCCCAGCCGTGTTTGCTGCGCCAAAAGCCCATTTGCCAGACGCTTGAGGCCTAAATCCATTATTTCCGCCATGGCTCCCGCACCAAGAATGGCATCAATTTCTGCTGGTATTTGGAAATGCGGATCTGCTAAACTGGTTGACGAAAGCTCACTTACTGAACCTTCTGGCAAAGTCGTGGCTGGTAAGAAGCTAACCAGAGCTGAAACTACTACCATCTGCACCGTTACGCCCAACGCTGACTCTACATGCCGTGCGCACAATTCGGCAAACACAACGCCTTGTGTCCTTAACCTCGACCCGCCGCCAATACCAGTGATGCTAGTTGGCATTGCGCGAATGGGTAAACCATGCCTCTGCGTACACTTCTTTGTAATCAGATTAACTTGGGCGCCTAAATCGCACAACGCTCGCACAGTCCCCGATAAACCATGATCTGTCAGTAGTTTACATGTAACTGTTGGTAGCAAAGCCATGCATAATAACGAAGCTCTCGTCTGGGAAGGGATATGACTTACAGTTGATACTACCGGTTTACGTTTAAATGGGTTATCCCCTGAAAACTGCGCTGATCCCCCGATAAGCGTTGCATTACTGCTTTTCTTCTGACCCGGGTCTGCTTTAATTGCTGCTAAGGAAGTTTGCGGAGGAGAAGGTTGAAGATGCTGGCTCGGAATTGCATGCGAACCTGATCTTCCCCACTGTAGTTGCTATTGTGCATATGGAAGGTGACGTCCTGTCCGCCTCCTGGAACCGACCGAGTTAATAACTGGCATCACCTTATCCTTACCCCCAGAACAAAAAACGCTATTGTGATTACCGCCACAGCGTGGACATCCCGAAGTTAGACAATCACCATTGTGCTTCTTAAGACAAACTATGCACAACTTCATCTCTCTCATCCTAGCCAGCCGATCTGGAATTGGTTTCGCCAATAAAATCGGACATCGATAAGGCATATGCGGACCAGCACAGATTGTGCATAATACATTATTGCCGTGAGCAGGTTGGTTGGCCGGCTGCCCGCCATGTGTATTGGTGGCATTAGATATAGTTCGAGTCCAATTGTAACGTACGTAGTTACGATCAACTGCAGCTGTTTGTTCAGCATAAATGCGACCGCGCGCTCTTGCTTCCAAGAAGGACATCAGATCAGATAACCTAGGTTTTACAGCGACATTTCGTTTCTGCTCCCATGCATCTGCTACACTTCGGGGCAGCCGGTGTACAACCATGCCGATAACGAATGTATCCCAATATTCGACGGGTACGTCCATGGCCTCCAACTGCCGTAATGTGTTTGTGGTAGTATCGATAATATGCCGCAAACCATCATGTGACTCATCGTTTACCTTTGGTATCCTCAACAAATCCGACACCAATGCTTGTTCCAGCCGATATGGATCATTATACCTCTGCTCTAGGCATTCCCACGCTTTCCGGTAGTTGACAGCAAGCGGTTGCCAAATGCCCACTGCGGCCTTAGCTGTTCCAACACACGCCTTTTGCAAGTAGCGTAGTTTGGTAACGTCGTCCAACTGATCCCGATCATGAACCTCGGCCTTGAATTGATCTCGAAAAGCCGGCCATGTTGAAGGATTACCATCAAATTCCCCAGGTTCAGGAGCACGTGCCGTCTCCACACGTATCACACCAGCACTGTTTGACGTCAGCGATGCATTTAGTTCTACCGATTTTCTGTCCAAAGCCGTTTTTAGAATGCCAGATGATGCGAAATACGCCTGTGAAACTTGTTCAGAGTAGTCCATCGCTGCTTCCAGCTCTCCCTTCGGTATGGCACGGACAACGACTTTGTGAGCTGTTTTGAATTCCTTATAATCTCGGGTTAACTGCCGCAGTCGTGACGCCAGCGCCGGCCCCACCATTGCCGCAACAGCCTCCGGATCCTGAGCCTCTTGATTACGAGCCCGAATCGCTCGTGCACTCGATTCCCGATCTCTTATGGCGTTGGCTGCCATTGCCTTGTTGGCCGCTGATCAGTACGCTTGTAAAGAAACAAAGAAAAGAAAAGGTATTAGCGAGAGCAAATTCCTTTCTTGCTCAATCTACAGTAATGTGTTTTATGAACAACGCCCTTCTTTTGGTGAATATTATTAAAGATTTACGATCGAATGCGTAGCTGAGGACCAAAAGCTCAAACTCAAGAATAAGAATGATAATTTTTGGACTGACATTGCTGCTATGGGCAATATTTGATCCTTGCAAACACTGCTGCCTTGGCAGATGTTTCATCCTCTAAAGGTAAAGAGTACCTAATCAACAATCCGAATGCACGCTTGGATGGACAACACTGCTACGGCGAATGCCTTCATCCTGCGCACGTACACACGGTCAAACGTTGTCCTGCTCGCTCTAGGACAACATTTGTGATACCTGAGCACAGACATTGCTGTCTGAAACTTAATCTCTGACCCAACCGTATTGATCCGCGTTATTTGTGTTTGCATTGAAGCGATGCTGCTTGTGGCTATCACTCAATATTTGGTTAGATGCCTACCGTCTGCGACTGCGTATGGCATTCGCCTGGGAACCGTCGGCCGCATCTGCTTTCGAGATTGTCGTAAAAACTTTGCTCGGCTGTAAAAGGAATTTGTAAGATTCCCACCCATGTACCCGGGAGTTGTGCTGCTCGACTGGCCGGCATATGCGTGCCTTTGAAGCCAGGAGCTTTTCTTTTTTGCTGCTCGACTGGCCGGCATGCGTGCCTATGAAGCCAGGAACTATCTTTTGTTTTTGTGCTGCTCGACTGGCCGGCATGCGTGCCTATGAAGCCAGGAGCTTTTTGCTTTTGTGCTGCTCGACTGGCCGGCATGCGTGCCTGTGAAGCCAGGAGCTGTTTTTTATTTTTGTGCTGCTCGACTGGCCGGCATGCGTGCCTGTGAAGCCAGGAGCTGTCTTTTATTTTTGTGCTGCTCGACTGGCCGGCATGCGTGCCTATGAAGCCAGGAGCTTTTTGCTTTTGTGCTGCTCGACTGGCCGGCATGCGTGCCTGTGAAGCCAGGAGCTGTTTTTTATTTTTGTGCTGCTCGACTGGCCGGCATGCGTGCCTGTGAAGCCAGGAGCTGTCTTTTATTTTTGTGCTGCTCGACTGGCCGGCATGCGTGCCTGTGAAGCCAGGAGCTGTTTTTTATTTTTGTGCTGCTCGACTGGCCGGCATGCGTGCCTTTGAAGCCAGGAGCTTTTTGCTTTTGTGCTGCTCGACTAGCCGGCATGCGTGCCTTTGAAGCCAGGAGCTTTTTTTTTTTTTTTTTTTGTTTAACGTGCTCTAGCTTGAGCCTTGAACACGCCCTGGATATGAAGGAGTTGCGTCGAGAAAGCTGCACCTTATAAATATGCATTATGTAGGTAGAAGTAATACGTGTGAGCTTGATAACTTTATAGATACCTATACATACTACATAGCCTTAGTACCGTACAATAAATATAATAATGCATAAAAACCAGAAACAAAACACATCCAATGAACGCTTAACTCGCGTACCACCGGCAGCTCTGCCTCTAGCATTACCTAAGTTATCAGCGATAAACTAAAATAAATAACAGTATTTGCTATACATATCTCCTCCCACACCGGCTCTCTCTGTGCTCCACCATTCCATTGCTTTATGGTCAACCGTAACGAAATCTCCACGACATTATGCATTCTCGGTTCGCTAGGATCAAAACGGTCGAAATCCAGAAAAAATAAAAAATCCTGCTGCTAAATGGATTTGCTAATAATGAACTTAACTGCGCTTTTTTCATGTGCGTGTGTTTGGTATTGTCAATAAGAAACTACTTGTCGCGAGAAATGTAAATACAAATTTATTTCAAACCATGCGGACGCATCGATCCGTTACCTACTCATTGACGCGCATGTTTATTGCTTAGGCCAATGCTACGCATAAATGACCAAAACAAAAAAAAGTTGGTTTGTGCTCAAGTAAAATATCCCTCAAAGGGTATGGAATCTATTTGCACCCATGCATGCCTGTGCACGTTTATTACGGTACACAAACATTCAACCCGACCCTCGTTATCGGGTCATGCGGCGCTGCTGCGCTCTGCTGATGCATAACAAAAAAAAACCTTTCCTCACAAGAGCTATCTGACAAATATCCCTCAAAGGATACAGATATACATATTTGCTACCTACGCAGGCCCATCATAGTATATTGCGTAGGGCGAGCTACCGATCGTATGCAAGCATCGGTACACACGAATCGGTTAGTTTCTTTCGTGACCAAAACTCAATGGCGCGAGAAAAATCAACTTGAGATTTCAATTTTGCCTGCCTGCTAACGCACTGTTCACAGACACAGAAACGAAAAAAAAAAGAAAAAAAAGGATGAGTTGGCATGACATGGAATACCACAGGAAATAAAACCTGACCCCCACGCTTAACGATTTCTCTATCTAGGATTCGCTGTGATTCGCTTCAAGAATATGTCAATTAGGTATATGCACTGTACTTACACTCTATCTGGTGTTTCCTGATGATCTTCCACACTGTGAGAATTGTACCGCCAAATTATTGTGAAGCTCCAATGGATGCACAATGACTTTATAACTTATTTCACAAAAACACAAACACAATAGAAATATATGCCGATAGGGCCAGCTCAATGTTCGGCTCGTAGGACCCTGTCTAATTTAGTATCGAGTTTGGCAAGCTAGTGGACTTTCTTCTTAAAATAAAACAAATAGCTTCAGCGTAATCACGTAGATTTATTCACTACAAAGCAGACAAACGTCTGACCCAGTATACAGAAAACAAGACACTACCTGTGTGACAACCAAAGGAGAGATAAACCATGTTCGGTCGAACATATGCAGATAAGTCTGTGCAACGTCTCGCTTCATCCTCTGCTTCGTTGCGGTTGGAAGCCAACGGGTTGTTCAAATTCAATATTCATAGGAATATTGAACAACACCTTCTCATCAAAAATGACAGAAAATGAGAAAATTAGCAAAATAACGAGTAAGGAACATCTCCTCTCTTGGCTCGAAACAGCTCAGAGAATTTCAACCGACAGGTACTGATAAATATGTCAGAAGTCAGATGCACAAAGTTGACAAGAAACAAATTCAAAATAAAACCTGTTATAATAAGGAAATATATTTCAAAAAGGTAAGTTTATATTGGTTTGAGTTATGGATTAGAGTGGTTCAAAGTAGCTCGAAGTCTATACTTTACGCACTTTAGAGTATATTTTCAGTTCTCTGTGAGAGTTTCGCTCTATTTGTTGAGTTTGACAGATTACCAGTGCTTGGGTCAGGAAAGTAAGCCTATAGACAATAATTTAATTATAAATGATTAGAAAGATTAAATTGACGCATCTTCAATGAAAAAGGTTGCCCGAAAAAATACATAGGTACCTAATAACTTGAAACGTATTAATCCGATTTTTCTCCTCATTTTTTTAAATTAAATCCCATCTCGAAAAAAATCGACCGCATAGTATTCAGAATGAAAATATCGGGATGTCCAAAACGTGATTCTTTTATTCGTTTTAAAACCCAGAGCGAAAAAACGGAACCTTATTGGTTCGCTTTTGTCCGTCTGTCCGACTACTAGACCAATTTTATACCAGGTCTATCTTAGAAACTAATTGACTTTGAAGGCTGAAAACAAATACCAATGGTAGTGAAACTATTTTCATTCGCACAAAAAGCTGTTTATTTATTGATTTACAGAAAAATGGATACATACCTTTTGTAGATCATGCTCGTAGCTATATATGTGCGGAAGAATGTTTTGTGGCAAAGTTAATATTTTAAAAGGTTTTTACAAAAAACTGTCGATCACTATATATATTTTTCATTCGTAATTGGTGTGTTCTCTTATTCGATTCCAATTGGAACTTTCAATAAATACTCAACTCTGTTCATTCTCATTGGAACTTTTCCAAAGGATACTCATTCTCATCCACACATATTGTTGTTTGTTGTTTGTTCGCAATTTCCAACCAAGTGCGGAACCTTCGGTACGTGAGTGACACTGGCACTTGGCGGTTTATTTTTACCATTTCGTCACTTTTGTCAAAAACTTCCCTAGTGGCCTTCAACTTCACCAAAGCTGTTCCCTCCAAGCCATGCAAGATCTATATGATGAATAGGCTTCATACCCTCTCTCTACATCTGACAAATTGAATGTCTAAAGTCCAATTCAACAATTATTTTAGAACCACACCTTTTCCATGTACGAATTTCTATTCTTTTGCGTCCTATAAATCGAACACTCTGCTTAAAACTCGTACCGAAACTGAAATTTGTCCCCTAAAACTTGTTACATTAACCAAATCGCATAATATTCATCGACCTACTAAACTAAAGCATCTAAGTTGGCCTCATTTAGAAGCTACATCCCCCTTTGCTGGTCACCTCTATTTTGCAATTTTCAAGTTATTTAATATTAACATTTTTGTTTCATTGCAATTAAAATGTTTGTTGTTCGCACAACCAACTTTCGTGCCAATCAGACAAAACCTCAATTTCGTTACCCAACAAATTCGGGTGGTCCACCGGCAGTGACGTAACAAGTATGCTTGGTTTGAATTACAACCATTATTGAACTTGTGAAACGTTACAAAAATAACGAATCTTTCGAAATTTCGCAATTAGCTGTCGCCTCGCAAAGAAGGTAAACAAAATTCCAATCAACTAAAGGGGGCCATCCGATAATTATAATCCGCGATGCATAATTAATCCTTTTACTGTGTTGCACGTCGAAATTTGTCTCACGCTAAGATTTGGGCCAACGTTCACTGAATGTGGAATTGTAAATGTAATAGATCTCCTCCCTCAGCTTCAATAGCTATCGCCACTGGCACTCGCTGTGCGACATACCAACAAAGTCATAAGTCAGTGAACGTAAGTGCGCAGCGGACCACTGTTATGCATTATTATATAATTTTTCGTTAAATACAGTTTGAGTGGAACTTATTGGGTGCTTCTCTCTTTTATTTCTTTCTTCCATTTTTCTATCGAAGGTAAACGAAGCGTTCAAAAAGGCCACTGGTGGTTGTTGATGTTGATTGTGCGCCTCGAATGGCTACTTAACATCGGATTCGTTGAGGTTTGGATTGAGGTGTCCGATAATTCGTTTTGAATGAGGGAGGTTTGAGGATTTTATGTTTTTTTTTTTTTATATATCACGCACAAATTTTCAAAACTTCTGTTGAGAGTATCGATGCACATAACTTTGGGGTACGGTCACTCACATTAAACAGAGGTAAAAAATTTAACATTTTGTAAGGTTTAAGGATATACGTACATTTATTTCAACAAGGTGATCCCACGCATTAGGTGGGTTACTAAAATTGACACGCAACAAACCTATTCCAAACGCAAGACCTTACTTGTGACTTCTCGTAAACCATTCGTTTGATAGAGTTTTCATTTTTAGGGCTCTTAGAATAGCTGATCCGGCCATGGCTTCAACATCAACTATGTAGTATTATCTGCATGAAGTCCGTTTAGCTGATGGATTACATTCACGTGATGAAATTAATTTAACAACCCATTATTATCGGTTCACATTCAATTAAGCAATATGCCATTTGACACTGACAGTTGAATATGCTGGACAATTTTGTTCTACTTTCTGTTCGTTGTACATTTAATTTTGTATCTTGATTTGGTTGACACGATGTTTTATTCCTTTGTGACATTGATTAGAAAAGTACCAATGTTCCTATCTAAAGAAAATTTTTCGTTTACTGGAACATCAGTTTATCGGCTATGCCAAAAGTAGATATCTGACTTTATGTTATTCTATAGATGTATAAAAAAATTAAAATCAATAGATATGATTTGGGAATTCTGGACTGTCGACTTTCCTATCATCCAATCAGGATGAATATCCACACCTAGGCTGAGGTTAAATAATTGTATTGATTTTATTGAAGGCTCATATGTAACCCACAGGATTCGGAGAAAGAATGAATTTCGTGTGGTGATTATCTAGAAATAATGAATCGCTTCTAAGTTCGTAAAGCGTATTATAAAAAATGACGTAAAAGCTTGGTTTCGCTGTAAATTGTAGTTTTAGAACCCGATTTTTTAGTAATTGTCATTCAACAGAAAAATTCGAAAAAATCCTCTCCGCTTTAGATGCACTGGAGTGTGATGTTTATCAAGATATATGTTATGAATAAACAAACATAAACCGACTGCGTGTATTCATCTTCGATCGAAAACTAAATGTCTTGGAATTTTTTGTCACCGATGGCCGGATGAGTCCACCCATTGACATACTATATAAGGACTGCTAGTGAAATGTCATTTCCATACAAGCTTCGCGCAAAATTTGAAGCATCGGATTCAATTCCCTCAGAATATTACAAATACAGGACAGGGGAGCTATTGAATAAACGTACTTCCTTTTTAAACTTATTCTAAGCTTTTTAGTTTTATTTCTGTTTCTTATAATTTTGTTCCTATTCATTCCGCTCTGAACTAAGAGCACTAGCGCTAATGTGGGAACCAACGCGAAGTTGGATACTAGTAGTCCATATATAATAAGTCCAATCACAAAGCATTCGTTTCATAATTTTATTCATACATTGAATATTTTTTTAAAAAATCAAAAGCTTCCTGGTATATAAATATTAAAGCAATCAACTTCGAATTCAACGCATTGAACTCACGAAGCTTGCAGCTGTACCCAAAAAACGCGTCGAAAACGGTTTGAGATCGCGGCTTACCGTATAGAACAACAAAGTGAACGGACAATGATGCAACCCTTGCTGGTAAAAAACAAACAACCTCAGAGCGGCTTGCTACGAATGAGCCTGAAGGTATGCAAACATTTTGGTGTGTGGCTATTTGGAACATGTTCTATTTTATCGAATATTGCTGTCTAGCTTCGATACAAATACCATTTAAACAAACATTCCAACCAAACATGAAATGTACGCGAAAGGTACATTCGACCCGATCGAACGATTTTCTCGTTCCGTTCCAACAAATAAGCCGACACATTACTGAGATTTTTAAATTCCATAAAGTATAGTATTTGAAATCTGTTATCTGTAAAAGGATTGCCTGCAGCTAAGCTTCTGGAAAGAAATCATTCAGAAACAAGTCATCCCCAATTCGCAATCCTCTTGCGGCTGGCCCCCTCAAATTTAAATTCCGCCATTTTGATTTTCTATCAAAAACATGAAAAAAAAACTGCTACCAACCGTGGGGAAGGTGAAATATGAATTTCCCTTGGTTAGTTATACATTTTAAAGGCGATTATCTAATCTCAGGTATTTTCCACTTTTCGATTTCATGCGAACATCTTTCTGATGAAAGCTTACACAAAATATTTTTATTTTACAACAAAAACTATGCTGCATTGTTAATTTTTCATAAATATTTTAAGCAAATGTACAATAACGGACTATGCATATGCATATGAGAGCGAATTGCGAACTGCAATCAAGCGAATATTCGTAGTTTCTGACAGTTCATTCACATGAAACATTTGTTTAGTCGCAGATAAAAGCGATTCAGTTTCATTTTTAAAGGTTAGGTTCGAACGAATTTTTCATTCGTGGGTTTGTGGATCGCGCGACTGTATTATGTGCATTGTGAATAAAGTGTGACAGTCATTAATAATTGATTAATAATCAGGTTTCTTTCAGATTAGATGTTAGATTAATTAAATATAATGCTTTTGTGTTAGAATAAATTGCCATTTTCAATTCATAAATTGAGTTGAGTTGTCATGTCATGTATTCCGCTATTAACGCTGTACCCGCAGTGAAACGATTGAGCGCGAGTGTATTGCTGCGTAACATTTGTCAATACGATTTTCCATGGAACAATACTAGCGCACTTAATCGTTGCCACTTCGTTAAAATATAGTTTGGGGGCAAGTTTTATAAACAACATTTATGTTGCACTGCGCGAACTCGCCAAGCGCCCTTGAAAGTCAGATACGAACTGCGATCTTAACTCAATACGTCTGACCCACTTGACGAGCTGCATTGTGCAGTCCTATACTAATACTATGATACCTTTGAGCAGGAGGGATTTCCCTTGTTCAATGAAGCTGTACCTACTTTACAGGTTAACAGTTACTTCAAATTGGCCAAAGTTGGGGGTCAGTATGGTTTCTCTATGATTTGTAGCTACGAAATGGATGTGTGGTTAGATTACAGCATGCAGTGTAAAGTCGCTGCATTGGTAAATGTAGTTAATTTTTTTTTGGAAAATCCGGCCTTACAATGAACTATGTCACTCCAAAGTGGAATCGCAAAACTCTCCACAAAAAGTTAGCCTTTTAAACGCTTTAACCGCAAATACTCACAACTCGTCAATAGCCGGAATATTCTATCGATTTAGAAGCGGAAACGCCCGCAATTGTCTTATTATGAGCTATTGACAATTGATAAAAATATATCTCACAATCACAACCAATCTGCCATAAAATTTGATAAAGAAACAAAAAACTTAAACGCAAAAGAGGAAATTGACTTTGACATTATTGCTTCGCATTGGTATCTATGTTATTTCAGCCAGGTTTACAGGGGAACCAAAAACAAAAGAACGAACAAAAAAAAAAAACCAACAAAAGTATCGATAAGATAAAGTATTGCTCTTATCTGTCAACAGCACTTGTACTTGATTCTCGAAAAAAGCTCTAGATTTCCCCTAACGAAATACGGTTGTCGTTAGTGTAGTGTGCGATTGACACTCATTTAGTTGTTAAATTTCCAAGACCGCGACGGCTCCGCAGTTCTTTTGTTAACCGGGAAAAGTAATAACTAAGTGCATCTACAACATCAAAATCCAGAGAGGAAATGCAAAACGTGATATTCTAATTACACCCAGGTACATAATAATTTGTCCAGAAGCAGATGATTGGACGGTCGCATTAGCCACTTCACCTCCGTCTATCTCAGTGCAAACAATAAGAACCGTGTGGCTGTTCCTCTAAAAGCATTTTAAACGTAGCTCGTTGCTCGTTGCTCGTATGTGCGCGATCGGGTGATACGAGTATACATCGTATGTGTATGCGACGGTGCTTAAATGGTTGCCTGCATGTTTGGCTTTTCGTGTTATTTTTATTTTTTTTTTCTGTTCAACTAACACCGAGGAAAACGTTTGTTTTTTGTACAAATTCTGGATTCGGTTGAATGTACACGAGTTGTACAAATGAATGGGATTGCTTGTATCCATCTCCGATATGAGTCGAGAGGCGGTTGGTCTGTTGTGTGGATAAGTATGCTATACCGGGGCGGCAGTCGGACTGGCCGCCGGTAGTCGCTCAATGTCTTCCGTTGTTTTTGTATTTGAATTTATTTTTTTCTTTGTAATTTCTCTTCCCCTGGAGGAGTATACAACTCGCTTTCCATTTGCAGCGGCCGCATAGGCAGTAGCACTGTTATCCTCATCCAAATTGGTCATCAAACTCTGTGTCGTATTCCGGGCACACACTGGCAATAGAGCGCGTATCTAGGGGGCAATTCATTCTAATTCACGTGGCCTCTACGCATAGTCGTCGTGGCGATCATTAACTTAGTTGTTCGTTCGTTATTCTGAAATTTCCCCTAAAAAAACGAGGAAAACTCAATGTACACCATATCAATGGAAACAGAACTGGGCAGACCAGAGAGGACTGGTTGCACAGTTGGTTCACAACTGTTCAACTATCCGGAAGTATACTGTCATCTGTGAGCAAGTATCTATTACCACGTACTAATATCTATAGAGTGATCTTGCAAAGCTGGTTTCGAGTTCTGATTGTTTTTTGACAAACGAAATCGCATACCAACATGCTGTGAACTTTGCAGCACTAAACAGCGGTGAGTCGTTCAATTGTGTGCTCAAGTGAGTTTTCTTTTATTTTTGGTTTTATCAGACATTGCACACGATCGGTGTGTGACGTCAGTGAGTGTGTGTTGTGCGCCAGAATATAATGAAAGAAAGTGCACTACACTCTCAAACAAATTGAATTATTTCCGATTGAAATTGAAATCTAGATCAGCGCAGAGATGATGACGGTGGCGGTGGTAGAGCGGTCCCAATCGTCTCGTTCCGTACGTGACTCATTGTAATTGTTTGCCGAAGTGCGGCGATAAAGTTGAATCAATATTTTTTTTTCTATAGTGAACAGTGATGTGTGGCACACAGTGCACTCTAGATAAAAATTATTGATTCATGCTTTCTGTGGGTAAAGAAAATATTCTTATCAAGTGTGGTATTTAATTGATTTGTTGTGATTAGTAATTTCCTTAGCTGACAAAGTTTTTCTTTTTTTCTTTTTTGAATGTATCCACAAAGCATCTGAAAGTGAATGTAACTTCTGATAAAACCTGGCAAATGGGATTAACATTTGACGTTCCCAATGTACAGTGGCAGCGATAAAAAGTGTTACGAAACATAGTCTGGAGTTTGTGTTTACAGTTTGATGATGCGACCTTATCGCGAATAGTTGATAGAGAAAGCATTTTGCTATTGCAAGTTAAAATTGTTACAGTGCTATTTTGATTACGCTGTGAGCTTCCACACAAAATGCATGGATGACAGTGTTAGTTATGTAAACAGATCATTTTTTAAGTTCGGACTGTAGTAGGTGAGTTTGATTGTGAAAGGTGGCATCAAAAATGGATGCAACTACAAGGATGCAGATTATTTTACAAAAATGTTTACTATTTTCTAAAACTTGATAGTTGCATAAAATAGTTTTGCTTGACTGTTGCAAAAAAATAATCAAAATACATACATAGTTTGAACTTTTGACCTGGTATATCTCAAAGCTAATCACTAAGGGATCTCTATGATGAATAATCTCGTATGGGAGTCGTCTCATCTTGTTTACCCCATTTTCGAAAGTGTAGCAATTTCTATAGAAAATCTCAGCTACCAGCGAAGCCATATCGGAAGCGTGATATAAACATGTTTGTATAACGTCATGATAAATATGAAATCCGTCGCACTTTCAAAAATCAGTTTTGCTGAACAACAGACTATAGAATGGCGGTGCTCGGTACAGCAGTTGCTTCAGGGCTACCGTTGAAAAAATCGGAAATATTGAACGTCAACTGATGAGTTTACTCAGGCAACGAATTCTTGACTACATTATTTGTCGCTTAAACTTCCCTATAGGTCTCCTTAAAAACTGTTCTAGTGGTCAATTAAAGTTCAGGTAAATTGGCATCAAATATATTTTAAACGTACCTGCTTAACACAATAAAGGATGTCGTATGACTTCCTGTTTATGAAAATTGTGAAATAACGTTTCCGTTAGTGAGACGAAGATATACAGTTTTCATGCGACTTCTGAAGTGGAGTTTGCCGTATTTGTAATGTCAAAAATTGCACATGCTTCATTTGAAAAATCTTATGAACCAAATGAGCAATTTTGCCTACTTAAGACCGTCGGACTTGTAATTTTTAGGGCATCGCAAGGGAAATCAGTTGCCTTCTGTTATCGTTTGCAGTACAGACCTCCCAAGGTATTAATAAACGCTGCTTAAAAGTTACCAACTGGTTACACAGCAGTTTCGTCAAATTCTTGTATGCGAACTGACGTTTGTTAGCCTACTCCCTTATGCACATTTGTTTATAAATAAGAATTTTCAAGTTTAAGCACCAACCCTAACATTAATTGCCTGGCAAAATAAATTGCTAAAGCTTTGGTTGTATTTTATTATCAGTAGGGTCGAGCTCTGATCTGATTTTTAAAATAAAAGACGTGGATCATTGGAGATTTGAAATATTTTTCCACTGAAACTGCCTAAGTGAATTCGGTAATGAAATCAGATTTCAAGGCAAATTCTTGAATCTGATTGAACATAGTTTTAATTTAAAACTAACCTAACCCCGAGATAAAGTACAAGAGTCTAAAATATAATCCTGGAGTACTTCCTCCAACATTAAAAATATTTATTTAACCTATAGTAAACTAGCGTCAAATCTAAAATGTGCAAAATAATAGTAAAAGCCAAATATGAAAGACAGTAATCTAAAATCGTATTAGTTTATGATTTTATTCTCTAATTCTGTCGCTATTTCTGAAAAAAAAAAAAAAAAAAAAAAATGGAAAATGTTACCAACATTTGTTATTCTTGTGTTAATTTTAATTTAATTTTTAATCCTGAATTTTCGGTGAGATTGGAAAGTTGTTATTAATGGTACACTTTCGGTAAAAATTCAACTTGCGTTTTATAATTTATCAGAAATAAAATATAAATCAATTGGGATATACGAAAGGCGTACATGCAGTGGCGGTTAAACCACCAGGCTCGTGATGCCTGAGCCTAGGGCGGCAACTTGTAGAGGGGCGGCAGATTTTGTATGATATTTTATCCTCAAAAAAAAAATCATTCTTAAAAAAGGGGAACATTTAGAGACCTTTATAAATATAAAGCAATTAGTTGTATTGAAATTGATGTTCTCTGTAACACGTGAAAAGATTTTGCTTATGATGTTTCGAACAGTTCATTAATCAAACATTTCCAATAGCTCTTAAAATTTGTCTTTCCATTCCCGTATCCAACTGCGCCGCTTAAAGGTCACTTTCCGCGATTAAAAGAATAAAAATGTGTTCACGATCCAACGTACAAAGAGTACGATAGATTTAATACAGTTCTTTTTAGGCTTAAAGTTGGGAAAAATCATTTATCAAGTCGTCAATTCGTTTGTGATGCATTGCTCAATAAACAGTATGGACAAAGCGTTGAGTTTTTCTTTGAATTAAATCTATAGGTGGTAACTTGTAAGATTTTATGTAATATACAGGATCCGCCAAATAACCTTTTTTTTTGAGAATGCTACAAAAAAAAACTTTTTTTATTTGAAAGTACAATCCTTCCGGTTAATAATGTAAAATAATTTCATTCAAATGGCTGCCTCGGCTGGCCATGCAGTAGCCTACACGATCGGTCCAATTTTTAAGCACATAATCGATTGTGTGCAGCTGTATTTCACCAATGGCTTCACGAATATTGTCCTTTAAAGCGTCAATTGTCTCTGGCTTGTCGGCGTAGCACTTATCTTTTACGGCACCCCCCAACGGTGTCAAATCGCAGCTCCGAGGTGGCCAAACGACATCAGCTCTGCGGCTGAAAATGCGATCTTCAAAAACAGGGCGCAAAACATCGAGTGTAGCTTCGGCTGTGTGGCACGTAGCGCCGTCCTCTTGAAACCAAATGTTGCCAATATCCTCCTCTTCAATTTTTGTGAACAAAAATTCATTCAACATGGCCCGATAACGATCGCCATTGACTGTAACGGCCACTCCTTGCTCATTTTCGAAGAAAAATGGCCCAATTATGCCTCTGGACCAAATTCCGCACCAAACAGTGACTCGTTTTGGGTATATCGGCTTTTCAATGTATGCGTGCGGTTTTTCTGTGCCCCAAATGCGACAATTTTGCTTGTTTACATACCCGCCAAGATGAAAATGAGCTTCATCTGAAAAGATGATTTTTTTGGCAAAATCGACGTCTTCTCTAAGTCGATCGCAGGCCCACTTAGCGAAGCGAAAACGCATTGGATGGTCATTTCATCAAGCGTATACACAACCATATTCGTTCAGCGGAAGGATAAAACTAATTATCTGTCAAATCAGACATGAGCTAAGTGTTACCATTCGCGAAATAAGCACTAGTTGAAAAAAAAAAAAGTTAGATGGCGGACCCTTTAGTATTTGAATTAAAGTGTAAATTATTCAACCATTGAACCATTTCTCTATCCCGGGGCGGCAGTTACCGATTACCCATCAATCTTCGATGTTAGCACATTTAAATTGGATAGTATACAAAAAGGGGGCGGTAAACACTGAGCATGCCTCAGGGCGCCGAGAAGGTTAATCCGTTACTGCACACATGTGGAACTTTGTGGCAAATGTAAAATCTTAGTCATAGCTCGTATAACCTACTGAATTATAGATGCCATTTGGTGTTGGGGCTTTCTTGTTCTACAGACGGTTAGTAAATCTTGTTTGAGCTTATCATTAAATAATACGTGAACATCAAAAGTTTCCGTACACTTTTTTAGTATTTATTATGAAATGAGTAGAATGAAACTTATATCATTCGAAAGGTACTGTGCCATAGATGTGCACAAACAATTGGGTGTATGTCCCTATTAAGGCTGGTAAAATTAAGCTAACAATTCCGCATAATACAATGCTTATCAGTTTAATGAAAGTGTGTTGGTAACATTCAATTTCAATTTGTCATATTGCCAAAGTAACGCATTCAACTATGAATCATCTTAGACTAGAACCTATTTTCGAATTAGTACAATTTACCTACCCCTAAAAGTAAGCAACTTTATAATTTTAATACAGTTACTTATTTTCAAAGGGGCGTACTTTTTTGTTTATAAGAAAAATAACTTAATCGAAAATTGTTTTACGTTTTCTGGTATTACATAAGTATAAAATGGTGGGTCGATTTTCGACCACAAGCGAAACTAGTTTTTATTATTATTTCAATATTCATTGCTAAAAATTGCTGATTAAGACTGAGCTGGAAAAAATCATCCAAAAATAGTCGAAAAAGCTTTCGTTACTTGGCTTTGGATTCCATGAGCTGCCATAGATTTCGCAACAAATGTCACGTTCTTCTCTATTTCAACTTTTGTACAATCTAGCGCATTGAGATCTTTTTCGTCTCTGAATTTGGTTTCCGAAACTTCTTCTTATCTCCCCATCCATTTGTTGTGTTTCCAACGGACCCCTTGTTTTGAAGTTCCTAACAAGTTCGTCTTATAAAAGATAAGTTCAACCCATTTCGGGACGAAACGTTTTTCAACCAATACATTTATTCATTATGTGCATAAATTAATGTTACGAACTACTGTATTCAAGATAACACTACTTATGTTTATTTTACAGATACCTGAAATTTCTTGATAAGGCAGTCTCTTCAAATGAATACTTTTGATTACGTCTAGCTAAACGAATTTGATAAACAAAATGTCAACTGCAAGCGCCGCCGACTTGGAGGCCCAAGTCAATATTGAAGACCTACCAATGGAGTTCAAGGTAAGTAATGCATATATACACAATTGTATTGAAGCCCTTTTACGGGAGTCTATATACTGACGTTGAAGTATGTATTATTTAAAGATCTCAATCATTGCAGGTTAGTCTTTATATTTTTGTGATGCAAAGCATTTAAAATAGAGTCTCAGCCTACCAGTGAACTTAGCAAACGTAGTGACCATTGTTCGAGCTGTCATTTAAATGTCTAGTTAGGAAGCTTCTATCTTCATCAATCAGAAGTCACCATTAGAGACATAAATCATAACACAACGACACTTAAAGCCGGTAATATAATCCACACAATAAATGTGAACACCTCAATTTGTATGACAATTATATTTCGACCATCCAATTAAGCATTGTAATGAGAATGAACCATTTTTATTTTATTTTTTCTCAGTGTATACTAGAACATTCGGTTTTGCATTCTACATAAATTAATGTGTCACATATGGAACGTCACGCGTCGTTTGTCAAAATTATTATCCATAGTGTGCTTGACTGTGCAACGACTTACCACATAGGCTTAGACATACGAGTACATGCCGTTACATCCGGTATGGATAAATTTACGTTAGGCTATTTCCTCTTTTTCCACAATATTCGTTCTGCTTAGATTTGTGCATAAGTTCGATGGAAAAATGTACTCTCTGTGTGCTTGGTGATAAGTTCCATGGCGCAGCTACTGTCCGCCGTCCACATTGTTCACTGAAATGAATCGGTAGTCGACAGATAAAAAAATTACAAGTTTCATGGTCATTAACTGGGCAATAAAAGGGTAGTCATAAATGCAGCCGGAAGTGACGAAATCGCTTTGGCTAGACACCTTTTACGACTTATCGAAAATGTTTGGTAGAAATAATTTTATTATTGTTTTTGGGAATTTATGCGGCTGAAAGTGGCTGCTCTTGGGGAAGACTTCACAATGAATTATTTTTAGCCATTATTTATTTCACTGTGTTGTGGAGCATAATTCTGTTGCAACAAGGAAAAACCGCTAAAGTCGAATTTGATAATTTTTCAGGAGAGCATATTAACGTTTTGCTAAAAAGCTTAAAATGACAAATGGTTCTAGACTATCTATTAGAAGTCGTCGGCATTAAAATTCCAATTTTGAAGATAAAAAGCTGGAAAAAACGAATCTTGAAGATTTGGGCATGCTGAACCTAATTGTATCAAAAAATCATTTCGTCTTAACTCGACTTTAGCTGTTTTTGCTCGTGGCAACAGAATTGTGTAGTAAACTCTGCTAAAACAAATGTTGCATTCTGCTTTGGATTTTTACAATTTTGCAGCTGAGCAAGTTTAATATGTTGCGGTGTAGGTGCTGCCGACCTTCAGCAAATGTCGTCTTTTGGGCATTTATTTTTATGTAGATCACTTAAAGGAAATGTAAATCACAATTAAAAGCAATATATTTCATAACTTACTCTCACGAGAGACAATAGAAAGAGCGAGTTTTTGTGACGTTATCATGTCAAAATGTGCCACGAAAAATGGCACGTGTAATATAAGCTCAACAATTTGACAGTTGAACAATGAACAAGAACATGTCTGACGAACACTTAGTCCCAACAATAAAAATTCGGCCAATGAATGGTTATGAGAAGCACAAACTAAAGGGACCTCTTGCGCCAACTAGTCATTTTTCAGCAACTTGGTTAATCCAATTTTGTGCACTTGCGTCCAAAATTAAACAAAAATTAAATTAAAATAGTTAAAATCTTCCTTGATTCCCTTGCCTCATCCAACTGCAACTTTAGATTCACTGAATTTTCTCAGTTTGTTTTTGGAATTAGCAAAATTACATTTGCTTTTATTAAACTTTTGGTAGATAAATACAATTTGACTTTAGGCTTTGACATTGGCTTAACAATAGGGGCCCAACGGTATACAATGTTTGTTTTCTTAAATCTATTTTAGATTTAGATTTAGATTTATTGAGTACATGCTAGCATTTTACATAAATTGTGGCTGTCTTCTCGGATTCATGCTCGTAGTATGTTTCGTTGTCTGGGCTGACTTCAGGGTGTTAAGTCCGGGTGTTGAATATTAGCAACATTCGCAGCCAATCGGTTTTTTTATGCAGTGGCACCCTTTCGAAATGTGCTCGCCACACACAGCCATTTTTTTTTCTGTCAATTTGTGGTCCAAGTTTTCATTGCATAATGGAAGAAAATTTCAGTATTTCTTGACCTAATTATTAGATAATTTTGAGATTCTTATAAAACATGTACTGAAAAATGTCCATTTCTCAACAGGTAAAATATGTCGGCTGTGAGGTGGCACGCGGTCTCTGGGGCATCAAGTACACACGTCGACCCGTTGATATTATGGTTGGAGTTGCCAAGAATTTACCACCAAACAAAGTGCTGCCGCATTGCAATCTGAAAGTGTCAACATCTGGTGTTAACGTTGACATCATCCTACCAAAGTCCAGCGCTAACAGCTGGAACTATCCTATCGACACAATATCATATGGAGTGCAGGATCTCGTCTATACAAGGATATTTGCTATGATCGTTGTCAAAGACAACAACAGTGCGCATCCGTTTGAAGTGCACGCTTTCGTCTGTGACAACCGAGCCATGGCGAGAAAGCTAACATTTGCCTTAGCCGCAGCATTCCAAGACTATTCACGGCGAGTAAAAGAGTCCGGAGAAGGACACACTGATAATATTACACCTACCCGGCAAAAGTTCGCTATCGATCTGAGGTCACCCGAAGAACTGCAGGAAGGTATGGACGAGGAAACTGAGGCTTAAAATTGTAAAAGAAATGACTGTAAATATTTTGTTGTAAATATTTTGTAAGAATTAAAAAAAAAATGTACATTTTATTCGACATACAGCAGAAGATTCCAAAAACACTGAAATTTGTTAACTAATTTAAGAATAATTTTTTTTTCTTTCTATACATAAATATCAGCGGCATTATGTGCTTTTAAATATGTATTAGTGTTCCAACGGTAATGTTATACAGTGTGTTGCATAAACTAGTCGTTAATTTTGTTTCTTTTTTTTATTTTTTAACTCTTTATATCGGATTTAATTTTTGTTTTAGTAAATTTGCATTTACATTAAAAAATATTATCTTATTATTTTGTCATAGACTTTTGAAGAATAAACATTTAGTTTATGTAGAAACCAATGAGGTTTCAACCGCAATAAGAAAGTTTTTAGAAAGTAAGTCTTAAGGAGGGACTGACAATTGTGAAAAACGAACGGATTACAATCATTCATGCATGGATTTCAGGACGGACTTAAGATTGATATGATGTTCTGGTATAATGCTCTAAATTGGGAGATTCACTTTTACCTATTACCTATTTATTAAATAACAAGAGGTGAAGATCTGTGTAGTGCCCAAAGTCAAGCAAACGGAATAAGATATAAAATAATAATTAAAGTGTGAGTTTTTAAGAAGTTTGTTTTTGACTTGGTAATATACTATTTCCTGGACAACTTATTTCAGCGCTGATATGATTTGTGTTCTTATTTCCCACTACCACTTGGACACTTAAGATGATTATAAGTGTCGCGGGATGAGTATAGAACAGTTCTGAGAGGTATTTTAGGGTATTTCGACCACATACGAAACGATGGGAAAACCTAACAACCTTGAGGGCATTAGTTTGGCTTTGAAAATTTAAATTTAAAAATTACCATAAGGTGTAAGCGAGGTTTTTCTTTCCATGAGTATCATTTGTAAAGAGTTTTTCAATAAGAGCGCTACAAATTTTTTTTATATAAAACAAAAACGGTTTTGAATATCAATGAAATTATTTATTCCTGTGAAAGTACGTTTTATGCCATTATGTAATGTATGGAACTCAATTTCTTTGCATGACCACCACGGGCACGCTTGCAGATTTTCAATTTTTCCAATTTTCGACGGTTTTCAAGCATAAATCGGCCGATACTGCTGCAATTTCACGCAGCTTGACGTAGCCCCATAGGAAATTGTCTAACGGCGTCAAATCGCACGATGTAGGCCAAGATCTTTTCGCAAAATTCGCCACAACGACGTCACAGAGATGCCCAACGCTTGAGAACGACGTGTGAGAGACACATTTGAGCTTTCTTCAACTGAATCCTCAGCGGCAGCAATATTCTCGACACTACGGGCACTTCTTTGTCTCACTGGCACGGGAACATTTTGTACTGTGCCTGTGGATTCAAATTTTTCAATTGTTGATCTGCTAGGACGATTATGACGACCATAAATTGGACGTAGCGCTCTTAACGTTGAGGCCACTGACTCCGAATTTTAATAATTTCGACTCGTTGTTGGCTCGTATATCTTTCCATCATGAAATGGCAAACCTTACTGAAGAGAAATGTCCAAAGATCGGCAAGAAATTCGGCGTCGTTTGCTGTCCCTGTACGGGCCTTCGATTTGATTCTTAATGGACGGATTTTTCGACGTGTGGAAAAACTAACTCTAGGACCTGTCTTTTTAAGCGCTTTCTAAGTCGTTTTTTGACTGTTTTTTTTTTTTGACATGTCTTCTTTTGTTAAGGTCCTTTCGAATCATTTTTGGACCGCTTTTTTGACGCGAAAATTTTCAGGAAAATTTTTTTTTACTAGTTTTTTTATACCTACTTATTTAGTTTCAAACTCGTTTTCAAAGAGTTTGTGGACGCGTTTTCTGACGCATTTCGACACTTTTTTCGGCAGCTATTTAAGCTCGTTGCCTTTTTTTGTCTCGTTTATCGAAACATTTCTAGACGGTATTTTTCGATGCGTTTTGGACGTGTTTCAGGCGTTTTTCCATTTTATTTCAAAAATCTGAAATAATTTTGCTTAATATTTTTGTTTTCGAATTTCGTCTTAAGCTGGAAACGCATTGGTTATCCGCAACTCCTTACTTCTAATACTTAATGTACCTACCTTGAACTCAATTAAGTCAAACCGAATGAACATAGGCATTGAGCATCTCTCTTAACTGTTTGGTATATTGTAATTCTAAGCAAATAATTTAAAATAAAAGTACATAACCTCAGTGTAATGTATGCACTTGGCAACACCGTACTTCAACCACTGACAGCTCCTGGATGACAGTTTCCTATGAATTAATCACTTCACATCCAGTCGCTGAAAAAGGAAAGGTTAACAGATTATACAAAAAGTTTAAATCTTAAATTACGCTCTTGTTTTACAACTTTTAAAGAACATAGCACTAAGTTAAACTGCAACGTATATCATCTAACTCCTTATGTGTACTGTAAATACATTTAGTTTCTAAGCGTTTTTGAGTTTGGGTCAAGAAACTTTGAAAAATACTTATTATTTGAAAGTCTAAAAAATTTACAATTGCGCGGTACCCTTTTTTCATTTCAGTCGGATTATATTGGTTAGGCTAGGTTAGGTTTGAAAGGAAGTGCACAGCCATTAATGTTCTTTGACCATGGGGTCATTTGTTGGTCCATTGTGATCCCATATGGTTTCCGTAGTAAGTCAAGACTTACACTGGTAAGACCTTGAGTAATTTGTTTGTTTTTCTTCCAAAAAATATGTTTATTATCTTTAACTAACAAGATTAAGTCCTTCACTTTTTCAAAAATTTCATTATGAAATTTTGTACCAAAAATATTTGTATTCCGTTGGATAAGAACAAAAATAGATACGTAAAACAATTAAATATGTGAACATAAAACTAACCGGATATACAACATGGATGCATAAAACAAGCAGCCATAATTCCGGTTAATTGTATCTGCAGAAAGGATCTCTTCAATGAGGACGGGAGGATATTAAAATAAAATAAAACAAGCTGCATGTGAGCAGTGATGGCAACATTCTTAAGAAATCTTGGGCCAAAAAGAATCATCTTATATGTACATAACCTCTGTCTTAAAAAATGTGTTTCCACCTTCAAACTCTGCCCATTTTGTATTTTTTAAAAATAATTCCACCTTCCACTTCCAGTAGTGGATTGAAATTGGAAACATATTTGAAAGCTGTTCGTTTTTTGCTTCGGCTGCGTTTTTTGTTTTCAAAAAAGAGTTTGTTGTTAAATAAAGAAAGTAAGTAAATTATAACCTCATTTTATTATTTTGTCTTGAAATTTAGAACTATATTCAACAGATTATCACTCTAAAATGGATGAAACAGAACAAATAGCCATCGAAGATGATAAAAGTCATGAATTTGGTTCTTATTAAGAATTTTTTTTTTTTGAAACATTTTCTTTTGTTTGTTTTTTTAATTTGTGTTTAGTTTTTGATTATATTATTTTAGGCATTATTTTATTGCAAAATGCATCTTTTTTTTACAAGTTAGGCATTTTTCCGTCAAAATTGGTTGGCAACGCTGCATGTGAGGTAATGAGTCCCTGGTTGTATCCTGGCTGACGATGATTTATCGAAACTCGTCCAGCTCGCAAATCCCCATCTAATTGCCCATTCGTGAAATAAATCAATCCTTTCGTTTCAAGATTCAATAAATGTAAGCCCACAACATATTTTTTTTTTTAAAAACAATAATTTATTTATCTCTCGACTTACAGTTAAAAATACGAAAAACAAACTGAAAAAAATAAACAAAAATAAAAGTGTTAAAGTGTTTCGTTGGATTTAATCTCATTTAGGATGTCCACGGACAAAATTCAGGTCAAGAATATCATTTACAAAAAATTATAAAGAAATGAATGAATTGTAGTCAACCTAAATTTTGCATTGCACATGTAAGATTCGGTTTCATCATGTTGCTCTTTCTCTCTCTTGTTTCCGTTCGGCAAAGCATGGCCGACAAGAAACAAAGCAAAAAGATGCATGCGTAAATGCGCAGTTCTTAAACTTAACTATGAACTTTAATTTTAATTTAATTTTTGTTTATGCATTTTTTAATGTTTTTCATTTCCGTTTAAAGGATTATTATTATAAAATTCGCCTGTCGTTGCAGGGCGATTTTATGGCTTCGCTGGGTAATGAATGCTTCCATGGTGAGTGTGTGTGTGGTGTCGTTGTGTGCGCTCGTTTTCGTCTCGTATTTGTTTTTGTGTGTGGCTGTGATGTTAATTCTATAATCAGTCTAACTGGCATCGGACCTGAAGAGGAATCGTCGCTTCCTGGGATCCATTCGGAACCGATTCAGACTCCGACTCATGGGGAGGCGATCTTCTGTTGGGAAAACTGGCTCTGATGGCAGTGGGATGGAGTTCACGGCGGGTTTCGGTACGTTGGCAAGTTGCTCAGGCTCTGGAAGTTGTTCGACGGCTTTTTGAACCTGATCCTCTTGTGGCACTGAATCGTTGTTGATGGCTGCTGCGACGACAGTGGGTTCGTCTTCATCGGAGGCGGTCAGAGCCTCGGACTTTAGCAGGTTAGAGCCGAGCTCAATGTATCTGTGGTAGATGGGCTTGACTTCATAAGAATTTGCTGCCTGTGGTTCCTGGATGAGGTTCTCCTTTTCGGCTGGCGTGTCCAGAGATTCCTTTACAAGTTCGACTACATCGTCGATGCTGAGGGGCAACTTTGGTTCGCCAGTTACTGGAAGTGGCTCTGGCTCGGGAGTCTCGATAATTTGCACCGGGATTTGGTACATTTGTTCGTTGTCTTGCATCATTGGGATGTACATAGGCTTCGGTAATTCTGGATCAAGCTTGATTTCCGCTCGCTTGTCCTCGGCCATTGCAACAGCTGGCACTGGCACACTAGCGGCCTGCTCTTCATCCGAGGGTTTGCTTTGATCTTCCAAATTTGCATTTTCCGACTTCACGAGGCTCGAGATGAAGTCAAGGATCAGCGACTGAGTGTCTCCGGACTGAGCGGCGGATGACTGTACGGCTTCTTCGCCAGTGAATGGGGGTTGAGCTTCCATTTTCTCGGAGGACTGTGGGGCTTTTTCGGACTGAACGGTGGATGACTGTACGTTTTCTTCGCCAGTGGATGGGGGATGAGCTTCCATTTGTTCCGAGAGCGGGGCTGCTTCTTCGACTGGGATTTCACTTGATTTTTTGGCTTCAGTTGGTATTTGGGGTTCCTGACTCATGTGCTGGGATGGAAGCTCAGCTTTGACTGGCATTTGGGGCTCCAGACTCTGTGCAATCACCGGCTCAGCAGGAATCTCGATTTCGGCGGGTTTGTCAGCGGTTGGGACAACAGTTTTGGTAATAGCTTCTGGTAGTTCGGCGGTAGGGAGGGGTTCAACTGAGTCCGGTTTGGTAGGAGCTTCGATTTTCAGTGTCATCTCTGGTAGGGAGACTGGTAGTTCTACTGGTTGTTCGACTGCAAGCGGCATCTCCGGTACTGGGGCTTCCATAACCAAGGGCATTTCTGGCACAGTGGATTCCACAATCAACGGAATCTCTGGTACTAGGACGGGAACTTCAGCCTCGGATGTCTTCACCGACTGAGGAATGGGAGTTTCATATTTCACCTCAGGCTCAGCAACTGGAGCTTCAGCTTTTAAAGGTTTCTCTGGCCCAGCAGCTGGGGCTTTGGATTCTAGCGCTGAAATCGCAGAGGGAACTTCCGCTCGTAATTTTTCCGAATCAGTCTCGATTTTTACCGGCATCTCTGGCTCTGCAGCAAGAACTTCGATCTTAGCTGGAGTCTCAGCGACTTGGGGTTCGACTACGGGCATTTCAGGTTTCGCCATAGTTTCAACAGCTTTCACTGACTCTGAAGCGGGTACTTCTGACTCGACGGGGTGTTCCACGGGGGTTTCCACAGGGAGTGTCACTGCTTTAACAGCTTCCTGCATTTGGACGATTTCCGGAATGGCATCCAAGACTGTCTTTTCAGCTTCCACGGGCTTTTCCGCCTCTGATGGAGTTTCTAGGGTCTTGTCGGCCTGAACAGCTTTCACGGGTTCAAACTCCTGATTCTGCGTATCTTCTAATATCTTTGTCAGTTCAGCTTGCATGGACTGCTCGGCGAGAAGCTCCTCATTAAGGAGTTTTTCCTCCTCCGCCTTAACGAATTCTGGTACCACAATATCTGCAATTGGTATTGGCTCTTCAACCATAGGGATAGGTGCGCCGACAACCAGTGTTTCATCCACCCTCTGAATGGGAATCTCCACTACTTCTGAGCGGCTTGGGGTGTTCACTGGCATCGGGGCGATCTCTTCCATAACAGGAATGTAGACATAAGTTGGATCCTTCTTCTGGACTGCCAGCGGTTCTGCAATTCTCTCCTCCTCTTGGGGCTTGACGCTCACCTCAGCAATCTCGGACGCTTGAGCCTCGGCTTGATCTTGAACGATGTTCTCCGGTTGTTCGTCCAGAACAACCTCAGTCTTCTGGGACGCTTCTGGATCAGCCTCGACTTTTGTTGGGGAGAAGACCTGCGGACGCTTCCTCTTTTGTGCGAAAAGGTCCGTTCGAACTAGCTGCTGTTCTGGCTTGAATTGCTCGGGCTTAGCTGGTTCCTTGACAAGGGTGACTGGCCGTTTGGTAAACCTCTGATATTTGATGGTGGTTCTCTCGACTTCTTGCTCCAAGATTGGTGCGTCTTCCTCCACAGGCTTGGCAGTTGCGGGTGCTACTGCTTGGGGGATCTTTCTCAGTGGTTGCACCTTCCTTCGTTGGGCGTCAATGGCTACGCGGTTTGTCTGCGTCTTTCTGCGGTTGGAAGTCTGCACTTTGACGGCTTGTTTCTTCACGGGCGCGGCTACTGCCATCTGTTTAATATCCTCCTCGGCCTCCTGGCTGGATGGTTGCCTGGACATGTCCTCCATGCTCATCTCTTCGTCCATCGTTGAAGGGCTGTCCTCTGAGTCGATCACGCCAAAGTTCCTATTCAGTTCGTAGTACTTGAAGGACTCCTCGCAGTCAATGGACATATCCGCAGGGCGCATACAAGTGAACGAGTCCTAAAAAGAGAGACAGTCAAAACAATGGAAAGCTAAACTAAACGGAAAGCCTTACCTGGCTGAAGACCGTCTCCTCGGGGCAAATGAAGCTCCAGCGGAAAGTGTTCTCCTTACCGTCGGCGTAGGTTACTGGCAAGCACACATGGAAGATCTGGCATTCGTTCTCCACATCGGCATAGTACCCGTACGTCTTGTTGTCGCACGAGAATCCATCGGTGATGTCGGCTCTAATCGACGTCGCGTTGCTCGGCAGATTCAGCCTGGATATCATGACCTCTGGTCGTGTTTCCTCATCGGCTGCCATCATCATCGTCGGCTCTTCCTCCTGCTGTACTATGGCCATGTTTTTCTGCTAGGAAGATGATGGAAAAAGACAAAAAAAAAAAAAAAAAAACGACGACATTAGATTCCATATAAACGCTGTGTTGAGGCAGGTGGACGCAAGCTGGGATTCTTAAGAGAGGGCTTCCTCTCCACCAACTGGCGGACGACACCCAGACAAGTACTTCCTCTGCAATGCCAGAGCCATATGTCCAATGACGGCTCTCAAATTTGCATTATTTGTCATAGAAAACTTGGGAACGTGACTGGGGTGCACAATGTCCACCATCGCTGATGATGATGGTTCATCGTCGTCGCCGCTGTCGTCGTATCAACCAACGGAATCGACGGCGGGAGCATTACACTTCCAATCGATGGGACTTACTGTTGCTGCTTGGTTTCAGTCGATGTTTAGGCCAAATGCGCATACCATGTGCGGCACAGGTAATTGTGGCGCGTGACAATGTTGCATTTTTTTTCGGCCTTTGACCAGATTGGATTCTTGAACGCGCAACGAAGAGAGAGTCTACCGCACAGTTTCACTTAGTGTTCTAATTTTCACTGCGCCTTGGTGAAATTGTTTGCGCGTGATATTTTTTGGACATTTCCATTGTGCAATTGTATCGAAGAGAAAGACAATTTCGGCAGATAGATTTGGAGTGGATTTAGAGAGTTGGCTTCCCAACTCCAAATCGGATGCGCTAGGGTTTGGATTTATATTTTTGCCAACAAACGCCCTGAGGAAGTATTAGTCATAGCGAAGCCTTCCGGCAGGTGTCCAATTGCAGACGAAGATGGACATGTTTTAAGTTAAGTAATATTAACTTCGTTGTGACGCCTCCGAAATCATCCACGATACGTAATTTAAATAAACGGAACCATTTCCGATTTCGTTTTAATATAAATCACAGTCGCAACGGTAGTTGGTGGTTATGTCAGAGTCAGAAGTCAGAACTTAAATTTTGTTCTTGGAATGTTGCCATACACGTGAGGGGCGCTTGAAATAGTATTGGCGGGCCTGCGTGGGCAGAAAACTCAAATTCTTATGTAAGATAATTTTTTTTCGATTTTGATTGACAGAGTGACAGAGTGGGGTATACGATCCGGGAATGGGTTCAGTCATTTCAGGAGCTGAAAAGTGCGTTTTTCAAGCATAAACTTGGGTATTTTAGGAAGTTTGCTGAGGGAAACAGTGCATTCAATCATAACTTCCCAGTAGCTTCTATATAAGCAAAGTCGTGTTGCCAACTGAACGGCGAGGTACTCTCCATATCTGTACATAAACGTTAGGCCGCACTTTTTGCGGTGAATAAGAACTCCGCAGTTATAACGCCTACAAGGGGATTCCGTGCGTATTCAACTGATTGGCCCTTACTAATAATCTTTTTTAACCTTCACTCTAAATATTCTGCAGGTCGCAATATGCAATTCTGTATGGAAAATTTCACCACTTTGAGTTCAATTTTGCCTGGACACTTAAAACGATTATTAGTATCGCGGATTGAATTTCTCGCAAGGTCAACACTTATTAGTATCGCGGATTGAATTTGTCACTTTGGAAAGACGAAAAAAGGAACCGTATTTCAAAAAGGCTTTTGGCAAAACCTCCCACCATTGCTTGCAGATAAAATGCTTCGCTATTACCCTAGATTTGCCTTGTGGATGATATGATTGTAATTGGAAAGCTGGCAGTACTTAACGGGTCTTCTGAGTCTAAAAAAAATTGAAGCGATCATTGGGTCCCTCAAGGTGGTTATGTCGGACCAATTTTCTTCGTATACATAATAGATGAAATACGCAGGATAAGGAAATCTGCTGTTTCTACTATCGTAGAAGTTTTGAGAGCTTATAGAACAATGCGTTAGTTGGCAAACCTATTTAATAATCAGCTGATACCTTCAACAACAGAAGTCCGCCATATATCGTGGCTGTTACCCCCTATAGATTATACAAATAGACCTTGTTCCTTATAAACCGATGGGGTCTTCATTGGATATGCCTAAACTAGACATTACCTCCTTAGAAGCCATGGTTTACTTTAACTGATACGTATCATACGAAGAATGGTTGAATTAGGATCGCTGAAATTGTGTAAAAGGTAATAATATTGGCGCGTGTGAGGCAAGTGGATAAGTGTCGTAGTCGTTGATATACTCCTAATAGCTCCACAGAAGTCCTCATAGCGAATGTCAATCAAAAACGCCCAAACCTATTCCAGGAAGTGTAGGAAGAAACCTCATTTTCAGTGCGTGACGTATCCCATTATTACGACTGTGAAATTCTTCGCTCATTTGTTTCTGGTCAACTATTTATAAACTGTTTATAAACTCTCTATTAAAATCCGAAAGAAACAAGCGAGTGTATTCGTAGCCAAGAAAATAACCAGCTGACCATTAGACCTGTAAGCTTAACCTTAAGGTTACAATCGAAAAAATCTTTGCCAATCTATAGCACTGTATAGGCGCAGTGGCTTAGCGGTAAGAATGTTGGACTATAAAGCGAGGGCCCCCAAGTTCGATCCACGAAAAAACAGAAAACGCATCTTTCTTTCAACAGCGTCACCTCTCGCGAGGATCTGACAAACACCCAAGAGTATAACTGTCACGAAAGACAGTCGTTTTGACTCGGCTTGAAATCGTGCATCCCTTCCATTCGTCCCAAATATGAAAAACGAATGGTTGTCAGGAGCTAGGCGAACTATTATTTTACCTTTACCATGGTAGCAATGCCACACATCAGAGGACACTTTGGGCAAAAAATTTTCCGACAGTTTCAACAAATGCCTTGGTGTTTGCAGTGATTACTGAGCTGGTCACAGGAATACGAAAAATTTGTTCCTTTGCCAACTCTTTGAACAGAAACACTGAAAAACACTGTCACGATCAGTGATGCCAGATTATAAGATTGATCTTTTTTTTTCCCCCAAGACTTTTGTGCTACAAAAAATTTACAAGACTTTTTACCTCAAATTCATCCAATTTCAAGATTTTTGGCATTATAAATCTTGCAAATTAAAACGACTTTTTCTATTGAAGAAAACCGTAATTCTATTAAATCCATTATTATGTATAATTTGAATCGAACAACGAACAGAGTCCATGCACAACTTCTGCTTTACTAACGTTTTCATCAACTCAAAAGTAAGGAAATTATCTGCCGAATGTAAGTGATAAATTTACTTTATTGATGCTCAATTGATGCGACTAATACACCATGCTTGTAACGGTATTTTTTATATTTTAGTTCTTTTTATATTTTGAAAATAAATCTTGAAAATGGTGTTCAGATTTTCCATCTGGGAACACTGATCACGATATCAACTCTCATGTAAATGCTGCATGCACTTGGGGCACAAAAATTTGAAGGCCTTGATTTTTTCGGCAATGTAGTTATTATTGTCAATCGTAGGAATGTTATTTCCGCTTCCAATGGCCCCAAATCGAAAGTTACAGCGTTATGAAAAATGAAGCAAAAACACAAGGATTTGTCAAAAGGTTTTTTAAACGACTTTTAATATCGTGTACTACTCGATTTGCTGGAAAGAAAATGTTATATTTTGATAGCAAATTTGTTGCGCAAGTGGCTGCTGGGTGTTGACAACCATCCGTAAAATTTGCAAGCAACAAGTGCAAGTAGGCCAATTTACTTTGACTATGCATTAAGACTTTCAACCGATAGACATTCAAAATAACAACAGTCAGTAAATTTTTCTTTTCAGACTATTTAGATGAATCGAAATAGTTGTCACCAGTTATTATCAAAGTTTTAAACCTTTTCTCAGTATTTTTCCAAAATATGTTCTTTGTTTACGTTACTAGCGACGACTTATTTTTCTTTACAAACGAGCTTTAAAACAGTTCCGAACTATTCGAGAAGGCCACTTATTTAATGGCTACACATGTTTATCGACACCCCTTAGGACAACGAGGATACCAGAAAACCGCTGGCCAAGAGACATTTCTCAATCTGCTCCCGCTAGACATCTTTATAAGCAGAACCATTTGCATACAATCGAAAAGTCTGGGCAGCTTCGATTTTCACTTATGTGCTCTTGAAAAGAATTACAGATGAAATTGTCTAACTAAAAAATTTTGAAAAGCTGATCCTAAATTACCTTTTGATTTTTAAATTATTTTTTTTTGCTTTCAATTTAATTTTAATAACTCTATAGACTTAAATAGTATTTTACAAGCAGGGGCAACCCCCAAAGGGTAATGGGGTTTATCGCTTAATAGTTCGAAACTATTTTTAACTTTTAATTGTATCCCTCTTTCTAGATTTATTTATTTTTAGAAACCATACTTCAAATATCAACAGTCGAACGCTTTATGTTTCAATGAAAAATTAAATAGCCTTAATTAACAATTTCCGTTTTGTCACCAATTTTCAAATTTTAAGTACAGTAACTCAGTGGTTAACGTCCTAAACTACTGATCTAGTATGGTCTCAGGTCTGGTCTCCGGAAAACACTTGCATCGTAAGGTTCATTCAGTGATGCCAACTACGGCATTTTAGGAATAATTCCGATGCTTGAGGCATTGAGGAATAATTTTTAGAAAAACTGCATAATTTTTTTTTTAATTGCTTTTAACAATCAATTCATACAAATAAATTGAGAATTTGTTAAATCTGGTACACTCTTTGATTTAATTTTCAACTGTGCGTTAGCTTATATTAAAATTGTCCACTTGACTTACTCACCAAACCCAAAGTTTGGATTACAGAAATCAAAAGAGGTTTAATTACCTAACCAAGATCGACCAAGATTCTGTTAACAAAATTTAATAACCATGTAGATTCGTTGCACTTCTTGTAAATATGCAATTTTTAAATTTTTTTTTTTTTTTTTTGTAAAATTCTTAATTTCCGGTTTGGTTTGGTTCCTCACTGCTTCAGTTCGAATGTCTGACAAAGCGTGTAAATGTTTTTAAGCTAATACCAGGAATTTAAATTTATTTAAAAAAATTGTACAGACTATAAATATCTCTTCCAGGCAAAATATCGTCCGATGGTAAAAAAATCCTAAAAAGAGTCGAGGTGTTTATAGACGGAAGTGACTTAGATTAAATGGACCCTGCACAATATGGTTTCCTGCAAGGATATCATGAATTTTTCTAATTCTTGTTAACAAAACAACACCTCAAATGACGTATAGGACTGGCGCTTATCTCTCCACGGAAAAGTTCAGTAATCTACTATGATGGGTACAAGTTTAATTTTTGGGACGAATAAAAGAGACCTTTATTTTATGCCGACCCGAAAGACTGAATTGGGTAGCTTCCTCAGGTTAGTTATTTTATCCGATGCTTGTCACACATTCGGAACTTAAGTCGTAGCAAGGGTTTTTAAAAAAAATATTTTGTGTTTTTCCTGGAAACCCCTCCTTCAGCTGTCCGCTAGATATTAATTTACTTCGTGCAATGAGTTGTGAATAAAGAATTATTGAATTTTTAAGATTTAAGTTTAGAATCCATTCAAATAAATACGATTTAGTAAAAATCTTTCCATTCACTAACACGATGTATGGAAGGAGTATGAAAAACAAAATTACATGAGCCGCGTAAGGAGATTTACTAACACTGTTTGGGGACTAGTTCTACCAGCCTTGACTTCAACTGCGGACTTTGACATGAGCATTTTTAGAAAGCGTTTTTTCAAGTCACAGAAGGCCGCTAAAAGTCGGCTTCTTTTTAGTTAAAACAAAAAATACCAATCCCCTGTAAGAAGGATTTGGAATTAATCGATTAGTCTTATCTTAAGGACCTCGGTGATGTGACTTCATTGCCTTCACTTCGACGGCAGCGTGTGTATATAAGAAGTTTTACATACAGACGAATTTCATGGCTGGAAACAGTTGGTTTTTTTTTAATCATTCGGTGGGAACTAAAATTATTAATCACTTAAAATAATATCCACAACTTCATAAGACATCCCATTTATGCACAGTGCCTTCATATAGCGAATCGAATGGAAAAGCATAAGTCAAAAACATTCAACAAGTTAATCCCTAAAACCCAACGAACATCCGGCCATGCACCTCTGCCATAATTGGCACTGTCTGCTCACTGTCGGTCGCTTCGAATATTTGCCGCCCAATCGCACAACCGTTGGACACACATAAGTGGATATCCGAAATTCCAAGAAAATGATGGCAAACGGTCAGCGGATACAAACAAAAAACCGAAAAACACCAATTTCGGCCTGGCTATTTGGGAAAGAAGTGCCAGGCGCAGGGAACACAACAGCTCACAAGATGACAAAAATTCTTTGGCAAACGAAAAAAATATCATCACGCTTGTCGCTTCTTTTCATTTTCAAAAGACGGCTCGTTTCCAGTAAAAAGTTTTACGATTTGTTGGTTTTTTTGCTGTTCTTCTTCTTTTTTTTTTGTTGTAGGCACTGAAGCGCATGTTTAATAAGGTTCCCGAGGGAAGTCGGATATGCACTTGAGAATGTGGGGGATTAGTGTTTTTTGTTCTTTTCTGTCAATGGGGTGAAACAAACCTTCAATCCAAGCGGTACAGCGTACGTACAGCTGCATAGACCCAGCACTAGTAACACCAAAGGGTTCCACATTTTTCACTTTTGTTTTACAAAAAAAAACTAAAAATACTATAACTTTTTTTTTAAATTACGTTTCCTTTGCACTTTTTGTTTCTAAGTAAAAACAAACTAAAAAAAATGTCTCCCTTCCGACCAAATGTTCGTCCTTTTCTTTATGGAGGGTAAAACAAAGTTGCACTGTATCCTTTTCAAAAGTTGCACTCAAATGTTGCATTCACAGCCACATAATCCTTTTTGAAGCGTTTATTCTGAGATCCTATTTCCTTGTTGTCTGTCAGTGGGTGTATGTTATATTTTCAAATCCAAAGCTCGCACTCTTCAAACTACAAAACGAAATTTAACTGAGGCTCCGATGGCTGAAAATCACTAACTGCGATCTTGAAAGGTGTGGAGGTCCCAATTTATATTCTTCACTTTGATTTATTAAGAATTCAAAGAAGACACGGTGAAAGAAGAAGAATAACCGTGTGGTGGTGATATACAGTGCGCGCGCGCGGTTTTCTTCTATGTCATGGGACAAACTATTGCGGTCTTCTTTTTCTTTTGCGGTGCACTTGAGGATTTGTTCTTGTGGTGTGTCTGGTTCTTCGTTTGGCCCAAGCCAACCGGCCGAGTGAGATAGAAGACATTTTTCTTTTTGTCACGATCCGAGAAGTGAGGCCCAACAGCCAAGTCGCGCACACGCGATCTGGCAGACAAACATTAAAATCACTTTTTTCCGTTTTTTTTGTTTAAGAATAAATTAGAGTTGAGCGAAATTCTTTATTCCTTAGCTTTAAGTCTTTTATTGTTTTTTTTTTTTTTTTTTTTTTTCGTGGTTTTTAGATAAGAATTCTTTTATACAAAATATGAATTATAAATTTAAAAGTTTCTGTTGGGGTGATTCATGAGGGGATATCCGACATCGTGCAATTGCAATTGCAGGCGAAGAGCAGTGGAGATGAGCCCTTGTAAGGATGCGTCTTGAATATATCAACGGATTGAATTATCATGGCGAACATGTGTGCTGTGTTTGCCGGGAGTTGTTTGATTCTAGTTGTGTGATTAAGTGTAGATAGAGACGGCAGTGTACGCTTTACCGGCTTAAAGGAATACTAGCAGTTGCAAGGAATATTTTCTCATTATAGATACAATGTAGCATGGGGGGAGGGGAGTTGCCAATCGCCAGCCCGTGTTGTGTGCATTCAATTGAGGAAAACCACTGTGGAGTTAGTTGTTTTTCTAAGCACGTTCCGTATATTTCCAGTAAGCTAAAGGAAGGCTCAATCGTAGTTCTGTGGGGAGTACGTTTTGAATGGGAATGTTAGAAACAATCCTTGATTGATATGTAAATTCTAATTTCGGAGCGATCAGGAGTTGACTCCTCTCAGTTGTATGAATGGTTCGCGCACATTGAAAAGCCGATATACCCAAAACGAGTCACTGTTTGGTGCGGAATTTGGTCCAGAGGCATAATGTGCTTAAAAATTTACCAACAACAATTTTGTCGAAAAAATAAGTACATATAAGTGGGAACACTGAGGCAATTTTCAAAATTGGTTTTGACCAAAAATAAATTAACCAGCCGACTTAAGGTCGAATCTAAAAAATAGATTAACAATATCTTCTTTTGTCAATGTGACAAGAAAATATTGTTGACCAATTATAACCTAAAAAGTCACTGCCCGCCAAGTGAGCTTCAGTTTTTTTCCAGTCTTTTGGGAAACATTGCCCGTTCGATGCCTGCGCGCCAAAGGATCTCTTGCACTGTCACTCAAATGATGCGTTATTTTTCAGTACCTAACAGCAATGTGCAGTTGGACATTCGCTACATAAGGTGTTGATATTGGTTTATCACCTCTGTTTTGGACATTAAGGATACTACTCTTACAACAAAGCCAAATGGCTTTGATAAGAGTAGTTCTTGTTGGAGGGCTGGCTTGTTGTTTGACAATTGGCTGATTTTGTGGCAAATGCTGAAACGACGACGGTAGGCCTTGCCATTGAGGTTCCCTCGTCCGTATTTGTCGAAAACATATCGTTCCCGCATGCCGCCTAGGCGTCAAATATCTGTCTGACTAGCCCATTAAAATCGAAAAACCTCTGTAACAAAAAACGAATGACCGGATGATTCTGCCTCGAAATACAGTGTCCCTAGCTCAGTTGGCGCTTAAGTCTTGCGCAACTCTTTTTAACATTTTTAACAGTTCTCACCATAAAAAGATCGTAAATTAATCAATATGAATACCGACATATGTCGGTGTGCAGGTACCTACACTGTGACTACGTGAACCACCTCGTCGTCGGGAAAGTGCTGATTATGTCTCAAGTCTCACGCAAGTGAAAACTCGACAGACCATTACTGAGCAGTGTCGCTTAAGTGCTACCAAAAAACCAGAGTCTATCCACTCAGGCTACGATATTACGATCATATATTTAGCCATAAAACATGAACATAGCGAAACCGTTACGGAAATTGAAATTTTGGTTACCCATGCCATTGACATTAGCTTTCGCTTTTTGTGCGTACGTGCAATGGCGTTTATTGAAAACCATTTTCTTTCGAATTAAATTCACCGGATGGAAAATTATTAGAGCTTCTAAATACGCACGTAAAGGGAGCATTGACAACACTATTTGGCATTCGTATATTGAAATTGTCGGTTGGAATTCAGTTCTCTCGAGGTTTCGTGAAAATGCCATTATATGGGTGCGTTGGTGCACTTTTGTCATAAATCATAACGCCACTAGCATATGCAATATAAGTGAATGTATCCAATGAGAATGAGCTACCGTGAAAGTGAGACTCAAATGCATACGCGTTTGAAAGACAGGCCTTTGCATTCTAAGCATGGAGCACGTTTTCGCAGTTATTAGACTGACATAATAGTGATAGTGGGAAGCGTTTTTATTGGAGAGGGGAAGATTTATTTTTATAAACTACATGGAATAGTGTTGTGCTTAATTTGAAAAGGGAATAAGGTATAGGGATGAAGTTGAGTTAATCTTCGTTGTCACCTTGTTGCATTTGATTTATTTACGAAAAACAAAAAAACTTACTCTGCTATATTCGGAATCGTCTAAAAAATCGTTAAAATATATGAGAGTTATTAAACCGGCAGCTATAGAGAAAAGATTCAGTTAAGGTGAGGATTTTTTAAAGCGACAGGAAGTCTTAAGTTATCAACATGTGACCTTCATATGACAATTCGCTTTCCCTTGTACGAGTAAAGAGGAAACTGGCACGTTGTTCCTTTTAACGAGCTTCTCAACAAAACATATGAGCATGACGATAAAAGCTTTGCCAGATTTGACGGAAAGTTCATCTTTGGCAGTAAAATCGGAAAGTATTTAAAGGTGACCTATTCTTTACATTAATTTTTATAATGAAACATACGCATACCTGTAACCATATTACCACACTTTATTATGTGATGGACGTTATAAAACTCGTTCAATACTGTAGATGTCCGAATGTTCTATACACGGCAAATGCTTTGAGGGGATTTAACATTGAACTGCTGCAATCGTACGAAACCTCAGTAGCATTTGCTGTCCGTCTGCTTATCAACACATATAGTCCTTCCTAGCCGGAAGGAAGTGACAGGTAAGTCAGACGATAACAGTTTAGTAATTTGAAGAAAGCTGCTGGCCACATTACGACTTTTGGTTCTTGAGTCAACCCAAGAAGTCCAAATTTGTAAACTTCTTTTATAGAGACGAACTATTAAAATGTATACCTGCGCAGATTCGTCATTCCTAACCAAACTATCAGGTTGCACAAAATGGCGATACTAAAAGCTGGTAGCTCCAAAGAATGACATAAGGAATTTAAAACAGATGCTCTGTCACCTGACTTTTTGAAAATATTGTACAAAATCAAGCAAGCAAAAGAGCAAAATTCTTCTAAAGCCAATGTCAGCATTCCACCAACAGCTAACAGATGGTTAGCGATTCGTCAAGCTTGTTAAACGATACCTACACGGTTAAAAATCCTGGCGTTAGATTTTTTATTTTTTTGGGTTGTATACCTACAAGTCAACGTCGAGAAAATATTAAAATTTAATATTTTGCATACATTCAAATTAAACAACTAATAAAAGATTTATTATTTTTAAGGCAAAATACGTCTGAAATATTAAATTTTAATATATATGGAGATGGGTTTCAATGCAAAAGTAATTAAATTAAACCCTAATTTATATTAAGAAATTAAAGAATTTTAATACATTTGTAGTCGAAATTAATAAAGTGCAGATTAAAATATAATACTTTCGTTTCAAATTCAATACTTCTATTGCTTTTTATAAAGTGCAGATTAAAATATAATACTTTCGTTTCAAATTCAATACTTCTATTGCTTTTTATAAACCCTAAGCAGTGGCTTAGTGGTTAGTGTGTTGGACTTTACTATGCGAGGGGTTCCAGGTTAGAATCCCGCAAAAACCCAAATTCCAACTTAGGGCTTTTTCCACTGTGCCACCTCTCGCGAACGTCTGACAAGAGTTTCTCAATTAGCCGTTTGGAATCGGCATAAAATTTTAGATCCCTTCCATTCGTTCCAAAAAATGAAAAACTCATACTCAACGAATGGTTGTGAGAAACTAGGCCTAGAGTCCCTAAAAACCTGTTGCGCCAACTATTTATTTGTTTTATTTATTAGCGTTCTTTTTTTTAATAATTCCTTAGATTTGATTTAAATATCTATGGGATATATTTCAACATTAAAAATATTTTATTTTAATACTAACTTTTATTGGTTTTAAACATTACAATACATATACAAAATTGTCAAGCGTAGGCAAATTCCCGTGGCCTTTTATCCCCTTTGAAAATAATCCTATAGAGTGCCGCTGTGCATCTTTTAGTAGCTATATTTTTCTTGACCTTTAAATGAAGGAGAACTCGTGTGTTATTATAAGCTTATTATCTATTCAGTCAATTACTTACTTTTTGGAATGTAATAGCTATATTTCTGAGGCAATGAACTGGAGTCTCTAGACCGACTTTATCTTCAAAAGCAAATCCACTAGGTAACGGGTGATTTTTTAAGAGGTTTAGAACTTTTTTAAAAAAAAAAACAAAAAAAATTCGAAAAAATGAATGAAATATTTATTTGAATCGATAGTTTGAACCTTGCAATTTAATGTTTAAAGATAATTTCATGCAAATGTTGACCGCGGCTGCGTCTCAGGTAGCCCATCCGCTGAGTCCAATTTTGGCATACTCTTTCACACATATCGGCCGGTATCTCCAGTGCGTCAATCGAAGCGGGCTTGTCCCTATACACATTAGCCTTGGCATACCCCCACAAAAAATAATCTAATGGTGTCAAATCGCACGATCTAGGCGGCCAATTGACCGGCCCGAAACGTGAAATTAACTGTTCACCAAACTCGCCTCGCAATTGCGCCATTGTTTCGCGTGCTGTGTGGCATGTGGCACCGTCTTGTTGAAACCACATATCATGCAAGTCAAGAACTTCCATTTCGGGCAAAAAAAAGTTTGTTATCATCGCTCGGTAGCGTTCACCATTGACAGTAACGCTGCGATTCGCATCATCTTTGAAGAAATATGGCCCAATAATGCCGCCGGCCCATAAACCGCACCAAACAGTGGCTTTTTCGGGATGCATTGGTAGCTGTTGCAATGCTTCTGGCTGATCTTCACTCCAAATGCGGCAATTTTGCTTATTTACGTACCCATTCAACCAAAAATGAGCCTCATCGCTGAACAAAATTTTTCGATAAAAAAGCGGATCCTCGGCCAGCTTTCCAAGAGCCCATTCACCAAAAATTCGGCGTTGTGGTAGGTCGGCTGGCTTTAGTTCTTGCACCAGCTGTATCTTAAAAGGCTTTACGCCCAAATCCTTCCGCAAAATTTTCCACGTAGTGCTGTAACAAAGGCCTAACTGCTGGGAACGGCGCCGAATCGACATTTCGCGGTCTTCTGTCACACTAGCTGATACGGCCGCAATATTTTCTTCACTACGCACAGTACGTAAACGTGTTGGTGGTTTAATGTCCAACAAAGTAAATTTGGTCTTCCGAATAGACTGCTCAGAAGGTCGAGAATGCCGATCATAAAATGGAAGCAGCGCGCGATGAACATTTCGAACCGAGCACGAATTTTGATAGTAAAATTCAATAATTTGCAAGCGTTGTTCATTTGTAAGACGATCCATGGTTAAATTGCAAACCAAACTGAAGCTGTTTGACAGTGACACAAGGTACTAAACACACGTCAGCTGTCAAAACCAGTGTTGCCAAAACCAAACCAGCTAAAAAATCACCCGTTACATCTCTGGCGCTTCACAACTTAAAAGCAAATATTATAACCTCTTACAACAATATTGGAAATATTGAAAACAATTTTTCATTGTATTGCTTGGACCTGTATAATACTACGGAGATATTAAAAACAATTCGGGCTTATGTGGGTTCACGTATTGTTAACGTCACTGCATAATGAGTTGTTCGCTAAACATCGAATAACGGTACTTTTGAAAATTGGATCTATCTCGAAAACGGTCCAATATTCTCAGAAAAATGCATTCCTAGGGTTAGAGTCATTTGTGACATGATAGCAAACTCAGTTCTTCTCTTAGTAATCGTAGAATGGAATTTTGAAAAAAAATACATTTTGTTTAAATCGTTAACTTGAAAACGAAAATAAAGATTTTGCAAAAAATGCAAAATTCAGTGTAAAATTGATATTTTTCAAATAATTCGTCCTTCATTTTCCATTCGAATTCGCGAAAACAATCGAAAACTTCATGGAAAACAAAAGTTTTCCCATACATAATTCACTTTTAAAAACGAGTCGTTTAAAGTCGTTTTGCACGCAAGCGACTTCCAATCGTTAGCTCGTTGAAACAAACACACCTTTTGTAATATTAAGCAAATTCAGCAGATTAGCTGACCGAACAAATGTCAAAACTAAAAACCATTTTCCTCACTTAATTGACTGGCAAATATTATTTTTAAATGCACTAAATTCATTTTATTTCTTAATTAATGCGATCGAATTTAAACCACAATAGTTTGCACAGAAGTTTCACGACTAATGTCTCTCAGCTAATGGAAACAGCAAACGAATACTAGTGGGTGTTCGGTATGGCTGCATCGACTAGTTTCCGACGAAAACACGGATTTCGGCTCGAGGTGAATGGGGTAGGTACATGCCACCCAACAGCCACCTAAACCCAACTCGATTGAAAACTCTTCTTTTGTAATCCCATAGATCCACTTTCATTGGCCTGACGTAAAGTCTGTCAGCGAAGATTAAAAAGAAAAGAAAACATTTTTTTTTTGTAAAGTTTTCGCTATATCATGAACGCTACCGCCAACCATAGGCACAAAAACCAGCATCACAAGACTATTTTATTTATTTTTAATGTTTTATTTCGTACAATATTTTGAGTTAATAATTCTTGGATTTCATAAATTCATTTATCAATAAGTATAAGATAGTAACGTACAATCTGTTGCCCGAGTGACAAGAGTCAAACCAACCAAACAATCTATGCTAATAATTTCACAAAAATGTTTCCAGTTCAGTCAAGAGTCAGAAGCCCTGCCCCGCTTGTTCTTGTACTGCAAAATCATGAATTTGCGACCCCTCCATTGTTTTTTGATATGTACTGCCCATCTGAAATAAATTGAATATGAAAATTTTGAAAGAAATAGTTATAATAATAACAATAAAGTTTCGTGCGACCCAGTCGAGCACTTTATTTCTTATGAATTTCGAAGTTCGACGCAAGTCATCCAGCGGTCATTTGAACGTATTCACCGATGACATTACTTTTGCAATTTGAATGATTGCATAGTTTTGGGCCCGATAGGTGAAGCTGTTCTACACCTCTCAACCGATTTCAATGAAATGGCTGTTTGCAATGTCAGAATTCAGCAAGCTGTAAGTAGCCTTTTTTGCAAATATTGGGACAAAAGTGGCAAAAATTGATCTGCATGTACAATACAGTGCGAATAGAGTAGAGACGCCTTGAATGAATTTACTGTGAGCGTGTAGTAAATCTTAGAGCTAAGAGGCATCAACTTCTGTCCAAATTTCAAATTCACAATTGCAGTAGGAAATACGATTTGTAAATAGTCCCAACATCATTGACTCTACTATACGCGCAACAGATCTAAATCGGTACGAACACCCGGCAAAAGCGTAGCTGGTTATATAAACAATGTATGGAGTATAGACACACAAAAAGAAGATTGAATGAAATCATATTTCTCCGTTCTTTCGCACAGTCCATTATGACATACGAGCTTCGGGCTTCGTAATCCACCACCCAGTTGACTGCTTGTCTAGTTCCACACTTGCTAAGCGAACGCAAAAGGCCAATGACTTGTCGGTGGTCAGTCGCACTGCTAGTATGCGAAAATGTGAACTACAACTCTTCCCATCAGCGCAATCGAAGACAAAATTAAGTCCCAACAGCCCCTCGAAAGGATTATCTTGATTTTAAGCTTTTAAGCTTTTTCAAGCGTCTGCCATCTTCACATAAGCCTCGCCAATGAAAAAAAAAAAAAAAAAAAAACCAACTCCGGCCAAAAAAATTCACATCATCCCGTCCGTAGCTCTACCGGCGAGGACCGAAAGTTAATCCCTCCGCCAATCGATAACCCTCCTCAAGCTGAATTCATTCTGATTGAATGAATGGGCAATTTAACGGTCAATTGAATGGCATTCATTTGTTTCTCCTTCCAGAACTAGCGCCATACCGGCACCAGATGCAGCCGTTTGCAGAATCTATGAACGGTGAATGGAATATTAAAGCAATGACACTCGCATAGACAGCAGCGCATGTCGAACGATAATCAGAATGGCGTCAAACTGATTTATTTATTATAGTTGCGCAAAAGAACTGCTTTTTTCCAAAACGTTTCGCCTGTTCACAGGAATGCGCGACACATTTGCATAAATGGACTCCAATTTGGTGCGTCTTAAAAACACACCTACAGGTATGCACATGCACACTGACAAAACGCGAGAGGGAGCAAAAGGAGAGCACTTCGACTGACCATTTATTTATAGGTGGTACCATAATTGGGCATTCCATCGGAATGCTAATTAACCGAGAACCCTGGTGCTTACCACAATCCGTTGGACTATTTTCTGTGTGCTGGCTGATGGCCCCTGAGTGCGCTGCTTTTTTGCATAGACCTAGATTAGGAGCTCACTCTTCCAATGGCAAAACGAAAAAAAAAAAACAAAACGAAACGACCGACGAAAGAACATATCGAAGAAAGAAACTCTCCAAATGACCAACTTTGAATATCAACTAGTTACCACCAAACAGATATACGTCAAATGCATCGAATCCGTTGATGGACGGGAGGAGGAGGAACTTTCAAAAAATAAAACAAAAAAACAATTTCTACTCACATTACTGCCGCTGAGATTCCCTTGAGTTTTGGTGGATGGCAACGGATTGCAAATGTTAACTATTTCAGGGCACGATGTGTACAGCCGCCGCGACGGTTGTCGTCGCTGTTGTTAGCCGTCAGCGTTGTCGCTCACTCTGGATTGTCGTTAAAAGGGCCTCAATTAAACGGTAGGCATGCAGAATAATTCACTTTTTACTTGGAAGCGAGCACGTTCCTTCTCCACCTAAACGCGAATGTGTACCAATGGGTTTTTTCTTCATTTATTCCCATGGTAAGTGTGAGCGCGCGCGCAGCCGCATTTTAACACGTTGGGCCAACAATGATATTGACCTTGTTTAAATAGGCTTTTAATATTGGGAATTTATGGCCCCACGTCGTCGGTGAGATTGAATTGTCAAATAGCCAATGGGCGGTGGGAATATCTGAAAGTCCATAGATACGGCTGGATATTTAGTTGGAAAAGGTGCATTTTAATGCGAAACGCGAGTGTAGGTGTGAAGGGTTGGTGACAGATATGCACTTTCCTTTGGAGAAGCAGAGCATGCAAGTAAACACAACTTATCGTAATCGATGTAGGACGGTCTTTCTATAAACTAGAGTTCGCGTAGTAGTAGAAATTCTAATATTTAATTAACATGGCTGAAACCCAAAATATTGGAAAACAAATTACACACATCTCTGCATCTCTGGACAATCTTCCCAACAAAAAACGATCAAGCATGTTGTACTTGGGGCAGTGGAAGTGGTTCCTAATTATCTGATCTAGCCTATTTATATATAAGATTCGAAAACTTTATTACATACAATCGGGCACCTTAATCAGATGCAAGCTGATAGTCGGGGTATCCTTGCAAATGATAAATATATGCCTCTCGACAGGGATCCGTTTCGCAGCCAAGTTTGTCCTACATACTTTTTTTGTTCCACGTCTTCAATGCTTCCTGACAGTACGGGTTATCATTGGGCCCAAACTTTTATAGCTAAGCCGTAATGCCGGTGGATCACTGCGTGTTCAATTTATTCAACCAATTGCGAACAACTACATTAACCGCACCCCTGCATAGTTCAAAGCAAACTCACTCCACCCTGTCTTTCATAGGGGGTCGTTTATTTAAAAATGTTGATGTGAGTTATAAAACGTATTTACTAAAATAAAAGAATATCTAATATTTGTTAAAAATTTATTCATTTTTCATTAAGGAAAACTATATCTATTCAACTTTTCAGTCCGTTTTTTTAAATGTAATAAACCATTGTCGGCGAAGTGGCTTATTTGTTAGTGTGTTGGACTGTTAATCGAGGATCGAGGGGACATAGGTTCAATTTGAGTTTATAGTTTCGATGATTTATCCAAACCACATATCTCCGTTTATTTATTTCGATATATTTTACTTTACACGCGTCGCAGTATCGATTCTTCTCTTATTCTATGGCGTCAACTTAGAATAAAACAAATTTTAGGATTATCTAGAATGAACAAAGTTTCAATGTATGTGAAAAATTTATGGAACAAATTAAAGTAAAATGAATAAAATAAAATCGGAATGTTAAGTCAGAAGTGAATACAAAATAATTTTAAAATTAATGAAAATATCGAATCGTTAAACCTTTTTTTTTGTCGGCTACATATCCATCGAAAACGGTCTTTGCATTTGTAGCATCTGGGTGCAACAGAAACGTAAGTCGTCATCAATATTGTCAGTCCAATCGTGGACTAATGATAACCTAGCGGTCTTCTGTATCAAAATTAGTCTTCCGCACTTAAATCACGTGGCATAGACATTTTTTTTAGAAATGGGTCTACTTCGCCTGTAAAACGTCGTCAACATAAGTCGTGGAAGGTGCTCGTAGGTGGAAAATGTTCCTGGTGCAATATTGTTAGGGTGCTTAAAATGAATGGAACGAAAGTACGGTTACCTATTAAGCGTTGATTCCCGATAGTCGTACTACATATCTTCTTTTTAGTTAACACTCGCCCTTATAACTTTAGCCAGGCGAGGCTCTTTAACACGTAGTAGCTACTAGCTAACCATTTGGAGGTAAAATAAGTAGAATTTGTGTGAAAAATAAAAAATCGATCGATTTAGCCGTTATAGTTTCAGAAAGCTTTTTTGATCCACATTTATGAGTCACGGTCCAAGTGTGACATCTGAATAAATTAGTTTCACTGGTGGGTAGGTACAACTCTTAGTTACGCACTTATATTGAGAAAGACTTATTTCCTTTAAGCAAAATGAACTTTAATCTACTGCTGATTTGTGATCATAAAGTGCGCTGAACCCCACTTCTATGAAATTATCTGTCAAAATCTGCGATGCGATGCGAAAAACTGAATTTGCAATTCTCCGCATACTTGAATTTCTCACCAAATTTTACTCGTCTGTGGTTTTCATGATGATTTGCATCTCGTATACGGAATTATGAGTTTGATACTTCAAAGAACGGTTTAATTTTTTTGATTTGTGTGTGAGGAAATAAGAGTCCAATTAAAGTAAATTAGACAATGGAAGCACATATTATTGAATGGCATATCCCTTCCCATTGACATACATAAATAGATTCGGAAATAGTGTCATTCGTTCAAAGCAGTCTTGGGCACTCGGTATATGTATTTCGATTTCGCCTCACTGCTTCATTGTCAATTGAACGAATGCAGAACTTGTATCGCCCAAAGTAGCCATTGCGAAAACACATAAATGCTCATCAAACATATACACATTAGTATTTCTTTCCTTTTTTGTTATTGTTTTTTTTTTTTGACAAACTGTCAAAATGGTTTACTTGACCTGCTGTAAGATCTTACACCTCAGTTGAGAGGTGAATATAATTTTCGCGCAGGTGAAAAAAAACTGAGAATACCATATTGTTCGTGATATGCAAAAAATGTAGGCTCGTTTGGTCTTATACAAATTATGCTATGCGGAATTTGAGAATTGGGGTCCTGGGTCTCCAACAAACTCGCACCTGAAAAATCGTTTCCCCTGATTTTGTACCAAAAACTTAGAACCGCACACGTTGAGCAAAAAATTGAATTACATTTCAATCTGCAGATACAAGATACCCACATATCTGAATTGAAAACCCAAGTCTCAAAGTCCAATACTGAAAAGTCCCTATCCGACCGCTGAGGCCACCAAAGTCACATACCCGTCGGAGGCGAACGCTTAAAAATTCTGAATTCAACACAAAATAATTGGCAAGGAACGAAGAAAGACGAGAGAGAGAGAGAGACAAATCGGTGAAATAACGGCACGGCAGCCAAGATGTGTCTTTGCATATAGCGTTATAAAATGTTTCAGCGGCCACCGGAGTAAGACGTCAGACTGACGACAGCGGCGTGTGACATCTCCGATTCAGATTCAAGTTACAACGGCCAGTGTGATAGCGAAAATTCTTTCGCCAAAAGGAGGAGGAAAGCTTTTCCACCCGCAGCCGTCGTGGTGTGCATTTGAAATCGGATAAATTGGACAAGTTTAAGGGCGAGTGACATGCACTCTGTGTGCATATATTTCACTTTGCATCGGTGCATGGTGCATCGCTGCCGTGGCCATCTGAATAAGTAATAGGAGCGATGCGTATCGCACAAGTGGAACATGTGTAATGCGTCGGAGTACACCACCTTCTGACTGGGATCGCAAGTAGATGGCATCGTCTGTTTGACGCCAAAAATTGACATGGGAATGCATTTTATCTGATGCAGAGCGTTGGATGAAGGTGGATAGCAGCTGATTTATTGTTCTACTGGCATACATTTTACGCCGTCATATAAAAACTGTGCACGTTATTCCGATGAGGACTGGAAAATAGTATTGCTTATTGAGAACAATACCGTTACTGTTTTTTAAGGGTTCTTTTGACTCAGAGTATGCGTCATACACAGGAGGGTGACCACATAAGACTCCAACGAAGCGATAGGTTTTGGTTATCGTTTGATATAGGTTTTCAGTTTGAGATAAAAAAAGTTGTCAGGTAAGGCTTAGAGTTTTCTCGTCTGGGTCTAAGAGTATTGCCTGAGGGTTTTGCATTAAGATTTTTTGCGCTTATTAAATTTTGGAAACAACTATGCAATTATGATAAGCAAATAAAATCAGGAAATTTAGCTAAAAAGATCTGCAACAGAATGCATGTCACCTAAACTACCTACTTTCGAATATTCCTATTGCGATGTCTTACTTTAGTAAGGAGAGTAAAGAATCAAACACGTATTACGAAATGAGAAAATATTACTTTCCAGACGGATTTTCTTCGTTCGTGTTAAAATGTTGGTCAGGAATCTTCCGCTACTTGCGTATAAACCAATTCGTAACAATATATGAGGACGTTTAGGTCGGTCAATATTTTGCGTTTTAAAAATGGGTATTCAAGAACAAGCCCCTGCTTTGATATACTCGTAGCATTCTTGTGACCGGATCTTGTAACGGATCATCAAATAAACTAGCTCTCTTGCAAGCTCGAACAGAACTGATGAAAGGACATATTCAGCTCTTGGGTATTAAACCGAACTTTCTCGAATTTGGCAGCAATGGCGTGCACATTTTTGACGCATTTTATTATCTGGATACAAAATGAAATCCATGATGTAATTACTAAGTAAATTTGTTGTCTGTCCCTCTTCAAGTGAATTGCAGTGGAATACCGGAATATCTTAGAATAGAATAAAATTTGCATTAGTTATCGGGATCAAACATTCAAGAGGATAATTTAAGAAAAAAAATTGTTCGTTTTGAAAATCCACTTTTGAGGTCCACAGCCTTTCAAATTAATTTTTAATAATTACAATAAATAAATGCATGTTTGAGGAAGTCTAATTCTATTTTCACTTCAATACAAATTTTACAGACGCTTTCAAATCGAAGGGAGACTTAAATTTACTTCATAAGCAAAATAAATAAATAAATAATTTAATAGTTAATGAAGCTCAAATAACAGTTCTAGAGTTTTGACAAACATTTTGAAAAGTTCTGTTCAATCAGCGTTTATTTTTTTTTTTTAATTTGATTTTTGGTATTTCTTCGAATATAACCAATATAGTTTTGGAGTCCCCCAACATTCAAAAAAAAAAAAACTCCTGCAAGATTGAGACAAACAAAAAGTTCCCAAGCAACCCAGAATAAAAAAAAAGTGTTGAGCTCTTAAAGTAAAACCTAATTTTCGAAGCACTCTCCTGATTGTATTTAGTACTAAACTGAATTGTTTTTGGAAGATCTGTAGCTTTCGAATTTTCGGTTGAGCTCCTCGGCCACTCCCCGACAAATAAAATATTTTTTTTTATTTGTTTTGTTGCATCTTACAAGTCTTACAGTTTTCTTATGAGAAATACCCATACGAGGCCTTTAGGGTGGACTACAACTCTTGAGGTTGGGAAGCAAACGTGGAAAAAAAAAAATCTTCAAAATAGGGCGATGTTACATTCTCGAAGATATTTTTTTTCTGCGTTTTAATTTATAATAACTTTATTTATAAATTAACTCAGAAACACCAGAGGCGAGATTCTGTACTATGAAAAGTTCAAACGTTTTCGTGTGCACGAACGTTTTTCTTCTTTAGAATGCGAAACTCACAAATTCCCTCAAGTAGGTACACACAGCCGATAACGAAACCAAACAGATGCGGTAGCGGTAGCGGACTAGGTGCGATTTTAATCGGTGTGATGAATCGAATCGAGCGCTCACTTGAAAAGTGGATTAAGCCTGAGATCATTAAAATGTGATTTTCCGTTCGAAATACATATTATAGCCAGTGTTGTGGCCAGTTCGAAGAAATTTTCGAGTTGAGCTTTTTTCCGAGCCATTCCACACTAGTTTGAGCCACATTAGTTAAATGACGTGAAGGAGGAGTTTTTTCTAATTTCTAAAAAAATAAATGCAAAATTCACTTGGTGAATCATTTAACCAGCTATTGTTTTTGTGAAGGCGTTCAGTTGAATAAGTTCTCATTTCCTGATTAGATTTTTTTTTCAATGTTTTTTTGAGAAAGGGTTTTTGAAGTTTTAAGACAGATTTGAGTCATTTCTCTTTGGCTCGCAGCATTGACCCAAAGCTTAAATACTTGAGCCAAATAACCCAAGTGGTTACTTCAGTAGCACGCTGATGGGGGCAGCTTCCTAAGCAAAAATAATGCACGTAGTTCTTTATAAATTGGAAAATATATTTATAGTGCGTAGAAAGAGCACTAACAAATGGGCGACCATGTGCTCTTTTCCAGCTATTAACTAACAAAACCTATGTTCAAAGTACGACCCTCAAACCGTGCTTAACGAATTTATGGCAAAAATGTCGAAGAGCCAAAGATCCATCCCATCGTGTGGTTGACACAAGTACATAATTGTAACTGTCCATTGAGGTAAATGGTGTTCCCGTCAACATTCTATCAAATTGCATTCAATATAAAGATAGCGCCAGTCAGTAGATTGCAGAGGAAACTTTTTCCCCAGCCTTTTACTCGAAATTCTTTTCTCACAGTCATTCAACGGAGTGGATGCATTCCTCATGCAAATGACCAAAAACGGTGATAAATTGCATTCTAAGTATCTAAATCGTACCTAGGGCTCATTCATATTCTTTGTATCGGATTTTTGCTGTAAGTGAAATTGAATTGTTGCGTTTTGGCTTGCGGTGCGGGTCGTTCCTGAATGAATGTTCGTTGCGAAAATGTTCTACCTAAAAGGAGTGGAGCTCGTTCGGATCGGAGACGTCAAGGGAGTCTCCCGACTCCCGGGAACAACATAATTTTAAGCTGTCAGTTATTGTGCGGTCGCCAATGTTGGCGCAGTCACTACTTCACTACCATGCACTTATGATAGCCGATCATTTGTTCTCTTTGGTCGTTTTTATTTTAAGAAATATTTATGGAAAGTACGTGTAAGTAGACTCCGCACCTGACTGGAATTAAATTTGATTTTGTATTTTTTATTTTTTTCTTCATATTTTTCGAAACGCCTATGTCTGCGGATGTGATACGTGCTGCCGGCTTATAGAGGAGGAGATTTTCTTATACAAAAGAATTACTTGAAACATTTGCAGGAATTGAGGAATTTGCGCCAAAAAATAGCCTTCTTATAGAAGATTTTGTTACACTTGACTAGATTGTTTTGGGAAAATATATAATAAGCTTTGCGTACACATAAAGAACATGGAATATTCAATTATCAGTGGAACAAAGTTCAAATTTATATTTAATTTAATTGCTTTTAATGCAAAAATTAAAAGTTCAATTCTTTTGCTTCTTACATCTGCTATACAAGCACAAGATATAAATGAAATCAGATAAAAAGTCAGTTACAAAAAAGCATTTGAGCGATTTGGCAACCATCTGTCAGCAATAACCAACTAGCCCAAAGAAATTTCTTGGGCTCAGGTTTTTATGGAGGGGACACGTTTTTTTCTCTCTTTTTGGCTCTCTTCTGGCCAGCTTTTGCGTCAGGGAACGGAGTTTGACTAAATTTTGGCTAATGTGTTCGAATGCATTGTTGTCGTATTGATGTCATTAGCTTATCTGTCAAATATGTACCTCGCTCATGGTTGCCACATTGGTCATTTGTGGCCCAATTTGGTCATTATTTTGTATGATTTTGAAATGGTATGGCAAACAAAAGTTAAGAGTTCAGTTGACAGGTTAAGGAGCCCCCGTTCAGTATTACAGCATATTTACCGTAAACCACTGGCAACCGCGCCGTCGTCTTACAATATTAAAACTTCAAAATGTCAAAATGTCAATAGATTCGCGGGGTTAATTTGAAAAGTTAACAAATTATTGGCATTGATATCTGTTTGAATGGGGTATATATATATATACAGTGACCATCTTTTGATTTATAATAATGAACTGTTCTCTATATGAAGACGATGTCCATTATGAATTATTTTGTATGCAAAACATAAAAATTTTCTGTAGAAGTTGTTCATTTTTTGTTCTGTATTTCATTAAAATTCTTAAAACCAATAACGAACACTTTAAGAAACCCAAAATTCAAAGTACAAAACGATTATGCAAACGTGGCCTAACTTCCTGAAAGAGCAAACAAGTAATCTAATACTAAAAAATGTTTTCTATTAATGTTTTGCTTAAGCTTTTTTTTATAATGAAATTAAATTAAATTAAAACCTGTAAAGGTTCCTCTTCGGTTCATCTTACAGATGATAAAATCGGCCATTCTTTAAAACGTCCAAAATACATAGTAACGCCAACCCGCCGATCAGTGTTCCCAGATAAAATATTTTAAATCTCTGTTTTTCCGAAATAAAAATTCTTTTCTTCAATATTTTTTCCAAATGTAAAAGACAATTTAGAGTGCTTTCAATAAAACCTATATTTATTTTTTCGACAAAATTATACTAGTAGGTAAACTATATAGGTTAGGCCTAGCCTAGGCCTAGCTTCTCACAACCATTCGTTTTGTGTGAGTTTCATTTTTTTAACGTATGGAAGGGATCTACAATTTGATGCCAATTCCAAACGGCTAATTGAGAAGCTCTAAAGACATTTATACTCTCGGATGTTTGTCAGACGTTCGCGAGAGGTGGCGCAGTGGCAAAAACCCTGAGTTGGAATTTGGGTTTTTGCGGGATACTATATAGGTACTTACATAAATATCGATAAAGAAATGTTTGCTCACAAATGAATTATTGATTTTTGGAATTTGGAGCGTAGTTATTTAAGACTTAGAATTTCATAGAAATACGCTTCAATAGAGAGCAAAAAATTCTTTGCAAAGATTAAAATTTCAACTCTTTCAGTACTCAAACAATTACGAATTTTTGTTTAATTTAAACTTACAGCCGAAAATATCGAAAATAAAGTCTTTGAAGATTGAATATGCGAAGTTCATGTCCGCTCTTTTTACTCCTAAGACATTTTTCCAAAAACATATTACATTACATATTTTTTCATCAAATAATCTCCTTACCTTAGGCCCTAGTTATAGCCATACGTAAAATGCAACCAAAGTTGGAACAGTGTGAAAATGAGTTTTTTTACGTTTAGGCGGTGGAAAACAACCACAACAAATCAACTTCCAAATCAACTGATTGGACTCCATCAGCAAAAATATTCCTGACAGATGGAACAGTATATATAGTTGGCGCAACAGGTCTGTAGAGACCCAAGGCCTAGCTTCTCACAACCATTCGTTTTGTGTGAGTTTCATTTTTTGGAACGAATGGAAGGGATCTACAATTTTATGCCGATTCCAAACGGCTAATTGAGAAGCTCTTAAGACAGTTATACTCTCGGATGTTTGTCAGACGTTCGCGAGAGGCGGCGCAGTGGAAAAAACCCTAAGTTGGAATTTGGGTTTTTGCGGAATTCGAACCTGAGCCCCTCGCTTAGTAGTCCAACACACTAACCACTAAGCCACTGCGCATGAGATGGAACAGTAAAGAAGTGAAATATTTCAGTGGAATGATTTGGTTTTTCGTTGTGGAATTGACTGAGAGGTAGATCGGAAAAAGTTTTTCCCACGGAAAATGAACAAATTATTTTTCTAGAAAATTTAAAGATTTTTTGCTTATTTTTGTTTTGATAAACTAACCTTATAAGTCATAAGCAACATTTAAAGACCAGCGTTGAGTTCAACCGTTAGGTTTAAGTCGTCAAAAAGACAAAAGAAAGTAGTTACGGTTTCATTTTACGTATGGCTATAAGCAGGGCCTTAGAGCTGATGGAAATGTTAGTTCGATTCACATTCTACAAAATAATGGAATATATAGAAAACGGTTTTCTTCAATAGAAAAAGTTGTTTTATTTTGTTAAAAATTTTTAAATTTGATGAATTTGAGGTAAAAAGTCTTAGAGCTCAACAATCTTTAAAAAAGAAGAAGATTAATCTGGTATCTCTGCCGCCGATATGCGACGCAACAAGCTCGGTCTTTCGTAATATTTAAAGCAATTTGTTGTGCTAATTTTACTTTCTGAATGAATAGGACAAATGTATAATTTAATGTCGTATCCAATTGACTGAATTGAGAAGCTCTTGAGACATAATTATACGGAGGTTTATTGCTGCAGGTATATATTTTGGGAAACAAAGCCAAAATGCACTTATGTCCATCGCGATATCTTGCATAGGTAAATATTTTTTTTCTAGACATTTCGTTATTCCACTGCATCTATAGAATGAAAGTACTATAGCTAATCAAAACATAGGGCACCGCCAGGGTTCGTACTTTACTCCTATCGGAGTAGATCTACTTCGCTTTTCGCAACCTCTCTTAAATCTACTTCGTCACTCCGCTTGGCTAACCAACTATTTAAATTTCTTTTCTATAGATCAATCAGAGAATAATTATGTGGCAACACTGATTATCGAAGATTTGTTTTTGAAATAAACTTTAAATTCGCAGGTTATCTCTTCCACGCTACCCAACAAAAGTTCGTCTTTTTCTCGGGTTGTGTTTTCGTAAGAAGATTAGCAAAGAAAAAAGATGACAGGATGTTTCGCAACTAACTTTTCACTGGCAGTCCACAGCACATGCAGTCTCCGAAATGAATTAAGTAAGAACGAAATTTCGAAATAAAATATAAATGTGCAATTTTTGTTCCTCTCAATATTTTTTTTTTTGTTGTCATTATTTTTAATAAATCTAAAAAACCTACTTCATACAAATTTGTTTTACTACACTTTTTCTTTTTATGTACTTGGAAATACGATTTCTAAAGATCGAACCCTAGGCACCGATAGTCCTTCGCTGCACATTATTGTCTGTAGTGTCTTGTGTCTCACTTGTATTCAAGTGTTGAGGTAGTTCGTCATCCAGGTTTTTTTTACGTTTGTAAAATTGACCCCAAACATAAGTAATTTCCCACCACCTGTTTCAAAACCTTGGCAAACCTTGAATCATTTATTTAAAATAAAAGACTCTCAAGGTTCACAGTCTCTAACCTTATCTTAGAATTTCGACCGCTGTTCTACGAAATAAAAGACAGTTCCAACACTGATTAGTATTCCTGTCAAAAATATTTGCCTTTCACTATTTCCTGAATATGCACTCAGAAGCCAAAACGGATATCCGTTCAATGGAAATACAACTCGGAAAAAAATTGAACCCACCCCAACCTACACGAATGCAAAGTAAACGCTCATATCGCAGTATCCGCGATACAGTGGCGCTCCACATTTAATCACATTCCCTGCATTAAAATGACTTGTGAATAAAATGTATCTAAAGACAATTATTCACTGTCAAAAAGAGGAAACTCAATGGTCGTTATAAAAATATCCGCGCGTCTATAAATCTTCTTTTCTATTCTGCATAAATTCCTTAAAGTGTGAGAACAGGTCCGTCGCAAACCAGGGTAACCCAAACCATCGTCGCATACAAAGTTTACCCTACTATGGCTGTGCGGCTTCACCGAAACTAAGGCGTAGCGGATTAGCAAAAGAAAAAAACTTCAAGTGACATATGGAAAACACCAATTCCAGTTAAAAAATAAAATGCCCGTAGTCTAGTGTTCCGCAGAAACTGGGTTAGTTTTACTGTCTCTTGCATTTCCTGATGCGCGCTATTTTTGACAGAAAGTTTGATTGCAACCATTCGTTGGATACCCTTCCCTTCGAACAACAACAAAGTTGACGGAAAAAGAAATTGTTTAAAGACAGCGGAGTCAATGAAGTCAGTGAATGAATCGTTCGCATGGCGTATGGACACACCTTTCCGTATAGGTGTACCTACTCTATATCTACGCTTTGACCCAATATAGTGATACCATCGTTGATTAGTTCCAAATATCATTCGTATTTACGCAAAAAAAAATCAACGACACAACGAAACGCTGACGAGGACGTGCCGATTTTTTTAAGAAGCACACAGTCAGTCATTCAGTGTGACAAATATAATGGCTGCGGATAAACAGAAACACATGCGAAAATAATTCAAACGGGACTCGGCAATTGATCGCATTGAATGAATGATCAACTGGAATTAATTCGGCAAGTTCATTCAGCAAATTACTTGTTCATTGTGATATGTGGTCATGAGATTTGACACTAATGTAATGCAGCAGTTATGTCAAGTTTGGCAATTTTATGCCCGGGAATGACACTTTGTCAGCAAAACATCTCGGCTGCATTTTGCGATATTCTGACTTGGGAACGTTATGATAATTTTCAGTTTACCAGTTGAGTTGGTCGGGAGATCCTTCGAGTTGAGTTGGTGCAATTTTCGTTTTTAGTGTCCAGGCTAAGTTTTTCGAACTCACAATGGCGAAATTTTCCATACAAAATTGAATATAGTGACCTAGAGAATATTTAGAGTCAAGGTTAAAAATGATTATGAGTAACGACCTTTGACTTTAACTTTGACTTTAGGCCTTGCTAACAATACATTTTTGGGTCACAATGTGCAATTTTAAATGGAAATTTTCGCCATTGTGAGTTCGAAAAATGTAGCCTGGACACTAGAAATGATTATAAGTACTAGTATCGCGGTTTAACTTTGACTTTGGCTATTGTGTCAAGATCATATTGTGATTGAGAGTTGCCGAGCAATGACATCTGGGAGGAAATGCAAAAACCTGACAAATCTGTAAGAGGGAGATTCTCAAGATGGTCATGAAGATTTTTGACCCAGTCGGACATATTTTCTTCTAAATCGTCATGTCACTCTTGCAGAAGTGCAGATATCATCAATGAACTGCAGAGTTATGGAGATGGAAAAACATTGGAGATGGTTCTGATCATGGAGAAGTTTTATGAAGGTGGACAAACTCTCCACCTCTGTAAAAAGACATCGTGACTTTAATCATATAGACCCCTCTTTAACCCCGTTGTTTTTTAGAGGATGCAATCGCAAGTTCCAAGCTTTGGATGCTGTCCAAAAAGCCAAATACTTCGACTATGGGGATACAAAAAAGAAAAAATCGTGTTTTCACAATTCGGTTCAAATACTGAACACACCCAGCTTTCAAACAGCCACCAGCTTTTTGTGGATTTCCTGTCTCTTAAATTCAATTCATTCACCCACCTAATCGTATCGCTTTGATCGCTTTGCTCTACATTTGGCTTTCTTTTCGAATCGTTCTCTGTTGCCGGGTGTTGGCCAATGGCCAATTACATCTGGCTCGTACTATTCCTCTTTAATGTGCCTTTCGCTCCAGTTTAAGTGTGAATCGTACTTAAATATTCTCGACAGGTGCTCGACAATAAATAATGCCGTCGGTCTAAAGTGATATACCTGCGATGAACGCTCAAATTGGTCACAAATGTACAGCTTTTACGAGTGATTCGTGTTACATTTGACACCGACGAATGTCGCGCGTGCGTATTTATTTATTTTCCTAATGTGCATTTTAGACATTTTAGATCTCAGAAATGCAGCATTCTCTGCCACACGACCGACGAATGTGGGATTTCTCTTAAAAATGTGCGCTTCTTTTAATCGCCCCAAAGTATCTCATTGTGTGTTGCAGAGAACATGACGTGACTGGAATGGGTGACCCACTTTCTAATTTGAATTTGGTCAATTGGTCATATACATTCATGATGTGGTCAAATTTGGAGCAGGGTGCAAGATCAAATGGTTTCCCTTAAGCGCATTCTTTTGCTGGACGTGAACTTTGTTCGAAATGCGCCGCATCGCTCGAAAGAGAAATTGACTAGGCCCTATGCAACTTGTTGAATAATGAATGAAGGGCTCTGACCAGAGGACAGCCTTAAGGAGTGAGACACGTATCGATTTGTTCCGGGCAGACGACACATGTTCGACCACCTACTCGTCTCTCTTGCGGCCAACAACGCTAGGCGTTCACTAGCTTCCAAAAGGAAACAACTCAAAGGGAATTGCTATTTTAATCATCATTCGTGGTCATTATGATTTCTGCAGGAAAGCAAAATTAGTTTTCTAAGAATGGCCAGCTTAGGAAGTGTACCTATCTGTGGATATAGAAGGAGCCTTGTGTATGTAAGCGCATGTGTAGTGACAATTGACAAACATGTGCACGCATTGAATAATAACGCGCAAAGTAATTATTATTTTATACGCTCGGTTCCGTTGTGTAGAATCGTTGCTTCCACTAGATGTACACGCGTGCACATTGTTGGAAAGGTTTTCTAAAAATAGAGCTCACAAGCTATGGCAGTTGATATAATTATATAGGAAACCGGAGACATGTTTGTAGATATCCTTGATAAAAGGTCGTTGGCTGTTTAGATACAGGTGGTGTGAATAATTGGCGAATGTTGTATTCCTTATTCGACCGAGGTTTTAATTTCTCCAAATAACGTATCATGTCATTTATCCTTCAACACAAATTAAAAGTCTGGTCCTGTCATCATCAAACTTAGTGGTTGACTATTCTTATTATTCATCGCTCTCATATTCGCTGAGTTGTGTTCTATACAAATGAAGTGCAGTCTTTGTGTTTTTGCTAATATTTATTATGATGAAGCTAAATCTGAATAAAATCCAAGAATAATTTAATATTGGAATTTTTACACCAAGCAGAGGCGGAGGACTCACTAGTTGAAAGATATCTACTTAGCAAAGATGGCCAACAAAGCCGTACTAAACGATCCTTAAAAGCACCATACAAAACTCGGAAAATACTTCCAATAGGACCAGAAAAACCCTCCTAAAAACCTTTAAAGGAAACATTAAAAGCCTTTTGAAAAACCCCAAAAAAAGTTTCCCAAAAAATATTTAAAAAAAATTAAAAACATAAAAGTAAAACCATGCGTCACAAATTGAGGTTTGTAAAAAAATAAAACAAAAAGCTTTTAGCAACGGCAAACTTATCGCAATCCCAACAACTATTCTTTAATGTGAGTTTATATTTTGAGAATAAATAGAAGGTACCCAAAATGTTATGCCGACTCCGAAAGAAATCACGTAAAGCTTGAACAAAATTAGTGCGATTATGAATAAGTCACCAGCATTTAAACTCGCGCGAACAAAATTTAAGTTCTCGAAAGGTCGAACATGACATGCAATATTTAAAAACGTAGAACAATAAAACGAAATAGGGATGAATGACAAATCAAAATATTATTTTTTCTTGACTGGTACAGCGTAACACTGACACATCGACATTTAAAATCATTCTCAAAATGCCAGCAAAAGCAAAGATGGAGTTCTTTTAAATAACGTAAAAAAGCAGATGAAACAAGCACACCTGGAAAACGATTATACAACAATCCGAAAATCACCAAAACCGTTTAAAAATAGCCTCTGTAAGCCATCGAAAAATCGGTCACAAAATCCCGAAAATAAGTCCTAATACGTATCCCGAAAATAACTGCAAAATGCTTCACATGTAACGCCACAGAGAAGCCAATAAAACGCAAAAAACGCCTCAAAGTAATTCGAAAACGATAAAAACACATTAAAAACTACACCGAAATAATCCCAGAAAAATTCGCAAAACCAATACCCACAAAAGTTCGGAAAAAGGTGCACATAATGCTCGGATAACACTCTACAAGAAAAATACAAAAATAACTTCAAAAACCACATAAAAACCTTTAGAAAAATACCCGAAAACTATATAGAAAAGAGTCCGAAAAATTCAAATTCCACATCTGACCACAAAAATCAACGAAAAATACTCCAAAAATGAACACAAAAAAGGGAAGTGACTTATGCAAAAAAAGGTTTTACAAAGTCTTAAATTGGCGCAGAACCTTTCTGCGAAGCTGATCACGTATATTTTTCCAGGGTTTCCAACAACAAGAAACTAACAAAGCTATTATACCCTTTCTCGCTAAATGAAAACTAATTTTTAAAATTTATTTACAGAGGACTACAACGTTCAATAATTTAAGTGCAGAAGTTACCTGCAAGGTTAAAGTGTTGTAAGTTCACTCTTACCGAGAAAGGTATTTCAAATAAAAAGTCAACTATAATATCACTGAATCACAATTTTTGCATGGTAGATCGATATCGAACTTGTTTCTCTCAAACAGTGTTGCCGTTTGGCCTTTTTTGAATCCCAAAACCCTTGGCCCCCACTTTTTTGAAAAATGGCCAAAATGCAAACATATGAAAAGAAGTGTTCCGTGATGAAAAAAATATTTTTTGGGTTAAAAATAAATGTCTTTGTTGATCTGTTGTTGTTTTTTTGTTATATTAGTAATTTATGTGGTCGTCCCCTTTTCTGTTCGGTCCCATTTTTAGTCCCCTTTTGTGAAATTTTTCAGCTGCAACGCTGCTCTCACCTGCGTTTGCCAAAGCCCAAGATTCTGCACAATATAAAAGAACTCAATTCCTACGCCGATTCCATTTTGCATGGTAATACGAAAGACAACTTCGAAAATCGTCGATATTGAGAGTCATAACACTATACTCATCTTCCTGCAAAAGGGTCACTGACAACTGAGTTCTATAAGAATAGTTGAAGGTACTTTTGAAAAATTCTGCAACTTTGATGCCGGCTTGTCAGTTTCGTACAATTGCTTTAAAATATGTTTGAAAAAAACATGACAGCGTGTCAAATTTTCTTGGAAATGTTTCGACATCGAAGGGTTTTTCGTTTTTCGTCATATTCTAACTGACCTTTATGAAGCCGATACATTTCAAAAGATTTCACCGCCTGATTTTCGTTTTAAAGCTGATTGGTGATTTTTTTTTTTACCAAAACTTCTCTCGGTAAAGGCGAGCCTTATAGCTTGAATATAGCTCTGAAGCTTCCTGTAAATAGTGCAAACGTATCTGCACTTAAAATATTGTAAGATGTGCGCTTGTTTGCCTTATTAGCCAATGGAGTTTTAGAAGCATGTTAATTCGAACTGATCCTCTCTGTACGCTACTAATCAGATTAAGTGAATATTATAACCATGTATTTTATAGAGAAAAATAAACTGCTCTGAACTCTGAACTCAAGTATTTATAAAAGTTGCATTTATAGTCGTAGAGGCTGGCCTCCCACTGTAGAACCAAAGAATACCTCCACTCCGATCAAATCGTCAATAACAATCATGACGTTCTATTTCGGGCACTTATCGTACGCATACTTATCAAAACTCTAAAATAATTCCCTGATTGTGTCATCTCTTACCTTTGTAGTTAGGCTTAAGCTAAGTTTTTATTAAAGTCCACGCCAAGCAGAGCCTTAAACCGACCTGCTGATGTATACAAAAATCACTAGACGAGGTACTAATGGACAAGAGTCGCCTTATACAATTTTCCTACATGTCCATTTCGTTTGCATTTTCGAACAGTCAATAGTTGTATGCCTCATAAATGAAACGTTGCTCACGCAATAGCTTTCCTAGAAAGCGCAGTGCAAAAGCTGGCAAAACGAACGCGCCCGTTCAATTTCTAAGAATTACTCGGGCATGCGCAAAGCACCCACCCATTACTCGGTTTAAGGCTACGCTAATACCATTCAACCTGAATTGGTTCCGCGTGTTTGGCTTTCTTTCATTAACCCATTCCAGTCCCCGAATAACAATTGTAAAATAAAGAAAACTAAGCAGCGACACATTCTAACTGGCGTAGCCCAATTTCAGTTGAGATTTTCGCATGCAAAATGCCAAGTACTCACTTCTTCTTGAGGTGAACACACTCGATTCTCCAAAATGTATGCTAATTGTTCGGTGTACACTCGGTGTTCGAGTGTATTTGTCCAATACACACCCACCCGTTATCTTCGCATGGACGAGGTTATGTTTCTCGTTGTTTTGCTGTGGTTGCTTTTTATTTCTGTCGTATGTTAAACATGTCAGGCAATCACCGAAATGGCCAATAAACTTGTAAACCGATTCGTGGTCAGGTACACGCTCTAGTGTAATTTATGAATTCATTCATCGCGTCGCGATTTTTCATCGCGTTACATGTGAGGTGACGGAGCATCGTTTGAATTTGTGGTTTATGCTTCACCTTTAAGTGAATATTACTTATCCTTCCATTCACTAGTAAGACAACAAAATTGAAATTTATTCAATAAATTATTATAAATATATTCTTTTAAATAAATTACTTATGCGTTTAACATTGATGTACAATTAAAATAAAAATAAATAAATTATACAACACTAAATATGGATTATTGAACAATCCAATATTATTGCAACTAATTTTTGTGTCCCAACATCTTAGAATGGGCAGTGGCATCTCAAGTGATTCATGTGGATATACGCGTTGCGTCTGTCTACTGCAATTGCGACTGATATGCCATGTAGTGGGGATCGTACGGTTGTACATTTTGGTAGGTGCCGTAGTTCTCTGATGTTTGCTCGACAATTGGTTCGGTCCCGATGGAACGTTTCCAGTAGCCACCGCCTCCTTGTTCACCCCAGTCCTCACCATGATCCTCGTAATGATGCTGATGGTGTGCATGTTCAACATAGACAACCTGCCGTTAGAAAGATTTATTCTTTGAAGTGAAAAATGTGCACACACCCAATGAACCAGGGAATTATTTTACAAAAATCAAAAAAAAACTGAGGACAGTTGTGTTAGCAAAAATGGACAATTTAATTTTGTTAGTATATTTGTTTTATATTTATTTTTTAACATTTAGTTTTACTACGGAACAGGTAAGAACATTCAATGATCGCATTTATATACATGCAAGGATAATGCAAGTGGTTGGGGTTTAGAATTCCTCTAGATTGACAGCTGAAAGTGCATTTTGAGAGAACGTCATTCGCTTATAAAGTGTTGAATAAGAGAGAACTGGCAAACGCCATACGAAATTTGTTGACTTATGTCTTACGAATCTTCCTCTGAAACATTTTCTAACATAAATCCTGCCGAAATATATACCTGCACATTTTACAGAAGGCCCCTTGAATTGGCCTCAGCTTGCTGTCTTTTTATATTTAATACCTTCAAAAACTAATGTAGACATGAATGGTTCTTGATGCCCAACCAACGGATACTTATACATTTGCGTTTTGGTGAGTTTGTGAAATTTTAAAAAATAAGTTCGCTACTAAGGACTTGGAGAATTCCCGCTTTAGGAGCATTGTTTTGGAAGTTTTTTTTTCTAAAGAACGTGTCGACATAAAAGGACGAGAACAGCGGCATGAATGTGTAGAGGCAAAGCTGCTGTCAGCTAAGGTTCTTAAGATGGATGGAGGTGACTGCGCGGAGAGCACACGTCAACTCACTTTCAAGAAAGTAATATCAACTCTTATGTGGGTCAAAATCATGTGGAATTTTAAACCGCCCGTGAAAATTAATAGTGATTTCTCGTGAAGGTCATTCCGTTTTACTACTTGGTTCCTGTCGCATGTCCTGATTTTAAATTTGAAGTCTTATTTGAAGTTAATTTTCGCGGTGATTTGTATAGAAGAGGTGGATAGAGAACGATAAGTGAGTTAAAGAGTTATCCTGTGTGAGTCAGTTCTCCAGTGCGTATTCTTTTTCCCTATTTGCTATGTTGATAACATATTAATCGACAAATTCAGCGGTAGTAGAGCGGAGATTGGAACTGTCTTCTGCCTAAAGCCGCCCAAGAAAGAGCTATATACTATCAGTGAAGTTGACGCAGTGAAATCCCGAGAGAGCCACTAGAAATATCCCACGTTTGGAAATATTTCGTCTCCACATGCTTTCTGTACCTTCACTTCCATTCCCAGATATTTTGCGCTATCAAACGTCTTGAATGGAGCTCTATGGACTCTATATGTACAGCTTGTGTTATTCACCCCTATCGAGGTATCCGTTCGGGAAATCAGTTCCGAACTCAGACTGCGTTCGAAGTATCCGTTTCGGAACAAATTAAATGAAGCATATAAACGCGTTCATTTGGCAATAAAATATTCCGCGGTAGTGTTCGGAGAGCTTCGGAAAAATTTGCAGTGTAGCTGTCAAAGAAAGTGATATAACTCAGTACCACGCAATGCGACAAAGTGCGCTATTATGTATCGGAACGAATATTTCGAATGAAATTTAAGAATCCGTTCCGATCGGACACCTCGATAGGGGTGATTAAAGTACATGTAAAATGACAACTTCTTTCGGTCCAGTATAGTAGATTGCGGATAGCAAATTGCAAAATATCGTAAATTTCCTGAGGACACGTTTCGGAAGTGAGCAACGACATTGTCCTAGAATGCTGCAGTGAAGCAAACCTTTATTAAAAACTTAATACTGGTTCTAAATATTGGTCACCTATTTTGAGCGTCGAAGCTTGGTTGGAAGATACTTTTCGATAGAATGAACTGCACTTTCGGTGGCCTTGCCCTTTATTTAAAAAAAGCGCTCAAGAATTTTGAGAAAAAAGCGTCACTGACTTTGAAGAATATTTAAAATATAAAAATACCTATACCTATTTTGCGGTTAAAGATACTTTCACCTATGTCCAATATGAGGGGTTTGTGCCCATTGCCATATAACCTTCTATGGGACTTGATAATTCTGACCAGGGTCTTATTCAACTAACACCTTTGACACGGGGAATTGCAAAACATTTCTAATAATTGAATATGCATGCGATTCGCTTTTCGTTCTCCACTGTTTTCTTTCTTTTTTTTTTGACAGTTGAGAAAACATGCATTGCCACTAATCACAGGTGTAACGTTAACGGTGAAGAACATATTTGTGTTAGGTTTAAATAAGATTTCGTTTGTTAAGTCCGAAGAAGATCAGTTTAACCTAAAGTTTTCAGTCAGAACTACAACCAAACAAAACCAAGAAGTGAAAATATCGAAGCTCATCGATAACACAGGCATATAATATATACGTGGAAAATCTGAAGAAAAAAAACGTAGGTCTTCACCATGTGATGGAAGAGTGCAAATAATTTTTCTTTCATTTTGCACTCTTCTACACTTTTGTAGTTCGGTCTTTAATCGTGAATGAAGTGTCCAAACCGACTGAAGTCGAGCTTAAGGGTTTCAAATTCAACTTGGTGACATTATATTTTTAGGGAGATTCAATCCTTTTTTTTTTCATTTCCTGTTACCCTCTTTTAACCATAAATTGTACTTTAAAATAGAAATGTACAATTTTTAAAGTGGACAGCAAATAAACACTCATGATAGATGAGTGTTTCTGTCAACGGTCTGGTGTCGCTAAAATGGTGGCAAATATGGTGCCCCTTACCTATTGACATAATTCAACTTGAAAATATTGCAAACCGAAAATGAAACTGCTATAAATGTCTACTATGAAATAATCATGCAACCAATTTTAACAGAAAATCAATACAGCTAGAGAGACATGCCTATTAAAAAAGTTCCTCCTATCAACCGAGGGTGGAAGTAGTAACTAAATCTAAAGTATAACTCATGCACAAATACGTTACAAAATTTCTAATACCTATTTGCAATTTAGATAGGGATAAGGAATGTAAGCTCTCGAATATTTGTTATAGGGCTTTGAATCATTTTGTATTATGATTTTGCTTTTTGGTTGTGTTTTTAATTAATGCCAGTGATAATAATGCTGAAAGTGCGGAAACATTTAGAACAATAATTGTTGAGGATTAGGATAACGAAGTAAACAATTTATAATTTTGTGTTCAAAGATACAGACCTTTTGGGGAGCGCCGCCTCGTTTGAGATCAATCCAAAACCGTGCGATATTAATTAGAAGGCCCACTAGAGCTATGGCTAAGAATTTTACTTGTAAATGTGCACCGAGAATTTTTAGCAAAAGTTCAATTTTTGCCTTGAGGAAAGTTCCCAGGAGCACCAACTTCATGAGGGCCTTCTTCTTCTTCTTTTTCTTGCCGCGCGTCACTATATAGGATGGTAAGAGATACAAAATTAATTACTTAAGTACATTAACTTTGGGTGTAGTGGAATTTGGTTGTGTTAGTTACAAAACTTATACAGAATCACATCGCAAAGTTACACGTTTCAGGCGCATGCCATGCAAAGATCTGCTGCTGATATAGTTTCTGGAAATATTCATTTTAGAGAGATGCTGTTTTATATTTAGATCGAGATCAAGAATTAGGGTGAATCAAACAGATAGAATCGATTCTGTCTGTTGCGGCACGTATTCAACTGACAGGTTGACATCGCCGCAGTAAATATAGCAGTATTTAGGCCATTTTTTTATCTATAGTTCGGAAAGAGCATACACTGTCAAACAACAAATATGTATCGCGTTTTTTTTTTTAACTCAGGATCACAGCTCTGAAATTGAACTTATGTTTCACAATTTATGAGCTCAGAATAAATTGACTGAGTAATTGACTGAGTTGCTGAACCTGTCAAAAAATGTCAAAAAATTACCGGTTATATGAATGTTTGCTGATTGGAAATGCAATTGTAGATTTTAGAAACCAACTAAAGAAAAAGGTACGACAAAAATACTGTTCGATGGTGAATTTTTTGTGTCGCTGCTGCTTAAATGTGTTTCATAAATAAATCAGATAGCTCTTCGTCTTTGAATTCCGTTACTGTTCGTTAAAATATGCAACCTTTTTGATAGTTTTTTTAATCGTGCCTAATAAATAGTAAAAATCTTAAAGCGTTTCATAATTTCATTACGGATAGTAACCTCAAAACTACCATAAAGAGATCTTACCGATAACTCCGAAGAATCGAGAATCGGTCGGAACTCTGCAACAAGTATGGGCTCAGCATACAGGAAAAAAAGAGAATACTAGTCACTCATATTGTTGCCATGCTCCCAAGAATCTAGCGAATCCGAATTGAAATACTACGTGTTTAGAACCTTATTTCAAGAACTCAATGATTTATTTAACTGTGGCCGCAAGCACTCTCACGGTCAATAGCCGAATTGACTGTGTCTTCAATCTGACAGAACTATAAACCCCGCCAGTCTTAAAACTTCATTTCAAACAATAAACTCTCACATAAACATTCAACTCTACAGAGATTCATAGATGGTGCAAGCAAAGAGTTGCTCATGCTATATTAATGTCAGTCTCATTCCTCCTAATTCCAAACATGCATTTTTGCACCTAATAACAAAAGTAAAATTTCTATTAAATATTTTAATTTTTTTATACACAGTAAAAGAAGAAGGAAGAGAGTAGATAGAAATATTTGTCGTTTGATATGTACATAAAAAATCCCCCAGAAAAAAAATTATTGAAGAAGGCAATTTTCTTTGTGACGGACTGTGTGCAATAGACTCTACGTTACCACCGAGTCGATTATACAGTTTCATGCGAGACACAAACCGCAGCCAATTCATCAACCAACTACAGAAATGTTCCATCCAATGCATGAACCCTTGCGGACAGAGAAATATCGCATTTCTATGTTTACAGTGCACAAACCACCCCAAAGAAGAGACTTGGTTCCCTCTTTTTCATTTTCATTTGCAACCATGGAAACAACGAAGAGGGTGTTAATCCAGCGACAGGCATCCCCACAAACACACCTCCAAGATCTCTACCATATTTTATCGGCTTGAATTTGTTCTTCTTCTTTTTCTTGCGTTTCCTCTTTCTCTTGTGTTTCTGTTTGACAACTACATATCCGTGGTCATCGTCGTCAGTGCCATCATCTTCGAGATAATCTCCGACAAGTGAACCGAGTACGCTCAAGGCGGAGGGCTCGTGCTCAGGTTCGTAATCATCATCGTGATCCAACACCGATGGCTTGCTCAGTAAGAACGAGCTTATGGTCGGCTTAGCACTCAGTATGGCAGGGATGCCGAACGTCGACTGGTGCTTTTTCTTCTTCTTCTTTTTACGTTTCTTTTTCTTTTTGTTGCCATGACCACCACCGTGACCGCCTCCGTGACCACCGCCATCGTGCTCATCTTCGTTGCCTTGAATCAGAAATACCTGTTGAGGCTTTTGCTCCTCGTGCCACTTGGACGGTTGCTGAAACTCATGAAAATCATGAACATTAAAGCTACCTGGGTGTGCAGGCCCTTGGAAGTCATGCAAATTGGCCACGCTTGTGTGCCCACCACCCAATTGCGGTTGTTGTACGAACAGAATCGTTGGCGGTGTAACGTGCTGCTGTTCCTCTTGGCCCTTGTGTCCCTTTTTCTTTTTACGACGATGACCCTGATTGTCGTCGTAATAACTCGAATAACTGTCCTCATCATGATGACCCCCCTTTTTCTTCTTCTTCTTCCTTCTCTTCTTTTTCTTTTTCTTTTTTTTCTTTTTTTTCCCTGCCTTAGTCTCACCTTCAACATCGAGGAACTCATCGCTGGCCGGCTCATCATTCTCCTGTACAGCTCCGTAGCTGTATTCTCGTCCTAGGAGTCTGTCGAAAGTGAGGCAACATGAAACAAGGTTTAGATAGAGATAGATGCAAGGTCTTACCCGTCAAAGGTCTCTGAAAGGTAGTCTCTCATGTAATTTGTACCGATTTCAATTTTCTTCAAAATGGTCGATGGCTTCTCTTTGGCCAGTGCTTGCGACGAACTGTATCCTCTTTGTTGGAGCGTGGTATTCAATTGTTGATCAGCTTCAACTGTAAATACAAATAAAAAGAGTCATTAGTTTTCGTCAACTTTAAGATCTGAGAAAAAAAAATACAATACCCCGCTACAAAAAAAAAGAAGATTACTTTACGACCTATTTTTCAAGCGTCCCTACAACTAGATTCTTCGCTACATATAGACGGCATTTAGTGTTCAGTAATCGGAAGAAGAAATCGAGTATCCACTGATGTCCGTACTATTATTATCTTGGACTTAGTGTCCCGTTCAGAGAAGAGCCAACCAGGCCCAATCGAACGATATGGTGACGCCGATTTTGTGAAAACGATCTATGTATAAAACGATCAGGATGAACTGAAATTCACCGGGCTATAGAATCCTTGAATAAACCGTTAAAATATTGCGCAGAGGAGGTCGACCTCATCTCCTATGGAGTTTGCAAGTAAAAACAGCTCAACAAAGTCGGCGCTCGTAACTAGAGGCAGACCTATGCCTCCTAGAGAGGTTTATTAGTTAAAGGAATGGTTCACGCCGTACTATATTGCACCACCATAATTAAAGTGTGAGGGAATCGTAACAGTATTCTTGGTTGGAAGATTGGATAGATAGATGAGTAAGTCATACCCGAAAACTAAACTTTAACTTCATTATTTTTTAGGTCTCAGTAGGTAGCTACTTTTTATGAAAAATTTGGCTTTGTAATAATAAATAATAAAATGCGTTACAATAGAGAATCGTTTCCATTAGCTTTTCTAAAAATCAACGCGCACTCTCAACTTGTCAAATCTAATGTCATTTTCCATTGGGACCAAAAATCAATCTTTTTTTTGATCTAAATCACTTTTCATGTTCCATTGGGCAAAAAAATCAATCTTTTACCCGAACACTTCAAAATTTTAAGATGGCAAAAGGACATAAAAAAGAATGGGGACGTTCGGATTCCTAGTTTAGTACGTCTGACAGCTGACTGACTAGATGTATTTCATTACTTTGGCTCGGACTGGTCACGTGAGTAGTTTTCGCAATTGACGTTTATGGAGGGGAAGCCGACAAATCAAGTCAAGAAAATACTGCCTGCATACTCAGTTGACATTTCGAAGAGTCAAGTTTAAAATAAACAATAAATGGCCGCTGCAGAATTCGAAAAAGTACAAAAAAGGGCCGGTGAGTGAAAAAGGTGTCATTTCTGAAGCTACTCTGTAAATTTAGAATTTTCGCATGGTTTTAACAACCATTAGTTCGAATAACACTACACTCAGGGAAAAAAATGTAAACTAAAATGTTATATGATCTATTTGATTTTACGTTGAATACACTTTGATAAAGAATATTTATTTTCACGTTGAAACCTATTTGATTTGAATACGCAATGTTATTTTAATTTCAAAGATTCAAAGTGAAACGTATTCACTTTAACATTGTGACCATCTTTTTTAATTACTGAAACACTTTGAATTAACGTCGTGCCACTTTGATTTAAAATTTTTCGTAGTTAAAGCTAAATCATTCCGAAAAATCTTTAAATCGAAGTGGTTTTCTTTGATTTTACGTTGTTTTTTCTCTGGGTGTATAAAAGTGTTTTAATGGAGAGTCGTGTTACATTTGAAACGTACTTATTTGGAAATAGCAATTTTTGAAAAATTTTGAGGAGGGCCCTTTCCAAATAAAAATGGGGTATAGTATGAAAAATTGTGACAGGTTTTCGAAAGAAATGTCCAATTTCGAACAACGGTAACGCCGACCGCGAGAATACAAAAACAATTCTGACAAGGCAGCGCGTTCGGAATTTCCGATTGTCCCGACAAATCTAGTTGACGTTTTACATAAACTATGTATCCGAACGTCAATGTCTCGCAGTACTGTCTGTCGATTCACTGCCAGCTCAACGACATTTCGTAATTTTCTTTAAACTTGTAAGCGCGCTTTGTAGGGTGACAGTTGGTGGTGTGGTTTTAGTATTTTATTTAAGTCCAAACATTAAGGGTTCCTTTCATTTATATTGAGGCTTTTGGAGTTTTGTTCTCTTCACGTCAGTTATAACAATTTAGATTACGGGTTTTTCTTTCCACATAATTAAGTTCCTTTCGATTATCTACATAATGTTGACCAACGTCTTAAATAAATGGCACCCATGGTATCTACTTTACACTTTTAAAGAACTACTTGCGCCAACTAAATAATGACAGATTACAACAAGGGTGTAATTGCAAATAAGAAGTGCACCCAAGAAAAGGGTATCGAATTGTTTGCGAGTCTTGCGCCAACTAAAGGTGACAGTAATTAATATTTTCAACTTCAGCACAACTGGATCCATAACAACATTTGAGAATAAGTAAAATAATGTTTTGCGAGTAGACCAAGGTCAAAGGCACTACCACTCTGCCACTAAATCGTGTTCCAGGTTCCAGCTCCACCACCCTGACTTCTGACCTCGAATATAAAATGTGAATTGCGTACGATTTTCGTCGTGAGTCGTTTTATGCTCGTAAATGCGGACAATTGCATGTTCTACTTTGCTGCAAGTTCCGTTGTACTGTACACCGGGTCTGCTCGCTGTCACTGCTATTACACGGTGAGTACACACAGCAATAACATCAGTTTGACATACATTAAAGGCCGCGCGGCAGAGGTTTCGGTATCGGTATCATTTGCATCTTTATTGTGAAGAGTATCGTAACACCCGTAAGAGGGTGGCGTAGCAACTTATTAAGCTGTGCTACGCATGCGTGCGTCTTTAATAGTACAGTTCTTAAAATGATTTATACAGCATCATAGGAACTCACCTTTCAATTTTTGCCACTCCAAGTCCAATTGATCGTTCCACAGGTCCAATATGCGTCCAGATTGTTGTCGGGCACAAGTCCATGGTTCCGGTTTTGCTGGACAAAACGCTAAGTCTATGTATGGCGAAATTTCTGGAACAACAAGATAGACAGAGGTATAATGAAATTAAATAAACATATTTCATTTTTTTTAATTCCATACGAGAATCATTGTAATTACGGTGTAAAGCAGGCCCAGCGAGAGAAAGTGTTGAAGAGACGTAATGAGCCAGGCATGGGACCGAATTACGCGAAACTAATTCTTGCTAGGCATATGGGCGTCGGATTTGGGGCTACCGAAAAAAATTAGGGCACGCTTATGACAACATGCGTTTTTTGCTCGTCGTCATCGCCATAGAATTTCACTTGGCGATATTTTTTGTTTATAATTCGATACATTAAGTTGGAAGATACATTATTTGGAAGATGGAGGTTGCTTAAGAGCGAGGACTCGAGACATGGCTTGTAATATTTGGGAATGGAGGTTTGGATTTGTTTTTCCTTCACTGGTAAAAAATGAGTAAAAGTAAATGCAAAGAATACAGATGAATGCTGCAAATAAAGTCAAAGACTGAATTTACCTTCAATCAATGCAAAGAACAGAAATGACATCTTTGAATGTAAATGTAAATTGATTGCAAATAATCCAAATGAATGCACAAAATGCAGCAGACATAAGCACACATGTAAAATAGTGTAAAAAACTTGACGCATTTTAAATGATTGCATTCTGTTGAATGTCATCAATGCAATGAATGAATAGTCATTTCATTCATCTTACCTAAATGTCAAAATAATGTTAATGAAAGCAATCACAAAACTGAATTTATTACAAAGTTAGGAGGAATGGGATGGGCGTCCCACTGTAGAAAAGACTGCTCTTCAGATTGCTGGGTTGAACCGAAACTAGAATCCTGCGACGAAAGAGACGGTAATTGCTCCTGTTTGCTGATATTCCAAGTGGCAGACAAAGTGAATAATAATTTCTAAGCGCCTACTCACAGAAGTTTACATTTTAAACTTCCTTCGAAAAGAAAAGAAACTAAAGCCTAAACTGCATGTTCATGATGTAGTACCTACAATGGATCTGGGGTCGAATTACCGAGTTTTACATGCAAAACAATAACAAATTCATTCACATAGTACTCGATATAATCAGGATTCAACCCCAGTTCTTGTGTCATATTTGGAAAGAAAAAACCTTTTAAAAATTAATGGCGGCTTTATTTTATGTTTGCCTTTTAGTATTCCGTTTCGCAATCAGTTTGTATTCATTTCCATTAATCAAAATGCAGAACTTTTATTTTATTCAAAACATTTCGAATAGTTCAGCATTATAATAAGTGATTTGAATAGAATTTGAAAAGAATTTAGAATTTTTCGGGTGATTGACATTTACATAACCTATAAACGGAATTCATATGAAACATTCAAGAGGTTTTGTACTAAAAATGAAGGTACGAGTGATGCGAGTCCGAGCCCGGAAATTGTGCCATTTGACGCAATAGGGTAAAACAAACAACATTTTGACTAATTTGATGTCAATATTATTTAAATAAAAGCCTGCATTTTTACATATGAAACCACTTGACATTTTGCAAAAGAATAGCAGTTGGAAACCGAGTGTGACGGTACAAACCCAGATCCAATATGTGAAGCACAAAGCCAATACCATTAATGACTTCTTTCCTCTGTAAACAAGAACTATACGATAAACATTTACTACCTAGCGAATGAACAAATCTAGTTGGTTGGTTCTAAGATTGACAGGTACTCGTAGTTCCGTTTTACAGACTACAATTCATGCGATAGAGCCTCGCATCAGATCTAATAAGAACGTTTAAGCCCTCGTTGTCAGCAGAGCAGTCCATAGCGGAGACAAATGAAAAGACCCTTTGTTTGTCCTGTTTAAATTGACGGACTTTGGTGAGGGAGACTTCACAGAGAAATTTCCTAGCTAACGTCTGACAAACATCGGAGAGCTTCTAGTCTCCTCAAACATAATATCTTATGCTCCTTAGACAAACTTTAAATTGCTGTATATAGACTGCGAAAGTGAATATTCTATCCCGAAGCAGTTATCTTTCGAAACTTCGCAAGAGAGATATTTATGCGCTTCGTCTGCCAAATACTGGGATACCTATGTTCTGTAATAAGTGAAGTAATAACTCACTTTAAGTAGCACGCACTACTAAAAAGGGACCACAACAATTTGGAGTGCACGCCTGAAGTTCTCCGAAGACTGTTCTAATTGAAGAAGTTTACTGAACCACGGACAATGGAACCATGGAACAATAAAGTGATTGCTATGACCATGATTTAATAATTGGGATATTTCTGGAGCTCGTCCGTACTTGGAAATGGATTTTCGCCAATATATTAATCTAGTTCAAGCCCACGTAATCGTATTCTGCTTGGAATTATAGTAATTTACAGACCAAATTTAGTGTCTGTAGTTTGAAAATATTTAAAGCTATCAGACAATTTCGTGGTTTAAGATACTTTCATCCCAAAACAATAAAAGCAAGTCGTGTTCTTCTTATAGGGACCTGTTTTCTTAAGCTCGCCGATCATTTGTGCCATGAATCCGGATAGCCTACGCATACTTCAGTCCATCGTCATTGACATCCCATTTGTCGGGTTGTGTTCCATAAAACGTCAAGAGTGCCCATAAATATGGTCTCCTCAAAAATACTTAAAAAATAAATGCAAAACAGCTGAGAATGACCTACCATTACAAACCCCAGTGGAATGCGGCAACTCTTCGTTCGAAAACGACAAACTGGCAGTAGGGCCATTCGATTGTTCCATAACCCAGTTCGAGATGAAATAATTGCCAGGTTGACGTGCCATCCCGCAGAGACTCATAAAAACACAGTTAAGTCTTGTACATTTTGTATTTTCTAAACATTCTTCAAGGATTCTGCAAACAACGCCCAGTTATAAGTAAGTACCTACTCTTAACTACTTAACTTTCATTCATGTTTTGTCTCACTAATTACGCTAGGATGATAAGGAGGCACCGGCAACTATGAACCATTCTTACTCTAGACAGGGACCACATGTACTCGTATTGCCCAGTTTGAGACAGCTCACTATTAACTGAGTTGTGTCTAACGAGATTTCTTCTTGCGAATAATTTGTGGAATTCAGACGATTTGCCGGTAAGACTACCGGTCGTTAAAATATTAGACAAACATGTGTCTACTTTCAGTGTGCGAATTTTTCTTCGTACGAATATGCGTGAAAGTTTTGCGTGTGCCTTATGACAGATTGCAATTTAACTGCTCAAGTTAGCATTTATATTAGGCATAGAACCAGCTTCACAACTTCGTTGGCAACTTAGTGCTCCATAAAAGAGGCACTTCAATTGGTATTTGTTATCCACCTTCTACACGGCGCGAAACCGACGCAATATAGCCAGACAATGGCAGACCACTTGATTCAATTGATCGCGGCAACTTTCTCGAACGCCAAACGCGCGCGAGTCTCTCATCACATTGCGGTTTCTGTTTGATTTTATAGCGCGCCAAAATGTGCATTGATCAAATTGATCGTGAAGATCGACCTAGAGAAGTAGAAATTCCCCCTGGCCAATGTTGTTCCCATAACATGGCGGCCAAGAAGACGACTCCATAATTGTCTAGGTTCACAGCGAGCGAGAGAGATGCGGGTACCATACTCATCCGGATAGTTGCTAATTAAATGTGGTTTTGTTTGTCTCTCGGTCCAGGTTTATGTACCTTCACAATGTTTACTCAAAGAGTGTGCCAATTAGAAGAGCAGTATAGCAGAACTTTCACTCTTCAGAAGCGATCTGACTGTTTACCTTATGGAGTGATATTTACCGGGCGGAAATACACAATCATAAACCCTTCGAGCAACACTTTAGCCACCACTCACTAATGTGTGTAATCTTTCACAGGCCATTTTACATTTATGATTGGAGCGGTACTCGTGCGGACGGGAGCGATTATGAAAGGCATCGGTTTAATTGGGATAAACCTCCTGTCGCCTGCTGCTGTGTTATGCATCCCTCAGTGATGAAGTCTGGCTACAGTGGATGGGTCAAATCGTGACAAGACAGTTTGGCCTCGAAAATACTATCTTCGCCTAGGAATTCACGTGCGCCGGCGCATCTGCACACTCGACAAGGAGACAATAAAATGAATGTCATCAGTGGTTAAGGCCACTGAGGCTTAGTGAAAGTTTTGTTTTTTTTTTGTTAATTCAATATTTGGTTAAGAAGCCTGAATATGGTGGGATAGATAATGCATTTGGCATGCGCGCCAAAGTTGGACGAAGACGAAGAAGGTCTCCGAGGATTTGCTGCATGGGTGGCTGGCTGTATGGGTATAAATGATGAGCATCTGTAGCATTAGATGGTGTCGCTGGATTATAAAAATAAGGTGAAGGATCCAGCGGGACAAGTCGGCATTGAAAAGAAAGTTTCGAACGACTAATGGCTGTGAAAGTTTCCAGTGGATTTGTTTGCTGGAATGTGTACAAACTGAAGTAACCTTTGGTGTAGGTGTGCCGGGGTAACGATTTGCAATGTACGATAAGGCCAAACCAAGAAACGTGGGAATGGAATCTTGTTTGCGCATGTTAGGTGTCGGCGATGATCGAGACTTGTTTCAGTAATGCAGTTATGTGAGGTTTAGGAGGTATTTTTCGACTGAACAATTTAACTGTCAGTATTTAATAATAGTTGGCGCAACAGGTCCGCAGGGACCCAAGGCCTAGCTTCTTACAACCATTCGTTTTTGCGTGAGTTTCATTTTTGGAACGAATGGAAGGGATCTACAATTTTATGCCGATTCCAAACGGCTAATTGAGAAGCTCTAAAGACAGTTATACTCTCGGATGTTTGTTCGCGAGAGGTGGCACTGTATTTGCAGTCTTTTTTGTTCTCACGCAACAGTATCTATGACATGCAAGAAATTTACGGTTGCATTCACGTCATATTGCTTTTCTGCGGAAATGCCGTGAGCACCAGGAAGTTTGTGTCTTTAAGCTGCTTTCTGCAACCCAGGAACCACACTCAGTTGTAGGACCTTTCAACTCAAACACTTCATATTCTTACCTGAATCCGAAAAACCCTCCCACAAGTACTTGCGACAACTGTCTATAGCAGTATTTAAGAGCTGGCAGCTTACCATATCCTTAAACAGCATCCGGTGAACAGTTCCAATAGCTATCGTCTTACTTTGGTTGATCTGCTTAGAAGCGAACACTTTCTGTCGGCCACTCAATTGCAAATGAACCTTCAGAAGCTAAAAAATATACATTCAAAACTCTGTGTGCCCAACTACATAAAGGTAGAGCAGCTTTCAAAAAGTTTTTGATTTTTACTTGACAGAGCGAAGACAGATTATAAATACCCCGTAAAGCAGGTACAACTTCATTGACCAGGGAAATCCTTTCACTGGCGGAGAGGATTCAGTACATCTAAAACGCTTTAACTGGTTTGCTGCAAATCAAAAACTGCTTCCAGAACTCATCGAATTCACTTCAGTTTAGTTTACCCAAATCGCATCACTTTGCGAAGCTCATCCGCAATAGATGTCAATCTACTTAGAAACTAATTGAGGACTTTGTAGTTGCAGTTATATTTAGTTGTAGCATTTGTAATACTTCCTCCTCAGTAAAGAAAGTACCAAAATGAGTCTGCAAATGACAAACGATAACAATTAAAGATTGTGAATAATTTACACTCTCTACCAGTTTAGATGTATTAATTAGTTTAAACAAGCTACTTTTACAAAACCAGATAGTGCTTAATGCCATCCCCATCAGCAAGTACATTATACAAACTCCATTTGAACAAGCCATAGGTACCCTACTTAGTATGCCGACTCCATCTAAACTGTACAAGAAAGAAACTTCTTCACATATATAGGTAGATGTAATTTCTTTCTAGCCGACCTGATGGAAAATAAAATCAAAAATCCATTTTCTGATTTTCTGCATGCATTTCGTATTGCATTCGCGTGTTTGGATTAAATTTATACCCGGTTTGAATTTTTCATCAAAAACCGCTGAGACTTTCTCCACAGATTCAGGTTTGACTATTAGATGTGCACATTGAATCGAATGACCAATTTCAATTACGTAAACATTGCCGTAGAGATTCATTCACAATATAGAGCTTTGTCTGTGATTTGCATTCGCTATGGCGCGCAATCGATATCGAGGGCGCGAGACGCACTGAGAACTGCGATTCGCAAGGTATCGGTAGCGGTACCGAATATGCTAATTTTTATTATGATGTGTAAAAATGCAAACAACTTTCACTGATACTGATAGCTTGTTTATATATTTAATTTTGAGGCTACGGCATTTTTTATCGTAAATGGCACTCCCGTTGCGTCAATCCAAACGTGATTCACGCAAATGAATTTCGCTATAGACAGAAATGTATGATTGGGATTTATACAAGAGCTCTTTGTGCTGGGTGTATGAGGTTCGACTTGCACCTGGAATGTATCTGAAACGGGATTTTGTTGTTGTGTCATATGGCGATCAAAACTTGACCTTAAATTGTATGCCGGTCGATTGCTTCAAGCGCAACCATTTGCGCGGGCAGGTAGACAAAAACTTAATATATTTTATCTCAGCTAATTTTGGCGGAAGCGCAGAAAATAACAGTTTGGTTTAAGTGGAACAAATTCAGTACCTATTGCTTTAGGTTTCATAAATATCCCTTCGCTCTAGTATAAATTTTGAAACATTATATCACGCGAAATAACCTAGTGACAAACAATAAAATTAATTGTAATAGAATAACATATAGAAGTATAAAAACACTGGTCCCAGAATGGTCCCTTCAGAACCCCATTCCCTAATGTCAAAGACGACTCCCAAAATTATTGGCATAGAAACGAGTCAAAATTAGTTCCTTTGGCGGGATTGAAAACTTGAAAGAGGAAAGAGTTTCCCGAGTTTAGAGCAGAGACGCAATTCTCGACCAATTTTATCGAATACCTCTGAAACCAGACCGGCTTTCACTAAGAAGTATTTAGATTAAGAGATATTCTGCATTTGAGCAACGATACTTTTACTCAAATACCTTAGAAAGAACGGAAATATCTACTGAATTCGCTTTCTTTTCATTAGAATAACCTTACTTCCTTCATTGCGAACAAAAAGCGAAAAGATGTTCAGATGTTACTAAAAAAAAGCATTTTTTTAGAAGTTTTTAGATTAAGAGATATTCTGCCTTTGAGCAACGATGTTTTTTCTCAAATGGCTTCAAAAATGTAATGAAGCAGAAACTTTAAAGTTTAATTCAAGTTTTATGGGATCTAATATTAATGAAGTTGGCACCATTGGTGAGGTATAGAGTGAAGACCATTTTTGTTAAGTAAATGAGAGAGGGAGATGTTTATTTTTATAAAAAAGCGTTTAATGAATTCAATGAAGATGAGATTTTAGATTTATAGTTTAGATAACCAGTAATAAACCATTCTTAATTGGCCGTTTGGACCCGGCATACAATTGCGTAGATACCTTCTATTCGTTCAAATTAAAAACTCACATAAAACGAATGGTTGTGAGAAGCTATGCTATATATTTTTGCACACTCAGCTATTATTGAATAAAAGGTGAAGCGAATTAGCACAACCCCTGTGAGCCGAAACCGACTTTTTTTTTCCTTACGCTGCAGGGTAAGACCTTAGAGTGATGAAAAACGAATATGCTCCAATGCGGCTGAGGTAATTTTCGGTTGTACCTAAAAATCGATTGAAGCAATTTCTTCTAAACAAATTACTGGTCATGGTCCCTTCAAGCCATCTTCATCGATGATGCGCCTTATAAATAACAAATTCAGTCTTTGCCTGTCGGAGTTTACAATAGCAAATGTTTACGCTATAAATGTAGCCTTTGTGAACTTTTTAAATGCTAAGCTTAGACTTAAGACGGTTATTAGCAAGTCAACTGTATGGGCTTTTCTCCTCACTGGCATATTAAAGTTATTGTACATCCAAAATATGTTTGACTAAACCCTAGTCCATTTAAAAAACAAAAAAACCTTCATTGGCAGTGCATAAAGAGAGGTACATTGAACCGGGTGAATAGCAGTTAATTCCAATGAATTCTATGAACTGAAGGAATACTTATTTCACTAATGAGATGGTTTGCATTTAATGGCTTACCACACAGGCAACTTTATTTTAATCAGAAATATAAGTCTCAACTCCTTTTACCATAATTCACGAATAGCAGAACCGCCGTAAAACAATTCATGACTCCAATTATGGGTCAACTCGCACCAGAAACTCGTTCCAAGAACAGGAACACCATACGTTGGTTCTGTTTTGATTCCACACCGCAAATACGGTGGCCGTTACCGTCCGAAGCTAGTTCACCCATTAAACAAAACACAAGCCCTACTGACACTGTGATAGTTCCCATGTTAGCAACACTCTTCTCTGAACTGAAATGTTCGCATACAACAGATACGAATGCTTCTTGCGTCCATAAATTCTCACATCAGTCTCTAATTAGAGCATGATTTATTGTTATTCTACGACCCATTCAATAAAGAGCTGTCATCAATGTTTGTTGTAGATATTTATAGATTTATAGAGTGTAACGATGTAGCGTAATGAGCATTAAATTGCAATAGTTTACCTTTAGTTTGTTGAGCATTCACGCTGACTGACAACAGCACAGTGCACACCGCCAACGCATTTAATTTCATTTTCATCGTTGGAAATTTGCAATTGGCATTCGAATCTCAAACTCAAATCCAAGACTGATCCAATTAGGAAATAAAATCACGAAAAGGAAAGGAAAACTCTTACCGACAAAAAAAAACAGAACTTATCACTTTCACACTATTACGACTGATCAAAAAACACTTCCGGGTTAACAAAAAATTGTTCACTTCACTTTATCGCACAAGAAAATTAAATAAAATTGAAATCGCCACTCGCTCTATTAAATCAAAAGGAAGAAGCTCGCGATCGCTATCGGTACTGACGTTTGTGTTTCTTTCACTCCACTGTGGCTATGTCTCGACGGTAGCAAGTTCAAGGTAAGATTAAGCCACGACTTGCATACGAAAAGAGTTTTATACCGAGCCGACCGTGGCTGGTTGCTGGTACTGATATGGTGATGGGGCATGGGGCTGGTGGTGGATCATCTATGTATCTCTTTATGTGAGCTCGAGACTCGAAGTTAGTCTCACCGCCTAGCTATGCCTGTAGAAGTATAGACACCGGCGGCTTGCCTTGCACCTCTTTCATTCTCACCGATTATATGGTGTGCCCGAGTTTTGTATTTTAAATGGACAAACAGTCGTCGCCCACTAGAGGTATTCCGATTCAACGAGGAAGAGATATCAACAACATCGAATGTCGATATGCCAGCATTATAAAAGAGAAGTGAAATTTTATGCGCTTCTCTGGTTTTTAAGACTTCTGTGATACGCATATACTTCGCTCTAACATAGGTCCACTTTTTTGATAGAACGCGTGCGAAACTGTGGGATGATTGGTCCCCACTACAACCGAACTCTAATCACCTGCAGGCGCAATGAAGCCTGCACAAAACGGATTCGCCAGTTGTCAGCATTATTGTTGTACTTACCAGCCATTTCAAATTACTCGTATTAGAGAGACTACGATTTTTCTATCGACGCGTTATGTTAAAAGTAATGCCTGTGAGGAGTTAAAATTATAAAAGCAGCCAACAATTACTGTACTTTATACCTAGAAACGCATTCGAGAATATTCCGACTTTGTCTATAGTGTGGCAATTTACATAACGTTTTTTTTTTTAAGATTTGTTTGAGTAGAACCGAAATAATTGAAAAGAGTTTATACTTGGGATCTGGATGACTCATAATTCGGTTTTGAATTATCCGCATTAGAGTGGAACATTTTTGCACGGCTATTATTTTTTTGTCGGAGAGAATTTGATTGCAAATTAAAAGGAACTAACGCGCACAAGATATTTGGACGTCTGATCATTTTAGGGCAAGTTCAACAAGCGGAATCCTCCAACAAAAGTGATCTTACGTGGAAAACATATGAAAATGATCGCAGAGAGTCCATAAATGCTATGGTTCAGATTTAATTGTAGCATACGGAATAATCAAAATTCAGTTATTACCAATTACTAAAATGGGACCGCTTGCTTCCGGTATTTTTAAAGTTTTTGATAAACCAGGAGCAAAAACCGACTTTTCTGACCTAAATACGAGAGTAAACGGTTAGTTTGTTGGACTACGGGGTACCAAGTTCGACCAGCGGAAAACAGACAAATTACAGCTTAGTGTTTCTCAATGAGCCGTTTGGACGCGAATACGCGGTTTGTTTTGCCTACACTTATGCATTGCACTAAGGCGTTTGTCTTTACTGCTTTGTTGCTTTGGATCAAAACCGAAGACCTAACCATTTCATTCGCACTTGTTCTCAGCTCCATATAATAGCCCTGTTTTTTTTAGCTTCGATCTCAGCAAAGGATTTTCAGCACGCAAATACAAAAACTACGCTGTACTTGACACTCCGAGGCTCGCAATAGTTGTTCTAATTGCGTGCTGAAAATGCTACTTTACTTTTCTTTGCTGAGATCCGAGCTCAAAAAAACACACCTATTAATAAACAAATGGCTCGAAAGTAGAAAGTAAAAGTTGCAATAATGGATGTTTGCCCCTGCAAGAGCAAAATAAATAACGACATCACGACAACTATTGACATCAGAGATCAGAGTAGATATCGATTACAGAGCATTTATTGACACAACATTCTTAGAAGTGAAAACTTTTAATACTACCTACTAATTGTTTATGTAACAGATGACACCTAGATGTGATATTTCAATTTTCACCGCATTTTCACATTTCGACACATACGAGTACAACTCTTCACCAGATCAGCATCTGTTTCTGAGATGAATCGACTGCTCTTGCAGTACCTACACTACACGTTCGATTGAATTACATAACCACGTCTTTCGTTCTCATACGTGTGCCGGCCATGTTGCCGGTTGACCCTCACATGTATGTAACTTATAGAATTGCTTTCGATTTTCAAATCACTTGCACTTGCAAATGCCAGTTCAAGTCCTTGATCGCGATTCATAAGAACCTTGCGATTTCACTTCGAATAATAGACAAACAAAAAACCTCGCAAAGACACAGGTGATCCTCCTAAGGTATTAACCATCATCCAATATTGTTTGAATAACAGTTTAAGTAGTTATACTTTGTGGCATCGGAAATTATTTATGGCCAAACCGCTATCGGGTAGCTATAGCTATCGCTTTTATTGCCTTATTAGATGTCGAGGTGTTGAGCACTCGCCTCACACCTGAGGCCGACAAAAGAAAGTATACATGAGATGTGGTAGACATGAGGGGCTATTGTTTATTTTTATTTTCATTCGGCTTCGATGTTACACGCATGTAAATTGTTGTTTTTACAAACTTGTGTTGGACCACTTGGTTGACGCACTGTCATCAATAATTAGCAAAAGTCTGGTGCCAGCCAACAAGTGCAATACTTATTGGCTTATATAGTTGAAACGAGCTTTAAGTCCGTTTTTCTATTTTGAGAAGAACAAGTAGCTTATTAAGGTATGCATGATTTTACCGTAAGGTAAGGTGGCCAACTCAAGATGCATTTGCGGGGATAGTCTTCTTTAGTAGAGCCTAAGGCAAGGGATTTAGTGAAGAATCGGTGTAAATTTTTTTTTTATTTTAAAATGTCACTGCCAAACCGATATCTGGACTCTGTACTGTGCAGTCAATGTAGCGTCAGGTTTTGCGCCTGAAAACCCTTCCTTTTGGAAACACCAACTTCGTAGGTATGGTTCCAAAAGTTGGTCCTCCATATCATCAAGGAAATTGACAATAATACCACAGCCAAGGTAAACTCCACACACCCAGGGTTCGAAATGCCAATAATAATAACTGAACTTGAATTTCAAACCGGGATCACGGAGAATACAATACAGGTCCCGCAGAAACTCTCCTCGAATCGGTTGCCTTCCATCTATTTAGATATTTCGTATCAAAGTAAGTAGCCGTGACCTAAACCTTCGAATAGAACAACATGGTAGGTCGCTAAAAATAAGCATCGGTATGATTTGAGTAAATTTTTTCAACACTAAAATATATTGCCAGATACTTTGCTTCCTACTTTACATTCGACAAATTGCTGGGTAGTTCAATACTATTATTATTATTTGCTTTAAAAAACTCCGTTTTTATTTACGTACGCAATTATGTGTAACAAATTTACAATGGGCCAAGAAAACATTACACCACATTCGCAGGTACAGTTTCTAATAACTATTCTTCTTGCGTACTATTTACGCACACCAAAAAAAATCACTCTCTATGAATGTAGATTACCTACAATTAATTTTCTGATACCATTAATAGATCTAGTTTTTTGTGAAGACCGACGCAAAGAATTTCAATTCCAACGCTATGAACTACTAGATACTAGAGGAAGCTCCATGCGCACCTACTACTCGCACTTTCCTTATTGATTTACGAGCATTATATTATAACCCTTGTGTCAGTTGCAATAACTTATAAGATTTAGTAGCAAAATCACGTGCGCTTTACTGTCTTAATGCTAGTTTCGACATTCCCTTTTTGGAAAATAAAATATATAAATGCACAATCTCCGTTTGAATCTGTTTTATATTACAAGCACATAAGAGGTAAGTTATATACAAATATAATTTAAAGCTGCAAAACTGGGAATTTTATTTAAAACTAACTTACAGACGATACAGATTCTTTAATAAACACACAGCTTGTTAAAGCAATCCAATTCAGTTCCATACAAAACCAGCCTTAGGATTTATTAAACTTCCTACAACTTAAAAAATGTAAAGCTATAGGAGACTTTGCGTACCTACATTATGGATGCACTATAATAGGTTTAAGGAATGCAAACGTCGCGAATCAACGCCAAACATTTGGTGGCGTATGCAGTTGGTAAGGGCAGCGCAATTTGAACTGCAGGTGCAACTGCGGAAAGTGGAAATGAATACTAAATACTGAATTCAGTTACGGAAAGACCTAGATTTGCACTGTACAAACTTAGGCACGACCGTACACTGCGATAGAAAGACATGCAACATACCTACTATCACTAGTAGTATTCGTAAATCAAAGCTTTTGTGCAACTTTTTAGGATTTTCAACTCTAGCGCTCTAAAAACGGGGCGGAATCGCATTATTCGTGATCGACCAATACATAATGGAATTCGTTTATGTTTCGTAAGTATTATGTGAACAAATACAAATTCTGTTTTTATAATCGTTTATGACTGAGAAATATATAAAAAGTCTAAAATCGTCTAAATTGTTTCTTAAATTTATCATAATGATAGTCATCGGTTGCCTTCTTAGTTCCCGTCGATTTATCCACCGGTTCGATCTCCTTCTTTCGCTTTCTCGGCTCTGCGTCTTCAATATTAACTGAAAGAACAAAAAACGATTTATTAAAATGAATTCAGACACTATTCGATTCGAACTCACATCGATTGTGCTGCATAAAGTTGACTGCCATGTTAGTTGGGACAAACACCGACGGTCCGTCCTTTTTGTTTTTTTGTTCTTGCACCAGCTTTTGTTTGGCTTCCTCTGTGGCTTCAATGTTCTTTATCTTGGCCTCGATGCCCAAGTCAACTTCTGGAATGCCGTTTAGCATCTGATTCGATAACATTTCCTCTGACCGATTCGAAGAGCTCTGTCGCAGATGGTCTGGCAATGCAAAAAGTGCTGCTTCCTCTGGAGTCATGTACTTTGTTTTGTCGGCTTCTTGCTCTTCGTCATCTTTGGCTACTCCTTTCCGTTTACGCAGCTCTTCCTCAATGTACTTCATCATTTCCTCGTCTTCGTCGCGTTTATTTGTCTCTGCCGAAAATTGAGTACCAATACCAACGTCATATGCATCGTCAGCTTCTTTGATTTTGCCCGCCTTTAGAGCTTGCATGTTGAGCATCCCTCCACTTTTCGTATTGAAAGGATCTTTCTAAAAGTAGAAATGAGGTGGATACATTTGTGTATGAAGAATCAAGTGTCAAACTTACGAGAGAGATCTCTTCTTCCAAAGCAATTCTCTTCCCCAATGCCAGGCCAACGACACTTACACCATTTGGTCGTGAACGAAGCCTTTGGCGTTCCTTGATCTCCTCCAAACTTGATCTAGCAGTGGATAGGTATGATTTATTTTTGTGATGAATTTTGTATGGACTATGGACTATCTGAAAATGTCACTTACATGGTTTCTGAAGGATTATCGTCGCCTGATCCATCTTCGTTGTTTGACTTTCTTTGCTGCCTTAACTTCTTACGGGGTTTCTTTTTAAAAAGAATCTTGTCTTCGTCAGGGAATCCGTTTGTTGATTTTTCTTCGTCGGACATCATAGAAATGGAACTGTCAGGTTGTTGTTTCGTATAGGTATGGGTCGAGAGTAAAGTTCAATCGATTATTCGATACTCGATATATCGATATTTTAAATATGGGCCAAAATATCCATTCTCGAAATTTTCTGTCATTTTATTCCATAAAATATGTTTCTATTCGGTGTCATCTGTCAACATTTGATGCGAATTTTTGAAGAAGGGCTACTTCAAAAGATTTTATTTTGAAAAAGTTGTGAAATTACTTCTAAGACTTTGTACTTAGAATTGTAGTAGGTATTTTAGAAGAATATACAGAAAAATCATATTTGAATTGAGTTTATGTTCAATTTATTTCTTCATTTCAATTGGTATTTTTAGCAAGCCCGCCAAACGATATCGAATGCAACTCCATATGTACATCACTATTTGCCTCGATCTACTACAATCATGAATTATGTAATTGGCATTAAGACTTGGTATCACTGTTTTATATCAGCTGTCAGTTCTCGTAACATAACCTTTCAAATAATTCAGTAAAATTTTCCAAAAGCATATTTTCAATTTTCATCACTTAAATACAGTGATTTCCTTGCATTTTCCAAAAAAAAATTACACAACAATGAATATTGCACGTGTTTCCCTACAACAATTACGCAAAACTGTTGGCAGGCCAATTGCTCTAAGTCGCATGTTTAGCGCTGAAGCTGCGCCGACATCTGCAGCCGCTGCTGGTGGGCAAAATCTTGTCCCACCCGTACCCGAAGGTGTAGACAAGCCACCAAATCCTAAATTAGATGTCATCGTTAACCACATTGCTGCTCTTAATCTGTTGGAGGTCTCCGAACTCAGTTCGCTGCTGAAGAAAAAATTAAATTTGCCCGAGACTGCTTTCGCCCCAGTCGGGTTTGCCGCAGCAGGTCCGGCTAAATCGGCTGAAGATGATGAAGAAGCGGCACCGAAAAAAGTACAAACATCATTCAAAGTGAAGCTTGTCAAATTTGATGAAAAGCAAAAAGTCGCACTAATCAAGGAAATCAAGAATCTGCTTGAGGGTATGAACCTGGTGCAAGCAAAGAAATTCGTTGAAAGTGCTCCAACCCTAGTTAAGGAGGATATTCCCAAGGATGAGGCTGAAAAACTAAAGGAAGCTCTTACAAAGGTCGGAGCTATCATTGAAGTAGAATAAGCTAGAATCGAGCCAATTGATTATTTTTAACGAAAAACATGTTGAGAAAGTTACAAAAATATAATTAGATACGAAAAAATCAGAAAAGTCTATCATTTAATGCTCTAATTTGAATGTAGGTTAATTAAAGAGAATTTAAGGCGCTTTGTACAATTGACATCACGGAGAACCGTTAAAGTTTCTCCATTGTTCAACTAATCGCGTGCTACCGTAGTCTCCGCATTAATTACTGGTGTGACAATCTAGTTCCATATTCATTAAGCGAATTGGATGTGCTAATCGAAAAATGGTTTCAATTTTTTCATAGGTGAACCAAGAAGTTTGTCGAATTTAGTTCCTTTCGAGTTTTGAATCCATGTACGAATAGCTAGGTATAGTCAAAAGCAGATGTAGCTTCTCTATTGAATATGCAAACCCCATCTTTCTGTAAGCTGCCGTTCATTTTTGTGTTGCAAATAGTATGCAAATATTCACTCTTCGCAAATATGAATATAGGAATTTATATTCATCTAAAGTATTGCAAAAAAAAAAGCGTGTGGCCGGCGCTCACATACCCAAAATATGAATATGGAACTGGTTCTGGGCTATTCTCTTTCGTAACATTCGCAATCCTTGGAACTTACCATTGACAACTTTGCCTAGTGAAAGAATAACCAAGATCTTCGAATATCCGTAGGAAATGTTTGCACAAACTGTTACTTTTCTCCTTTGAGTTTGCATAATCCACCCCGCAAACGTGTATACCGTTCCCTCGGAAGTTCGCATAACCTTCATAATATGTGCGGTAAACATCAAAATAAAATCAAACCGACGAGTTCAGAACTTAGCTTTTGTATAGATGAAAGAAGTTGTCAATAACAACATAAGGTAGAAGCGGCCAACGAGTGTTGATGAATCATCTTACAGTATCCGCGAAACCATATCCCAGGTTATACGCTCTTTATTTCAGATCAATATTGATTCCCATTCCAGCAGTACTCTTTTACTTTTGTCATCATGCACAAGATGTATTGCAATGTCTGTTCAAGAACCCTCTGTTGCACATTTAAGTAGGTCGAACTGCCAGCATCGGTAACCTAGTGACTATAGATGGCCCTAATATTCTTAAATGAGCATAAACGTGCGTCCCACATTTGGTATCTTATGAAGCACAAAACCGTCAGAATGTGCACTATCAATTAGCACTTTAGTATGAGTCGTGTAGAATTTGACCGCTTGGCGCTTCCTCAAGCGAAAGCAAACCATAAATCCAACAGTCTACTGAAATCAAGACACTCGAAAGCAGTAACTCTAACGGAAAAATCTTTAAATTTTGTGAAGATTAAAAGCGGATTTTATTTTGTAGTGTTTTTGAAATTACGTTCACAAACGGATATTTTAAAGCCAACATAATGAAGATATATCCTATAGTTATTGCATTAGTTTGGCTGGCTCTATTGAAATTAGCATACGGTTTGGATACAACACTTGCTAGACCCAGATCAAGAGAGGGAAGATGTAAGTGAGTAGGGAGTGTGTTTAAAAAAAATAGTGTGTGATATTTAAAAAGCTAACAACTGAAAATCCATGCGGAGTGTAAAATAGAAATGAGTGCGAAGATAAATTCATATTTTACCTGCGATTTGGTGGCACTCGAAAGTTTTATTAAAATTGGTAGCTATTCGTATTCGAATTTTTGAAACGGCTAATGAAATAAAAAAAATATGTGCTTAAGCACGGTTGATTTAGTACACGATTTTCTGTACCTACATCTGAAGCTACTTTAGGTTTAGACTAATAGATGTTTCCTGCATAGTGGCTTCACTGTCCGAAAGGATATATTTATATACGAGTATTAACTTGCTTCTACACCTGCTGTTGGACATGATTTCATTCCATAACCATTAATGATATAAGAGACATAGCTAAATAAAAGTTTATTTTAATTGTGACCGTGCATTGCAGTTTTTCCTTTTTACACTATTGGACGATTTTCGAATGATGTCTGTACCGGAAGTAACAGGATGACAGGCACCTGTCAAGTTCGTGGTGAATGTACAGATGCTGGCGGAGTTACTGCCGGAAGTTGTACTACGCTCACCACACAAGCAGTATGTTGTGTTTGTAAGTAATCCGCATGCACAAATTAAACCATTTACTTCATTTAAAAAAATTGCTTTCAGATACCGCTACATGTGGAGGATCGACGAGCAACAATAACACATATTTTTACAACACAAATTATCCCGGTACGTTTAATGGAGCTGGACGTTGCACTTTAAGTGTCAGTCCATGTGATGCCACAATCTGCCAGTTACGAATTGATTTCCTTTCGCTGTCGTTAGCACCACCAAATGGCAATGGGGACTGTGTTACAGATAGTTTGGTTATTTCAGGAGGATCGTCCAGAGTTCCACGTATTTGTGGCGAAAACACCGGCCAGCATGTGTACGTCGACTTCAATGGCGTCAATCCAATTGTCATTGCCATTGAAACTTCAACTGGGGTAACATTTAATCGGCAATGGCAATTTCAGGTTTCACAGATAGGTTGCTCGTCTCTAACTAAAGCTCCATCTGGATGTTTGCAATATTATATGGCAGAGAGTGGTACTGTATCAAGTTTCAACTATTCACCTGCAGGATCGGCTCAGCTGAACACGGTGGGAGTGGGTGGAACAAGACAGCTATCGAATGCAATATATGGGATTTGCGTTCGCATGGGATCGGGTCGATGCTCTATAACTTGGAGTCAAGTTGGCGGCGATCCTTATTCGTTTACTGTCACGAATGATGTTGGTGCTGTGGATCCATCACTGCTGGGAACGGCTGCAGTTCAGAGTCAAACATGCACGACGGACTATATTGTAATTCCGGCTCCAGTGCAGGGAGGTACGGCTTTGGGCAGTGATCGATTCTGCGGGTTAGGCTTCGTTTCGACGACAAGCACAGCAAAACCTTTTGTACTGTATGCAGTCACAGATGCAACTGAAAATGTCGATATATTGAATAGAGGATTTTCCTTATCCTATTCTCAGGGTAATTGTCCAATTGGCTGAACAATAAAATGTGCTTTTGTGAACTGATTTTTTGTTTTGTTTTTATTTTATAAACTTATTCTGTGGACAGGGTGGCGTATGCGTAATTTTAAGTTTGATTTGCTCCTCTCAGATTTGGGCGGGGGTATTCTCCTGGGTTGACAGGATAACAAACGAAGAAGTACTACGACGAATAGAGACGAAAAGAGAACTAATGTACATAATTAAAAAAAAAAAAACTCGAATACCTCGGACATATTCTGAGAAATGAGAAATACAAAGGAAGGTGAGCAGTCGGGAGACAAAGGATGACTTGGATGTCAAACATGCGGGAATGGCTCAACCTCTCGACCTCAGAAATAATGAGAGGAGTACAAACAAACAAACTCTGAAAATAATGATTTCCAAAGGAACCTTAAGAAGGAGAAGATTCGGCGAAATGAAAGGCAAGCATAAATTCCGGATTGTGAAAAGGCTTGAACTCTCGCCTTATAGTCCAACTTTTCATAATCCGGAAGATATTAGAAAAATCGTGTTGTCACCTGTTGTTTGCATTTCTTGATCCTTGCTGTGTTCTCCACTGCACAGATCGATCTATGAACGCAGTCAACTAGTCCATAATCCATGAAGTGTGAATTTGACAGGAGTTACAAACAAAAAGTATTATTTTTTTTGTATCCATTAATTAAAACAATGATATACAGGTTTGGACTTCTTGTCTTTCTGCCATTTTTTTTATCGTTTTATTTAAAGTTTATATTTTTAACATGAGAACATTTGTGAACATAAAATACATTTCATGTTATCTGCGAATGCGTCCATTGGATTGCAAAAAATCGAACTTGGATTCCACAGTCAGAAACACGTTCCACTATTTCTTTTTGAAGGTGTTGCTGTTCTGAGCTGTCAACGAAACACAAACAGCTGACAGAAGCCAAAAGCGTATTAGCACTATGCAAATACTTTTAAAATTAAATATAAAACAATTAAGAATAAAATGTAGTTTGCAAACGAAACAACTAACTAACACTTGTAACTACCGGCATCATTCCTCTCAAGGTATGCCATCGCAGCGTCTTTCTCAAATCTTGCTATAAAAAGTATAACTGAACATTTTGTAGTTAGCATAGCACAAGGATACCAGCCGAAGGATGTAGAGAAAGATAAATACATCAAGTGGTCTCAAACTAAAGCACCTGCAGAACCTGACAAACCCAAGTTTCGTATGATACTTCCTCCACCAAATGTAACCGGTAACCTACACCTTGGTCATGCACTAATGGCAACCGTTCAAGATGTCTTATGCCGGCATAAACGACAGATGGGATTCGAAGTGGAATGGATACCGGGCATGGATCACGCAGGCATTGCTACCCAGGTTGTTGTCGAAAAAAAATTGCAAAAGGAGAGGGGGCTCTCGCGGCACGACCTGGGACGAGATGAATTCCTTAAAGAGGTCTGGAAATGGAAAGCCGAAAAGGGCGATTCGATAAATAGTGATTTGAAACGTTTGGGCTGTTCTTTGGACTGGTCGAGGGAGTACTTTACCATGGATGAGGTAAGGGTGAACTATGGAGGGAAATACCTAACCGTTAACTTTTCAGAGGCAAGTTAGAGCTGTCAACGAAGCTTTCATCCGACTCTTCGATGAGGGTTTGATCAAGCGAGAGAAATCTCTCGTAAATTGGTCATGTAGCTTGGAATCAGCAATTTCAGACATAGAAGTGGAAATGAAGGAGATTGTTGGCCCAACAGATGTCATCGTTCCTGGCTACGATAAAAGTATTACATTTGGACAGTTGTACAACGTGTCTTACACAGTCTTCGGCGAAGACAACGAAGAAATTGTTATTTCAACTACTCGCCCGGAGACACTGCTTGGTGATGTAGCAGTCGCTGTGCATCCTGACGACGAGAGGTATTGCCGTTTTCGAGAAACTCCAACCTATTTATGGCATCCCTTTCGAAACAAACCGATTCCACTGATTTTTGACGCCTCGGTGGATCTAGAGTTCGGAACTGGAGCTGTCAAAATAACTCCTGCACATGATCGAGATGACTTTGAGATGGCAAAACGGCATTCCCTAGAATATGTTGAGGTTTTCACGGAGAAAGGAACAATTCGTCCTGACTTTGAAGAGTTCTCAGGCCTGCGAATATACGAGGCACGTTGGAAAGTCCTTGATTCACTATCCAACCAGCAGCTGCTTCGCGGTATTCGACCGCACACTATGAACCTTCCTCTTTGTTCGAGATCTAAAGATGTGATCGAGTACATACTACGCCCACAGTGGTTTGTCTACTGCCAAGGGATGGCTGATGAAGCAATTCAAGCCGTTAGTACTGGTCGTATCCGAATGCATCCGAAAACATTTGAAAGCGAGTGGTTTCGATGGCTGGGTGACTGCCACGATTGGTGCATTTCGAGGCAACTTTGGTGGGGTCATCGCATTCCAGCATATCTTGCAAGAAATAAAGACAACAATGAGGTCTGGATCGCTGCGGCCTCTAAAGAAGAAGCTCTAACCAAGGCTCACCAAAAGCTTAATGTTCCAATCAACGAAATTCATGTCGAACAAGACTCCGACGTACTGGACACCTGGTTTTCTTCGTCTCTTCTGCCATTCTCTGTGTTCCAATGGCCCGACGCACAATACCGACACTCTTACCCTCTAGATACAATGGAAACTGGTCACGATATCCTCTTTTTCTGGGTCGCACGAATGGCAATGCTGGGCTTGAAATTAACTGGAGAGGTGCCCTTTCGCAATGTCGTTCTCAACGGAATCGTCTGCGATGCACATGGCAGAAAGATGTCGAAGAGTTTAGGAAATGTAGTCACTCCACAGCAAGTAATATACGGATCTTCGCTGAATGAGTTACAGCAAGACATTCACAAATCACACAAATCGGGAATTCTCGGAAGCGAAGAACTCAAGAAGTCGTTGAAGGGCATACAAAGGATGTTTCCGTCTGGCATACAGGAGTGTGGCACAGATGCATTGCGATTCACACTATGCAGTCACAACATTAAAAGTCACTTTATCAACTTTGACGTGGCAGAGTGCCACACCAATAAGCTGTTCCTGAACAAGATTTGGCAAGCGACAAGGTACACTTTGGGAGCTCATGACAAACTTGGCACTTCTCCCAATCAAATATCACTTGACGACGTTGAGCTTTGCCAAATGGACAAGTGGATTCTAAGTCGTTTGTGTGATACCCTAGATGTCTGCTCGAATAGTTTGGAGAACTACAACTTCCACACATCGGTTGCGGCACTGAAAACATTTTTCTACACAAATTTCTGCGACGTCTATCTGGTGGGGAATTGAATGGATAAACTCTTTCTGGTACTAATATAAATCCTTCTAGGAAACAACGAAACCAGATATTTCTGAGCTAGCTGACAAAGCCAAGTCGCACTGCGCCACACTGTCAACCTGCCTCAGCCTAGGTCTCCAAGCGATGTCGCCTTTCACCCCATTCATTGCCGAGGAACTCCTCCAACACCTGCCTCCACCTTCCAACGTATCTCTGCGTAGAAATCCCTCGCTTGAGGCGGAAGTCAACGAAGTTCTAGAAATATGCCAAGCAATCCGCCAGTTAAAAAGCAGGAATAAGATTTCCAAGAAGCACAATCCTAAGGTACACCTGTTTGCTCAGACCGATGCTGCTATGGGCACCCTTACCAAGCATCTCGGTGAGATGAAGTCACTAACTTTATCAAATGATGTAACAATTAGTTCGAAGCCGCCATCGAGAGAGGATTTCACCGTATTTTCTACTGCCGGTCATTTATGTTCCTTTGGTGAGTTGCGTGCGACTAAATTTGTCTAGTCCTTGTTCCGAGTTTTTATTCTTGTAGGCATTTCAACAAACGCCGAGTACAAACTACCTCAGACTGGTGCAAGTGATTTAAATCGAATCAAGCTGGAAAAACTACAAGTAGAGCTTGCCAGGTATCTAGAACGCACTTCGAATGAGGGCTTCCGAAAGTCAGCTAGTGAGGCGGTGCAAAAGAAGAATTTTAAAAAGGTCGGCTTTTCCGATTTGACGCAATTTTCCAGTGATTAATAAGTTGTTTTGCCTTTTTCAGATTCAGCAATTGGAAATAGAAATAAAAAACATAGAGGCACTGCGAAGTTAGCTATTCAGTAGCATCGGTGGCATAGTATGCCTTGCTTCTGAGTAGCATTTACTGACAAATATCTTGTAGATTTAGTAATAAATATAAGTTCAGCGATATATTTGTATCGTAAAAATGTTTAGTTTGAGCTTTCCAAACAACAAGGCATATACTAAATAAGAAACCGACCATCAATTATGCTCTGTGAGTGTCTAGGTACAAGAATCCATTTCTCTAATTGCCACTGATTTACTATTTCCCTGGGTAATGTAAAGAATATCAAGCACATCGTCATATTTAGTTAGGTTGTTAACCTAATAAGTAGGTTTTTTCAAATATCGATTGCTCTGCGCCGTTATAAATTACCATCTCCACCAGAAGTCGTTATACTTACTTACCAATCAATTTCCATATAACTTACCACACCTGTAAACCTTCAAATACTTGTACTTGTACTTGAAAATCACCCAGTAAAAGTGTGTACTTTCTTCTAAGTACATTTAGTACTGTAATACTGGCCAGTACATTTTCAAGTACAATCAGTATAGTGGTCTACGTTGTTACATGGCGCCGCAAATCGCTCCACTCACAGAAGTATGATCACCCAGGTCTGCTCAACAGATCAACCGACCAACAAAACCAACTACAATTTGGAATACTTTAATAATTAGCTCAACAGCTCAGTACGCATACATATACATATAATAAAACATTAAAATAAAATATTAAAATCAAAAATACAGATTCTGCCTACGATCCGCAGCTCATGCAGGCATCTTTGTTATCCAGGGAGCACACCATCTCGGCCATTCGTCGCTCACGTTCAGACAGTGGCGATTTCGCTGGACTCGACCCGTTTTGAGCTTTCACTGGTGTAGACAGTGGTGACGCCCCATTTTGTTGTGCTCCTGCCAAGCGCGTCTTGTCCACGGTGAATTGGATAGCATTAGCAGCTGGCTTGGTGCGCAGGTAGTACATGCCAGTCTTTAGGCCAGACTTCCAGGCGAAAAAGTGTATTGACGTCAGCTTGCCGTAGTTTGGTTCGGCAACGTGAATGTTGAACGATTGACTCTGGTCAATGAAGGCACCTCTGTCTGCAGCCATTTTGATCGTAGAACGTACGGAAATCTCCCATACCGTCTTGTAGAGATCTCGCAGATTTTGTGGAATCCTTTCGATGTGTTGGATTGATCCTCGGCTGGCGATAATTTCGTTCTTCATGTCGTCATCCCACAGGTCCAGCTCGGTGAGATCCTTAAGCAAATGCTGATTGACGATCTGAAACTCGCCCGACAGAACACGTCTGTTGTAAATGTTCGAAGTGTACGGTTCGAAGGATTCGTTGTTGCCGAGAATTTGTGCGGTCGAGGCAGTCGGCATTGGAGCAACAAGGAGGGAATTGCGTACGCCGTGTTTGGCGATTTTTTCTTTTAGTGCGGCCCAGTCCCAGAGATCGGTGGGTGTTTTGTCCCACATGTCGTACTGAAGAATACCCTTGCTGACAGGGCTGCCTTCGTAAGTCTCATAAGGACCATCCTTTTCAGCTAGTTCGCAACTCGCTTCGAGCGCACCATAGTAGATAGTCTCGAAAATCTGTTGATTCAACAATTGTGCTTCCTCGCTCTCGTAAGGGTGACGCAGCATGATTAGTGCATCGGCCATACCCTGAATGCCGATTCCAATCGGACGATGACGCATATTTGACTTCTTTGCCTCTGGCATTGGATAGTAGTTAACATCGATGATTCTGTTTAGGTTTCTCGTAACAGTCTTTGTCACCTCCTTAAGTTTTTTGAAGTCGTACGTCTTTTCGGGAGTAACAAACATATTGAGTGCAATCGAAGCGAGATTACACACAGCGATTTCGTCCGGAGCTGAATACTCTACAATTTCAGTGCACAGGTTGCTGCACTTTATTGTGCCGATGTTCTGATGGTTGGACTTGCGATTACATGCGTCCTTGTACAGCATGTAGGGGGTTCCTGTCTCAACCTGGGATTCGATAATGGCGAACCACAGTGCCTGTGCTTTGACGGTTCGATTAGCTCTTCCTTCTTGTTCGTACTTAATGTACAACTCTTCAAACTTATCACCCCAAACGTCGGGAAGGCCGGGGCACTTGTGCGGGCACATGAGGGACCAATCTCCGTCAGCCTCTACGCGCTTCATAAACAAATCTGGTATCCACAAGGCGTAAAACAAATCCCGAGCTCGATTTTCCTCCTTTCCAGTGTTCTTTTTCAAATCGAGGAAGTCAAAGATATCCGAGTGCCAGGGCTCCAAGTAGATAGCGAATGCACCTGGTCGCTTGCCGCCTCCTTGATCCACATACCGAGCGACATTATTAAAAACCCGTAGCATGGGAACAAGTCCATTGGAAGTGCCATTTGTCCCAGCAATCGCAGTGCCCTTTGCGCGAATACAATGAACATTAAGGCCAATACCACCAGCAGACTTTGATATCATAGCGCATTGCTCGACAGATTTAAAAATACCTTCAATCGAATCCGATACCATGGTCAGAAGAAAGCAAGACGACAATTGTGGACGCCTCGTGCCCGCAGCAAATAAAGTCGGCGATGCATGTGTAAAGTATTTCTCCGAAAGCAAGTTGTATGTCTCAATCGCAGCATCAATGTCTTCGCCATGGATGCCAACCGATACCCTCATCAACATATGCTGTGGACGCTCTGCGATTTTTCCATTAACCTTCAGTAGATACGACCGTTCAAGTGTCTTGAACCCAAAGTAATTGTAGCCAAAATCCCGATCGTAAATAATTGCAGAGTTTAATCGATCCGCGTTGTCCATCACCACCTTGTAATGGAAGTCCGAAATTAACGGGGTCTTCAGGCCAGTCTCACTTTCGATCACATTGTACAAATCGCTTATAACCTCCGAAAAGGCCTTTTTGGTTTCCTTGTGCAAATTTGAAACAACTATCCGAGCAGCCAAAATTGCATAGTCTGCATGGCTGGTAGTCAAACTAGCTGCTGTTTCGGCAGCCAAGTTATCCAATTCCTGGGTGGTAACTCCACTGTACAGACCGTTTATGACTTGCAGCGTGATTATGACAGGGTCAACGAAGTCCATGTTGAGCCCATAGCATAACTTTTGGATTCGCGATGTTATTTTATCCAAATGTATCTCCTCTTTGCGGCCATTTCGCTTGAAAACGTACATTTTCTCTGGCTTCATCTTGAATAAATAAATAGACTCTGTAATAAACGATAATTTTCAAGTTAAGTAAATTTCCAACAAACAAAGAGAACTAGAAGTACAAGGTAGGTACAACCGGTGTTAAATTGGCGCGAATTTCACAATTTGATTTGATTGAAATCAAATTTGAGACTGCGGATGACATAACAAAAGAAAACGTGCTGCCAAACTTTGAATTTTTTGGGTGCATTCAGTTAGACTGCAAGTTAAATTAACAACCATTCGTTTTGTGGGAGTTTTTCGTTTTTCAAACGAATGGAAGTGATCTACGATATCAATTTTATGCCGAGTCCAAACGACCAATTGTGAAGCTCTTTCGTGACAGTTATACTTTCGGATCAGACGTTCGCGAGATGTGACGCAGTGGTTTTTTCGGGATTCGAACCTGGGACCCTGGGAGATACATGTATTGCGTGCAATTGTTGGCGTGGTGCCACAGACGGTTGACTAATCTCTGACAAGATCTCATCTAGTTTCAAAAAATAATGTTCGATAATATCAAAGTTTAACGAACACTGAACTTATGTGGTATACGATTGGGCTCCTTCAGATTTCAGATTTCGTGTTCCTAATCGAACATAAGAACGTCAATTGCTCTTTTTTGTGTTGCTATTCGTGCGATTTGAAAATGTGTAGTCTTTTGTCAATTGGGCAAAAAGAAGCGTCCGGGAGAGTCCGGAATCGAAAAAATCACTTCTGAAACCGTTCCATTAGCTCAAAAAATACTCTTCTGTTGATTCTGAGGAGAGAATTTCGCTTCTCGATTTGAAGTCAGTATCAGAATCCACTCAAAAAGCACTCACATAAGTGTTGTTTATTGTCGTTTTCCATTGGTTTCACTCGGGGATCCACTCATTCTGTAATCCAATGGGACAAGAAAACTGCTTTTGATTGATTTCAATAAAGTATTGGTGAAATGCCAAAAAATAATCTACGGCAGCTGTCAGCTGACTTGTATAAAGTACATAAACTACCCTTGTGTGAGTGCTTCCTGAGTGGATTCTGACTTCAAATCCAGAAGCGAAATTCCCTCGTCAGAATCACCAGAAGAGTATTTTTTCAGCAAATGGAACGGTTTCAGAAGTGATTTTTTCGATTCCGGACTCTCCCGGACGCTTGTTTTTGCCCAATGGAAAACGACATATGTATTTTATACAAGTCAGCTGATAACTGCCGTAGATTATTTTTTGGCATTTCACCAATAGTTTTGTGGATTCAATCAGAGCAGTTTTCTAGTTCCATTGGATTACAGAATGAGTGGATCCCCGAGTGAAACCAATGGAAATCGACATAATATTTCATGAATATTTTGACATCTGAATTTTAAAACAAATATCTCAGATGGTTTGCTAATATTGTTGGAATTAATTGGAGAGCGGTTTTTCCCCGTCTGTAATTTTGCGTTTGTTCAATGTAGTATAACATAATATCGTCGGAACAAACATCTGAAAGCTAATCAAAATACAAAACCCATTTATCAGCTAACTGAAAAAATGTCGAATTTTAAATTCCAAAAATTCAATTTAATAAAACTTCCAATTTTAGTTTATAATTTTACTTGTTTTGTATGAAATGTGTAAATTTGTGTTGCATTTTTTCACACACATGATATACATTCATTATTCGTTCACTTTACAATGCGGTTTATAACTATATCATTATGTTTTCTGCTTTAATTATATTCTAAATTTGATTTCCTCTTTTACGTATGAAAAATAAATTTTAAATTCTGAAATAAAAAAAAAACAAAAGAAACACCTTGCAAATGGAAACTCAAAGAAATAAAACAAAAGAAATCATGTTTTTTTTATAACAAAATTTTACGATATTTATTTTAGAATATTTCTTGCGGTATATTAAATTTAAAATCATATCGATAGTAATACATATATTTTTTCTTCTCAATCAATATCTTATCGAGTAGTATTTATAGTTTGTTTTTGTGTTTTGTTTGTAATTTTAATTTACGTAATATAAAGTTTATTAATAATATCTATTTATATGTATGTATAAGTTTATTTATAATCGTAAATGTCATATAATAATGATACATAATAATTAAAAAAGAAATATCGAGCAAGCTAAAATAGACATATATATTTATATAAATTTTATTAATACTTAAGTTTAGCTTAAAATTAAAAATAAAAAAATAAGAAAAATCAATTTCATTTTGCATAAATATCTTTGGGTAATGAATAATAATTTATTAATTTTATTTCCTTTCACCTTTGAAAATGCGAAATTATTATTGATTATGTTTCCAACGTAAGTTGACACGAGTAAATTTAGAACATACACAAATGACTAACAAATAAAGAGCTATTAAAACTAGAATGGAAAATGTCAGAAAATATCGCATCAGTTTTATAAAATTTGATCAACTACATCATTTTTTGTTTATTATTTTTACGAGTACGACTAGCATTTTGTTTATTTATTTTGTTGCTTTAATTGTTCGATTTTTTGTTTTACTTTTATTTTGCTTTAATAATATCTAAGAATGTAGAGTTATTCGTAATATAAGAATTTCTCAAGCAATGATTATATATAATATGTTTTAAAGGTAGAAACACAAGCTGTTTTAAAACTACAACTTTTAAATTAGAGAGGAAAATTAAAATTTAAAAAAAATACTACACTTGTATTGTTTAAGTCAATAATAATACAAAGATAATTTATTTAGTAGTAGTGTGAAATAATATGCAGTTTAACTCATTTTATTAGTCGTGTTTTGTCGCTAAAACTAGGGGCCGACAGTTGGCAATGTATATACAAACAAACACACATAATTCGGAGGGAAACAAACGCCGTTGCTTTTGCACGTTATGTCTGATTGTTTGAACAGTTGCAACAGTTGATCTAGAGAGTTCTGAACAAAACGCTTGTAATAACTGGAGCTTAATACATTTTTCGATTTTCTGCAAGTAGATTTTAATTTATGTAATGATTGTTATTTGTTGATATGCTTAACATAACATTACATATTTGTAGTCTTTGTTTTGAAGAAGTTGAATAAATACAATGTGTGAACGTAGAGCTTTCATTTTAAAGCAATCATTAAAGCAGCAGGTTGTTGAGAATTTCAAGAAATTCGTTAATGTGGTATTCGATTGGGCGCTCTCAGCGCACTTTTTTTTGCTATCAGACCAATTTTTATGTTCGTTTAGTACAAAAAAAGAAATCTTTTTTTCAGATTTCAGAGCACTTTTGCGAATCTAGATACTTTCTCAGATTTGCTTCAGATTTACCAATACAAGTGCTTTTGAGTTTGACAACTGGTGGAGTTTGTTTACATTTTCGTGCATTTTTTCTACACCAAAGAAAGGCATTGCATGGGGTGGATCTATTTTTGGAAATTATTTATGTGAAAATATTTAGAAATTAATCGGGACGGAAATTTTGAATGTTTTAATATAAAATTTAACCAGTGAACGGAAGGTACTTAGAAAAGTGTCGAAGACAACACATATTCAAGTCGCGCGAATATCAACACAAAAAAGAGCAAGTGACGTTTTTATGTTCGATTAGGCACCCGAAATCTAAAATCTGAGAGCAAGTCTGAAGAAGCCCAATCGAATACCACATAAGATGTGGAGTGTTCACATAAAACAAATAAGGCGAGACTGTTCTTTAGTTCTGTCCTATGAGGACCTGCTCAAAATAAAGGAGCAACCCCCATTAATAGGATTCCATTGGCTTAACCAATACCCGATTAAACTGGTCATTATCGTCGATTTCACTACGTCAATCACACAATCGAAAAGTTAACTTCAAATAGGAGAAGTTGCGTTACTTAGCGACTTCTATGACCCAAAATTCATAGTATACACAAAAGTTTGCCCCATAACCGACAACCAACTATTAATGGAGGTCCTGAACACACGAATCAGAGCAATTTGATGTCCTGGTCCGCCCGAGGTTAGCACGACATTTAAAATACCTTCATTCTTCCTTGCTCCTTCCCCAAACCACCTACTTTTAGTAAAAAATGCTTTCATTCACTACGTTACGGAACAACAATACAAAATTTAAATAAAACAAACCCTAAACAAGCAAGAATCTGATGAGCAAAACTTAAATCATAATAGTAAAGTATTCCTACAAAAATGGTTCTCATCCTCTTCTGTTAGTTTTTCGATTGTTTCTCTCTCTTTTTCTTTATTTAATAAATGTTCCAACATATCACAGACAAAATTATGGAACAAAGTTGATCGTTTTCTCTTTTTTTGAAGAATGTCCACTCACATTCTTCTCCTTACTTATGCCACAATGGTAATAATGTGTAAAAAAAACAAGGATTTTGAAAAATATAAATACATATATATATATATAAAAACAGTGGGACAAATAAAACATAAAAACTGAAACAAATGCGTTTTCTCTTTATCTCTTACTGACTAGACTCTGGGTGGGGTGGGTTAACCACGGCGCACCCTCTTCTTTCTATTTTTGATTGAACCCACTTTTTACCTGTGCAATGCATTTGATATCTGCTTCAAGGACTGACCCACCTCGACTACTAGCTTCTCATTGTCCTGAATGTTCTTGCTGCCCGCCGATCGAAGATATCTCGATTGGGTTTCAACTCTCGTTACCAGCTCTCTAAAATGAAATTTAGAATGCGGTGGCATGGTCTCATTATCAGCAAATACCACACAAGAATTTTGCAGGATATTCAACTTGTCACTTAGCTGAAGCCATTGTGAAGCTGAAATGGAATTTACCGGAAGTTTGAGGCTGCCCTCCAGCAGGCCGACCAAGTCTAGTATGCCCTCACGACTGGTTTGCGTCGTAGATTGATTATTTGTCAGAGGAGTGGTTGTCGTGTTCATATTGCCTTCGGTGTTGATCTTCTGCCCTATAGGCGTGGCATAGATGGTGAGTTTAGTGGGTTTTAAGGGGACTGCAGGCTTACTCTTGTTTAACAACTGATTGTGATCAGAGGTTGGATCAGGCGGAGTCGGTGTCAGCATCGTCGATGAGATCATGTCGCTGTTCTCATTGGAATTGCTTTTGAGCGCCAACTTTGGTGATAGTTGAGTTTGTCCCTCAGTTGGTGTAGACTCTTTTGGCTCCCAGAGTTTCTTTAGACTACTAATACTGCCCGTACTGCGTCGTTTGCCATCCTCGGAGGAGTCACCTGAGTCTGTGGCCGCTGTGGTCGTAGTGGACGATGATTTCAACGAGTGATTGCTATCCTTCTTGTTGTTGTCCTGTTCTCCCGACGCATGCTGGAGCACAGAGACTTCGATTTTGATTTCAGTCTTTTTTAGTTCGATCTGGGATTTGGATTTTGGCTTAATTTGTTGTTGTTCATTCGGATTGTTGTCGGAATGGCGCTGTTGCTCCGAATTGTTGTCTTTTCTAAAGGAATTACTGTAGTTCTTTGTTGTACTATCGTCAGAGTTAGTACTGTCGTCTTTTGCCGAGTTCTGCTGTGGTTGGTGGTCTTTGGCGTCATTGCCATTGCTGCTGTTATTGTTGTCCACTTTGCGAAGTCTTGATTTGAAGTCGATTATTGTGTTTGAATCGTTTTGGGGTGGGGTTTGCAGTTTCTTCGGTTCGACTCGCTTCAGTTGCGCTTTGAAGGTGTTCGTGTTGCTCGGTGAATCATTCGGAGGCGCGTTCGCTGGCGAGTGCGCTGACTTTGGTAGCGGCGGCGGTTGTTTTTTTTCTTGTTTTGGGAGATTCATGCTCTCGGCCAGTTCAGTGACTAATTGTGAGACTGGGTCCACTTGCTGGCCACCATTTTCCCATCCATCGTGGAGGTTGTTCTGCAGTTTGCCAGGATTCGTACGTTCTTTAATTTCGGCCATTAGTTTCATTTCCAGCTTCTCCTTCATGCTGCCAGTGTCCTGTTGCGGTTGCTGCTGGTTATCTGGTGGACTACCCAAAGAGCTGCACGAATCCGTTGACGGTTCACGTTTGCGAAGGCTTACCCCAAATCGTGAACTGGCTTCCTCCACACTGGGTGCAGTATTTGAAACGTCGTTGTTATTGATTGGCACTGGCGGAGGAATGGGAATCAGTGGAGGGGGTGGTGGTGGCGATTCAAATTCTTCAGGTGGCGGGGGGAGATCTATCGGTGGTGGTGGATAGTCTAAATTTGCGAGCGCCGATTGTTGTGCCCGTTTCGGACTGCTACTAGCACCACGGAATGAGGAAAACGTCATCATAGAGCCATCGGTTGTGGTGCGGTGGCGCTGCAGCTTATTAAGACTTGCCGAGGCGTTGTTAGCCATTGTGACGCCACTCGACGAATTGCTGCGTATCATTTGCGGTTGACCACCCTTGAATGTTGCAACGCTGGTTGTTAAGTTATTGCTGCGCGCCATTACACCATTGGTTCCGATTGCTGGTGGCGGCGGAGGTGGAACATCTGGAACGATGCTATTATGGTTCAACTGCTGTACACCGCTAGAATCCTCCAGGCTATCGAGGAACGCACCGATTCGTGCGACTTTTGGCAGGGTTCCGTACCGATTTACCACCCGTTTCACATTCATCACCTCCAGAGCACCGACAGTCACCTGATGGCTGGATGGTTGCGTGATAACTCCAGCTAGGTTATGATGCTGTGTATGCTCCAAGGGATGTTTACTGTGAATCGGGTGCTGTTGTGATCTTTTGCTGTTGCGAGTCTCTAGACCCCGATTGCCCATCACCGGTGTCGGCCGTTTGAATGAGCTGTGCTGTACGGGCTTATTGTGATGTCCCAGGGAATGTTGCACTTTGCCGTTGTAGTCCATGCTGTCGGCATCGGTATCAGCGTCGGGATTATCATTTTCCGAATCGCAGCGATTGGCCAAGTTTGTGATGTCACGAGTTAAACCTGCAAATAGTGAAATAGTTATTAAATTGGGTCGCCAAGTAGGGTGTGGAAAACGAATTGAATTGAAAGCATTGCTGTAAGTATTTGTCACACAGTTGTTAGGAGAACAGGAAAATGGGTATATAAGTGAGATGCTTTGAATGTGCTGCAATCACTTTGTATTTTGCGGGTTAGTGGTTTAGTTCGTGCAATCTGTTTAAATATAAATATACACGCCTCATCATCCTTCAGATTAATAATTTTGTCGAATAAAAGATGAGTGCGTTCAATTTTTATAGTCTGAAAAACACTCAATATTCCGTAACTCTTACAAGCTTAATCAGATTTCACACTCACATGCTTCGAGGTTCTTTTTCAAGCAGTATTTCTGGAGCCGGGAGCTACGTGCTTGGTTGTGCATAGTGGCATTTGCATTAGAAATGAATATTATTTCGGAAAATGTGCGATACGTGTTATCATTGTAAAGGGTGATTTTTTAGCTGGTTTGGTTTTGGCAACACTGGTTTTGATAGCTGACGTGTGTTTAGTACCTTGTGTCACTGTCAAACAGCTTCAGTTTGGTTTGCAATTTAACCATGGATCGTCTTACAAATGAACAACGCTTGCAAATTATTGAATTTTACTATCAAAATTCGTGCTCGGTTCGAAATGTTCATCGCGCGCTGCTTCCATTTTATGATCGGCATTCTCGACCTTCTGAGCAGTCTATTCGGAAGATTGTGACCAAATTTCGCACCAAATTTACTTTGTTGGACATTAAACCACCAACACGTTAACGTACTGTGCGTAGTGAAGAAAATATTGCGGCCGTATCAGCTAGTGTGACAGAAGACCGCGAAATGTCGATTCGGCGCCGTTCCCAGCAGTTAGGCCTTTGTTACAGCACTACGTGGAAAATTTTGCGGAAGGATTTGGGCGTAAAGCCTTTTAAGATACAGCTGGTGCAAGAACTAAAGCCAGCCGACCTACCACAACGCCGAATTTTTGGTGAATGGGCTCTTGGAAAGCTGGCCAAGGATCCGCTTTTTTATCGAAAAATTGTGTTCAGCGATGAGGCTCATTTTTGGTTGTATGGGTACGTAAATAAGCAAAATTGCCGCATTTGGAGTGAAGATCAGCCAGAAGCATTGCAACAGCTACCAATGCATCCCGAAAAAGCCACTGTTTGGTGCGGTTTATGGGCCGGCGGCATTATTGGGCCATATTTCTTCAAAGATGATGCGAATCGCAGCGTTACTGTCAATGGTGAACGCTACCGAGCGATGATAACAAACTTTTTTTTGCCCGAAATGGAAGTTCTTGACTTGCATGATATGTGGTTTCAACAAGACGGTGCCACATGCCACACAGCACGCGAAACAATGGCGCAATTGCGAGGCGAGTTTGGTGAACAGTTAATTTCACGTTTCGGGCCGGTCAATTGGCCGCCTAGATCGTGCGATTTGACACCATTAGATTATTTTTTGTGGGTGTATGCCAAGGCTAATGTGTATAGGGACAAGCCCGCTTCGATTGACGCACTGGAAGCCAACATCCATGCATTCATTCGTGAGATACCGGCCGATATGTGTGAAAGAGTATGCCAAAATTGGACTCAGCGGATGGGCTACCTGAGACGCAGCCGCGGTCAACATTTGCATGAAATTATCTTTAAACATTAAATTGCAAGGGTTTCATTCATTTTTTCGAATTTTTTGTGTTTTTTTTTTAAAAAAAGTTCTAAACCTCTTAAAAAATCACCCTTACGTAGAGACTATGTTTATATATACAATTGTGTTATGTCCTTATGTACAGCCTGCGTTTAAGGTTTGACAGATATGTTTTAGCATTTTTCAGAACAAATATTTTGCTGAATAAGCCAGTAATTATTTTTTGATTACGGTTGTCTACAGAGGATGGACCACTGTTTAGCAAGCCGATGTCGAGCAAGATAAAAGATGACTGGAAAAAATTATTCAGCGTTATATAACTAGTAGGTGTTCAAAAGCAAATATGAATATTTGTTAGTTAATCAGAATCGAACATTTTAACAAAACAAAAGTTACAATTCTGAGTAAGCACTTGCTTCCAAAAAACCACTCGATCTCGGAAACATTGCCGAACGAAGTGAAAATAGTTTTTAAAAAGTCGATGCCTGAAAAATGCTTCCTAGGCAAAAAAAAAAATCTAAAGAGTTTCGGTAGTATTAGTACTTAGCATAAGTTATTGTCATAATGCAACCATTCAGCGTTAGTGACATTCCATTTCCATTGGCTTGCGATGGCACACATTTTTTACCATGCACACACATAAAACATTGACAATGTGGTGAAATGTTGTTGTAATCCCTTACTCAGGTGACAAATACCTCGAAATAGAATATCGATTATAAAACTACTGCAAGAAGATGATTTCTTAATGCTACTACCATTCGTATTGAGTTCATCCACGAAATTTTTTCCATCATCATCGCGGTATGTTGAGTCCCGACTGGTAGACAGGAGGCTTTAAAGAAACACAAATTCAGATTAGAAAACGCTATCGTCTAGTTTTGTAATTGCTTTCAACGAACCTCGTTCTCTTTGGTGGAGCTGGAGCTTGTTTGCCTTGTTTATTGGTGGTTCGTCGCATTTGTACATTTCCTTTGCCTTGGCTGGAGAATGTACTCAGTTTGGTGGAGGTGGAGCCCGTTTCTAAAATCGAAGACAACATTATTAGACGGCTTTACAAAACGCACAGGATTTTCGCTTACCTGATAGCGGTGTGCTAGCTTGTTGATCATGGTGGCCTCCACTACCTCCGCCACCACCACCGCCCCCCATCTGCGGCTTTTTTCCCATCTGTGGGGTGAGGGTTTGTGAAGCATTCAATTGCTTCTCAACTGCTTCCGTAATCGATGATTCCTAATAATTGAGAATATAAGTTCCACCGTACCTCTCAAGAAACATGAGCCTCTAACTCACCTGAAACATATGCTCCAGCGCATGATGAATACTCTTGAACGTCGGCCGATCTTGTGCATTCCATTGCCAGCATTGTCTCATCAGATCGTACACTTCAGGCGGACAACCCGGAGGTCGTTCCATGCGATAGCCCTTTTCCAGTTTGTGAAATACATCCGTCAAGTCAATACCGGGATAGGGTGACATTCCATACGTGGCTATTTCCCACAGTAGCACTCCAAATGCCCACACATCAGATTTCGTACTGAATTTGTTGTACGCCAGACCCTCGGGAGCTGTCCATTTGATTGGGAATTTAGCGCCCGCATGTGCTGTATACGTGTCGTCACGCATCAGTCGGGCCAAACCAAAATCTGCAACTTTGACGAGCTTGTTATCACCGACGAGACAATTTCGCGCTGCTAAATCTCGATGAATATAGTTGCGCGATTCTAAGTAGCTCATTCCAGAGGCAATTTGTGTTGCCATATAGAGTAGAGCCACTGCGTCTAGAGTTTCTCGGCCGGCGGATCGTAGAAAGTCCAACAAATTTCCATGGCTCATGAATTCTGTGATGATGTAGAATGGCGGCTCTCGAGTACAAACACCTGAAAAGTAAGAACAGAATGACGGTCAGTATATTGGGGGAATAAGTGAAAGGGACCTAGAACAAGTCTTTTCTTTTTCAGGGCAGCGAAAATGTTAGATGTTTGTCAGACGTTCATGGTAGGTGGAAGACAGTTCTAGTGGAACTAGTTGAAGAGACCTACAATTTTATGACAAGTCCTTTCTTTCTCAGGGCAGGGATAATCTGAGATGTTTGCCATTTTCACAAGTGAAACTTACTTACTTACTTAAGGTGGCGCTACAGTCCGGGGTGGACCTGGGCCTCAACCAACACGCCTCTCCAGTTAGCACGATCTTTGGCTAACTGCCTCCAGTTGCGCACTCCAAGTTGGTTGAGGTCCCCTTCCACTTGCGCGCGCCACCTAAGGCGAGGTCTTCCTCTACTGCGTTGTCCCTCCGGGTTGGAATCGAAAACTCTTCGGGCCGGAGCGTTGGTGTCCATTCGCTCTATATGTCCTAGCCATCTTAGACGACTAATGCGTACTTTTCTGACCAGGTCGATGTCGCTGTACAGCTCGTAGAGTTCGCTGTTAAATCTTCTCCTCCAAAGCCCGTCAACGCAAACGGGACCAAAAATCACTCGAAGAATTTTGCGTTCGAAGCGACTAAGAAGATCCTCATCCGTCTTTGCTAGGGTCCATGCTTCTGCGCCATAGAGCAGGACAGGGATGATGAGGGTCTTATATAGAATCTCCTTAGTGCTTCTTGACAAGGCCTTACTAATCAATTGCCGTCTTAGGCCAAAGAAACAGCGGTTGGCAAGTGTGATTCTTCGCTTGATTTCTGTTGTGATGTCATTGTCAGAGTTTATAGCGGAGCCGAGGTAGACAAAGTCCCTTACTACCTCAAAGTTATAGCTGTCTATCGTGACGTTCTGTCCGATTCGTCGGTGTTGTGTGTCCCTTCTTGTTGACAGCATATATTTTGTTTTACCCTCATTCACCACTAAACCCATTTTTGCCGCTTCTGTACTAATACTTGCAAACGCACCAGTGACAGCTCGCTGTGTTCTGCCAACAATGTCAATGTCATCAGCGTATGCAAGCAGTTGCACAGACTTTTGGAAAATTGTGCCTCTGGTGTTGGCTTGTGAGTTTCGCACAATTTTCTCAAGAATGATGTTGAAGAAGTCACATGACAGCGCGTCACCTTGTCTAAATCCTTTTTTGACATCAAAGGTCTCGGTGAGATTGTTTCCGACCTTTACGGAGCAGCGAGCGTTCTCCATCGTCATTCTGCACAATCTGACAAGTTTGGCAGGGATGCCAAAACTAGACATGGCGCTGTATAGCTCGTCTCTATAAATGCTGTCATATGCGGCCTTAAAATCGATAAAAAGATGGTGAGTATCGATCTGGACTTCTTGGGTTTTCTCCAGGATCTGCCGTAGTGTGAATATTTGGTCGGTCGTGGACTTGCCGGGCCTAAAACCGCACTGATAGGGACCTATCAGATCGTTGACGAATGGTTTCAGGCGTTCACACAGTACAGCAGACATGATCTTATACGCAGTGTTCAGGAGACTGATGCCTCTATAGTTGGCGCAGTTTAGAGAGTCTCCTTTCTTGTGGATCGGGCAAACGATGCTGAGGTTCCATTCATCAGGCATACTTTCGTCTGACCAGATCTTGGAGACGAGTTGGTGTATGCTCTCTACCAGGTCATCTCCCGCTGCCTTAAACAGCTCGGCAGTTAAGCCGTCCGGTCCAGCAGCCTTGTTGAATTTAAGCTTAGATATTGCTATCCTCACTTCATTTTGGTCAGGTGGACGGTAATTTTGGCTTTCACCGTCCAGGTTGAATGGTTCGTTCAAGTGAAAAGTTTATGTAATTTGTGTGTTTTCGGGGATCGAATCGGAGACCTGACTTTGTTACGTTAGATGTATTGATGCAGGGAATACCTTAAGAAAAGTAGAAGGTCTGGAACTTTTTAACTGTACAAAATCTGAGCGAGACTTAGAAATTGCTAGGTTTACATTATTGATAGAACAACCTACGCTAAGGGAATTTCATAAGAAAGCAACTGCGAGCAAAGTATGTTCACACATCAGATAAAGGAATCTGCAGAGGCCATCCAAACTTAGACTCGTGCAAAATTTGAAAGAAAAAAAAGCACATCATAGAGAAGGATGATAAAACCAAACAATCGGTTCTGTTTGATGTGGAAGGGATAGTTCCCGTCTTCTGAAGTGGGTTCTTTGAAACAGATGTGAGGAAACTTTTAAATCCAAACTTTTTTGCTGAAGTGGGTATACTTTGACGTTTGGATTGGGGAGGAGCATGCTGGTCAATAAAGATTTTAGGAGTCACAAAGACACATAACCTCTTCCTGTAGTTCGAATGAACAATGTGACAGCGCAGTATGCTTCATTCGAAGAAACAGAACTAAAATCTCAAATCAAACTTGCTAACCTTCATTATCTACACATTTAAAAACAACATCATAAGGAAGTTTTAAAATAATTACCTATTAACTGCACAAGGTTTGGATGCTTCATCTCCTTCATGATGGCTGCCTCTTCCAAAAAGTCTTTCAGCGCCATTGTATCCTCTTTGAGTGTCTTCACGGCCACCGTATTGCCATAGCGCTTCCAAATCGCTTCGTAAACCTCCCCATACTGTCCACCGCCCAATTTATGTTTCATCACAATATCCGTACGACAAATCTCCCATTCATCCGGCTCCGGACTTAGTGGGAAAACAGTTGGTTTATTTTGCTTTGGTGCTGGATACAATAACGGTGTAATCAGTCCATGGCCCTCATGCGGTACACTATGATGGTGCACCAACTCGGCCAGAGTATTAAATTTCGCTTCTGCCGTCACATAGACTTTACCATCGGAGTCTTCCGAAATGCGATAGTGATAGACTCGTCCTTCATACCTTAAACTAATGCTTCTCTGACCGGGAGAACTCTCACTCTCGCGCACCAGAAAACTTCCATTTATCCCCGAACTTAATAAATACTCTGCTGCATTCCTAGAAATGGGTCCATGATACCAAGAATGCTTCTCCAGCGAGTTCAACGGTGTCACATAGTTCGATGGAACCCATCCCACGTTTCCCGAATCCGAGTGGGCTTCACACCATTCACCCGACTTATTGTACGACAATATTCGGACTTGTTCGCCCTTCTTCAGACTGAGTTGATTTTCGCCGCCGGCTTGGAAATCATATAGTGCGACAAACAATTGCGGATCATCTTCCTCTGGGCCAGGCGCTAGGAGGTTCTCCTTCGATGTCCATCGGTGAGCCGATTCAAAGCCCGAGGTCGTTGAACTTGGTCCCTGACTGTGGCTTTGTGCATTGTGCAAAGAGCCATCCTGACTCTGGGCAAGTAGTTCGGCTTCCAGCAGACTCGATCCGGGCGGAATGTGTGGTAATGGGCGCGACTGCAGGAGGGCCTCTGTAATTAAAAAGAACAAAACAAAATTTGTTAGAGATTCCAAGGCACGTTAGGTCATCGATGATGGGAATGCGATAAAGGAAGATACATAGTTGCAAGGCGTATGTGTTGCGAGCGGTAGTTGTTCTGAATTTCATTTATGCAGCCCTTGGCTTAAAAGGCAGACTGTCACAACGACAATGTTGGCGAAGAAACAAGAAAAATCATGAAGGTGGAACTGGTTTGCAAATCCAACTTGATGCCTGTAATTATGTCTTCTATGCCAAATGTATGTGGTGGGGGTCTTAGGCCTGCCAGCAAAATACCTGTTAGGCAAATTGAAAGACCGGCGGTTGATAGAAGCCGCCTTAATAAACCAATCAGCGTTCTCCTCGTTGACGCTGGCCCGTCAACAAATATAATTGTTTAAATATTAAGATTTATTTCCGCTTGCATTGGGTTAAGAAGAAAAAAGTCTCGAAGTTCTTATCGCGAGCCGACATTTGTCTACATTTTATGAAATATTTTCAACAATTACGCATACGAACTCAGACAAGAAAGCAAGACGAAATTGAAATTGTTATGCGCAACAAAATGAGAAAGCTAAACCGTAGACTTTGAGTGCGATTTATGCAAACCGAGACACAAACTGAGATACCTTCGTTCGGATTGATGAACAACCTTCGTTCGCTTTGCCATTCTCATACCCTATTCACATCGAGCCGAAAACAGGGTTTTCGCGAAAACACTCGAAAACTTTATCGAAAACAGAAGTTTTCCCATACAAATTTCAGTTTTCAAAACGAGTCGTTAAAAGCCGTTTTCCACAAACCACCACGAACACGACTTCCAATCTCTGGGTTGTTGAAACAAACACACCTTTTGCAATATTCAGCAGAACAACTGACCGAACAAATGTCACAACTGACAACTTGAAATCATTTCCCACACTTATTGATGGGCTAATATTATTTTTAAGTGCTCTAAATTCATTTAATTTCTACATTACTGCGATCGAAATTTGTAGCCAAGATAGTTTACACAGAAGTTTCACGACTAGAATGTCACAGCGAATAGAACGGCCAAACCAAAGCTAGTTGGTGTTCGGTGTGAATGAATAGACTAGTTTTCGACGCGGTGTGAATAGGTTATCAGTCTACATTTCTTTAACACAAAAACATGAATTTGTCATGACTTGTCAATGCCCTTCTTTCCAATTTCGTTTCACATACATTTGGTATAACAAATTTCATCAAACCATTCAAAATTGCTATTCAGGAGGTTCCTTTCTTTTTCTGGAACACTATCCTGTTTACTAAAGATCGGATATCCTTGCGTGTGGTGTGGAATGCCTAAGTGGTTTTCTGTATCCCTAGTATCATCGTTAAATGTTATTCACTACCGACTGAGACCTTGTTTGGTTGCTGCTGTCACCAGCGTTTGTTGTGTCGCATTTTGTAATAGGATATGCCACCCATTTCAGTTTCCTTTTCAATTGTTTGAATTTTTTTACAATTTTGTAAAATGTTTCCATTTTTCAGTTTCAAATGCCATGAGGTCTACCACGTACTGTTGGATACATAATTATTTTGTTGTGCTCTTGCATGTGATGTGTCAACCTTACTATTTTTTGTTGTTCAATTAATGTTTATTACTATCTAATAACAAACTACGCTCCTGCATCCCAGGAAAAAGTAAACAAAATATTGCATCCATCAATGATTAATTAGGTTAAAAGAAAACACAAAAAAGAAAAAAGAAAAAAAAAAACAATCCTCCACAAATTGCTGAACCGGATACATCCCATCAGTTTACATTCATACAAAATTATCGAGGGAAACGAAGAGCCTACTCCATCAGACAATTGCATTCGATTAAAACTCAATAAAGGGGATTTCCGGCGGTGCGCAGAGACACACACATTACATGTACCAGAATCGTGGGTGAACAAAAATAAAAAAATAGAATGAAAATAAATTTGCTCAGCTTAGATTAATCAAATATAATTATTTTATGCATTGGAAATTTATATCACAACATGTGTATGAACAAATTTCGAATAAAGAAAAATACATGTCCACCGGATTAATGTTTTTATTCGACTGCAATTGATATTTATACAACAAATTTGTGTTGTATTGTGATTTTAAAGTGTTGTTTTTTTTTGTCTTTTTTAATTTGAGGGGTACCTACGTTTAAAAAATCGTAGAGGAATTTATTTCCTGTTTAGGTTTACGAGCGTACTTTTGAAATGTCTCTCTTTATGGGTGGAAACAGAATTTTTTTTTTATTTTATTTCAAAGTGGGTAGGGAAAGTTCCTTTCTATGCAGGCAGTACTCTTGACTTGTTAAAAATTTGATCTATTGCGAGGCTTGGCAAAGATGTCTTTTCTTCCCATTTTGCTATACAGGATTTTCTCGTAGGTATTCAAAAAGAAGAAAGTAATAATTTTTGGTAGAGGGCGTGATCAAGATAATCTTCTGTCCGTGGGCGGTTCAGTTCATTACGGTATTTGAGATAGCTAGAAGATTTCGAGCGAATGTATGGCCATAACACTTTGTAAGTCTTTGAACCCCAGAGGGTCAATGTAATAGAGCAAGACATCGCCGTAGGGAGCGACAGAAGTATACAAACTATCTTGGAGAAAGCGTCTGCAGGCAACAATTTCACCGAAATGTGTTTGTTCGTTAAGCTTTTGGTTTACCCCGAACTGTTATGATGTTGGTTCATAAGTATGTAGTTGATCTGCAAAGTGGGTTGACATTCAATTTCTCCAATGGAGAAGCTGGAAAATACTCTTCTTACTTTCAAATGGATCAGAATTTGATGCTTTTGTTGTCACCCCATAGAAATGTATCAAAGAACATGTTTTAAAGTAAATGAGGACAGGATTGATCTAACTCCTTCGAAATATTTTCAACTGACTTTTGATTTTCCAGCCGGATATACTTCTCCCAACTACATTGGCTCAGCGACATAGATGATAACATTGCTCCAAGATGATGATAATTGTATCCGAGCTTACAGGTTCGACACGGCAAGACGGTGTTTCGGCTTTGAAATGCAGGTTTTACCTTGAAATAATTTGGCAGCAATACACTTGGCCTACTTTGTTTCCAACAAGCTCTTCTTACCCGACAAGGACGTATAGAAAGCTGACATCCAATAAAGACAAAAAGCAATAAAGTCCAAGCTTGAAGTGGCTTTTAAATAAACCATGTCCGTAAGGTATTAAATTTAATAAATTCAATTCAAAAGTCACAAACTGTGTCACACACTTTCGATCGTACTTTTAAGCAAATCTCAATTGGCAACGTCAACAAGATACACAAACTGCACTCGAAAGTTTCACTTACTAATTCAGCAGCCACAAAATAATGGCGACACAAGTTCAATGCCCACAACATACGTGTGACACTTCAAGGCAAACGGCGCACACTGATGCGCGTTCTGTGTTCATGCCACACAATTAGTCAAATTAGTTTGTGGTTTGACAGCACATTTAGCCCCATTGTCTAGCAATTGTCAAAATTTTCAACTGTGATTTACACTCATTCTCTGTTCCTCTCCAAACGAAAAAAAAATATTCCATTTTACCCGCATCAAAAGACAGTCGAGTAAAATGACGAAATCAAATTAAATAATTCAAAACGCGAACACACACTTTGGTGAGCTTCTTCTTTACGGTTATTTTTGGAGGGTGCACTCATATTTGGCATGCACATATACTTACGTCCGAAATACAATAGAGTGCGGTGTACCCTCTTGTCTGGCCCGGAAGAAGAGGCCACTTCCGTTGTTTTAAGTTGAATTACGAAACTAACTGTTTTGGCCGTTTGTTTGTCTTTTTCCAGAGACCCGCTGGGAAAGGGAAATGTAAATTACCAATTGCCACTGCTGATATTCGTTTGCTTCCATAAAAACGATGAAACCCATTATTTATTCTTAATAACAAATTTGAATCGTTCGTTAAATATTCAAACTGAAGTCGCAGTTCGGAACGAAAATAATTCTCCCCGTTAATCCTTTTTTCTTAAGATATAAGCGGGAAGAACACTCAAATAGGTTGGGGTCACAGATAACAATAACCGTACCCTGTTCCGATTCTGAATATTCAAAACATTTTCAGCTGCCAGTTCGGTACATATACATAATTTTGAGATTAAACTGCTGGCAAACTTTTTTGTTGCTGTTTAAATGAATCTCCTTCTTTTTTTTGGCAGAAATCTGCTGTCTGTGCTCGGAAGGAACACAAGGTCGTTGCAAACAAATGGTTGTTAGGATGGCTCCATCCCACTTGATTTAGCCAAACTTGCACAGTAAAAGAGCCTTGAGTGCTTGCATGTTGCTTAAGATAAGCAAATGTATTCACCGAACGATTATAAACGAAAAATGTTGATAAAAAGAGGAAACGTGGATTAAAATTTGTCTCTATCTGGCATTAGCATTGTGCGGTTGAAAGATAGTTACTCGCATATATGCCAACTGGTGCAAGTGGGATTTATAAAAGGGTTAAGGGGATAGTTTTTTTTTTTAAATAATATTGTGAAATGTACATCCTTTATTTTGAGACGTATGTCTCAAGGGGGTTGATCTATTCATTGTTGGTTGATCTGGATTATGTAAGATGAGAAAATGGGAAATGGAACTGTTTTGAAATAAATTTCAGAAAAGAAAATCTACAGGGTGTTTCAGAATCTTTAGCTGAAGTAGGAGTTTCTCAGTAAAAGATGTAGCAGAATAATTTTCTTCAAAAATACTCTCAACTGCTGCAGCGGTTGCACGAAAAAAGGACAATTTCAATGTTAACAGGGAGTTACAAAATAGAACCGATCCATAAAACACTTTTTAGTATTCAAGATGTCTCTTCCGAATACTCCAAGCGGACTCATAATCTTTGTCCACTTAATGAAATACATAAAAATTAATTTAAGTTTAAAAATATCTCAGATTCCACAACAATGCTATTGACGCCATCTGCTGGTAGGTTTGGTAAATTAAACATAAAACGTTAGAAAGCAGCCAGTACCAAGTCCGGAAAAAATATTGTATCAAAGCCCAAAAGCTATCAAAAACCTCGTTACCAATGTTCCTGGGTTTAATGCAACCACATTTATGAAACCTCTGGTCTGATAAAGATAACCGACCAGGAAATGCACAGAACGAGAGTGAATCGTTAACTGCAGAAGTAAAAATACCGGAAAAGATAGATTTCTATGTAGAAAAAATAATAAATATAGGAAATAAGCTAATTTTGTACAGAAACCTAGAGCTATAAAGGAATAATCCTTGTATACGAAGTAATAAACCTTGTATACGTAGTAGAATCACAGTCATAATTCCAACGGATGAGCAGAAAAGCTTTCTTAAGGACTATTCACATGAGCGCGAATTGCGATCAGATAAATTTAATTGTATTCTTAAATTAAAAATTGCTATTTGTTCTACCACTTTACATTTAATTAAACTAACATCTAATCTAAAAACAAAAATTGAGTCTCAATTGATTTAAATATCGAAATTTACAGTTATAACATTGTTTTTCCCGCGAATTGAAAATTTGCCGCGACCTGTCACACTTTGTTGACAATCCACAAAATTTGTCGCGATCCAAAAAACCTCCAATGAAAAATTCGTTTCAACTAACCTTTAAAAATAAGACTGAATCGCGGGTACCTGCGACGAAAAAAGTTTTCATGTGAATAAAATGTCAGAAACTAAGAATATTCGCTTTTTCGCAGTTCGCAATTCGCTTACATATGAATAGTCCTTTAGGTGAGTTAAATTCTCTCGAATGTTTGCCAAATGGTCGAAAGAGTTGGTGCAGTTTTAAAAAAAAACTTTAAGCTGAAAATGATGTGTTTTCTGGGGATTGATAAAACTGCTTTCCAACAGTTTAGTACTAAGGAAATGATAAATTGGGTTAAGATGGGTTCCTCACTGTTCTTTTTGGTTCGTTCATTGACCTACAGATCATTCTAATGAAAGAACTCCAGCCAATGTTAAACGAAATTAACTACAGAGGGTATAGAACTATTGTACACTGTTTTGAGCTAAGAGTTGATAATTTGAAAGTCAAATCGAAGAACAAAGCAGTAGCTGAACTTAAAACCCTCTCGTTGTGTGCAAATATAAATTACAAAAATAGTGTATTTCCAATAAATGATAACTGACAGAAAAAAGCTTGGTGTGAAGTGGCCAGGGCAGTAAGATTTGCAGGTGTGTATGTGTTTTTATTGCATTTATTTATTTCAAAGGAAACTCACTAAAATCGTTCGTTTAATTCACGTTTCTCAACAAGTTCCTGCTCGAACTTGATAAGACTCATTTAAAAGGATTATTTCTAAATTTAACGTCGTCTTCATATTTCTATACTAAAAATCATTCTTAAGTGATGCTGCTTTCTTTTTGAAACATTTCAATACTGTCTTCATACTGTCTTTTCTTTTAATCAATTTATTGTCCTGCACGTAGGTGAAAGCATCAACGAACTGCCTCATTTAAATTCGACCAATGTCCGATGAAAACACACAGGACGCCCAATTTGGATAAAAGCCATGGACTACGCATAAGTAAAGCGAATAGTTCCCTCCACATTGTACAAGGTCTGCACACCTGATTTTCCATGGAATCACACCTCATTTATTTATATGAAAGTCTATATCTACATAATTACACATTGATAGTTAATCACGTCTGCGAACTTGAGTCACTGAGTGAATTTTAATCACCCCAAGAACTCTTTATATTCCCGCAACGAATTTGTGCAATCCCGCAGCCCAGACCACAGCCCACACCGCATACGAACACTGGTGGGGAAATTCTCTTATTTCCTCCAGCGAAAATTGTTTATTGCTATAAATTATTATTAAATCGGTCTGACTCTAATTAATGGAATAGATTAATGTCAAAACAAAAGAACAATTCTGCTTTATTAGTGAGATATTAAATTGACAAAAGAAAAAAAAAACACAAAACACACACACACACACACACATAACTACTTTATTTAGATCGAGAAAAGCCCACCGCAATAAGTGCAATAGAGTGCAGGAGAAAAAGCTGTCCGCAAATTAAAAATGCTTAGGCAAAAACCAACTACGAGTGTGTAGAGTTTTGCTTTTTTTTTTTTTTTGTTATTCTGGTTTTAATAAAGATCACAATTTGATTTTGTGTGATAAAGTTTTTTTTTTTGTTTACCTAAATGCATTTGATATTTTCCCGTATCACGTTGTGTGCCTCTGATCATCGGACCTAAAGCGGAGAGAAAAAAAAAGAAAATATGGTTTTATATAAACGAAAACTTATAAAAGACAATAGTGTCGAAGGAAATTTTGTTTTGTTAGTTGGGATGTTTTAATTTTCTATATGTACATTAATTAGAAGGGGGTATTCTACGTTTTTACAATGAACGGCGATCGATTTGTAAAACCTAATGAGCGGGTAATGTGTCACGGTTAATCAATCATATTATACAAAGCGCGCACGGGCTCTGTTCGAGTTGGTGACACAAATTTAATTTTTCCAAAAATATATACCTATATTTGTACAGAAAACATGACATTGTTGTTGAGGCTATTGTATTCGGTACAGGATGATGCGATGAAACTATACGGCTATTCGTTCATTCACTCATAAATGTGAAGGGAATATCGTGTTTATGGATCATTTGCGGTTGAAAGATTTATGTGAATAACTAGGCGTGCGTTAGTGGGGCGGTGTTGTTTATTTTATATTAGGTTGTCCATTCGAACAAGATTCAGCCGCAATTTATGGTGTTGGGATTAACTGGAGCAGAAGTATAGCTATATCTTGTTTAAATGTCAAGCAGAAATGATAGAGCAATAAAGAATTTGTAATCTGTGATTGGGATAAGTCAAATGTGTGTGTTTGGCATTTGACAGCAAGAGTTTTGACACTTTTAGAATAAGAGAACTAATTCGGTAACTTACTAGATGTAGGTACCAACTTTCAGGGGAAGTAGACTTTTTAAACTTTGTCATAACAAAAAGCTTAGGCTTACATAACTATTTACAATCAACTATCTATTCTAAATTTTAAGTTGCTAAACACCAAAAGAGCAATTGGCTCGATTTGGAGAAAGCAAACTCATCACTAGCGGACTTCCTTTTGTTCCAGGCGGCATATAACGATTTTCCAAGATGAAATCAACTTTGATATCTACAGGGTGGCAGAAAATATATGACAAGTCATTTATTTGTTTGCAAATGGCGACAATTGTCAGCATTGTTTTGACAATTGTTACACACGCTCGCTTCGAAGAGACTGAGAACAAAATGTGTCTTTTAAAAAATACAGCAAAACAACATCGGGTGCGTATTTTTGGGGCGGGTGAGTATTTTGTGGCCACCCTCTACACGCAGCTGTTTTATGAATTCTATGAATTCGAAAATCTGTAGAAATTAAACAGGAAATTGAAGAAGGATTGGTGGCAAATGACCTATCAAGTTGCTGGTGCCGATAACTAGTCCACTAAATTAAATAAATAGTTGGGAACAACACTTCCGTTTGGGATCCTAAAACTAGCTCCTGATAACCATTAATTGGGGCAGTTTTTATTTTTTATGACAAATGGAAGGAAGGGTCCTTCAATTTGATGGCTTGTTCGAACGACCAATTAGAGAAACAAATTTTTACTGCATGCAGTAACACATTTCATTTCACTGTAATCGGATGGGAAAGCAAATTAACTATCATGTTTCATTGCTCAACAATTATTTGACCAAAAAGCCAATTGTCCTTAAATCATATTAAATCCAAATTGGTCGGAAATTCTACTCTAAATTGAAAATCAATTCACTAGATATGCAATTTCGATTCTGATTTCATTTCACTCGAATTCTGGAACCTACAGCAGTTTATGACCATTTGGCATGAACTTACGGTCCTCATTTTAGCCTCTTCTTGCAGGAAGTTGTAATCCATCCCAAGAAAGAAAAGAAATCCTCGCTGAAACCAAATGGTAACCTGATTAACATTTAATAGATTCCTAGCACAGCTCTTAAGACTCCCTATTTTTGGATAATACAAACTTCAGCGCACCTTTTACGAGGAAAACACCCCGCGAAACGTTACACTTAAGGATGTTTACACTTTCAGCGTCTTGCCTACAATTCCTGGCAAACATATTCTTACATCCATTTAAGCAAACATAATGCCCCTCAAAATGTAATCGAAATTCCAAACTCCCAATGTAGGTATACCTAACCTCAGATTGACGCCCCAAATAGCTTCAAATTTAATTTGTCACAATGTGACGTTCGACTCCAACAACCCAACAGATAAATTCCGCATGAAATTGAATTCGTTCGCAATAGTCCTTGACTGTTTCAGTCTCCATGCGGCCCTTCTCAAAATACAGCAAGAAGATACCCACATTGTATTCATAGAAAATTGTTTTTGACTGTCAGCCAACAGAAATGTTGGGTAGGAAAAAAAAATATATTCTAAAAATTGGCAGGAAAACACCAGCAAAACTCTCACTCAATGGTCCATGACCCTTTGGGTTAATTAACAACCGCACAACCGTTCAAATGAAAGCAAATACTTTACAACAGTGAAATACAATACGCCAGGACGACCACGACACTTCCCCTTTCATCTGTCAGGCTTCAATTAAATGAAGTAACAACTTATTGTTCCCGTAGGCACCCGATAATGCTAAGCATTCCGAGTACAGATACAGATGCTCTTCACCACACATGTGTCGGGGCTCAGGACTACGGGAGTATACATTATGTCTGCTGGTGGTTGGTGCGCTCTTCTCGGTCGATCGATAGCCATCAAATTGAAAAACCAACACCAGCACACAGTCTCTGTACCTTTGTTATAGCACACTCCCTAGAGATCGAACAATAGCGTTGAATTTTTGCCTATACGAATGTCCTTGGCCTTTTTTCTTTGCTCTTCTTCGCTGTCGTCATTGGTTTTACTCGTACGGTGGTGGCATATATCGATTATGAACTTGTGCCAAAAACCGTATAAGGGTTCGTAAATATTCGCCAAAAAAATAAACAGAAAGAGGGAAAATGTATTCCGGCAGTGTGTATATAGGGTGAGTCCTTATAATGGCGTTGGAGACAGACTCAGAAGTCGCAGCCTTTGTCTGCCTATAAATGTCTGCGATGCTACATACACCCTCTCGAGCATACGTTTTCTCTTTTTCCTTGGAATCGATAATTTCGCCGCGAGATGGCATCAAAAGTAAGTAGCGCTGCTGAAGGTAAATATTTACGAAAGGAAATTTCTTTGATATTGCACATCGGAGAGTGCTTTCTCAAACATATATATATTTACAAGGCAAAGGGTGATTCACTCGAGTAAATTGTCCTTTTCCGTGCCTTGAAGTTGAATTTTTCATTCTTCTTCTTTGAAATTGACTTTTTTCGAGATAAGAAATGAATGTAAGAGCCTTGGGCTTGGGGGGTTTTTCAATACAAAATGATCGAAGTTGATATATGTGGGGTGTAGGATAAGTCACGTTCAGGTTGTCATAGTCCAAATGGCAAGGAGATAGCAATCCGAATGCAATTACTAAACTCTGTACAGATGAGAGAAAGTTCTCGAACCTTAATATTAAATATTGAAACTATTGTGCAACAACAATTGACGCACGAAGCTTCTCATGAACAATCAAGCTGAGGAAAAAGAGCATAAATCGAAATGTTGGTCTGATGGCTGCGCATTGCATGTTTGCGAAGATTCCTTGCTGGATTTGAATTTAAATGACCGGGAGACGGAGTGGAATTACTTTTTATACAACGGGAAATGAAAGCTTTATTGAAAAAAAAAAAAAAAACAGCCAAGACGATAGTACCTCTTCTGGTTAAGACAAACTTTGAAAGGTACCATAAGCTAGCCGTACGTTCAAAAAAGTTGTGGAATTCCCAAGCAGTGACTTTGAGGTAGCTAAATAAATGCATGCAGTTGTAACCAAAACGTCACATGTTAGTGGATAGAAAAAGCATAAACAGGAAAGGAATCTTTAAAGCTTCGTCATAGATTAGGAGGGTTGAAATCGCCGTTTGAAATTTGTACCTTGCAGCCGTTGCAGCACATAGAAGGACTTGCGACTAATAAAAGCCATCCGGATCTGCTTTACATTCAACCTTAAAGCTTGTTAAAAGAAAGATTTCAAAGGACCCCTTCGGATCTTGATGATAGCAAATCTCGAGTATACAAAATGAAGCGCGCTGTCGGCTTTATTAGAGAATCGCCTTCAATAAGTCCATAAATTTGCAATTACACACAGATCTCAGTCGCTCTGTCTTCAGAATCATGCGTTGTTAATACTACCTTTTAACATTATGCTTACGGCGATACAACTACATCAACCACTTCGCTCGTTAAGCTCAAGAAGGGGTTGCTCCTCCGAGCGGGAACTTGTAAAATCGATTTAACACAAATCAAAGCCTGTATGGAGATAACCTTTACTACACCTAATGCTGGCACAGCAAAACATCTGCGGCTTCCCCAGTAATTAATCCCATTTCGTGAACATGTCCTTGGCACATGCCCTTCGAGTTACATGATATACGTTGTCGTTGCGAATTATTTCCAATTCCTTCTCGCCTTGTAGCCACATCAAACTAATGCCATGTTAAACACCTTTAATTAAGCACACATCTTGCATCAGCAATTCGCTCTTGTCCTCTCCATCTCTGTCTATATATATATGGATGAAAAATGCAGTCCTTGAATGTTTCTCTGGGCGTGTGTACAGCACATACGTCATAATCCGGTTGCAATAATTTGCATGCCAAATGCAATTCAAACCGAACAGTAAAACTCTCATTAACCTGACGCGAACCCAACAAAGTGCAAATCCACTTTTGCCGCTTTAGCCACGGAGCGCTGCGCTCAACGCTTTTGTTTCCCCGCACGGAATTCGGTAGACACGAAACAATGACACTGCGCTATGACAAAACAGCTTCAGACAGACTGAGACAGATAGAGAGAGACGGAGACAGAGAGTTAGATGGAGAGCGTAGTGAAGCCGAGTTGAAGTCGAGTACTATCGTTAATTACTTGCGAAAATTCCACCCTGTGCCAACGCCAACGAGACTGGGAGACAAAAGCGATTTTCCTCTCTTTTTTTTTTGTGCAAATCGTTAGAGGAGCCTCTTTTCAAGTTGGAGCTGTAGGTGTACTCAAATGGGGGCACCCTTTACATCTCTCACACACACATATAACCACACGCCCAGCGAAAGACTAGTTAGATACCATTCAGACTTTTGGATTTAATTAGCGCTGTCTTCCACGTCCGTCGACATTTCCTTGAGCGTAAATTGTATATTGCAAAGCGCCGTGGACGCTTTCGGCAGACGGTTCTTGTGTTGTGGGATTTCTTGATTGTTGTGGAAAATGTAAAAAGAAAGCGAATGAAAATGGAAGAACCTAGTGGAGTGCTGATGAAAGCAGACAGAAGTTCATTGTAACATTGTTTATGCAGAAGTTTGCCCCCAAACGGGACACACTGGGGACTATGGCGGAAATTGAGGCTGCCCTTAAATATTTGCTAGTTTTAGTCTGTGAAAGGGTTGTAAGTGCTTTTGGTGGACTTGAACTATAATCTGAATGTGGGTTTATGACGTGCACTGGTAATAGCCTTTTTCCATCGAGCCGAAAACCGGGTTTTCACGAAAACACACGAAAACTTCATCGAAAACAGAAGTTTTCCCATTAATATTTCAGTTTTCAAAATGAGTCCTTTAAAGTTGTTTTCCAAGAAAAATCGTTGGGTTGTTGAAACAATCACACCTTTTGCAACATTCAGCAAAATGGCTGACCGAACAAATGTCACAACTGACAACTTGAAATCATTTGCCACAATTATTGATGGGCTACTAATATTATTTTTAACTGTACTAAATTCATTTTATTTGTTAATTAATACGTTCGAAATTTGTTACCAAAATATTTTCTACCGAAGTTCAACGACTGTGAACGGTGTGACTGCATCGACGAGTTTTCAACTCCGTGTGAAAAGCATACGAGACTGTCTTTAGTTGCTGATTTGTCTGCGTCAGTTTAAGAAATATTTAGTAGTTCAGGAACAAACTACATTTTACGATAATATAGATAAAAACTGAGTTTGCTATGGAGTTAGAGATTACGAAATTACCTTAGAAATTAATGTTTGCTACAATCTTATGGACCGTTTTCGAGATATGCCAAAATTTCAAAAGTACCCTTATTTGATTTCTTAGCCAAAAACTGTGTATGCGTTTTGGAACAAATCAAAATGTTATGAAGTACCATTAATATTAAAGTTACCTTGCAAAAAAAGCCCCAAACTGTAGGCCTAAAAATTCCAAATCGGAAGTCTGAACCAATCCGGGCAGCCGTTTAGACTGTAGGCCTCGGGACATACGGACAGGCAGCCATACGGACAGAATTTTGCGACCTACTTTTTTAAGTTGCTCTTTCATCGTAGTGTCAGAATTGATAAACATCTCGAGTTCGAAATTTCGTACGAATACAATATCTTTTAATCGAGAAAGTCAAAAATCACAAATTTTGTCATAAAAAGTTATATCCCAAGGCCTGCTTTGTTTATAAAAACCATTAAAATGATTGACGGGCATGCATTGGAAATTTCTGCAAAATTCTGCAAGCCACTGCGCTTGGAATATTCAAAATAATAAGGACCAACCTTTTTAAGAGCTTAATAGACCGTAAAAATAAAAGCCGCAGATACCGCGAATTTTTCACTTTGAACAAAAAAAAAAAATACATATATTCATCAAATAATTTCGAAGAATATCAGCCATTTCCATCATATTTCTATATCAGGGATGTTGCGGATATTCACATCCGCATCCGCAATCGCGGAACATTCGCATTCATTTTAGAATCCGCACCGGCATCCGCATCTGCAACAATCAATGCGGAGTTTTTTGCGGATGCGGATTTTGTGCAAGACATGACAAGAAAATGTGTGCGGTGCCAATGGATGAAACCAGCTACGCGCTACTAGCATCATTAAATGACTTGGATTGTACAGTTCACAAGATGCAGCTGGCTATTCGACGTTGTTTACAGTCACAGGAAAACATAAAACACATCAAACAAAAATTAAAGAAAATTTCGACTCATTTTAACCATTCAACAATTGCTCAAAAACAATTGCATAAAGTTCAGGACAGACTAAATCAACAGCGACACGGGAATTAAGCAGCTCGCAGACCCTCATATCGTCTGTGATTCCATTAAGTCAAATGCTTACAAAAAAACTGAATGACTATTTATCAAGATTGCAGGATTCTGATCCGATTCGGCTGGCAGTCACGACTCTTAAGACTGAAGGTTCGGCAAAATTTGCTGCTTTGGAGGAGAACAATTTGTTTGCCATATCCACCTACTCAGACCCTCGCTTTAAGCACAAATTTTTCAAACTAATGGCCGAAGAAAAAATAAAAGACGAAATTTGGAAAAATATTGATAACGAAGCTACAGGTTCTCCGAATTTCAAAAAAGCTAAAAGCATGAGGATGAGAGATTTCTTTGAAAAAAATACAGAATCAGATACGGACACGGAGCAACCAGGGACGTCCGGTAGTAAGCTAGTAAGCCATGCTTAAAAACCGATCTTGAATTGATGCTGGATTCGTCAAGTGAAGATGAAAGCCAAGACGAAACATCGGACAATATTAGCCCCGGTAATATTCTTAAGAAGGAATTGCTCTCGTATCGCAACAAAAAAATAATAAATGTTTCTGAAAGTCCTCTTAACTGGTGGAGCGTTAATCGCGGTGAGTTTAAAATGCTATCTGCTATTATAGCACGAAGATATTTATCGCCTCCACCAGCCAGTGATCCGAGTGAGCAAATATTTAGTGGCGCGGGACTAATATATGAACCTCTGCGAAACAGGTTGGAAGCTGAAAAGGCCGCGACATTACTTTTCATTAAGTATAATGCACCAATTTTTAAATTTCAATACTAAGCATTCGTATATTAAATAAAGATTATTAAAAATTACCATATTTATCATTTATTTATGTTCCTAATTATTAATCCCTTAAAAAAAAACTTTAATTTTAATCCGCATCCGCATCCGCATCCGCGGATGTGAGCTTTAAAATATTCGCATCCGCTTCCGCATCCGCGGATGTCAAAAATTCTGCATCCGCAACATCCCTGATTCTATATAACCATTAAACCCCGATACGTCGTCTTCTTAAATGTCGAAATAGCCTGGGAGTGGTTACTATAATTACAACTGCAGCTGTGTTGAAGAACACAATCAATTTCAGTCCAGCACTAGGCACGTTCTGTGCTCACATTAATTATACTAAAGGTTAATTAAAGTTGTTATTCTTGTTTGCAGACTGCTTCAATAAATATATTTCCCAAGCAGTTTTTGTTCAAACACAACGAACTTCAGGTACTATGAATGGAAGTGTCTAATTATGAGAAAAACCTTGATGCGGAAGGAACTATTCGTGTTTTGTTCTCCCCGTTGCAGAGCAAACTTTTATAGTGGGAAGAAATTTCCTTTCGGTAAGGCCCTAATTATAGTCATACGTAAAACGAAACCGTACAAATGTTCTTTTACTTTTTTTTGACCACTTCAACCTAATGATTGAACTCAATCTTGGTCATTAAATGTTCCTTATGAATTATAAAGTTAATTTATAAAAAAATAAAGCAAATGATCTTTAAATTTTCTAGAAAAATACTTTATTCATTTTTCCGTACGAAAAAATTTCAGCTTCTCAGTCAATTCCAGAAAAAAGAACCAAATCATTCCCCTGAAATATTTCATTTCTTTACTGTTTCATCTGTCAGGATTTTTTTTCTGATGCATTCCCATCAGTGGTGGTTGGCTTGTTGTGGTTGTTTTCGAAGGGAAATTTTTTTCTCTGACAGAATTTTGCTATGACACCGCCTTAACGTAAAAAACTCATTTTCACATTGTTCCAACTTTTTCGGTTGCATTTTACGTATAGCTATAACTGGGGCCAAATTTGCACAATTTGCGTCTTTCACCTCCTAACATTGTCTGCTGTTTTAGGTCTTCCAATCGTATTCAGCGACCTCGAACAAGAACAAAAATACGGTAACCCTACATCCGTATGTGAGATGCTCCCCATGTATCTGTATAGTGTGTTTTAAATCTGGCAGCTTCCTATGAATGGATAGTGGAAACAATTTTTCGAGGGCTTCCTCCGCAAACAAAATGGAAATGTTACACGTCGGCGTGTAAATCTATTGCAGGATAAGCAGCGATGACGTTGCACAATACACACACAAAACAGAAGGATTCTTCAAGGATGTGCGTAAACATGGTAAGGGAGTATCGCGCGCTATCGTCATCGTAAAGGTGTCACCACCTTCTCAACTCTTGAGCATGTTTGACGACGGCAGCAAAGCAGTGTCCTTATGCAAATATTTTTTTGTTTCTGTAATGTGGGTAAATCGACTAGCACGGCGTTTGTAGCTATATAGCGGAGTCTTCGGGTCATGCAGTGCCAGCTGAACGATGTGAGAAGAATGCCGGAAGACTATATGGAGTATACGTATCACGAGGTCGTTTTGTGCACACAGAAGTTTCCCAGTTTATTATCCACTCAAGGCAGGGGAGGGATCAATGGCAGCTAAAGGAGTATAATATAGTGTACTCAAGTCCTTATATGGATGCATTACGCTATTGGGTGATTACACGTTTACTATTTTCCAAGAGACTATACAAGTGCCGATGAATAGTTTCACGATGAATATGCTGACATTAACAAAAGGGTACGAACACATTATTGCACGGTGATATAGAGATAGCATTTCAAGGAGCGCAAAAACACAAGGTCGATTTCGAGGAGTCACTGTCTTGGAAGACTGAACTCGAATGGGACGTTACGCTTGGCTTTTCAATTTATTATCGACGTCGATGATGGTCGATCGGCGAAACGAGATGTTTTTCTCAATTGCCTTTCCAGACTTTTATTCAAGATTGCCGATGCATACTTGTAGGGAGACCACAAATTTTTATCTTTCTTCCTTCTTTTTCTATTCGTGGTAATGTTTTTTTTTTTTTTTTTCTCACTGGGACATTGTCAAATGCAAAAAATAGTTGGTGGGTGTTTTCTGATGACGGGAATGAGGGGCGTCACTTTGAATTAAGACATAAGCGTATAGTGATATGAGTGCTTAGCGAAGAACCTCAGGCATGTTATAGCGAATCATGCGGTAGGGAATGACAATGGTGAAAATTGTCTGCAATGCCAAACATCTTGTCATAGTTGGGACGTTTTTGAAGCAGCAGTTACCTTTTTGAGAGAGAACCCATGGTTGCAAGACCATGATCCAATTGCAAAAATTCCACCAGTAAGATCAAGTGGCTGTCTTCGAATATTCAGACGAATTTAAAACAACATTTAAGGTCAATTGCGATACCACATGCGAAGGGGGTACTGGTTCAAACCAAGTTTGGAGTGCTTCCACTATCCCAAAATGACATCAAAAGGAAACTCTTCTTTTAAACGTATTTCAAAAGACTCAGTTACGAAACGTACCTAAATAATGGACAACAGATGCAACCACCTTCAAATGGTGCATAGTACTTGGTTGCTTAGAAAGCGGACCAGACTGATGTCCGCAAATGTTTTACTCTTGTTTACGGCTTTTTTGCGAGCGAAGCGACCGAATGTCTGCTTAATGAGTTCAGTTGGTTCGTAGATGAGTTGCATTCGTATGCGATGGCCGTATGGATGAGTTGTCCGTCCATTGATTCACATGTTGTAACTTCTTTGGATTGGGAGCATTGCCTGAAGATATGCGTCACATTCAAGTTGGTTTTATAGACTGCAACGAAACAGTTGCCAAAGACTACATGTTGGCTGCTGATATGGAAGCACCAATTCATCTTATCAATGAAGCTGATAGCAGCAATGCTTAATTGGCTCACCTGATGAGGCGTAGTGTGAATTCGACCGTCAAAGACGTCTTTTATGGACAGTTTCATATTCCAACTTTGCAACTTAATAGTCCCTCCTATCGTCTGGCATACCTAATGATCGTTGTACACGATTGCTTAGTGATTTCCACTGAAAAGGCGTCATGGGAGCCACCTTAAAGCTAAAATTAGACTCGATTGTCAGTTGTGCTTCAGAACGTATGCAACTCAAGTCTATACACTGCAAAAATATCGTACGTGCTCGTAGTTTTTAATAATCGCGCAAACTCCTCGAATACAAAAGGCCATTCTCCACGATGTGTCTCTCATTTATACGGCTGAGATTCGTAAACCAAACAACAACTCGGATTATTTTCATCGTCGTTTTCATTGGCAATGCAACGCGAAGCTGCACAGTTTCACTTTTCCATATTTGCACTCATAAATAATTTGTATCTTAGACTCACACGTATACACTTGGCAATGGCAAATGCCTCTCGGAGAATAACGATTTCCCGTATGCACTTGGTGCGACTGCTCACGCACCCAGTCGCTCACGAAAGTGCATGGCAAAAGGCGCGCGCCACACAGCAATAGAAGCAATAGAAACAACTGGAAGCGAAATAAAAATAAATTATTATCGTCTTTGATGGAAAAATAATCATACGATGGGGTGCCCAGCCACGCCCACACTTTGCTGTGCATCAAAGTCAATAAATTAGGCATTCAAGTGAGCGGGACGAGTGACTGATGAACTATCGAATGCAATTGCAATGGCAAACCTTCCCCTGGTCACAAAGGTGCTTGTATCTACCCGCTCGTTCGTTCGGTTTCTATGTCCAATTACTTATCGTCTAACTATCTGTCTATCTATAGGTTGGTCATTTTCGATTGATCACGAAACCGAAAGTATAATCAATTTCGAACTGTTTTCTTTAATTGAAAGTAAGTACTCGTACTGTATGGCTGCGGCATTTGCGGTGGTGAATCGAACACCGGCTTGTTGCGGCAAACTCTCCTTTGACTTGGTTCGAATAAAAAGTGAAATTTTCCAACTCATAGATACGCCAGAGTTTGCCAGGGCAAATAAAACCGAAAGAAAACAAATAATTCGCTCATGAGTCACGGGCAGTAAGTAAACCCACTTGGCTAGGTGTACTCGGTTGTTGTGTAATTAGTTGTTGAATTTTATGTGATTATGTATATGGATACCTGTCGGCGTTGAAGTGTACAGAGGTATAGACGATGGCTGTTCAAAGTGAACTCAGTCGTTAAATTATATGTTTTTGTCGGATGTGCGGTTGGATTCAAGGGCGAAGCCGGTAGCCGCTCATGCAGAGTAACCGCGGAAGCGTTGATGATCTCCTGTCACAAAATTGGTTGTGTGTTCATTTGTAATCTACAACATTTTCAAAAGAAAGAAAAAAGAGCAAAAAATAAGATAGTTCATAAAATGTCAATCAAAAATGTCAGTTTGAACCAGTTTCTAGCTTTTTCTGGTCAACCATGTAAGTCTTCAAAGACTAATAGCAGTCATTTTTATTTCCAGCTCGTGATGCAAGACGGGCGGCAAAGCTGTCCAATTTTGGCAAATACTAAAAAATCCGGAACTGCTGCGTTTTCCATAAAAGAACAAAATCGGAAAACCAGGTAAGTCGGACATGAAGTTTCTTAGGCGATTCACGGGATTTACTTAACTCAATTAACACTGAAAAGCTGGGGTTTTCGATTCTCTGAGAAGTGTCAGGATCCGCCTTCGATAGAAAAACAAACCCAATCTGTACGCAACTCATGATAAGTGATAAGAAGTTGTCAACGACCAGATCCACAGCCGACCCAAAGTTCATACCTTTTATCAAATTTCAAGCTGAACACGACAATTTATAAAAAGAGTTTTAAAATAAATACGAGTACTTGCCAAAATTGATTATTTGAGCAGAACGATGACGAAGAATGACGCCGTAAGATGTCAAAATTCTATAGGTCTTTTTTTTTAGGTGTTAGCTAAAAAATGTTAGAGAAAACCACAAACCAACACCGCAGCCTGTACAACTAATTGCAATCAGTATATTTTCATTGATATTAGTGTCAGGTAGCTGTCACTGGCCTGTTTATGCCGAAGTTGAGGGAGAAAAGTTCCTAAATTCAGTTGGGAATGGGAGTAAAATGCTATCGCAAAAAGATGGTGTACACATCATCTACAAAACAGCACAATAAACAGCTAAAACCTGCTTTAAGTTGAGAAGGCAATACGGCCCTCTCATTTATAAGACCTTTCCAATCAGACCCTACTTATTCTTCGTAAAGATATTCCATCGCCTGACCTACGTTTTCCCTCGACACGTTGACGGGGCTTGGAGAAGACAGTCCAACAACGACCTATATTATGTAAAAACTGAATACAGTGACGTAAATCAAGTTGGAAAATGCCTGCGCATTGTAGGCTTGAGATGGTGAAGGCAATTGGCTAAAGCGAATAAAGTCATCACAGAAGAGTCTTCACACCCAATCGAGACGATTTAGATAACCCAGAAAGACCTCGCCAAACTTGAAATCAGTTACCCATAGACCGAGCTGCTAAAAGAGGCGTGCTGGCTGAGCCCCAAGCCCTCTCCAAGACACTGCTTACGGATTTACAGAGCACTGACAGAAGTTTAGCGAGCTTCGATTATCGGTACAAGCTGTCACTCGCAGACAAGCGTCAGTAAAACAAAGCGTTTCATTTTTCGTTATGCTCTGTATCGAAAGCTTACTTCTTATATAGGCGGTTATCACGAACTCACCACTTCCACATTGTTGTAGATTTAAGATAGAAATCTAGTACTATAAAAGTATACATTGTGAACCTAGGCTAATGTTTAGACTAATTACAATAATTAAACTATGTACAAATACTTTGAGTGATCTGTCATCGAATAAACCCTTCTTCCTGTTTTTTAGCATCAAGAGTTTTAATTTCGGTCTTAAAAGAGAAAAGACTTACCACATATTTTGTCAAAAAAAAACCGCCCGCGTTCCAAACAACAGCTTAATCTTTAGCGGCATGTCAAACACAATTTAATTTAAAAGTTTACTAGTACAGATTAAAACTCTAGTACAAGTGGTTTAATTTTATTTAATTTTAATGCATTTTTATTTATTTAATTTTTAATTAATTTAATTGAAATAGAGTGGTTCTGTTCTTTTACTTTTTTTGTCAGTGTCAATCTTAAGTTTTGACGAACGCTTTCGGAAAAAAATCAGGGGTGGAATCGGCTAAGGCGATATCTGACTGTCGCTATTTCGACTCTCGTTTTTGATTATCAACTATTCTTTCCTCTGTGTAAAGCGATCGCTAAAAATGTTTGGGTTCTTGGCAGCACTTACAATTCCAGTAAGTGGTTTCGTTTGTTTCGTTTGTGAAAATTGTTTGCAATTGTTTGTGTTTTGTAATCCCTGTAAGGAATGTTTAAGTTTATGGAAAATTAATGAAATATTTATGCTTTCTTAAAGGTCACACGCAACAAAAGAATATTTACTTTATTTCTAGGTAAATTCTGAGCAATCGGACTTCTTTGTAATTATTTTCTTCATTTCCCGCTGCGGCGTAGAGTAATTCCTTTGAATTAAACATTGCATCAAAATTTATTTATTTTTTATTTTTATAACTTCGAAACAGTTTTTTCACAAAACTATCAATTTTTGGTGGAGTTGAAGCCGAGCCAACCGACATTGCTCACGAAAACGACACAAAGTGTATGGAAACGACACCTTAATTTAGCTGACACAAGCAAGCGGTGGCAAAAATGCGACAGTCGCAATATGATAATCACCTTATGTGGAGCCAAATCATGAATTTTGATTATCAACTATCACTTTAGCCGATTCCAGTCCAGACTCCTGTGAAGAGGTTCATCTGTAATGAACTCGTTCGACCTCTAACGGAATAAACCATTTCCCTGTAACCAGAGTTTTGTTTGGTATGACGTATACATCAAGAGAGGTGTCGTTTTCAAAATACCCATTTTAAGATTTTCTTTCACGACCGATCGCTTCGGTTTTAAATTAAACTCTAAACTTTATTGGCATGAAGAGAAATGTCAATAGAATTCAAAATATGAATGTAATAGATTCATTACAAAATGATTTAGAAGGAAAAGGATAAATTAATAATAATTATGTTAGATTTATTTTATCTACATAGCTCTCAACCATCTGGATCTATTTCTAATTTTTTTTAGGAGAAAGCTTTTTCTCACAGCCACCTCCTGGCTCAGCAAGCTAACAAAAACTATACTTAACTAAAAATGCTAATAAAACATAACGGCCTCTTCGGTGCCATCAACTGTTCACAATCCACCAAGTGAAAATGAAAATTTCCTCTCGTTTTCTGTGAAAATCACATCCCGTTTGTTAGGGAACTTATCTCTGTAAAGCCCCCGCAAACGATGCATCCGGGTGTCATAACATCGTAAAAAATGTCCTCATTTCTATTATAGTGGCCATTGTTGGCCAGTGTTGCGATAAAACAAAGCCCACATGGCCCACTGAGACGCACTCTGGTTTATAAACTACGTGTGCATTCTCCTTAGGATGAAGGTTTTTGCTTCTTTATTTTACTACCAACAACGGCAGCAACAACCCTTCGTCCGTTGGACAGGCTTTACGGCCAAAACACTCATAAACAGTTCACACGGAGGATTATTTACGAGCTCCATTAGTCGAGTGTGTTTGTGTCAGTTTTCAGTTGTTTTCGCTAGTGCACGAAGCAGCGCGACAAAATAAGAAAAAACAAACTTTAACCTAATGGCAGGACTTAAATTTAGAATCCGCATCCGTGCCGACCGACACAGGCTGGTGTAATACAATTCTTAAGCCCCAGCCGCCTCTCGCCCATAAAGTCTCGGATGCGACGATATTAATATCGCGCGTTTGTATTTGTCATCGACCAAGCCGAGAACGCATATTGCATTTGCATGACCAAGGCGATGATGACGACCGGGCATATATATATATATCTCGTGTCTCATGTGCAATGCACACGAGTTCACTTGCATTTGTGTCAGTTTTTCACTGTTGCCGCATGTACTGTTGGGGTTGGCTGTTCTATGGTTTCACGTTGTTCGACGATGTGCACCACCACTGTTTGTATGCGCGAGAGGGGACTTTCTTTTTTGTCTCAATTCCTCTCTTGGGCGGAGGGAAATCGATTTTTTCTGACATTTGTGTTGGATAATTGTTTTTATTTCACCATACATTTCGTACATACACATACTGGAGATTGTCTTTCAACACAGACCGTTAGAGGAGTTAATAGGTTTGCATTCTAATGACTTCCTCGAAGAAGCCGAAATGCAAGGCATAAACAAAACACGTCATTGACTAGAGAGTGATTTTGCAGGTTATTTTTCTTTTTCTTTTTCTTTTTTTTTTTGTACAGAGAGGGACTTGACTATAAAGCGGTATTTGACGAGACTGTTCTTTGGCATTTTTTGACATGTTTTTAAATATGTATCTGTGTTTGTGAATACAAAATAAACGAGGAAAGCCAGTTGTCAAAGAATATGGTTAATGTCAAGTGACACTGTTCATGGGGACTGGGTGATGGTTTTAGACCTTGAAATTGAAAAGATGTGCACCGCTTATGTGTATTTTTAAAGGTATGGTATCTTTTTTTGATTTCGGGCATATAACCTGGGGTGGTATAAAATAAGAAGTGAATGGAAGTACAATTTTCGACTAGCAGCTTTGGCCGAGTACCTTACAAGTTCATACTCATGGTGAAACAGCAAGCCAAAATGAGCATAAATCAGGTGTCAGTTGGGAAATTAGCAGTCTCTGGAAAAAGTGTTGCCAAATCGACAAAATAACTTCCAAAACCGAATTTGGGTATTTTGGGTTCTGTTTCACAACTGATGGAAGGCGCAACGCTGAATTTTGGTGAAAGATTGATATAGTTATAGTTCTGTAGATATCTGTTAAAGACCTAAATTGTTGCCGATGTTAAATTATTGGTCTTTAATTTGGCTTTCGTGCGGATTAGTAATGAGATATTTAGGTACTGATCAGCAGAGGTAGAAAATAAGAAACCGGAAAAGCATCCCTGAACTGTCGAAAATTGGGCGACACAATTTTATGAGTTTCCGATTTAAGACTGAGCATGTTGTCTTTTTAGCTTGCTAAAAACTACATTTTGAGACATTATCACCTTTTATTCTAAGCTAGATTAGGTGGGAGTTGTTGTCGGCAAGTGCGAAAGTAAATACGTAGACCTGTAAAAGGTCCATGAAACCACGTAAATCTGGGTGGGCAGCTTTTTCCCCGGACTCGTTGAACCAAACTAAGCCTTATAACCTCTAACGACGACTATTGATGAATGTATTTCTGATCGTAACGGGTCATTCATTTCGTAGATTCAAGTTGGTAGCGTTGGCATTTGACACCTGTCAAACTCAGCTGTCATTTGAAGTGTCATAATTTTAGTGGAATGTTTGATATTTACAGTAATGGATCGCTTAGCAATCTAACAACGCGTTAAAATTATTAAAATGAGTCAACAAGCCACACAACACGACCAATTATGTCTTCATTGCACGAGAAGTTTCCTGGTCGCGTTATTTCACGTTTTGGCGACGTCAATTGGCCACCAAAATCGCATGCGATTTGACACCGTTAGATTTTTTTCGCATTGAAAACCAACATTATTTTAGTTATGGCCGAGATACCGCCCGAAATGTGCGAAAAAGTGGTTAAGAATTACCTCAAAAGAATCGCATACTGCTAATCTTCCCAAGGCGGGCATTTGAATGATATTGTTTTTCACACTTAATGGCAAAGTCCAAACATTATAATGAAATAAAATTTTCATCAAAAGTGTATCGTTGTGTGTGCTTTATTTAGGTTTACTTTCGAAACCGAAAAATGAATGACCCTGTATTTACTAAATCGTAAACCCTTTAAGCGTGGGTTTTATCAAACCAGCGTCAGACTAACAACTCCTTCCGAAGGCACACAATTTGATGCCCCAAATGCCATCTTGTACAAAGAGCCAGCAACAAACATACAAAAACCGTTACGTAATCGAACGTGGGAAGCAAAAAGTCGAAATTAACCATGCGGCATAAGAAGAGGTAGAACAGCCTTGCGGCACCCGCTGTTAGCACCTTTCACACCGCAAACAATCTGCGCTCTCTGGTTTTAAACAGAGAAAAGCCATTTTTCTATTAATCGGATCTGTCAAAAGTTGCATTTTCAAAAGCGCCCTATGCGTCAACAATTACACCCACCTTAAGCGATTTTGTTCCCGTCACGCGGGTCATAGTCCAACCTAAATTGTTGCGCGACTGCGGGATTACCCGCTCTGTTCGTTATTACAGACCTAGATGAGAAGTGATTTGGAAGAGCAACTTTGGGTCCTACGAGTAAAGCTCTTCCATGGTTTTGAGCAGCAGAAAAAGCCGACCAGGCAGTCATCTGTCTTCGATGTGAAAACAATTCTCATACCAATGCCAGGGTCATCAGGCGGATATATTCCATCAGCACAAGTTGTAACTATTCCAAAGAATGCAATAGCATTTCAGTCACCCGTCAGCCACAAAATTTGTTTCCCTAACTAAACTGGTGGGTATCTTATTTCCATATACCACTGATAGGGCACACTTTAAAGGCGACAGAGGTGAACCTGCCCAACTATATCCCAAACATGCTTCCCCACATCCATTACTTTTCTCCAGTAAGCCCACCCACAATTTCCCTTCTCACACACATAGAAGCAAATCCCGCCAACCTAATGGCACGGAAGCCCCTCACAAGTCACAATTGTTCGAAAGACTCTCATCTGTCCGGAAACTGACAATTTTACGGCTTCATGCATACCTACAACTCGAATTCACAAAATTCACTGCACTGTAACAAATTTCCCAGGCTCAATCATGCCAAAAGACGAGCAATCCTCTCCGCTCATGCAATGAGCAAAGTCTTTGCCACCACTGTACAGTACACGCCTTTCTTTAATCTCAGGAGCTTTGCAAATCATAAATTCAAGAAATTCCTCCGAGTGTTGTTTGCTCGTTACCAACCAGCAACCACATTCCACGCCGCTGCTGCAAGGAAGACATATGACAGAACAGAGAGGAGGTGCATTTGCACAATGGGAATAAATCTGCGCCGTTCTTCGAATTGTTTGCGTGTGGGAATGAGTACCTTAATAGACTTATACAACCGATTGTGGGGATACTATATCCGATGGGTATATGAGACGTCCCTATTCTCGGGCTCCTTGACTTACGAGATTCTTCGTTGAATATAACTTTTTGCGTTTTCACTTTGCAAAGGAGAAGAAGAGAGACTCGACTTGGAAGAGGAAGCGAATGCAAAAAGGAGCCGGTCAACAAATTGCTTTCCCAGTTAATGGAATGTCATGTCACCGAAGACGACGACAACAACGACGACCATGACAGAAGGTGTGATGATGGGTGGGATGGTGTAATTGAACTCCGTTTAACAGCTGTGTGGAAAAGGGTGGCTGCAAAAAGATCCAGTGGATGGAAAGTGATTTATTGATATTTTGCGTGTTGGTCAACGAATATTGCGAGCTTGTTGAGTTATTCCTATAATTGAATTGCTTTTTCCTTTATGTTGTTTTGTTGCGATTTTAGATTAACGAAGAGATTCAGGAAATAAAAGAGTAGGAAGTTGATGGTGGTGTGCCACAAGACCCCTTGCTGTTTAACGTTATGTATGGCGAAGTTCTGCATATTTCAAGAGTATCTAAGCACAGCGTCAATTATCAGCTTTGAAGACGAAAAACGAGCTGACAGTTCAATACTCCACTACTACTATGTACGGAGTAGAAAAAACTTTCAAGTGCCGCGAAAGTTAATACCCTTTTCACACCGAGCCGAAAACCGTGTTTTCGTCGAAAACTCGTCGATGCATTCACACCGAACAACAACTAGTTTCCATTTGACGTTTCAATAAGCTGTGAGACACTTGTGGTTAAACTTCGGTGCAAACTATTTTGGTTACAAATTCCGATCGCATTTATTAACAAATAAAATTGATTAAAAAAATAATACTAGCCCATCAATTTAGTGTGGAAAATGATTTCAAGTTGTCAGTTATGACATTTGTTCCGTCAGCTGTTCTGCTGAATTTGCTGAATATTGCAAAAGGAGTGTTTGTTTTAACTACCCATCAACGTCTTTGAACGACTCGTTTGTAAAACTGAAATATGTATGGGAAAACTTCTGTTTTCGATTAAGTTTTCGACTCGGTGTGAAAAGCGTATAAGCCTTGCGTGTGGGAAATTAAACCTGTCCACCGAGTTCGCACGTTAGGTAGGAGATTAGTACTAGGAGTCTTCACTTGTGCCACACTCACGTACGCCACATCGATCGAATGCACAACTATGCTACTCTACTACTGTCAAAGACTCTCTTGAGTTTCAGCACCCCACCCTTGTTTAAAACGACAAGAAAGACCGAACCTTCTTCGTTTCTTAAAACCTAAAGTATTTGATCTCGACAACTGCCAGCAACGTATTTACATATATCAGTGCCCATGTTCTGTAACTCATGCTATAACTTTTCGCACCGAAAACTTAGAAACAAAATATTCCGCCTTTTATCGCATCTGGAAAATAATTGGGTTCTCTAACCCCATGCGAAAAAGTATCCTCTAGTAGCTTTTAATTTCAAGTGAATTTTGGAAAGATTTCCCAAGCTGTCAAACTAGTGGAAAGCAAAACAATACAAATTTATTCAAATTAATTTTCAAGGCATTTTCAGTGGAATTTCAGCGTTGTTTTTAAATTCTTTTAGCTTGTCTCTTGTTTCGGGGGAATAATGTGACCGGCGTAACATGTTACGGATTCATTATTTTCAAAACCTCCTCCTAAAAATCAATTAGCCCACGTGGAGCATCTATAATGTTTCCACCCACCGTCTTGTTCATAAATTATCTACGGATATTGATTTGTTTTTTGATAGAAGCCTTTAGGTCATTCTATAATCAGCCATAAATTCAACAAGCTTTTGCTTTTAAATTATACGAAAATTTGTGAGCCCATCGATAATTTAAATGATTCTATCTATTTACTTTTTTTTTTATATTATTTCTTATACTTTTTCTATCATCGCAAGCTCTGCATGTTGATAAATTCCGGCATTTTTCGAAATAAATACTATTTCGCTCTCATATAGCGCACTGCTAGTTATGCTCCCAATTTCGTGATCAATACCACTCGGCGCTGTATCCATTTCAACTCTCCAGCCTGAAGTATCTCTCAATCAAAACTAATGATTTATTTTTCCATCGCTGAAATAATAAAAACAGAACCAAACCGAACCACTCCACATCCACGATCCGGCATGCGTCGACTTTTTAAGTGCGGAATTTCTGCATTTATTCTTGCGATGCCTTGATTTTCCTTCATTCTTTCCTTCTGTGCATATATATGGTACAGAATTGTTTACCCCAATGTTGTAACGAACATAAGTACATCCACGCACCTGTGCACAAATAAATATGAGCTAAAACTGAAACGAGTCTTGAGGTCAAGGTCTTGTACACCGTTGTCGGTGATGAATGCGTGTTTGTCCTCATTTTTGGCAAGAAGTGTGAAGAGCGAGTATGTATCCACATATCTAGCCAAATATTTTTTACACCCGACCACCTGTCAAGTAAGACAGAAAAAAAAATAACAGCTTTATCTTAATTACGAGACCAGGGACGAAAAATTGCATCGTGAAAATGGCTTTGTTGTTTTTTTGCCGCAAATCAACAGGTTTTTCGTTGGTTTTCTTTTCGTTTTTTTGTTTTCTTGTTAAGCTTTCGCTTGTTTTTGTTGTAGTTGGGGTAAGTTTTGTGTGTGTAATGCATTGGCATTCGCATGGGACAGCCGACACAGAAGATGAATGAAATTCAGTGTCATTGAACTTATACGTACAAACGATCTGAATAGTCTGGGCGGGAATGATGACGAATTCGGTCGCTTTTCACGGGGAAAAAATAAACTTAGAAATGTATTCATGGAAAATTCGAACTGGTGGGTAGAAAACTAGTATTTCTATTGAAGGTTATTTTTTTTTTTTGGTTATGCACCTCACGGCAGAGCTTCTTTTAGCTGCATTTTGTATACAAATTGTTTTGCCTCTTTTCTTTGGTTTCGCAGCCAATTATTTCACAGTTGGAATGTTTCGATAATATATGCCAACGAAAGCAGTCAGAATTAGGACGGTTTCCCTACAAAAAAACCATCAAAAGTTCAACAACCTTTCCCCATGTACCTGGGGTTCTCTGTTTATCATTTATATACGTTTCCAGAATCTTTGACCGATCTCTTCCATTGACGGTCGCACGTTAGTGTCGATCTTCTGGACCACTCAACCGATTTCAATGAAATTTTGGGGGCGTATATGGCTGCTTGCAACTCGAAAGATAGGACAGTTTTGGACTCGATAGGTGACATTGTTGCCGAGACATAAATATATTTGTTTAATTCTTTCAACTTAATTCTTAAAGTGAATACTTATATGGGCACGCTGGACCTGGTTAGTGAACTGATAAAGCTTGGCATTACAGACACTAAGCTACTGAATCAATTATTATTGTAACCACATGAAAACAAAATGCAAGCAAAAACTCTACAAATAGAAACCGTTGGATTGGATTAAAAATAAAAAAATAAAATGGTTGGCGCAACAGGTCCGTAGGGACCCAAGGCCTAGCTTCTCACAATCATTCGTTTTGTGTGAGTTTTTAATTTTTGGAACGAATGGAAGGGATCTATAATTTTATGCCGATTCCAAACGGCCGAGAAGCTCTTTGAAGACAGTTATATTCCCGAATGTTTGTCAGACGTTCGCGAGAGGTGGCGGAATGGAAAAAAAACTAAGTTGGAATTTGGGGTTTTCCGGGATTCGAACGTGGTACTCGCTTAGTAGTCCAACACACTAACCACTAAGCCATTGCGCCGAATTGGATTACGTAATGAAAACTTTTTAAATGAATGAATACACTTATCTACTGCGCTGTATTAAGATTATAATATTACAAAGATTTGGTTTTTAAATTCAATTTCTTCATATACAATTCAACTACAACACAATTAAATTTAACATCCACATTTAGCGAGAGAAGTTTTACATCTGGCGTGTGTCACAAGCACACTCTCTTTTTTTTTACTGTTCTGTTTGCTTGTTTGAAATGGGCTATATGAGCCTTCTATAAACCAATCCCGGCCAAATTCTCAGACAATACATATAATTAAGCTCCAAATTTTACAATTATTCTATCCGCTATAAAGGACTATTCACATGAGCGCGAACTGCGAACAAATCAATTTAATTGCTTTATTTGTTCTACATAATATTTAATTAATCTAACATATATGTAATCTAAAAAAAAACCTAATTCTTAATTCTTTGAAATAGCAAAATTTACAATTACAACAATTTCCCCGCGAATTGAAATTTCTCGCCGCGAACTGTCACACTTTATTCACAATCCACATAATACAAACGCGATCCACAAACCCACGAAAAAAAATCGTTCGAACTTAACTTTTAAAAATGAGACTGAATCGCAGGTATTTGGGACTAAAAAAAGTTGTGAATAATTGTCAGAAACTTGTCAGAAACTAAGAAATACGCAATTCGCTCTAATTTGAATAGTCCTTATGTTATGTTAAAGTGGCTCTCGGTGAAGGATTTACTTAGGCCGTTAATCGCCTCATTGTGCATAGTCCTTAAGTGCCATTCATTTTGGTTAAGACGCGGATGTTTTAAGTATTTGTTGGGAAACTATAAACTTCGTCTAAAGATTGAGGGATGTGCCCACGAAGTTCCATCGATATATAAGATCGTCTTTATCCGAAACATATAAGAGACCACTAGATAACTGAAACCATTGCTTGACACAAGAATACTCCAATTCCAGAGGTTTTTTGACAAGTCATCAGGAATTTATAGATACTAGGACAATCCAAAGGCCACTTTTTGACCAAGGGAGAATAAAATCAAACATGGCACCATTCCACACCTCGACAAGTCTTCTGGTGAGACAATTCATAAATGAAAAATTAATTTATTCGCCCACGCTGCCTCGTTGCCCAATTGGTCAATTGGTCGATTAGTCCTTTCCAGAAATTTTGTCTGGACTACAAAAGTCCATGCGCTGTCTGGCTTTTCAGTTCGAAAAAATGATAATTCGAAAAATTAACCAATACAAGAAGAGCATTGACAAAGGCAAATGTATCGAGTCAAACTATTATGTAGAATGTTGGCAACATTTTTTCTGACAATAAATCATTGGTCCATATTTTGTAAAATTAGTTTTCCAAATAGCGACGTTCTAGGTACGACCAATAAAAAAGTCAAAAAATGTTCACTATAGTAGGTTCGGTTAACTTGCAGAGGAGTTAGACTTTAAAACAATCAACAATCAAATTCCAATGACGGAATCATATAAGATTTTTATTTTCAAAAAGCTGTCAAAGTTTGAAAAAAAAAACGAAAGTCCACCCATATCAATTCACTGCTTAGCTGTGCCGTTGATTTAGAAGAAGAGAAACATTTTGCAGTGTATTCCTATTCTTATCATGCTGCACATTGCGTTTAGGGCTTAATGTAAATGCTTTGATTCTGACAAGTTGGTTTGTTAGCTGTCTATCGAATCTTAAGACAGAAGCATGATTGGATTGCAAACAGGAAATAACCTTGCCAATGTGAGAAATACATCAATGTTACATTGATGTCATCGAACTGCAACTTAAGCTGGATTACTCCCATGCATGGGAAGAGCATTGACTGAAAAGCATTTGATATTTTAAAAGATTGATCTTAAATGATGACAATTTCGTACGCCGGTTAGACGATCGCTGTCGAAAACAATTCAAAAGTCAGTCAAATATAATGAAAAGTTATAGTATGATTTAGTGAGCTTAAGCTACTGATGCCAAAAATGGTCGACAACTCCACTTTCGAACAAAGGGCGGTTAGTCCTATTAAAGTTATAACATATTGAACGAAGTCAAACATGGGGCACGTTCAACTATCTAGTCTAGTCATTCGGACAGGTGGATCATATGAACAGTTTTTGCAGTTGACGTTTATGGAAGGATAACCGACGAATCTACGACTGAGTACACTAAGTTGACATTTCGTTTACGTGTCTGAGAAGTGACGTTAAGAAAGAATTCAAGTTTTCTAAAGTTTCTTGAAAATTAAAAAACAAAACAAATCATTGATATACATAGATTTAAGGCCGAAAGGCAATAATTTTAAGGATATTGATAAGTTTATAGCGCTCGCTTAGAGCCAGCCAGTAAGCTAGAATAAGTTAAATGTCAATTTAAATTAGATTTAATCGTTTTTGTCTAGTATGTAAGTTTAGTTAAATACCCTAATAAAAATGAATTTAAAATGTAAATGTAAAAAAAGTGACGTTACCGACAAGTCTAGTCTTTGCGTCCAGGGTACTATACAGTCGAGACGGGTCCTAAAGAAACTACAGATTTTTAATGTGCCCATTAGCTTAAGCTGAATTACTGCGACGCAATTCTATTATGGTGTTGCCTTAAGGCGTAGTTCACTGTTTGTCGGGCGTAACTTCTAAGTACACGTTTTGTTGTTGGATTTATTTATTTAGCATAGATTGCTACTAAAATTCATTAAAAAGTGTCGAGTTACAGTTTGAGTCTAATATTTAACCCAAGGTGTATAATTAAGTATAAACAATGTTTGTCTGGACTTATGGAATGAACCGCCTACAAATTAGACTTCTCCTTACACGAAAAGTCTCCTAGGCCAGTGCATTGACTTATTCCTTTTATTATTGTCACTCGAACCGAAAATGTAACGCCTCAGTGTGCCACCCAATGCGTATACCTAGTCACAGCGTTTTCCATTCATGGTGGAATCAACTCAAACGAAATTGAAATCGTCGTCCTTTGCAGCTAAAAATAATAATCAACCTCCACTGCGCCGGCCACACGAAAGGAACGTGTTTCCATATGGGTGGAGATTTTTGCTGTTTGCCGCGACAGCAACAGCAACAGCCAACCGCAGCACAAGTTTCTAAACGGCGAGACGGGTTATGGTCCTATAATTAAACTGGATGTCGTCCGCATCGCATAATTGCGCTGGGACCCAATGGGCTGCGAATTCCGAAAGTGTTTTGTTAATTTAATTTTAAATCAATTAGCTTCTCAGTTACTCTTCATTTCTCTTGTTCCATATAATATGTATGTCCAGGAAATGGATTTTGCGTTCTTATACGTCTGATGTGTTCCTTTGGTGTTAATGAAGAAATCTGAAACCAAACACAGTTTTTTTTTTGTAAATAAAACAAGTTCGTGCACCAAATGAGGTAAACGTTATGCATGAACAGTCAGAAAAGAACAAGATTTAACCTGTCTCTACACGAGACTACACCGAATGCTGTGCGAGTTCGACCAGTTGTTGCTACATTTTGTTCTGTTCAGTACACTGGCCTAGGGTGGTTTCTCATCTGAGCTAAGAGGTTGGCAATCTTGTTTCGTATCATATTTACGATGCTGAGAGAATTGCCCAGAGCGAAACTATTTTTTTTTTTATGTATTTGATGAAAGTACCAACATATTTTCACGGAGGTAATCAAGGCAGTAATCAACTAAATGTAACCACAAATGCGGTTGCCAGATGTCATACGCATTCAGCGGGACAGTTCCGGTTTCGGAGGGCGGTGGCTCCGTCTCCTCGGGTGACATTCGCTAGGATTGAGACACTTGTTTAAATTTACTTGTTTGAATGCCATTCATTTGAATAGTGCTATCAAAAGGGGGACACAAATCACTAGTTTCTAGTTCTTATCTACCTTGAACCCAGGTATACCAATTTCTCGTGCGACAACACAAAATCCTTTTCCTTTTCTTTTCGTATAAGAAAGCGAACTGCTACCAACAGTTTCGGTTTAAAAATGACTTCCAGTTGGGATTATTGCACTTAACTAAAAGGCTATTTTTAACAGCAATGAGTCTTCCAATGCACAAAAATATACTTGCCCATACAAACCAACGAACAAAACACAAATTTAGTACCTCCCTGCGCCGTTTCTCGTATCCTCGTGTGATAAATTTAAAAACCAAGTCATCTCATGTCATGACCCATCCCCATAATTCGTATTGTCGCTTACACCACATTTTTCTATACTATAATCGTCGTACACTTTATTGTACTGTACATGGGATGTTTTTTCTCCGCAAGAGAGGTCATGGAAATGTTTACACTGAAATCGGGCTAAAATTAGAAACATAAATTCTCCTTTCCCATGTTCGGATTCAGAACGTGCCGAAGTGGTGGGGAAATTCCAATGAACTTCAGACGCCGCAATGAGAGTTCATCAGTATCTTCATCTTTAAGTGACAGAATTTGTTTTCATTTCTCTTTTCTTTTTTTTTCTTGGGATAAATGTAGGATTGTGGCTAATCCTGGGGACATATTTTGCATATGCTGGCAGAAATTCCAGCGAAAATGTAACACACACGAAACGCGTCTCTGGCGGGGCTGTTCTGGAGATTTCTCAGCGGAATTTTCGGTTTCATGGAAATGTTCTGAATCAGAAAAAAGAAAAATGTTATTCATGCCAAACAATTTTGTACATATACGCGATGAGTGTGTACCTATTTGAGATAGAATATTTTTCGTTGTGCAATTTTAATCTTTACCCCCAGAGAGAGATAGAGGACTATGTAGTATGTAATGGAGGTTCTTATTCTTTATATCTGTCGGTTTGGGGCAGCAGCAATTTACGGCTCCTGTTAAAGATGATTTTCTGAAACTACCAAGGTAAACGATAAATATTTTATGTAGAAAGCTGTATCCTGTAGGAGTTTTAGGTTTCGGTATCATGCCGAAGAACACCGTTCGACGTACTTGATTATGGAGCTCAAAATATTTTCCTCAAGGGAGGGCAATTCGCTATTGGAATTGGAAGTACGGAAAAGTCAGCTTTAATTTTTGATAAGTATAGGAGAGATTATTTTGAGAAACCTTTTTTTTTTACAAATTCAGGCAATGAAATAAGATATACATTATGAAATTAAAGTCTTTGGAGAGTTAAGCTTAAACGATTGTAAAAGTACAGTGTAAGTCAAGTTAAATACTCTTGCGACTTGCCACTGAATGCTCGTATAAGAAAGCGGAGAAGTTTGCTTTATCAAAGTCAAGGCTTCCGAAAAAAACTCTACTGAGTTAACGAATAGGTATAGGTTTTCCGAAACCCTATAACACAGTTACCGAACATAAAAAAACTGATTTTTCCACCACTACGCCCGGAGAAAAGAAAATATCTGTGGTGAACTGCTTCAAATTTCTTTCAAGAAAAAAACAGAGCCAATTCTCTATAGTAAACCTCGACGCTATTGAAGCCGGATGTGAAATGAAATTCTTCAAGGCATGTGCTACTTTTTTTGTTGACTTTAAAGTTGTAACACAAGCAGGGCTTGTAACAACCTTACAAAGGCTATGAGTGGCTTCAAACCTTACAAGTCCGCAGGATCTGACGTCTAGACAGATATTTAATAATCTCTGTATAGAATTCCTCCGTTGACGATAATTTTTCTAGCAATCTTTTTATACAGAAGACCAGGCTAAGATCCACAAATTCCAGTCCCATTATCTCAGATCTTACCCTTTGATAGGTACCCTCTCTAACCCTCGGAATCGCACCTTGAAAAATATTAGGGGATTGAAAAGTATATTGTGGCTGGTGTTTTTTGACTTTAATATGTTGTAAGTGAAAGATGTATTCTTATAAAATTTCGAACTAGAGATATTAATCAATTCTGACATTAACATGATGGAGGAATTCAAAAAAGTGGGTGTCGCAATCCAAAACTTCGGATTTGAAATTTTTTCAGTCATTAAGTTTGATTTTTACGAAAACGGCTCCAACGATTCTACCAAAAATTTATATTTGAGCTTAAGTAGGCGAGGTTTACATCGCTGCATACACAGAGCTCTAGTCGCGTAAGCAGAAAACCATCGAACGGCATCGTCTCGACGATGCTCCTACATCGTGTAACAACCAAGAAACGATAATCGTCGAAACGATTGGACGATCTCGTTTTTTATTGCTTTACTTATTCATAATCCATTGGACTATGGTCGGTTCTTCAGCCTGTTGGGTATCTGCGTACATGCGTACACTTTCACTTAACATTTCACTTGCATCTTGATACTAATAGAAGCGTTTTTCCTTACTATCTATCCATTTTTGCATTAAATGCCCAATTCCAACAACAAAGAAAAATAAACAAAATTTCGCTAAAAAATCGAGTTACTGTCCTTTTAAAAATCGAACCTATCCCAAAAACGGTTCATCGGTTGTAATTAAAATGCATTCCTAAGGTAAGATGGTCATTCCTAAGCTGCAAACGCTTTTTCTTTTTTTTTTAATTATCGAACTATACATTTTTGAAAATAGAAATTTACATTTTTGTTTGTACCTTACTTGAAAACGCACATACCGATTTCGACCAAAATGCAAACTTGGAGTAAAATTGTTATTATTAAAATAATTGCGTCCTTCATTTTCCATTCGAATCGCATAATTAAAAACAAAAACAGCTCTATCGACTTTGATTGAAATACATATTTAGGATAACAAAAGAATTATAAATAAGATCCCATACTTGTTTTTTCTTATAAATTGCAAATTAATTCTCATTCAAAATATTTCTTTAAAATGACCAGCCCTAATCCTGATCTGTGTTCAAAAGGTATATTTCTGTTTATTTCAATGAATAACATTAAAAAAAAATATAATAATATCGACGCAAAACTTCATTTTAGCAACTATCCGCCACTTATGCTCTTCGTCTAAGCATACACCATTAAATAACCAGCAACGACCTACAACTACGATTGAAAACACTTCATTGGTACACCGACTGTCATACACTTCAATCGGAAAATTCAAAAAAACACAACAAAAACAGTTTAAATATGAAAAAGAAAGTTTCGTGCGATCCAGTCGTGCGCACTATTTTTATATTGCGGGCACTTTCAGCAATATCCGACAGGAGGCACTCATTTTGAGTGTTGTGGATCTGAGAACGGAATCGTCATTTCGCATACACATACTCATTTCAAAACTGTTATACTGGGCAGGTCCAATAGGCGTTCTTTTTTGTTCAGAGCTGAGCACTGAACTGAGCTCGAGTATTATGAGCGCTCTCTGAACCGAGTGTGCTCAGATCTTTCTGATGTTTTTTTTTGTTTTTCCGTTTTTTTTTTCTGTCAAATGTGACTTAAAGTGCTATGTATTGTAAATGTGTAATCAGCTTTTTACTCAGCCTGCTCAGTCGATTTATTCTGAGATCACAGAGCGCGCTCTGATCATGCTCTGAACGAAAAAGACACACAAATGTCTGAGCTCTGATGTGTCTGAGCTAAAAAAGAAACACAAACTTTTTGTATAACAGTTCAAGTTCTGCTCTGAACTAAAAAATAAAAACGCCTAAAGTAAACAATTTGGTAAGGCTTTGTATGGTTGTTTCGTGAACTCCGGGCAACCGCAAGGTGGACTTTCACAACCCCTTTCTGTCGATTGTAGCAGCCAAACTGCAAAAATTGCGGATGTGACTTTTCGATTGATGTCCCTGAGAATTTGCGAGCTAGAAGTGAACTTAACGTCTTCTCGATTCTCCCTCGAGATGCACCACTTAAAAAGGGTAGGGAATAAGCCACAATGAAACTGATTAGTCCTCTTCACTATAGGGGGACTACTAAATTTCCCCGATATAACTTCCGTCGTTCCCTCTTTTCGTAAATATCTACCTCATCTTAGACACTAAATAGATTCGAACAATACGGGTGACGGAATAATTGTATGCAGTGGCTAAATCGCGCTACATTCATGTCCAGATCTCATTCAAATTGCGTATAAAATATGTAATTATGCGTCCTACTTGACCTACCCACATACATAAACTATTCCCCCCTTCCATACAAGACGCGGCCGAATTCAATCCATCTGGCAACTCTATATGACTAAACCACTTACCCAATCATCATAATGTACCTATTCAAAGCAGAACCACCCTCAGTCGCGCTATTATTTTGATTTATTTAACTCCACTCTTGGATGAATTTACTTTTTGTTCTTCTTTCCATTTGGCACTTTGTCCCTAGTAGTAAGAGGGGTACGCGTACGGGTAATTTAGATGCGTGCTTGAACACGCCTTGGGATTGATTAGGAAACAAACAAAAAAAGAGAGTGAGAGAGGACCCTGAAATGTTTATATTCTCATCCCGTGCGTTAATTCTGACTGTCCCAACTCGGTTAAATAAAGACTATTCGATTTTCTCCTGATTTTGTTCGGTTCATTTTTAGCAGACACTCCTTTATGAACTCTCCTTCGTACGTTGGTTATCCCCTTTTTCTACTTTTGTACAAAATATATGTATGTGTCTGTGTAGTTGAAATGATATCCGGAAAAGATGGCCAGGATAAAGGAAGAAATTGCTCATCTGTCTGGCGGCGGCTACCGTGCAGCGGATCTCAATCTCCACATAGAATTCAATTAATTATTCGGAGCTCATGGGAGGATGTTGTGTGGCCAGACCATTATTTATTCCTCGTAAATAGTTCTGCGCCGTTTCTTTGTGTTCGTCCAGCTGCTGAGTGATTTATGATTTTCGAAGAGGAGCAGACGTGCGGCTGGCCAAGTTGTATCGATGGTCGTATGTTTGCAAAGCCTCAGGTGTAAGGAAATCGATGTCGAACTGTATCTCTTTGCAATTTCCATATTGATTTATCATTTGATTCTTTTCTTTGTTTGCTTCCCAGAGGACTCCAAATGACCGGCTTCAAAAAATGGAAGTGGAGTATCAGGGACATCATACTTTCTAACTGTTGTGGGCTAACTCAGAAAATTAGCCAAGAGTTCGACCAAGAACATAAGGATCGGACGTCAAATGATGTGTTGAGCTCTAGCCGACTATACGCATACCTACGCATAAACACTTCCTTAGATGAACAGTGTTGCCAAGCACGTGCAACATACTAACTCTTAGTGTTGTTGACGTTAGAGACTAGAAAACTCTGCAGGAAAAAAAACGAATTCTCTTCGTAACCCCCAATAAAATTCCAAACACTCCAAGTAGGTTTTCAACAAGCCTTTCTGTGTCACTTTTGTGGCTTACTCTCTGTTTTGAAGGTCCTCATTTCAGAGACTGCAACCAGCATTTTGAAAAATTTAAAAATCTAATAATTTTCCATTTTACACTTTGACACTAATTTAACTTTCAACGCAAACTTACCTTAACCCTAATTCATGCAAGAGGGCTACAATTAAATCCCGCTTCAATGGGGGCTTCCCAGTAATAGAGGCTCGAAGAACAACGACCGCATTTTCGCCTAACAGCGCATCAACATCATCGTCATTATAAACATTAACTTCCATTCCTTCGTTTTCGTTTGGTGGCTCTACTCACATTTATTTCTCTCCCCTTCCCCTCGGCTTTTGTTTAGCCCAAGTGTAAAGCGGAATTAAATGGCAGGGGAAAAAATTTCATATGCTAAACACAAAAAAAAAATTAAGAAAAGAATTTTTAACAAAACCAAAAAATAAGCATAGAACTACATTTACTCGTTAAATCACAGAGAGACCAACAACGTCATCCTCCTCATGCCTCATCATCATTATCAAGCCTTTGAGCGAGATTGCGGAAGTCGATAATAATAGTTGAGAGACTTTACGCACACAGCCACACAGCGCTCTGATTTTCTGGTGGGTTTGGGGTTCCACTTTTGCACTTTTATTTCGACTTGTTTTCTTTTTTTGTTTTGTTTTTTTTTTCACCATTTTATTGTGTTTTTGTTGCTGATTGTTTTATCGTATATTTTCTACTCGCTGATGTGTTTTCCAGTTCAAATGGAATGTGGAGTTGAGAATTGTAGAACAAGAGACTGGGAAGAAACTCGCAGAATCATTTCAATTCCTAGTGGTCAGGGGTGGCATGGAAGTTGCAAACTATAAACGCACAGATACGGGTTCTAGCTTACATAATAAATCGCTGACAGAAAGAGAGAGAAAAAGAACCGACCGACCTAAATGCTGTGGGCAGAGGGCAGACGGCCAGCATGTGAGTATGTATGCTTGCCGGCAAACGTCACATCTATACAAAAAAACCGCATTGAAAAATATTGTTGAATTCTGTTTTAATCAGTGTGGTTTTACATTTTTTTTCCGCTGCTTTATTCGGGTTTGGTTTGGTTAAGGTTGGGAGACGTACGGCGCAGACAGACGCCAATTGCATAAATCACATTCGTATTTTTGTTTGAAGGATTATTCCCACATAATTTATAATAAACGCCGAAATGGGCGGACCCCGACTTCACTTTTAAGTTTTTCTTTTCTCTTTACATTTTCACCTTTCAGAGAGTGATTGTCTGCCCTGCTACACAAGCTTTCGTTTGCGGATGAGTTTTTATTTTTGGAACGAATAGAAAGATTTTAAATTTCAAGCCGAGTCCGAACGGCTGAATTGAGAAGTTCTTTCAGTACAGTTATCGAATGAATGTCAAAGGTTGGCAAGAGGTGGTGCATTGGAAAATGTTTTCCAGTCTGACAATCATTCGATAACATAAAAAGAAAACCTTTGAGGTAACGTGCTACTAAAATAAATTTAAATTCACTTAAAACCGGTTTCAATTTAAATCCAATAATCTCTTCAGTAGAAAACAGCAGATTTTTCTTTCACTCTAACCTAAAATACGGTCAGACTACTTGACAATGCATGATGAAATATCTGACAGGAATTTGAAGTATATATACACATTTTTTACACCTTACTACAAAATTAAGTAGATACTAAATGCAATATTTAATGCCATCTGTCAAAAAGTTAGTTGTTTTTCATTGTTGACATTTGTCAAGTTGACATTCAATATGTCAAACTATGTGACTGAAACTGAAAAAAGACTTTTATAAAAAATAGCAACTTATTTGTCGTACAGTTGCGGATTATGAAATACTTCAAATTACAATAAATCAAGTTTCAAAAGATCATAAGGCAAAAAATATGTCCACTGAATTCCATGGCTTGTTGACACACTTTTACACTATATACCTCCTTGAATGTCACACTTTCTGTAATAAAAAATGTAACATATTTCAGGTTTTATATTTGGAAACGTGACATTAGCTGCGTTCTATTGGTTGCTTATGACAGCAAGATGCCTAGCCACAAAAAGAAAATAATTTTTTTCTACTATAGAGTTCCGCCCCAAAAGTTGAATTTGCCTGCAATGTAAAGTTACCCGCTAGATTGAAAACACGGATAGCAAAAATGAGCTGTCAAACCAGATCGGTCAAAAGTAAACGAACTTGGAAAAATAACTCCACCATTTTGTTAATAAAATTTGAAATAAATTGACTAAATTTTGCATGGAAAATAAGTTCATTTTTGAGGTGAAAAGGAATAGAAGCAAAAGCAACAGTAATTTTTGTTCTGCTAGCACTAGGGAGTTCCTCAATGTGGGATTATTATATAGAACGCGACCATTGACCGTGATTGTAATATGAAAAGATAAAATCCAATGAAACAAAAGAATAAAATTTTAAAACTAGATTTTTCTATTTTTCTATATAACACGTGTAAAAAGAAAATTTGTTTGGGGTCGCTGCCAAATAGAAAAGAGACCGGAAAAAGGCCAATGTGACAACTGGCAAGCGATGGTTGACCAAATGGCTGGTTGTGGTGTTGTGGCTCTGTTCGCTGAGAACGTTTAGAGCTGCATCGCCAGTCATATTTTTCTTTCAATAGCATACAAAAATTCACGGTTTTTTTTTTTCGAAAAATGTAAATAAGTGCAAAGTATAATATTGACAGAAAATTTGACAGCCTTGATTGCAGTTTAAAGATTTGGCACAGATAGAAAAGTGCCAAATCTGTGTGTTTGCTCTGAATTTATCGACATCTTGATCGATAATCGACAATCACACATTCTTACCGCGAAATTGTTGATTAAAAGAGAAGGCTTTAAAGAAAATCAAAATACTTTTGGTGAACGATTGTTCAACTCTTTCTTGTAGAAAACAATTCAGCAGAATGTCAAGACAACACAAATTTTATTCAAACGTATTTCCGATCATGATACCATATTTATACCTTAAATTTGCGTAACACTTGACCAGCTGTCATTGACACAAATTTCACTGTCGTCTAATTAGCAACCTCCATACAGTGCACACCCCCACATTCCAGCGGGAAAGGTGCTAATGAATTTTACCAACAACTAAGTACGACTTTATCTGACCTTTGTATTTACTTCAATAAGGAGTAGGCTGATTGCGGTTCTGTACCCCAACCGACACCTTCGCTGGTATCTTAAGTTAGATAACAATGCAAACGCAAACAACAATTGAGTAACTTTTTCTTCTTTTTTTTCCCAGACAATCAGTGTAAATGAGAAAAGAAATCCCACAACAACTTCTAATGCCGTGCACTGCTATACCTACACCAAACCTAGACCACCTGCTTTACAGCTTCTGCTACCGATGCCAGACCTACTAGCCAGTCTTACGGCCGACGGAGCGGCATACAATCGATGTAGTAACACTCTGTAATTAGAGAACCCATTTTTTGCACAAATTTTCCTCGCAAACCTTTGTTTCCACTTTTCCATTGCTTCTGTCATTCGGTGCACACATGAGAACATACCAACAAACTGAAAGTGCCAATTGATGCATTGGTATGGTACCTACCGTCGGGGTTAAATTTTACAACTTAGTTAACTGAAAGTTTTGTATCCATTGTGTAATGTGTACTGTCCAACGGCAATGTGAACGGACTCGATGCTGAACTTTGACTGGACTAGTCGGTGTGAGTGAAACTTTTGTGTAATGTTTAGCTTTCCAATTGACAGAAGAAAATTGAGAATAGGTGAACATTTGAGACACCGTGACACATCCAGCAGCAACATGCATAATACATAAGTCGGGTGTCGTATTTTAACCAGTGACGAAGAGAACCACAACCACGTCAGAGGTGTTCGGAGAGTGAGACGATGGGGTGAATTGTGTTGCGGTTGTGTGATATGCGGTAATGTTTGGTGATAACACCCATCGATTGCGGTTATCCAGAACCGGAGACGAATAATTATGCAACAGTTTCGACATCTGTGGCGCTGCTCCATTGGCGATGCGCAGGTCAGAGAGAGATAGTCGGTCGAGGAGCTAACCGAGATGGTTGCATATCACTCCCTCTTGGTAATTATTGCCGCCTGTGGGTATCGATTGATCCAATTTACTTTAGTGCTTTTGATTAGAGACGGAAGGGTAGATGAGTATTTGTTATGGTCTGTTGCTAAGGTGATGGGCCGGAGTCGTAGTCAAACGGACGGATTGTATGTCCACGAGGGGGAGTAAATCTATTTCCTCTTGTAATGATAAAAATAAAAAGCTTCTTTTAGGGGAATTAAAAATGTGGATGAGTTTGATAAGAATATTCGGTTTGGACAGTTGGCCTAGTTTCGAAGCGAACATTTACACATACTACAAATGTAGACTGCTACTCTCTGAAGTAGAATTGTTGAAATAAATTTGTATTTATGGCCATCTTCTGAATAAGTCGGAACGGAACGCACATTAATTTAACTGTAAAATATGGCCAAACGTATTGATGCCAGATTTGATTTAAATGGGTTTCTTTTATGTGGTATTATTTACGAGGACGCCTGAAATTTAGTTGCCTTTTTAGTAGATCCCATACGAAAACACATGCATCTGTCCAAAAATGATTCTTCCAGATAGGTAAATAATCTATCTGTTGCTGTTTCATTTCGAAAGACCTTGAGTGTATATCTTAGATATATACCTTCCTTAGTTTCTAAAAAAAGCTGAAAACAAATTGTGTGTCTTAGCAACACCCTTGCAGCTTACACAGTCTCCCCGGAACTTCCCAAAGGAGGAGTTCTTTACCTACATCTAAGCAACACTAGTTTTCTTTTTGTATTGGCGTTCTACTAAAAAAAATTGTCTGGGTATCCATAGCGGTCAATAAATCGCATCTATTTTGTGCAATTTGAATTGTTTGTTAAAATAGTTTTACATAAATGCATTTTTCTTTTAAATGTCAGTTCGAAGAAACACAATTTATAAGCCTGAACACAGCCAATCTCAATAGGGCTGACAGCTAGATACGCAAGAATCACCCTGTCTTCATTGTCATCAGTTTCTTTTTGACGTCCATAGATGAGAGGTTAATGTGGTATTCGATTGGGCTTCTTCAGATTTGCTCTCAGATTTCAGATTTCGTGTGCCTAATCGAACATAAAAACGTCACTTGCTCTTTTTTCTGTTGATATTCGTGCGACTTGAATATGTGTAGTCTATGACACTTTTCAAAGCGATTACCATTCGCTGGTTAAATTTTATATTAAAATTGGTTTCTAAATATTTATACATAAATAATTTACGAAAATAGATTCACCCGATGCAATGCCTTTCTTTGGTGTAGAAAAAAAGCACGAAAATGTAATGTATTGGTAAATCTGAAGCAAATCTGAGAAAATATCCAGATTAGCAAAAGTGCTCTGAGTTCTGAAAAAGATTGCTTCTTTTGTCCCAAACGAACATAAAAAAGTGCTCTGAGAGCGCCCAATCGAATACCACATAAAAGATTTACGAGAAAATTGGTGCAATCACAACTGTAGTTAAATATACATCTGACAGTTGCCTGACTCGTTGCGTTTTAGTTTTTATTGGCTTAGATTGGTCACAGAAACAGATATTTTTAGTTAATGTAAAGGGCCAGCTGACATTTCGTTCGTGTGGCTAATTCATAGATGACTATGAAAAGCAACTTTTAGGTTTCCTTCATTTGGACTTGGTTTTGTGTGATAACATCCCGGCAGGACACTTCTCATTGCACTTCCAAAGCGACGTATTTTTTGCGATGTTATCAAATTCGTATGACAATCAAATTCCGTCTGAACAAATCCCCGCATTTCTCTCCAAACTACATTCACAAAAAAGAGTCTCCTCCTGGCCATATTTTTAAAAGTTGTTTGTCACCACTTTCTGGACTAGTTAACAGCCACCATTTCCATAAATAGATCCTCACACCATCCGACTTTATTTTGAACTGACCACTCCCACGGAATTCCTGCATGCACACTTATACAGTCATTGCTTGACACATTTTTAAATTACCCACATAAACACACCTCTTAGATGGAATTTAGATAACACACAAAAAAGTAGTTCATACTAAAGCCCGAGTAACGACAATTCTTTCAACACGACAATACGTAATTAAAGCATAAATGAAAAGCAAAACATTGTAAAAATCAAAATTACTCAACAATTGCATGGAAAGCGAAAAAAAAAAAACAGAAAACCCTAAAATCACTTATACCTGCCGCAACACTTAATCTATATTATGGCTCTGCCAGATTTGATTATTGGGAATTGTGAGTTATTCCTGGAAGAGCTATCTTAACGTACCAAGTTATATTTGCATTGAGGAAAGAAAATTTGTTTCCAAAGAAAAATGTGTCGCTACACAATTTTTATCAGTTCTCATTAGAAACTGACAGCTTGAAGTATACGATGACAAATAGATGTGGTAACGTCAGTTACGGCGGCGCGCGTGGACAAATGCCTCAAGCTATTTGACAGTTACTAAAAAGATAAAACACACACATGATTAAAATGAGAGATTCATTACTTAAACAAAAAAAAAACTCACATTCTATCACAACTCTTTGAAACGAATGAAAAATGTTTGGACGTTGAGAAATGTTGCATAATTAATACCGTTAATCTGGCTATACACAGAAAATAATTTGCGCATTGCGAAACCGCTAAGTATGTGTAAGTCGCAAATTAATTATTAGCACAATGAACGGCTTTATTTAATTATATCTGCCGAGACGAAGGTGAAAGATATCAAAAATCTATAATATGAATATGAATAGGTACCTATTATCGCATTAATGAGGCGGCGCAAATTTGAGTTTCAACTTTCAAAAGCTGTTAGCTATCCATATATCGATACCAGCTGTGATGACATTTTAATTTGAAAGTATGAAAGTCAGCAATTGGGGTACTGCTTCTGCTTCCATTTTCGAGGTAGGTGTGTTGTACCAGACCAAAAGAGTTTAAGCAATTGAAACAAGAACAAAAACTAAAGTCCAGCTCTTCAATGCGCGGTTACAGTCTCTTTGATTTAAACACATTGAATCTGATCCCGATTTAACTATGATTCATACTGTCCATTTCACACATGATTTTCTGCTTTCATAGTGCCTCCCAAATAAAACAAATTTAACAGCTCGTAACCTTGTTGTTTATATTTTATGAAGCTCTAGTTGTTATATTAAAAAAAAAAGAAAAACAAATAGATAGCTATGCATATAGATGTCAAACGATAACTTTTCCCCTGACCATTTTCAGTGGGAAATATATTCTTTTTATGTTTTCACGCATTCACAATCGACGCCTACAAAAAATGTCACTTTCCATTTTGGCACTTGCTCTCGGTTTCAATTGGCAGTTTGAATTTTTATTGCATTTTTCTTTCCGTTTATTATTTCTTGATTTTCAAAGTGAAAGTTGACAGTTGGGCGTAACAATACACACAACAATCACAGCTTGCGTTGCAACATTTCACACTAGCAATTGCCATATTGACACCAAATGACGATTACATGTTAGATAACCTGACAAAGGCAAAAATTCGATACGTTTTTCTTTGGTTTGTATTGTATTGCTTAGTTATAAGAAGCGTGAACACGTAAAATTGTGCAATGACAGTGAGAAACATTTATTAGTTCTAATCGCGAAATTGTTATCAATTACAGTTCATACTAACTGTTGCCTTTACGGCTAATTTTGAAATAAATCAGTTGTCGTCAGTACTAGAGGCTGACGCTGAAAGAAATTTTCTAGATTGTTCTAATTTCAACTGTTTCAGTCAGGACTTTTTTTGCAACGTAAAAGTGGGTTTCATATCCCATCGCTTTGCAGCCCACTTTTCTCAACAGGCACTGGGGGCATTCAAGTATCTAGTTTAGTGGGTCATATAAGCAGCTGTTTCAGTTGACGTTTATGGAGGGGTAGCCGACGAATCTAGTCAAAATTCGTGACTGAGTACTAAGATGACAGTTCGCGTTATGTTACATCTTATCCAGACAATCTAGTCGACTTAAAAAACTAGACTAACTAGAATCTTGAATGTACCGACTATCAAACCGCTTACTACCAAATTTTTGACAATGCATACATCACATTCAAAAATTTAAATACTAATTGAGGTAGGTAGGTACCTATGTTCCTTCTTTTTCTTTTGTAGAAAGAATGGAAGACTGTCAAAATGGCAATGGTGGGTGGGGATAAATTCTCACCCAGAGCGAGAGTTACGAAAAGGTTAGGGAACGTTTTTGTTTTATTCTATGAAAAATTAGAGATAGGTAATTCATAACTTGCAAGAAACGTCTTTTAAATGACTAGGTAATACCTAAATGTATACAACTTGCTAGTTTTATTAACTAAATAAGTTGATTCATCCAGCGATGAAAATGATTCGATCTTCTTTTTGGTGAATCCCATTATGTGGAAGACTTTCAAATGACTCAACTAGTAAAACATAAGAAAAGAAAAGAGGAAAAAACGGCGGGTAATCACAACACGCACAGGCACACGTTTGCCAAATAGGACAATCTCAAATCATCTGTCAATAATTGGCAGCTTTCTCGGTTCTTACCCTAGAAAATTGTTGAGTAAAAACAATTCCCTTCTCAGTGAAAGGGATAGTTTATATCGATGCAACTCTCTTTTAGGATTTTCGCGAGTTAGGGAACGGCATTGAGTAAAAATTCGTAAAATTTCAAAGGTTTTCTGTAATAACCCGACCGACTTAAATGCCCTTAAATATATTCAGTTTTTAACATTCATCAATTTGCGATTTCGGTGTTGGATAAACTAAAAACATTTTGGTTGCACTTGTTTGACAATTTACTGTCAACTGAGTTCTCAATCAACAAGTACACCTACGTTGAATTCGATTGCTCAACCATGGTTAATAAGTTTCTGTTGATAGACGTTTCATATTAAAAATCTACGTTAAGCGACACCATCATTCTAAACAGCAAAATATTTCAAGTTGAAACTGATTTTTTAGCAGTTAATGCCCATTGAAATTCTCCGGCTCGTCGTTCGCCAATGTATAAAGGATCGAAGATCCTTGAAGGCTTGAGCTACTATGGTTTCGACACACAGATCTTCTGTAATCAAAATTCAACATAAATTGGATTTCTTCAAGGTAGGTTTATTATGATTATGATTATTTTATGAAAACAAATAACTTCTAATGTAGACGGGCTACTCGGTCATCTTTGCACTTAGGTAGGTACCTACTTTGAAAATATAAAATATCGCCCACTTAAAGTACCCTCACGGATGTAGACTAGCCCCTTGAAAGTACTCTCGTCTGATTCCCTTTTTGGGCCATTGTGGCAGAAAAGGTTCTTCTCAATTAAATATAAAAATCGACAATGAAAGAAAAAAAAAATGCATTCCACCCTTTTTATACTCATTTAATTCATGTACACACATATTCATTTGTCCTCCCCCATTTATCCAGTAAGCAGCAACACACCCTCTCATCATATAATCCACCTCTACCATGAGCTTAAACTATACGAAACAAACTTGGAGGAGAATGGAACGTAAAGAAAAATATACCTATATATAGGAATACAAATACAACTCACCATTGTGTTCGGTGAAGATATTCAATCCAATTGCACTGCGATTATCCTTAGTTGGAGCGGGTGCGGCGGATGCACGCGACTTCATACGGCTGGCTCGAAGGGTTGATCCGGCACCCAGAGCATTGCTGCCCGTCCCGCCTCCCCCACTAGTACCACTGCCGCCCACACCGCCGATACTTGAGGAACTACTGCTTATGCCAACACTGCTACTAATCCCTATACAACTGACAGTTCCTTGGCTTCCAGACGACCGATCCTTGGCATGTTGTGCCCCCATGATGGTGCCGTGTTGGTGGTGGAGCCACCCGGTTCTTAATTTACACTCGCTCAAGAAACAGACCGTAGTTACTGGCTGTAATTACCACAGTATGTGTATAACTTTCAAAGATAAACGATTTTTTTTTTTTGCTTTTAAATTCCCTGCCGCAAACAATGTGTTTCGATTTCGACTGAAAATTCAAACTTTGGGATACCCTCTGAAGGAAAGGAAAATTTACAATTTCACCACACACGACCAATGCGACGACGTCGACAATGGGGGACAACAAGGACCCAAAAAGACGGAAATACCGATAACACTATGAACGCCGTTCGATAATAATCGCAGGCACATTTTTGTGGGGAGAGAATTTTCCGCACAATCTTTTCGCCACAGTTTTCCTGGAAAAAGAATATTTCGCACAAGACTTAACAATTTACACGACGGATTGTTTCTTTCGTTTTCCCTGCTGCGCTTTACACACACATCTACGCACACACACGGCCGCACTTACTGCTCGCATACGGTATATACGGAATTCCTTATTGGAATCGATTGCGTTCACAATAAAAGATACAGAACGCGTAAAGAGGAAATTACGAGTGGCACTGGTACAGAGGATAACGAAAAAAAAACTTTTTTCGTGTGTAGAATGAATTTTTCAATATTTTCGCCTTTTTTTCTCGTGATTCGTCAAATACACACCACTCACCGACGACGATGGAGACGACGTACGCGTAGCCAAAGCCCTTGAGAAATCCACTCCCTGGAGCCAACAGCAGCAACACAATGAACGCGCAAAGAAAGGGAACAAAGTATATGTGGATGTGGAAGGAAAATGCAATGCACTTGTACGACTAGATGAGAGATACGGATAGCTCCCCGGCGGCCGATGGAACACTTTTTCTTATTTGCGTACACACATACACAGTGGCGAATTTTATTTTGTTACTTCACCTTGGAACTCGATCAACGTGGAACACTAATTGGATTTTTATTTATTTTTTTATTCCTCGGCGTTGAAAATGCGACTTTTTAAAGCGAAATAAACGAAGTAAAAAATTTTTTTTTGATTTTTTTCGTCGAGACAAGAATCCGACGACGTCTACTCACGGGAGTCTGACATTTTCTCATTTGTCGTCGCCTTTGTGGATTTCATCTTGATGGTATTTTTCGCCCTTTCGCTGTGCGATTCAAACCTCAGTGGCCATACCTGAACTGAGTCTTGTTGGGATAGTATTCTAGTGTAGTGAACGCTTGGTGGCGCTAATGACGATTGGTGACTTCAAGGGAGTGTTCAAAAATGTTTTATAAGGGCGTGTGCAGATCATGTGTAAATTCGTGTATTATTACAAATGTCAAAAAGTATTTTCTTCAAGTTCTTTGAAAAACGAAATTCGTTTGCAGGCGAGTTCATTTGAACAGGCGATGGTTGAGGTACCTTTCCACAAAAAATGCAAATGAAGGAGCTGGAGTATCGCCACACCTATGTATACAGAAAGTATAGGGGAAGGAAAAGACAACATAATAAATAAATATTTAAGGACCCTTGTCCAATATTTGTTTTAGTTTATGTGACGAATAAAAGTGACCCACAAATTTATGTCATACGGAGAAATTAAAACGCTTTCTCAGAGGCTAGATTTATAAAATTAATGAATCTGAACAAAATTGATGTATCAAGTCTAGGCGGGGCAATGTGAATGAGGGGTCTCAGATCGTTGTTTATCTACCCTCAGCTAACTAAACTGAGCCTACAACAAAAATAACGAAATTTACAGGCAATATTATGCGAGCTTCCATGCGATTTGCGAAGCATGTATATGCGTCATACATTTCCATAAAGGTATCTTCCATAATGTTTTTAGTCACTTGAAATTCGGTCTAGAGCCTATTAAAATGTAAAATAAATTAGGCAGCACGAATATGCATGTTTTCAGGCTAAAGCTAGCTAGGTAGCATTTGGAAAATTAACGAATAATGTTCAACTCCCTTACTCAACTCACCTAGCTGTCAGTTGAGTTTCCACCACGAGTTATTTTCAATTGACACCAACTTCAGTTGATTAAATATATACCAAAAAAAGAGCCACATTTTCAACATTTCTGGAATTTACAACTTTTTGTATTAATTCTATCTTTTCCTCAAAGAAAATTCATAGTTCTGTAAATATAATAACAAAGTGTAACAAAAGGTCACAAGAAAACTAACTTCCATTCAATTTCTTTTCGTTATTATACAGATATAACCATGTCTGATTGGGACACTGTTACGGTTTTACGTAAAAGAGCCCCAAAGGCCTCTACCCTCAAGACAGAGAGTGCCATTAACCACGCACGTCGTCAAGGTGTTCAGGTGGACACTCAACAAAAATGTATGGATAAATAATCTGTATTTTGTTTTCCAAATCAGTAAATAGGTATTTGTGTAAAGTTTGGTTTGCAACAGCCGTGGGCTAAGTGATGACCATTTGTGTTCTTAACCCGGCTTGTATTTTAATTTCGCAACATTCCCAAATATTATATAGATGACTATCTATACGTAACCTATTTTTGCAGTTGAAATATGTTTACTCATTTTCGATTATTTGGTTTGATCACAGTCGGAGCTGGTACCAACAAGCAACATGTTACTACTAAAAATACTGCCAAACTGGACCGCGAGACTGAAGAATTGAAACATGAGAAAATTCCACTAGATGTTGGCAAAATCATTCAGCAAGGTCGAAATGCAAAAGGTCTCAGTCAAAAGGACTTGGCAACTGTGAGTATGACTTCATAATATTGTTTTTATTTAATGTTTTTGTTGTGGGTGTTTCCCAACCTAGAACGCAGTTTGTGTATTGACAATCCATTTTCCAGCAAATGTCATTATGTTACTATGAAAAAAAAAATAAAAATAAAATTAGATGATGCAATTAAATGGCCTAGTGCGGGGATATAATGTTTCCGGTTTATACCGGCAACCTCGTTTATTAATCAGGGTATAATGCCCGTTTAAATGAGCATTTTTCTATGTACCTATGTACAACGAGTGCACTCTACTTGTCTGAGACCGACTGTCAACAATAGCCCCCTTATTATTAAACAAATGTGCACAAGTTATATATACACAAATTTGACGTAACTGCTGTGTAACCAATTGGAAACTTTTACGCAGCGTTTATTAATGGAGTTTTTGATTGAAGAAAAGAATTTCTTTTCTATCAAAAGCTCAAATCTAGAAGTGTTCTTTCTATGTTTTCTATGTTTCATTGAAGAAAAAAGGGCACTTCGAGGTCAATTCTTAACACGACAGAAGTGTCCGGGATATTTTTGAAGAATTGCCCTGAACTCACCAACACACATTAACAAAATGTCAGAGTCAGATTGAATGTTTGTACCTACGTAGTGTCGTGGAAACAAATTTGGGCTATGTGATCCGGAAATATGGAATTATGAGTGAAAATACACTATAATTTAAATAAATTGACTTGGCTCATGAAAACATTAATATTTATTTTAGAAAACAAAAAAAGTAGCAACAGAATTTCCCTTTTTACATCGCTACGTCACAAATTCTTACATACGAGGACCTGAAGGCGGATTGCAACAGTATGCAGCATTTCATCACGAATTCTTCCATACTTTTAGGCTTGTTCCATTAGCGAGTAGAATACAATTAGGAATTATTTGTATTTTTGCGAGCGTTGAACCTCTTACCCCTTGCTTAGTGTTCGAGCACACTAACCACTGTGCAAATGCATACTTGCATAAATGACTAATTTATGTTTTGATAGGAAATGTTGACACTGCTTCCCATTTGCGTTCGAAATATCTGAATACAATCATGTGTACTTTCTCGTCCTTAAGAGAACGTGTTATCTTTTCAATTTCAATAAATTGCAAGGTACACTGTGTGGCGTTAGATTCTGCTTGGTTGCTCTCTCGCTTTCCATTCTTGATGAGACACATTACCTGTCTACCTTAATCTGCGTTATAAACCAATCTTTGTGCAACTTGTCCCTGTTCGTAAAAGCCATAATAGGCTGTTTTCGATTTTCAACGACTTGCTGCTTTGCAACTAAGTATTTTCTTATTTAAAACGCACGATGCATTTCTTATTTAACGCTATTCAGTGTACAACCTCTCATAACACTCGTCCTTGTCTTTCAGAAAATCTGTGAGAAACAACAAGTGGTGACTGATTACGAAGCCGGACGCGGCATCCCGAACAACTTGATTCTTGGCAAGATCGAGCGAGTGATTGGATTAAAATTACGCGGCAAGGAACGTGGTCAACCGATGGCGCCTCCTGGTAAAAAGTAAACTGCACAACAGCATCATACTCGATGCTTTGGCGTGAAATCAGGGGGCGATTAACAAAAACATAAAATAAAAAACTTTTGGTTCGAAATAATTATCACTATTCTAATTTTCAAAAAAAGCAATTGCATAAAAGAAAAGTAAAACATTTACACCCGCCTATAATAAACAATATTAGAATTCACAAGTAAATACATACATATTATCAAATTCAAATATAAGCTACAATCTTCTACACAAACTATTATGGCTAATCTTGTGTGTTTGGACATTTTATTAACATAACTGTTCATTCAACTACAAAGCAATTGAATGTGGAATATGTTTTTGAGTCCAATACCAATTTGATATTCCGGTTTTCTGTTTTTCTTTTTAATTTTTGAATTCATTTTACAATACGAGTTCCTTATTTTGGGTTCAAAACTCCTGGAAAGGCAGAGTTCGTTTTCTATACATTTTGAGTGCGTTCTTTTATTAATAGCATTTAATTTTATATCACCCATTTACTTTTCACACGAACTGCTGTATTTTTCTAACAAACGAGAAATGTTTTATTTATCTTTTTTGTTTTTAATTGAGTCAAACTGAATTAAATGATTATTATGAAAAAAACTCTTTTGTTGTGGTGTTTTGGTTTTTATTTTCGTTTCCGATTCGATTTGCTTTCATTAGTGGTAGCTGGGAGGTATTTTGATCCCTCGAATACGTTTATTTTTTGAACGTACTACGCTACACGCATAAATAGCGCCGTTCAGGCTTCAATTTTAATTATTATCAATATAAATGTGTTTAAGTCGAAACTTAATATAAAAATAAGCTACAATATCTCAAATGTAGAATGTGTAGATTTCTTAAATAAACTGGTGTTTAAAAACATAGAAGAGCGTTCTTATCTTGAAAGGAGTGTGCCTAGCTTTTCCACAAACAAATGACACTGATTTGTGTTTTCTATTTAAAAGCACTAAGTGTCAGCAGACTAGCGACAATTAAAATACAATTATAAATTGAAGGTACGTATTTGAATTGGGTTAACAGTAAATGACGCGTCCGCAAGTTAGCTACACCGATGTGCTTGGTTGTCAAGTAGTTTTAATATTAAAATGATTAGGCATTTAAACAACCCTCAACTGACCTTCGATAAAGTGAGGGAAAATAAAAATGAAGCTGCTTTATTCGTTCGTTATACAGTGCCCCGAATGCCGGCCACATTACATTTACATTAGGTTAGTTTAGGTAAGCGGGATGGCGTGGCGTCAATATTGACCCATTGAGATGCCCATTGGGGGGAAAAGGTTGTCCCTTACCCGAAATAACCCTGTATAGATACTTGTGATTAAGAAACCACTGTGCTGTTGCATACAAACCATCCTGTGGATTTGATGAAGCTCATTATCTTGTCTACTGGTGTACTGGAAAGCTTGTCTAGGTCGTGGAAGAAGTGTCTCCCTAGGAATCTGTGCATATTGTGTTGGAGATTAGGACAGTACATTTACATTACATTTGCTTTTATTAAACTTTTTGTATACACAATTTGAATTAAGGCTTGGTAACAAATGGTGGTGAATAATAATTATTTAAATGCATTGGCACAACAACAGGGACCGAAGGGTATACAATGTTTGTTTTCTTAAATCTATTTACTCCCCAACAACTATTCATACTCGTAGTATGCATAGTTGTCTGGGTTGTCCTCGGGGTGTTCAAGTCCGGGTGTTCATATATTTGGGGGTTCTACGTTGAATTAGTAGACGCGATAAATATGAAAATCACATATATATTTGACAGATAAAGTTTTTGAACCAAAAACATGTCGCACGTAAGTATGTGGGTGCGAGCTACCTATTCATAACTAAATACGCGAATACTATTTATTTATATTTTTTTTTCTATCTATACGTCACCTCAATAGTTTCAACGCGTAAGATGTCAGCCCTCAGGTCAACGTGTTGTTGATGCGAAGTGTACAAATTAAAAAAAAAAAATAGATTGCGACTTTATAATCATGTATCACATTAGCTTTCGTTTTCCTTTCTAAGACTAGTCAGTTGCAGTCAAAGCAAAACTGTATTGGGTTAATGTGAAGAGATGTTCAATATCTTTATACATCGCCTACCTATATTTCTCTACGTTCTTTGATGTTAAATAATGCAACGTAGATATGCCAACATATTTTAGATATTTATGTATGTATATAAAAAAAAGAAAGTTCGACTCGCTGCAGCTTTATAATAAGGTATTTGTTCCGGCAGTTGCAGATTGCGATGACGACACAGGTTGAGAAGAAGCTTGTTTAATGATATGCTAGGTATACCCACAAAACTTTAAAAATAGACCCACGTCACGCCAAGTGGTTGAAAGATTCAGGCAATGTTTAGCTTGCAGACCTCTTCGATTCTTTTGTAGAACTCTGTGTTTATGGAAGAACACTGGAAAATTTCCTGTTAATAAGTATTATTAACAAATCAACATAATGGTTCCTAAAATAATCAGTAGCTGTAACATTTTTGATTAATGGGTATTTCCCGGACAATCATGGAACATAAAACCAGGGGCTAAAATTTGCTGTGGTAGAATTTTTTTTTATTTTATACTTGCTCGTGCTAATCACCTCCCTTCCAGTATTCAGTTCTACACATATTCTTAAAGTGATCGGTCGTGTTATCGTCGTCTCTTGACATGCGTTTTGTATTTTTCCTAAGAATAGTGCCGTTAGTTTTCGCGTACGAAGTTCCAAAAGCTGAGTTTAAAATATTTTACCCTAAAGGCTTTGAAGTTTCCATCCCAGCTGAAGAGAATGTAACTCTATTCGCGTTTCATGGAAAGCTTAACGATGAAATGGAGGGCTTAGAATCTGGAATGTGGTCGAGAGACATTGTGACTCCTAAGTGTGGGCGGTACGTGTTCAGAGATCGTGCAACTAGTCTAAAGTTTGGAGATACAATTTACTACTGGACTTATGTCATTTTTAATCGGCTGGGCTATAGGGAAGACAATGGAGTCTATGTGGTAAAGCACTATGCATCAGAAGATGAAGTTTCAACTCCGAGATTGCCAGCTACTTCACCAACACCGGCTGTTACGGTTCCTGAAGAGTACCAGGTACCAAAAGCCGAATTTAAAATATTTTATCCCAAGGGATTTGAAGTTTCCATTCCTGCCGAAGAAAACGTCACTCTATTCGCATTCCATGGTAAACTTAACGAAGAAATGGAGGGGTTAGAATCAGGAATGTGGTCGAGAGACATTGTGACTCCCAAGAATGGTCGGTTCGTGTTCAGAGATCGTGTAACTAGTCTAAAACTGGGAGATACAATTTACTACTGGACTTATGTCATTTTTAATCGGCTGGGCTATAGGGAAGACAATGGAGTCTATGTGGTAAAGCACTATGCATCAGAAGATGAAGTTTCAACTCCGAGATTGCCAGCTACTTCACCAACACCGGCTGTTACGATTCCCGGAGAGTACCAGGTACCAAAAGCCGAATTTAAAATATTTTATCCCAAGGGATTTGAAGTTTCCATTCCTGCCGAAGAAAACGTCACTCTTTTCGCATTCCATGGTAAACTTAACGAAGAAATGGAGGGGTTAGAATCAGGAATGTGGTCGAGAGACATTGTGACTCCCAAGAATGGTCGGTTCGTGTTCAGAGATCGTGTAACTAGCCTAAAATTGGGAGATACAATTTACTACTGGACTTATGTCATTTTGAATCGGCTGGGCTATAGGGAAGACAATGGAGTCTATGTGGTAAAGCACTATGCATCAGAAGATGAAGTTTCAACTCCGAGATTGCCAGCTACTTCACCAACACCGGCTGTTACGATTCCCGGAGAGTACCAGGTACCAAAAGCCGAATTTAAAATATTTTATCCCAAGGGATTTGAAGTTTCCATTCCTGCCGAAGAAAACGTCACTCTATTCGCATTCCATGGTAAACTTAACGAAGAAATGGAGGGGTTAGAATCAGGAATGTGGTCGAGAGATATTGTGACTCCCAAGTTTGGGCGGTACGTGTTCAGAGATCGTGCAACTAGTCTAAAGTTGGGAGATACAATTTACTACTGGACTTATGTCATTTTTAATCGGCTGGGCTATAGGGAAGACAATGGAGTCTATGTGGTAAAGCACTATGCATCAGAAGATGAAGTTTCAACTCCGAGATTGCCAGCTACTTCACCAACACCGGCTGTTACGATTCCCGGAGAGTACCAGGTACCAAAAGCCGAATTTAAAATATTTTATCCCAAGGGATTTGAAGTTTCCATTCCTGCCGAAGAAAACGTCACTCTATTCGCATTCCATGGTAAACTTAACGAAGAATTGGAGGGGTTAGAATCAGGAATGTGGTCGAGAGACATTGTGACTCCCAAGAATGGTAGGTTCGTGTTCAGAGATCGTGTAACTAGTCTAAAATTGGGAGATACAATTTACTACTGGACTTATGTCATTTTTAATCGGCTGGGCTATAGGGAAGACAATGGAGTCTATGTGGTAAAGCACTATGCATCAGAAGATGAAGTTTCAACTCCGAGATTGCCAGCTACTTCACCAACACCGGCTGTGACGATTCCCGGAGAGTACCAGGTACCAAAAGCCGAATTTAAAATATTTTATCCCAAGGGCCTTGAAGTTTCCATTCCTGCTGAAGAAAACGTCACTCTGTTCGCGTTCCATGGTAAACTTAACGAAGAAATGGAAGGTTTAGAATCTGGAATGTGGTCCAGGGACATTACCAAACCAAAAGACGGCAGATTCGTGTTTAGGGATCGTACTACCAGCTTGAACCTCGGAGATGTAATTTATTACTGGACTTTTGCCATTCACAACGGCCTAGGCTATAGGGAGGACAATGGAATCCATACCGTCTCTGCCTATGCACCACAATATAAAGGTTCAACTACTGCTCTATCTACACCTCCAGTTTCATTTCCGCGGGTAACTGAACTGCCACTACAAACATCAGCATCAAATGCTGCAGAATGCCATACCAGTATAACAACTATCAACAATGGAATTCCAGTGCGCTGTGCTGGAGAGATTATTTTCGAGGAACATTTTAATGGCAACACACTAGACCCCAATAAGTGGTCAAAAGAACATCGGTTCAGTACCCAACCGGACCATGAGTTTGTGGTGTACCTGCATGACAATGAGGTTCTTAAAGTGCGCAATGAAATGGCAATTATCACGCCCATCGCGTTGACAAGCCTTTACGGAAGAGGTGCTCTGAAAACCGAATTGAGCTTAGGCCCGAACTGTACGGGCTCTATAAATACAGAGGACTGTCTTAGACCAGGAAATACTGCTGACATCGTTCCTCCATTTATTTCATCTCAATTCTCAACTAAGGGGAAATTCAGTTTCAAGTATGGCAAGGTGGAAATTCGTGCCAAAGTGCCAAATGCTGCATGGGTATTTCCACAGATGTTTCTCGAGCCGGTCGACCTTCGGTATGGCTCCAAGAACTATCAATCCGGCCAGATGAGAGTCGCTTTCAGTCGAAGCAATGGCGGCAACTTGGTAAACGATCTCTTTGCGGGTGCCATTCTCAATGCACAGGAGCCCTTCCGAAATATTCAAATGTGTAAGAGGACTGGTCCTCCGGTTGATTGGTCCGCAGATTTCCACGTATATTCATTACAGTGGTCAATGAATAATATAACATTCAGTGTTGACAGTCAACTATATTGCAGCGTTATACCAAACACGTACGGATTTGCAAGCACTATGGTGAATGGCAAATCTTTGCCGAATAAGCAATTTCTAGAATCTGGGTCATTAATGGCACCTTTTGATCAGGAGTTTTACATCCGCCTGGGCTATGGTATTGGTGGACATAACGACTTTCCTGACATACCAATGACTTGGATGAAAGAGAAACCATGGAGGAATAACCATTCAAAGCCAATGAAGCACTTTTGGGATAAACAGAAGAGAAACTGGAATCATTGGTTGGGTTCTAATGCCGCATTTCAGATTGATTTTGTGAGGGTTTATGCTGCTTAAGTGATGTGGACAGTAAATAAAGCTTATAAAATACTTCAAAAGGACGGTGGGTGATTAAAATTGAATCTTATTATTTTTGTGTTTGCAACATTGTATAGGTGAAGTGTGGTGAGTATACAACCCAATGCAACACGTTGATGCACAAACGCTGAATGCCATAGACAGAGAATATTTTACTTTTTAAGTAATAAATATGCACAGTACATATTACGTATTAAATGCAAGTGTGTACAAGTTCCATCGAACAATCCCACGTTTTATGTTTGTAGATTTCGATTGTATATGAGGGTCTAACAAAAACCTCTTTACAAATAGAAACTTGGAAAGAGATGACTATTGAACAATAGTGATTATTAAAGATCAATTCACATTTAGCGAGCATTATTATACCATTTATATGCGTGACTGCAAACGCGAAGAGATTATTGTAAATAAGCCTCCCTGTGTCCAGTCGGGTAATAAAGCAATTCCCTTATTGCAATATTGAAATTTCTACAAGAATATGAAAAAAAAGCTTACGTGGTCATGCAAATTTGGCATAAACGCAGAAACGCCTCAGTCTATCGCTCCACAATTCGCTTGAACTTCTTCTTGATGTGTATCTACTTACGTTTTGTGTTGCACTTGAATTTTGACGAACCGCAGGCGATGAATTTGATTCTTAAATGGACTCGCCAGCGGATGAAACCTTTTTAAAGAACTTTAAGCGAACAAAATGCGAAACGCCTAGTTTTCCGGGTAAGTTTATTGATATCTCTTAATTTTGGCGTGACCCCGTCTGTCCGTCTGTCTGCCGAGTCTGTTTCTTGTTTTTAAGGAGTAATAGACTTTCTAGAAAACCTCTTAAATAAAATCACTGACGTTGTCTTATTGATAAGTCGTTTTTGTCGCCTCCATCCGATTAACTTATATAATGCCTTTTTCCCTTAGGACAAGGACCTTTTAAGAAACGTACACCAGGCTCAATGTGTTTTTTTATTTTCTAATAAATTCATGATAGCAACATTCTTCCTACTTTGTTTCTTTGCTCCCTTGAAGCCAATTTACACAATCTCAAGTCACAATCAGTTGCGCATTTAATTAGAAAGTATGCACTCCGTCATCCTCTCGGTAACCCAAGCCATTATAAATGGCATACGTCCAATAGTACAGAACGTCTCCCGGCTTTATAGTCGTTTCACGATCCGTGAATGTGAATCTTCCATTTCTTGGTCTCGGAATGTCTCTGGCCCATCTTCCAGCCTCTAAGCCGTCCATTTCCTCATTAAGTTTGCCATGGAACGCGAACAAAGTTACACCACGTTCAGCTGGAATAGAGACTTGGAAACCCTTTGGTTGGAGTCTTCTAATTTCAGCTTTTGGTACCTCGTAGGCGACAGTCAATGTAACGACTAATAGAATAATCAATAGCTTCATTTTATTGAAGTTAAGACAACCGATCGACTCTAGATCTCAAGCAGTACTAATTAAGCAAAGTAAAAATAAATTAGAAAATCGCTTGTTCTGTTCTACTGCTAATTGATACGATGTACAATGTACGAGTATTTCATAAACAAACTTGCAATGATTTATTTATTGTATGTGTCTGAATGGGCTATGATTGTTGACTGTTTTCGTACTTGATTTTGCCCTTGGTAACCGCTAAACTCAGCAGTGACAGTACGATGTGTTCTTCTAGTTAATAGGAGCCTACACCTACATGATCTATAATGATTATTGATTTCCATCTTTCACAACAAGAGTTCAATCTCGTATTATTGCTGTAAGCCATGGAAATACATGATCTATACAGATCATGTGGGCAAAATAAAAAAAGCGCCCAGACTTTTAGAAGTTCGTAACTCGTATTCGTTCCTTGAAAGTTTGATTGTAAGATTCGCAAGATCAGAAGACGACGCGTCGCTCTGTCATCAGGCTATTACCAACATTGATAGAATAACTAACCTACATATTCTCGCCATCCTACATATTCTCAATTTGTGTTTTCATTTCTCATTCAAAAGTTTCTACATTCACTATTAAAAATAAATGTCACTTTTGAAACGCGATTCGCATTGCGTTCGCTTTCAATTAACCGGGAAGATGATTCTTACACGGTATGTTCACGTGAGAACCGCCCCAAGCTGTACATATAATCTGTTAAAAGGCGGTTAGTTTTGGCCTTCATTCGCAAAAATAATCCGGGAGACAAACAAACATCTAGTGGAGGTTTATACGAGCATATAGGCCACTTACAATAATAAGCCGGTTCTATAAAAATATCACATTTTAGGTTCCAATACAAATATTTACGGTATCACCCCACATTACTATTCAAACCCATGACAATCAAAGAGTGCAAGCGAATGTTCTGGTTTAACCAGCAAATACAGAATGTGCTCATCTCTCTTAATCATTAAACGAGTTTTTTTTTTTTCCGAAGAAAACAGTAATCGGAAATTTGTAGGTAGAAGGTTAAAATAACAAATAATTGCAGCAATTATTGCAAAGTATTACCTACGTACCTAGTTAGTTTATATAGATTCCAATTTCAGGTCTTATCTGCTAGCTCTAGCTCTAGCTCTAGCTCTAAAAAATATAAAGCCAAACGAGATAACCCTCAACACTTAAAATTATTCTTAACATTGAAATTTCAATGGGTTTGGAATTCCCAGCTATAACAACGCGTCATAATTTATGTAGTGAGTGATGTACCCGAATACATTCACAATTACATAGAAATACATAGAATTATTGGGGTTACTGGCCTTTCTCCAAGTACTCCTTAAATGAGGTGTTTACATGGAAAGACATGTTTGATATGAAGAGATGAACTGAACGTAAGTGGGAAAGGTGCTCCTCGATTTCGATTCCGAATCATAACTCCGCCTTCTGCCGAATCAGTTTCAGGTTATCAGACACGAGTTTGGTGACGAATCATTCGATTCAAATAAATTATTCCTACTTGCCAAGTACACGGAATGGAAGTATTTTTTGTTTATCGTACAAGAATTCGAATTTAGATTGATAGCTTTGCCTTTGTCTCTTTTTCCGTTGGCCGCTATTAACCACATAACAAATTGCCGCATACCTACGTTAAAAAAGTAAAACGTTCGTGAATTTAACGTCGTTTCAGATTTTGATCTGAGATTTCAGATTTCTGCTGCCAAATCGAACATGAAATCCGAATTTAATTGTTTTGTTTCTTGTGTGGATTGAGAAAAATTTATATAAAAACTCGTTTCCATACGCGTAGAATGAATAATTCAGTTAAAAAGGCAATCTTTCCAGCTGTCATCGATAAACAATTCGTAACTGCCAGCTGTGTGTCATAAAAATAGTGAAAGTATGTGTAAATCCTAGAAAAAATTCAGGAATCTCAGAATTGACCCAGATATTGATTTTTTTTTTTTTGGCAAATCGAACATGAAAAGCAATTTTGATAAAAAAAAAATAGATTTGTCCTCCAAAAACTTAATCTGTTTGCCAATTCGAAAACAACATAAGATAATACAATGCGGACCCTTTGCTTGGATCTAGAAGCGACTTCGAAGAATCCGGTTTACCATTATTGCGAAAGGTCGCTTCCTAAGAGGAAATGTATTTCAGACTGAATATTATTCAGTTCAGTGACATTTTTTATCAAACATCATCGATATGCATCACTTTAGGCGTGTTTTTTGAACCCGTATCTTAAGTAAAATAAAGTAGGCAGACGAATGGGCAATAAAACGGTTTCAGTCACTTTTGTGATTGAGTGGTACAAACTGGTAAACATTTTCGTGTGTCCCGACTTTTAGTTGGCAGTTTAACTAATTTCCAAAAGAATACCTACTCACTTCAACCTAGACTGCTGCTGCCAAGTCACTTCCACTTATGTGGTATTCGATTGGGCGCTCTCAGAGCACTTTATTTCAAAAAAAAAAAAAAAAAAAAAAAACAATTTTTCAGAATTCAGAGTTCTTTTGCTAAACTGGATATTTTCTCAGATTTGCTTCGGATTTACCAATACAAGTGCGTTTGAATTTAACGGCTGGTGGAGTTTGTTTACGTTTCCGTGAATTTATTTTACATCAAAGAAAGGCATTGCATCGGGTGAATCTATTTTTGTAATTTATTTATGTATAAATATTTAGCAATCAATCGGGACGGAAATTTCGAATGTTTTAATATAAAATGTAACCAGTGAATGGAAAGCGCTTTGAAAAGTGTCATAGACTACACATATTCAAGTGGCACGAATATCAACCCAAAAAAGAGCAAGTGACGTTTTTATGTTCGATTAGGCACACGAAATCTAAAATCTGAAGCCCAATCGAATACCACTTTAGTACCTAAGCAGATGTCAGTTAGCGTACAAAAATGTGACGTTAGTGCTGTGAAACCAGTGTTGATGTTGATAACTTCAAATAATGCAGTCTTTATTAACATGGGGGCTAGTGTGGATCTGGGAAATGTCTATTGGGGTATAGCTGTTGTAGTTGCGTTCTGTTTCTACTTCACTTTCCTTTTCTGATATAGTTGCGAAAAAAAAAATAACAGAAATTAGTGGTCAACTTAAGTCAACTTAAGCCGAGGTGATTCGATTTCATCAAAGTAGTATACCCGCTCCTAAGTCAAGTGACACTAGGTACTCGAAATAACTTTTATTTCAGCAACAACAGTGTTTGTTTTGCTGATGTTCACTTTATATTTTGTTTACGAGTATTTGTTCTAAAATATATAAGTTTAAACATTTTCTTTTTAGAGTGCATCCCCAATACTTTCTTATAATCTTCTTTGTGTAATAAAATTCGCCTTATATATGCTTCTCCGGTATGGAAATGCAAGCTACCCATCGATGAGTCGGCAACCAATAACAACAACAAGTTGTGTTAATTTTCCCTCTCCAACACAAAAATGTACATTGTACACCATCTATATAGTTAATGCCAGTGTAGAAAGAGAATTACCTTATCTTAATATGTATACCCACCTAATGACCTGGTATTGAGATTGAGACTCTGAGACTGGTTCCAGCTTCTAGGTATTCTTCTTACGAATTTATAACACTAATTCAATTAGTCGCTTGATAACTCTTGAATCCGTAGGTTGGGTCTGCTGTCCAACAATGGAAAAGTTTGTGGTTTTTGCGTGTTTGTTAGTTTTTATGTCGGTGGCCACTAGCTACGAGGTCCCCAAGGCAGAGTTTAAAATATTTTACCCCAAAGGATTCGAAGTATCAATACCTGCCGATGAGGGTGCAACTCTGTTCGCTTTCCATGGAAAACTGAACGAGGAAATGGATGGCTTGGAGGCAGGCAGATGGGCCAGAGATATTCCGAAGGCAAAAAATGGTAGATTCACATTCAGAGAACGTGAAACCAGCTTAAAGTTAGGAGACACTATTTACTACTGGACCTATGTAATATACAACGGCCTGGGCTACAGGGAGGACGATGGCGCTCATGTTGTTGACGCGTATACGCAACAGCCAGGTTCTACGCCTACAACTGTGGTTACACAACCAAAAGATAAGACGCCACCATTTAATCCATCTATGGGCTGCCAATCAAGCAGTTCCATCATCAATAATGGGTTACCCGTTCGCTGTGCTGGTCAGGTAATTTTCCAAGAAGATTTCAACCACAACCTTGACACCAACACATGGTCATTGGAGCGACGATTTACGAGACAACCGGACTATGAGTTTGTGATTTATTTGTCAAACAGCGAGGTTCTGAATGTCCGCAATGGAATGGCGACTATCAAGCCCATTGCTACGACAACAGTTTATGGAAACCGCATACTGAATAAGGAGCTAAGTTTCGGATCAAATTGTACTGGCGTTCAGGACACAGTCGATTGTACGCGAAAGGAAGGCGGCCATGACATTCTACCTCCTTTTATATCAACGCAGTTCTCCACAAAGAATTCCTTTAGCTTCAAATACGGTAAAGTGGAAATTCGAGCTAAGATGCCAAACGCCCCTTGGGTATTCCCACAGTTTTTCCTCGAACCGGTCAACAGCCAGTATGGCACGCTGAACTATCAATCTGGTCAGATGAGAATCGCTTTCAGTCGAAGCAATGGTGGTGATTTCGTAAACGAGCTGTTCGGAGGGGCTATTCTCAATTCAGACCAACCATTTCGCAATGAAATGCTGTGCAAGAAGAGTGGCCCTCCAGTGGATTGGTCTGCAGATTTTCATGTGTATACATTGCAATGGTTGCCAAATAAGATCACAATTAGTGTGGACAATGAAGAGTATTGCAGCTTAGAACCAGGATCCAATGGATTTTCGAGCAGGGTTGTGAACGGCAAGAACTTGCCCAATAAGGAGTTTTTGGAGGCTGGCTCGTTAATGGCACCTTTCGATCAAGAGTTCTATATCAGGTTAGGATATGGTATCGGGGGACATAACGACTTCCCAGACGATCCTACAATGTGGTCCATACAGAAACCATGGACTAATCTATATCCAAGGGCGATGAAGCGCTTCTGGGATAAGCAGAAAAGGAACTGGGAACATTGGTTGGGCCCAGATTCAGCCTTGCAAATTGATTATGTCAAGGTGTATGCGGTGTAGGTAACTGATATTATTTTTAAATAAAAATTGAGACAGTGAAAGAAAAAAGATGGTTATTTTATTTTCATATGTGGGAAGACGATTTGGAATTCAGTTGAAAGTTACTTTTCAGTATCAAATCTAACTGGAAGAGTCCAAAGGTGGATGATAATGCAAATGAAGTTCTCTCACAAATGACTCATACAACAAAATTCCAGTAAGCTATAACCTTAACTGCAATTTTCAAAGTCACGACCGTAATCGATTGTATAATGGGTAGGTAGGGGTTGGTGTGTAATTCACAGACAATTCGACAGTAATTTCTTTCAACAAATTCATCAAATTTCTCAACTCCACTGGCTGGTTTTGAGCTCCATTTACATCTTTCTCCCCCTTTATCTTCAGGTTCCATTAGTTGTGGTCTCAAGACGGCGCTTAACGCGTTATTTGTGTTTTTCCCCTCGTCAGGAATACAGCCACTTAAACCAACGAACCAGGCAATCCACAGACAATTGGAAGATAATAACTCAGTTGCAATTATGTAAGGGAAAACCCTATAATCGTCAATACTCCGCGCTTCTTAGTTCCCTATTCAGTGTCTGTGTATAGTCAATAGAGTTAACAGTGAAGACGGATAGGGGATCTCTTCTTGAATTACCCGATATTATCTTTTACCTACTTAAAATTACCTTGTTTAGTTACTATGATTAGGTAAATATAAACTATGCATGCAGGTAAAAATAGAACGCATTCATTCAAAACAATATTATGTTATGTTATGGACTCACCCCAAAACGCTTCACACGCGACAATGGTACACATTCCGCTGGGGCAAATTCACTTATATCCAACCAATTGGAGACCATGCAGTCAAACTAGACATCCTATACAACCCCCACTGCTGCAGTTGGGGAAACACAAATGATAGAGAAACTCCCTCCAATTTCTTCTCCAACCGGATTGCGCACACAGAACCCAACCATTCTTCGATAACCTCAGCGACATCTCGGGTAAAGGGATACAACATGTTATGTTTCCTCAACTGGTAAGAAGACTGTTTAACACCCTCAACAACCTATCTATAACGGCTTTTTACGCATTTTAAATACAAACAATGTATGAATATGGATATAAGTGCTGTTAACCTATAAAAACAAGGTAAAACAGTTTGTAAATTTACTAATCAGGGACGAAGAATATCGGCTTCTAAATGTCTGTATTAGATTGAAGAAGGTATATAGGTTGGTAGACAACGCATAACATTCATGCAGAATATTATATTATTGAAATTATGATCACTTCAAATTAAAATCGTTGGTGTTTCAAGTGGAAACAATTTTATTCACCAAAATCCAGTACAATTATTACAAGTTTAATAAGAAAAAAGTCTAGCGGCCCATTTAATCCTTCCTTAAGGGCACCTCCTTAGATTCTACGCCGTCCTTGGTGATAATGTTGATATAAACCGCATCACCAGTGTAGATATCGCGTTCAGCAGCTGATATAAATGTATCAATAGCAACGGCAACGGCACGTTCTTTTGTAAGCTTTGGCTTTTCATCTAACAACATGTTTTTGTAACCAATTTGATTGTCTAATACTGGTTGCAACAGAGGTCCAGACGAACCGCCAGCACGATAAGTAGCACGTTCACAATGGCCAATCGGATCGTAGCTATATACTACACCCTTGCCGTCCTGGTCCAAACCAGCCAAAACATTCGACACGTAATACGGAAAGAACCGCTTATTGTACATCAGGATGGACAGCATTTGAGCGACAGCATCAGTTGACATGGTTTTCTGGTGAGTGTGTACGTACATTTGCATGCGAGCCTTAACCAAGGCGGTTAATGCAAGAGTATCGCACCAGCAACCAGTTGAACCTAAAACCGTCTGAGGGGACAGCTTGAAGAGCTTATTCTGATCACGAGTGTGGATAGAATAGCCACTACTTAGACGACTGTCTGCGGCAATGACCGCAAAATCATCTCCAGCTATGGCCACGATGCTCCTAAGGGATTGAAACAAAGAAAACTTTAAAACTTTACCATTGGAAATGTAAATGTTTCCTACCCTCCATTCGATTCATAGGGTGAGAAATCATTATGCTGTACTCCGGGTACACGGTATTCGGGAAAACTATCGGTACTCAACATGGTTTTTTAATTAGAGTTGGATAAAACAAATCTAGTTGCGATCTGCGAAAAAAATATTTTTTACTAGCCGGATGATTCGATGACAAGTGAGTTTTTATAAACTGACAGATGACTGTTTTTCGTGAAGTTGGATGGGGTTATATTATTCAACGAGTCTCGCGAAATAGGGTGATGGTAATGAAATGGGCTCCTGTCTATAATTAAGAATTCCTTATACCGACACGTATTGCTAAAAAATGCACGATGAACATGAAACCTCACAGATTTAACTCTATCTCAACAGATACTGCTACTATCAATAAAATAGAAGTGCAACTTTAAACCGGATCTAACCAAATAATTCAAGTTTCGAATTGGACATTAGAAATAGATTAGTTGGTTGAATGCACTTCTCAGTATATTTTATTAGCTTGAGCTGGTTATTATAACCAAACTAAAAACAGACACTAATTTGCTACAAATATGGCTGGCGCTGCGAAGCATTATGAACGTATTTAGGTACAACAAAAAGTAGGCAACGGTAACATTAAAATATGAATTTAAAAAATAAAATTAAAGAAGACTTTTAAATTAAATTTATTTTTATAAGTAAAATATTAAGCAGAAGAGGCGGCACGCTTAAGCTATATTAATTCGTTGATCCATTTCCGTTGGCAAGTTTCCTTCGATGCGCTCTCTTATAAGCGTGCCTCTGTTCTTTGACACCAATTCCTTAACGGCATAGAACCATTCACCTTAAAGGACAGTTTAAGTAAAAACGACAATTCAAATCAATTACTAATGAGTATCAGCCATACCAATTTTAGTGTTTCTCAGACAATCCTTGAATGCTTCACATCCTTCCATGCTGCTCAATACACCAAAGACCGAAAGGTCGGCCAGATTTGGTTGCTTTCCTCCCATGAACTTCGTATTCTTCTTTTCCAACTCAGACGTCCACTTACCTAGCGCATCATAAATATGAGAACGAACATCATCAGACAGTCCGTATCGCTGTTTCAACATTCCCGCAATCAACCACATTACAGTTGAACCGGCGTAAACCATTAAATCTCGTTTCCACTTGGGAAAATGCACACTCCACTCACCGGCTTCGGAAAACCATTCAAAGGTCTCCAAAGCCTCAGCTCGTGTCCTATAACAGTTAGGGGAGATCAAATGCACTAGATGAGTATCGGCCCATGTTCTCCACTTGCGTTCTTTCCTATAAAGGAAGCGATTGACATAAGACATTTCATATATTTTTCTCTATTCACGTACTCTTGATCCTCTGAAGTGATTCCCTTTGGTAGCTTGTCCTGGTACATTAAGAAGTACTTATTCATGATGTCCTGCTTCTTCTTGCCATCATTGTCGAAAAACGATATCTGCGGATAGAAATTAACCAACTCTCCGGTATCCTGTTGTGCCGGATCATTCATGTACGATGCCAAAAGTGATATAATTGCAGATGAATCAGTTAATTGGACATACTTTCCGTCCCTCCGGCGCACCAATGCCATTGGTACTTTCTTGTACTCGGACCACTTCAAGTCTTGGCGTAGTACTGCATCAACTTCCACCACTGAATAGGAAATACCCATGTAATCGAGGTATGCACGAACTTTACAACAGAATGGACACGTTTGAAACTGAAAGAGAATCAATTCCAGCCCGGACGTGTCCTTAGGATTGACATATCTCTTGGTAATTCTGATTTTTGGTAGTTCACTGATAACTTTGGCTTTGATTCTCTCATGCTCTTTATGCGAACCCTTGTCCGTCCAGTTTGTGTATAATGAGTACGCAGTTCCGGAAGCTGCGCCAAGTCCTACACCGATGAGTCCGAGTTTCAGAGTACCCCACCGGTTCGGATTCGTAGATGCTGCAAATCTGCGAATTTGTTGCGTGTTATTTAATTTAAGAGGTGGTGAAATACTAGCACGAATCAAATGCCGACTGACGGCACCGATTTTATAAGTTGACATTTTCGTTTTTATTAAGTAAAATTATAATCTTTCCAATTGCTGCACCAAAGATAGGAATTTTTGAAGAATTTTTCCTCATCTGACAGATAAAGTGAATGAAGGTTCGATACTCGATTATTGTGCAAATATGACATAAGAGAGGGGTACTTTCAAAAGGTTACAATTAATTGTGCAAAGCAGGCACATTAATAAATATAGGTACTAGATTTTTATCTGAACTAGAATTTACTTGATTGAATAAACTAGGTTGGTCGGTAACGTTACTTTTACTATAGGCCTGTTTTTTGAGCTGCGTTCTCAGCAAAGCAAAGTAAAGTAGGATTTTCAAACAACTACACTTCGAGATTCGCAATAGTTGTTGTAATTGCGTGCTGGAAAAATCCGCCTTTACTTTGCTTTGCTGAGATCGAAGCTAAAAAACACACACCTTATCTTGACCACACATGCCACACATCTTAGTACTCCGTCTTGTTGGCTACCCCTCGTTGGCATCAATAAACTTTAACTGGATTGTGAGCAATATATGCTGGGACATATCAAGGCAGCTATCAGTCTTTATAAACAAGAGTTTTAAACTTTCCTAATCTGGAGCACTTAATTATTGGAGACGTAAATTCTTTCCTATCCTCACTGTTGTTGTTAAAACTCAGTCAGTTTTTTTCTCTATGCGAAATATAGGTTTGGCATCACGCACGCTTTTGAAAACTGTCAAATTCGTCCTAACATAAACAAATTTCAAAGCCGCATCGACGTACATTACAGAAAAATTGTTTAAAATCAAACTCAGTTATTTGTTTTATAAATTGTGAACATGGAAACGCCATCAACACTAGATAAGTTCGGTGAAGAGGATATCTTCAATACAGTACTGAGATATGGTCTCTTTGTGGGAGCAATTTTCCAATTAATATGCATCGGCTCATCGATTTTTCTCCCAGCTACACAGGAGGTACAAGGAACCGATGGCGAAATTGGAGAGGTTGGTGCCCCATACCCACTGCCACTAGTATTTTTTAAGAAAATAAAAGTTATCTTTTGCAGGAACAAAAACAAACAGCGGATATAATCAATGCCGCCCGACGGCAACACAAAATTCGAAAGCTAGAGAAGAAAAAACGACGATAAGCCTTCCAGTGTTGTTATAGAATGTCTTGCATAAACAAATTGAGATTTCTGCATTTATTGTGATTTTATACTTAATATAGGCATTAAAACTTGAATACTATTCCACTTGTTGTGTTATGTTATGGCGGCAGAAAAAGTTTTCCAATTCACAAAACGGCGGAGCAAAAATCTGGAAATCTAAAGGAAGTCGGCTGTGAATAAAATCAAATTCGAAGGATATGATGAACTTACTTAGGTTGAATTTGCATTTGACCTGATTCCATACGCAAAGATTCTTGTATTTTGTGAAACAGTACAATTCCGAATGCAGAACGCAAATCTCTGGGGCATTTGGGGCACAAGTTAGGCTCTCATTGCAATCATTGCCCATTGCAGTTAATAGCAAAGCTTAGGGAAGATTTTTAAATTTGTAATTGAAGCCTAAGAATATAAATAATTGAACTTACCAGCGATGAGTAGAAGAACGAAGAAGGCACGCATGTTGTCCTCGGCTAAGCTTAAGTTTTGAATGAATGTTCTGCAGTTGTAACTATTCCCCCAAAACAATTGGTTGGGTTATTTCAATATTAATTCAGTTGGTAATGATTTTATTTGCACGTACACTTCGTATAACACCGGGGAGTGGCAATAACAATTGGTATTAACTAGAATTTGCGTTTCGCGTTCGTTTTTTTTTATGCAAGCACAGCTGGTTGTTTATTTTTTAAAGACAGTTTTATCGCCCAGTGAGGGAAAGTTATCTCTGGCAGATAAGATACTACACATTATGACGAGACGGTACGCATTTTGCTCGTTGGCGGCCTAAAGAATCAATTTCCACGTATTGTCCCCGATGTTATAAGAAGATTACTTGATAAAAGTGACTAACGAAGCAATGCGCTGAGGAATTCTTTTTTTTTTTAACTCATTATTATTTCGAACTTCTGTGCTTAACCCGACGGCTTTACTTTGCAGTAGTAAATATTATTATTACATATTAACATTAACTGAGAAGTAGAAAATATAATTTTTCATGTGCTCATATCTTGATGAATGCTGCACAAGCTGCCCTCATCTGGATCTTCTCTAGATGCTCTCTCCCTCTAATGAATCTTCCTTTGCCTGATATATTCATTTCAGGCTGCACGATCAAGGCCGTCGCTCAATTACGAAGAGATAGGGGCTATTAATACTACCTACACAGAAGCTTGGATGACATTGCGCGATGCACCGATGCACCTTCTAAAGCGATGACCGTGAAAATGCTATTGCGAGAAACTATTTCTTCAACTTTGCCTTCAGGATTGGCTACAGTTAGGAACTATACATAGAAAAGAGGATGGGGTGTCACCGAATTTTCTCTTCGTGGTTCCTCGTAAAAACCTGTTGGTGGTACAGCTTTGTTGGATGCAGACATTCTAATTAGTTCCAGTTCTTACGATCTAGAAAATGCATATGAATACACCATACATACTTTGTTATTCTTAGAGTAGTATTTAATAAATATAAAACATGGAAGCCTTACCGTTAAACATTTGTACAAGCTAACAATGTTAGCATGCCCTTAGTCTTCCTCCACGTACGCCTGCTTGTTCACACAACGATAAGTCAACCGCCTTGAAAGCTGCTTCATCAGAAGAAATTTGCTAACAACAATTAGACCTTTACCTTTTTACCTCTTCGCTTCCAATTTGCGATCGAAAAGCCACAATCATTGGAGAATTGCTGGTAACAGCTACCGTTCTTACCGCATTTTGGGTCAAAGTTCTGAAATAAAATTTGCTATTATGAAATAAATTAAAAAAAGTATTTCACTTTCATACCAAGCACTAAGAGAATACACGGAACTAACTTCATTATAGAAAAAAATCGTTTAATTATAATTCACGTTTGAATTATGTCAGCGGACTATTTCTATCAAAGAGAACGTTGAGGCTTTATAGAATAGGTACATGTACGCTACCACTGGTCCGTTTTATTGGCGGTTTTATTTTAACAAAGCCCAACATTTTTGGTAAACATAAACAAATTTGTGAGATTGATTTAATTATGCTAAGCTGAGAATTTGAAATCATTGTATCGAGTATCTGCTTTACTAACGCTTAGGGATGGTAATTGAAATTGTAAGTTCCTTATTAAGTCTTCATAAGTGCTGGTTGCAATTATGTTTCTTGGTGTAAATTACAAGACGCTGTAAAAGTATGGCCGTCTCACTTGGTTGCTTTATACATAGTACATGTTTAAATGCCCACATGGCTTAGGTTTTTCTAAAGTATTAGAGAGAAAGTTTGCTCTTGGTTACGGAGCGTTGTACATTTACCTTGCCGAATGTCTATCACAAGTATGTAGTTAACTTAAATTAACTTAAAACTAAAGTGGGTAGAGGAAGAGGAGCGAAAGGGAAGGGTAGGATTTATGTTTATGGTGATGTTTACCTAATCTATGTGGGGTTAGCGAAAATACCACCTTTGATTAGGTAGATTTCCTTTGGGTATGGTATGTATTTTATGGATATTTTTTATTTTTTTTAATTATGTAGTCGAAATTTGTTTAGGTGATATTGTTTTCTTTTCTAGGTTACAAATAATGAAAGTTGGTTGGTTGGTGAAAGAGGGAAGATGGAGAGTGGATCTTGTATATTCATTTCGTGAAATAGAAAGTTAACGAGAGTATCAGTCTAGTGGTACAATATTCATAAGATGCGTTTACATATTTGTATTTATACGAAATTCGGATTAAAATTATGGATAATGCTTAACTAATGTAGAAATAATGCCCCCAATAAATGATTGATTTAAATTTTAATTGTTGTTTGTACTTTGTTTTGATTTATAATTTTATATTTTTTAATTGTAAGTTTGAGGGATTGTTTGGGGAAAAATTAGCCCCTATTTTGGCCGCGAGAGATTTTATTTTAAAACTCATTGCACTGTCCATCAGGGGAAATTAAGATCTCTACAAGCATGATGCCGATCGGGGAGGGGTAGATTGTGTTTTGCCATGATATGTTGATTTGAGAGGAATATACTTCTTTTAAGAGATGTTTGGTAATTTGAGAATTATTTTTTTCATTAAGGATAATGCATAGTTTATAAGGGGAGTAACCTTTGATTCGCTGTAAATATAGGTGTTGGAAAGTTTCTTTTTATTGTTCGAATCCCGCAAAAAAAATAAACAAATTCCAACTTAGGGTTTTTTCCACTGCGCCACCTCTCGCGAACGTCTGACAAACATCCGAGAGTATTACTGTCTTGAAAAGAGCTTCTCAATTAGCCGTTTGGAATCGCCATAAAATTGTAGATCCCTTCCATTCGTTCCAAAAATGAAACTCACACAAAACGAATGGTTGTGAGAAGCTAGGCCTTGGGTCCCTCGGACCTGTTGCGCCAACTAATTAAATTATTACTTTAAGGCTTCCTTGAAAGCCCCTGGTCCTGGAACAATTTTGGATAATCGATCAGAGAATTGTTTGTTCGACCAAATGTTTAGTTTTTCTTGTATGATTGTCTTGAGCAGACCAATTCGGTTCGAAAGGTGATTGTATTGCTGAGACAGTCTATTGTATGAAAAGACAATCTGCCATCAAGGTCTGCAGTTATATAGCCATTGTTGTTGAAAGTATGGTCTCCCCATGAAGAGCTTGGGGGTGGAGGAAGCATAAACCTGACATGACTGAAAGTTTTCGCTCTTTTTACATAGTAATATTGTCGTCCGTTAAAACTGCAGGAGATTTTGCATTAACTAACATTTCAACGTTCTAAAATAGATTGACATGAAGATCAACAATACCATATTATTTATAAGCAACATAAACAAATTATCAGATCACAAAACAATCGGCTTTAAATAAGTGGGTTTGGAACGTCAATTGGCGAAGTGAGGCAAGCACAAGTTAGCTAGTTTAAAAATTAAAACAAGTTGAACAGACACGCAACTAAACAATTTCGAATACAGGAAGATTAAACGAGGTCCTTGTTCGACAATTCCCTAGAAGAAGCATTGGACTACTAACTAAAATTATGAAATGTGTATTAAAAGGAAAATACCCGTATTTTAGTTATTTGTGTTATAAACATGCCACATACCACAAAATGGGTAAATTTACATTTTTCAAGTCTGACTTAAGCTATGTTCAGACTATTGCCAGATCTGACAATATTGTCTCTGGGTTCTTACAATATCTTACGGTGTTTTCTATTTGTATATTGAAACATGAGAGGAAATAAATTAAAGTTTTGTAAGTGTCAAAAAGAATTCATTTTAAGAGGTAAATTTGTACTAATTTGTTCCTTTTTCTTTGTTATTGTTTTCTGTTACCTAACCAAAAATATTAATGAAAATCAGTTTTGATTTATGTTATTTTTTATTTTTAAGCATTTTGCGATTGTTGCGATATTTTTTTTTTTGTAATTTTGCGGTTTTTTACAAAAAAATAACTAAATATTGCGATAGGTATATAAAAATCTGGCAAGCCTGCTTCTGAGTTCTGATGCATTGAAGAGAAGTTAACTATCCATTGCTGTTGTCAGTTCGTGCATACAACCGATTTTGTACATGTACACCCAAACGCATCTTATTTACCAATCAAACTTTTGCAGTAAAAAAACCTATAAACATTAAAAACATATGGACCGACACAGCATGAGTCACAGAAATTCGTTATAAAAGAGCAAATGCCTTAATCCTGAAACCGAAATATCGCAAAACCAAAAACGCTATAAATAAGTTTGTTTCATGTGTTACTCACTCATCAACCCTTAACGACTTTGAAAGAACAAGACTAAAGATGAAATTCATTCTGATTGCACTTCTAGTTACAAGTTTGTATTTACCTTAAATATTGACGGCCTCATATTTTATTTGTTAATTTTTTTCCAAGCCATTGCTGTTGGCCGGTCGCTAGCGAATCCAAGCGATAGACACCAACGCCAGGCAACAATTCCAAAATGCCCGGATGCGTGTTTAGCAGTTTACGATCCAGTATGCGGTAGCAATAGAAAACGCGTTCGATCATTTGGTAATAGCTGTGAAATGGGCATATACAACTGCAATAATATTCCATCTGGTGAGTTTAATATTCGAGGTTATAATGACCGCATAGAATGTATATTCGAAATTCATTTTCAGAGCGATACGAAGTTGTTCCAAATCATTACTGCTGCAAATTCGCAAATGGCCCTTACAGTGCACCTATAACTGACACTGCGATATGTTCTTTTCGCCCGATTTAAATAAAAATAAACGTTACAAAATATCGCAATGGCTACACTGAACCAAATCGCGTATTCATATTGACGGAAATATTTTGTTAAACTTTGAAGAAATAATTATTCGGATCGACAATATTTCATAAATTTTTTCGTGTTATTGAAGATTTAATATTCAAAACAAATAAAATTTCTTTAACTGCTGTCCGATTTCATATTTTATTCAAACCAATGAAATTTTGTGTTATTGACAAACTGAAGTTGTTAACATAACGGTGTCCTGTATGTGATATTGACAAAAATATGTTGATAATTTTTAGTAGAATCAGTTATTCAAATTAACAATTTTTCATAAAATGTATCTTCATATTGAAGATTAAATATTCAAAATCAGTAAAGTTTCATCAATTGCTGTACTAATTATTATATTATTCAAGCCAATGAATATTTTTCATATTGACAAAACCACCAACTATTTAAATTGACAATTGTTCATCAAATATTTCGTCTTATTGAAGATACTTTTTTCCCCCAGAGAATTTTATTTTATTTAAATTAATCACAATATTTTTTTTTACATGAAAAAGGGGAGAGTGGGAACGGTTTTTTTTTCAAAAGCTTGAGATGCAAGTTTTTTTCTTTGTTTTAATAATTCGTTTTCAATTTTTTGCAGTTATAGAAGTGTACACTTGATGAAAATGTATGTATCGAATCCATACGATGAATTAAATAATATAAGACACCGTTTTCTTTTAATAGTACAGTTTGAGAATTTAAGTAAAATATAACGCAATGTAGGCATATACAATTTTACACACAAACGGATTATACGATATTCTATCTGTTATACAGACTACACATAACATAGGAACGATCGATGGCATATAAACATACATATGTTTGTAATATTATATAAACTATACAACATATAGAATTTTTTTACTTATCATACTCTTTTTATAATTGCTCAAACAAAAATCTTGCTCGAGGTCAGAATCAGGCATTTTATAAGCTCTTGGATTTTTTTAAGAAGTAGGTAAGACTTTACACAAAGCTTAAGAGAAATCAATCAAACAAATCTAAAAGAAATAGTTTAAAACAGTTCAGCCGTTTTGATGAAGTCGAGTTCTAAAGAAGAAAAACATTATAAGACACTTCCAGAGGAATATATTCCCTCTATAAGAAAGAGCAATACATAACTTATTCCAAAATCAGTGAAATCAATGAAGCCATTTAAAAAAAAGGAATCTGAAGAAGGCTTGCCTTACATACATATTAAATCGGTCGAGCTGGACCCACTCTGTCCTCTTCTTGAAATTTTGTGATAAATAGTTTCTATTCTAATTACATATAATATAAAATTTGAAAACAAAATATATAATATAATAATATAATATAATATACTAAGGCCAGTGTCGCCAAAGTAAAGTTTATTATTTAGAACGAAGAGCTACTTCAGCTCGAAGCGACTCCTCAATTCTATAATGTAGAGATCATTTCAGGACTCAAACATTACATTTATATATGGCCCAAAATCATTGACTTTGTCGAATCAACAGTAAACTGTTCGACATACAGAGGGTTCTGCACTAAATCTAAAACTGTTCGCCCAAAGAAGACTAACCGCTAACTTTTAGCTATTCCATAGGTAACAAGCGAAACGCCCTACAATAAAAACAACCAATGCTTAAGATTCACAGGATTTGTGTTTTACAACATTCTCGTAATTGTGTTAAATCTAGCACCACATTCCCCTAAATTGTCTACAAATTTGTATTATTCCCACATCTTAAATTTTTTCACATTGACGAAATTTGTCAACTAAAAAAAATTTTCTTCAATATGTTATTATCAACTTTTGTCCTCACGTTGAGAAATATCCATTAAACCATTGCAGTCTAATCAATTTTTCAACGTTATATCTTTAAATTGAAGAAATTTCATTATGGGATGGAAAGTTTTTCTTCAACTTGACGAAAGATTCTTCATACCGAAATTTTTTTTATAATAATTAAAATTGTTCATTATATTTTCTTCAATTTGAATAAATTTCTTTAAATGGAGGAAAAGGTTTTCTTCAAATTTAAAAAAAAATAATCAATTTGAAGAACTTTAATTAAAATGTAAATGTTGATTGTTGTCCTAGAAGTGATAACTTTTATTCTTGTAAGTGAAGTGGTGCAGTGCGGATTGGTAGGAACGTGATCGTGTGATAAAAATGTAAGTATTATACATTGAATTTTTATTGAAATCATTTTGGTGACATTCAGTTTGCCGCCGTTACATTATCATAGTAGGTAAATATTAAAGTATAGGAATAAATATAATACCCATTTATATACGCAATACATAATGATTTTCTTTTATTTCAGTTAGTCGCTGCTGTGGAATAATTTTCTTAATGCACAGGCTCCTTGTGCCAACGTTTTACTTATAAACAAGAAATACTTAATTATTTGAACACTTGATTGTTATTAATTATTATTATTATTAATTATTTCAAATCGATTAAAAACGTTAATTTAAAAATTATTTATTAATGTCTTAGTTACTTTTATATTAATTTAATTATTATGAATCGATTGTGCACTTAAAATTTCATAATTATTCATTATTATTCCAATTACCTTACTTTTATTACAAATTTATTAAATATAAATAGTATAAATAAAAAAATTTATATTTTTAACTTAAAAATATCTATTTGTGTTTTATTATAATGGGGATTGAATGTTTTATTTGAAAAAAGTAAGAAATGAAATTTAATAATATTTCATCAACTTCAAAAATTATTTGTCAGATTGACAAAAAAATTAAGCGTGAAACCGAAGAAAAATCATCAATTTAAAGAAAAATATTCATCATATTGAAGAAAATGATGCGTAGATTTGGTGAAAAATTATTCAACTGGAATAAAGTAAGGAGTTAATTTAAAGACTTTTTCTTCAATTTGAAAAAGCGTTCATTAAACTAAAGAGTACTATGCGTCGAATTGAAGATTTTTTCCTTTAGTTTGAAGAAATGTTATGTAAAAATGAAAATTTCTTTCTTCAATTTGAAAAATATTTTTTTCAAAATGAGGAAAGTTTTAAGTTAAATTGAAGAATGAATATTCATTGAATTTTACGAAATAATAACTAGTTTTATTCAATATGACAATTTTTTGTGAATTTAACACCACAATGAAAAATATTATGAATTTCATCAAAATGACAATATTTCTTATATTGTACAAAATTTTCATGAAAACAACAGACAGGAGTTGTTGACCTTATATTGATCACCGTTTCTTCAAATCTACATGCTTTTTTATCAATATGACTACGAAATTTGGTTCAGTGTATTCATTGTTTTAGTCAAATTCATTGTGATAATGAAGGCTTGTTATATAAATTTATCACTTATGACGGGGGCTTTTCATTAAAATGTTATAAGGTGGTAGAAATCGGGAACGCATAACTAAATGGACGATGTTCAATTTGTACTTACTTAAGTGCTCTGCAGGGAACGCTTCCGAACTCATGCGATTTATATTATTTGATAGCTGACAGCAATTTGTCATTTTCATAATGAATGATCTAGATTCTAGACCAATATTTGTCCCAAATCGCGGTCTGCAACCTCTCAAACTTAAACATAGGGGAAGCGAACGCGATCGAACGAATCCCGCCGGAGAAATAAAAGTCCACAGGGTCCAAGGTATAGGGGAACGTGTCAAGCTGATGGGTGTTGTACCTCCCATCTAAGAGCTTCTCAATTCAGCCGTTTGAACTCGGACTAAAAAGGTAAAGTAGTCAGCAGCTAGACCTAGGGTACCAATACGAACCTCTTGGGCCATCTTTTTTCTTAGATGCCAACCGAAACCGTCTTTTGATAGCTTACCACATATGTAGTTCGGTCTGGCTCAAAGCTCAAGACTACTCTAAGACCATAGTATAGAAGACACAACTCCTCAAAGGTTGAGGAAAAATACGGAATAGAAGGAATGCAGGTGGAGGAGGATTTATTTACGAGACCAGATATCAAGTGGGAAGATTTTCGAGTCTCTAAATGTACTAAATGAAGGTTTGAACATAAGAACCTGGAGTTTACTGCAAACAATCGAGGAGAAGGACCGGATAACCTCTTTAGACTTTTGATAAAGCGATAACGCTACCAGAGAAGTTTAGGGGAAGCTGGAAAATAAGTCCGTACCTTCACAGAGACTAAGCCCATTGGAGAGCACTTGAGCTCAGTAAAAGAAATGAAAAGAAAACGTCTTAGAAAGCAGTGTGCTCCCGTAGAAAATTCCCTGAGGGAAAACTCGTTTACCCAATCGAGAAAGTTACGTCTTCTACTTCTTCTTCTGTTAAGACAGACCACTCGTCACGAATCTGCCAACAGTGCCCAACATTGCCTACGGTCGTCATTCGCCATATATAAAGCTCCCAGCGGCAACTCACGAAGTACACATAGTACCTTCAACCTTCGTGCGCTAAGGATTGTAACAAATTTTCACGCTTACATTTATAAACAAATCAACAAGTAAACAAATTATAAAGTAAGAACATCGCAAGCATGATAGGTCATTACGTAAGCCTGTTGATCGCTGTCGTCGGTAAGGATATTGGACCCAGGACATAATAATTCCAAAAATAAACCAACTAAAAACCAATAAAAACCAAATTTGAATATTTTTAATTTTTATTGCAGCCTTAGCCGCTTCCTTGAATGGAGCCACACTCGAGGGACCACTCAGCGACTGTCCAGATATTTGCACTTTTGATTACAGGCCCGTGTGTGCATATGACAACGTGTGCTACCACATTTATGGAAATGAGTGCACTTTAAAGGCTGAAAGTTGCAAACGGAAACAGGGTGTGTTTCAAATACCTGATTACTGACGGAAATCTTATTTGTTTAATAAATTGTTGCACGTTTACTTTTTTACAGCTTTAGAGACGGTTGACATGAAGAAGTGCGAAGAGGCATTGGACAAGACTAAAAACGATGTGGTCGCGTGTGTAATTGAGTAACCTCTCTCTAAAGGATGTTTCACGCATTGAAATGAATCGTATTTAGGACATGTTTGAATTTTTAATACAAATATTGAATGCAGTGAAAAGAGGTGTTGTTTGGATTTAAGAGGTTGTTGAAGTGGTGTGTCTCTGTCTCGTTGTAGTTACTACTGATTCTCAAACGAGATTTCCCCGAAGCAGTGTACAATCAAAATATTGAATTCGAAACTTAAAAACGTGGACTCTAACCTCAGATAACAAACCGCATAAGAGCAATGCAACTATGATCGATAGTCTTGTTGTCACCCATCGAATCCACGTTGATTAACAAATGAGAAACGCACAGTTTTTGAGGCCCAGGTTATTAAACAAACCCTATCATAGAAATTGCCAGGAGCTTGGAGCGCTATTGTATGTAAGCCTCATTGCACTGCCTTACACTTACTGAGGGTTTGATGACACGGCTATATACGTTTTTAATCAATTGTCAGATGAACATATCATTCTAAGCATTGTATTTGACAGTTCCGGCTTCAGCTAAACAGTTAAATGTCGTTTTCCATTGGGACCACCAGAAATCTATATTTCAGATCTCAGATTTTACGCCTCAATGAAAATGCAATATCAGCTGTTCAAATTGCATTCGTTTTTGAGAAATCACAAAAAACATCAACATCGACTTGGAAAATGTTTCCCCTATTGTTAATACAAATGGAGTATTGTTGGTGATTCGTACTCTTCAGATGACGGTGAAGATAGTTATACCTCCAAAATTATATCCATTCTTATGTATTATGTCGTTATTTTGGTTTTCAGGAAACTTTTTGCATTTCCTTTGAAAGCAAACTTCTTAAATGACATAAAACAACCGCGCAAAGCATATTGGTATGTTTAAATCTGACATATAGAGATCCGAGTCGAAAAAAAAGATTGATTTTTTGTCCCAATAGAAAACGACATAAGTGCTTGGCGAACGTGGAACGGTCCGGGAGGACAAGATTTTTGCGGCGGACAGAATAACATTTTATTACAGACACCGGAGAAAATCTGCCTTGATTGTACATCCATCAGCAAAGTGCCACTCAGATGGAACTCACTCGTCCATGGAACTACTGCTGACAATTTGAAGTTATGTTCGAGGCCCTGCTCTAGAGTTCATCAGCGCATTTGTTCCACTGGATTTTAATGTATGCGAAATGGACACAACAGTTTCCCAGTGTATAGTCCTGCGACTATAGATATAGGGAAATAATAAACAATGTTATGGGAAACAAATTGGCCAATATAATGTTGTAGATTTGCAAAATGTGAAGCAAATAATTTTTTACTCTCATGATAATGAATTTTGGAAAAACCGATTGCAATATACAATGAATGTAGTAGATTTTTGCGATGAGTGCATTCAGATCATGGAAAAATGAATCAATTCAATGCATCTTAAATGAAATTTTGGACGTAAGACAAAAATAAGTTAAACGAAATAGAAATAAGTTACTAGCTAGGTAGCAGATGCATAAAAATAAATTAACGAAGTAGATCTACTACATTTGAAGTAAATTCTCATCTCTGTTATGTGTAGGCAGGGCTTTAGTTGAAGTGACTTAAACCAAAATAATAACAGGTGGCGTTCCGAGAATCCCAAACGAGCTACCATAAAGCATAGCTTCTGGCAAGACGGCCAACGTTTCGTTAACTCTTCTAATTAAGATTCATTTTCAGGTGGGAATTAAGTCGTCAAAGATTCAAATCAAATTTTTATGGAGAAGTGAAGTCATTTTTCATTTTGGTTGCTATTGGTACCAAATCACCGAGGTAAATCGTTAGAATTCACCCATTTGACATTCATATTCTGGTGCGTAAAAATAAGGAATAGTTTAAAACAAATGGCTTGCAAAGGTGGCGAGTGCCATCCCGCTGTTTACTCTTTTCCTTAAACGACTCTTTGCTAGCCCTCGTGCTTTGAAGATTTAAAAACGAGATAGTTGGAAATGTTTGACTGATATTTAAAGTCCTTCCTTACACCTTTCAGAAATTATTGATTTTCTTTCCCTTCGCGATTTAAACTCCCTAAATAACACTGGGAGTTCTTTCCGCCGAACGTGAATTCCGTCAATCTGCCAGCCTGTTTGTTGTGAGCTCCACCCAGTGGACCTTCCTATAGCCGACCCAGACAAATATTTTTAAATATTCTTTAAATAAATGAACTGCTTAAAGTGTCAAAACAATGATGTCACATGTGCACCCGTATTTTTGTCAGCCTTGCGTTAAAACCAAGCTTATCACAGTAAACTGTGAGGGTTGCACATAACCAAGTGATTTTCACCTCAATGGTTTATTCTAAATGCATATGCTTCAGCATTTCCCCGGAACAAAAACGAACACTACACAGATAAGTAGGCATACCTTTTGGAAAAAGCCATTCGAATGCCCCTATATGCTAATCATTATATTTATCTACTAATTATTTAGACAGTTTGTTTTCACTTTTTAGTACGGCTGCAACTGGATAGAGTCGGATGAGTTATGTACATATATGCACAATCGAGTAAACACACTATAAGCACACAAATGCAAATATGTATACACAAACCCACTCAAAGATTGTATCGGTCATCGCTCGGCCTTACCCTTGCCGGTGTAGTCACGGTCAGAAAGCTTACCTACCTGTCATAACATAGTCAAGTTCACGTGTAGTAGGTTCATCTAACAAGCAGAACCCGCAATAAATAAAAGCCTCAGAAAACAGGGTAATCAGACAAAATTGCAATCAACAATTATTCGCTTTACAGTTTACACTACTAAGCTGGAGTTGGGTGTCGTCATCAGCATATAGTTGTCAGGTTCACATATAAAATCAGCGGGCACCAACTTAGGTTGCACACAATAGTTTTGCCTTTTGTGCAGTCAAGATTCGATCAGAGTTTCACTTTTTTAAACAGTACCTGTAATAATAGATTATCGTAAATATGAAGGGCCTGTGCGCAATCCTCTTAATAGTTGTCGTCGGTGAGCATTCCTATAGTCATATCGCCACACTAAAAATCATTTTTACCGTCCGGGCTAGATTTTACAAACTTTGACATTATGGCGAAATTTTGCATATCAAATTACCTATTGTGACCTACAAAATATTTTGTGCGAAGGTTAAAAATGATTATTAGTAAGGCCCACAGAATTTCAAGGAAAAAACTTTTTTTTTTATATAAAATTTCAGTATCCGCAACTGCCGTAAATGGTGCCTCCCTCCAGGGACCACAAAGTGATTGTCCCGATATTTGTACTTTTGAATACAATCCCGTTTGCGGGTTTGACGGTGCATGCTATAATGTGTATGGAAACGAGTGCGGTTTTAAGTCGGATCGTTGCAAGAATAAGCAGAGTGAGTTTTGAAATTTCCATCGATCGCATCGTGAATTTAATCCAATCTCCCATTGCCATTAGGTCTCAAGTCAGTTGAAATGAAACTTTGCGACGAGGCTGTTGCCAAGAGTAATTCAGAAGTTGTTGCTTGTGGAGAGGAGTGACTTACATTCTAAAAATTGTTATATTTTTCTTATTTACCTAATTATTACCATCAGATCATAATATCAGGAAAATTATAAAAATTACACTTGTTTATTAAAGAAACTATTCTACTTATGTACATACTTGTGATGGGTACTGTAGACCGTGAGGTTCTTCTATTAACCACAGCTAGCCGCCTCCACGTCATGGTGGTTGGTCCTCATTCACATAAGTGCGGTTTCAAGGTCTTTTGCTAGCACGAAGTGTGTCTGGAGGCGGAATACATTCGGAGATATTTTTTTTTACTGACTTAGGGGTGTGTTGGTTGATTGCTACATAATATTTATCAGCCCCTCGGATTGCCAGGTCACACGGTTGCCAGGTTTTGTCCCAAACGCCGACAAATTCATAGCTGAAAAGTATTATTTAATGCAGTAACGTCACCAAACTGTGGTAGATCTTTCACATTGTCAAAATATTTTTCTACCTACCATCACTGCGCCGAAAATTCTACAAAGTTTTGTCAAAGTAAATACTTAACTGATAGTTCTTCTCTACTTTCCAATTTCGCTACTAAATGAAAGTCGGCCTTACTTTTTTCATTCTTTCGGATTCAGGCTGAGAATCCGAGGCGATACGTGTAAATGCTTGGCGTCGGTGTGAATGACTTTCGGTATCTACTGTAAGGTTAGTAGATGTATTTTTCTATCAGCCGACTATAATTGCTGGTGAGATTCTCACAGTCAGTGGTCCCATTTATACGTTTTTATCATAATACGACTGATGTCAATTGAGAGGTAAAATCTTTACGTTATTTCTTACTGAACATTTCTGTCTTTCTTCTGTCAAATATCACATTATATCAAATCGAGGAACGAGGACATTCACGCTGTTATAATATGATCTATTACTAAATTTTCCTGTCCATCTAAACTTCTCTTGCAGCTTTAAGCGTTCCCGTACACGATCGCTCGGTTAGAGGATTTGTTCGCCTCCAAAAAACAACCCACATTCGTCAATAGAAACTTTTTATTTTATAACAACTGCGATTCGGCAAACTTCAAGGAATACCTGGCTCGACTTGGCCGCAACTTGATGAACAAATATTGCAGAGCGACAGCCATAACCACACCGACCAGGTGGCAGCAGGACGCAATCAAGAGAAGCCTTCCGCCGTCCATCAGCATGGAGTAGTAAGTCTCGCGTTCCACCTCATAGTTGAGCATGGTTGTAGGTCCAAAAGCTGTTACGGTTCCCACCAGTGTTATACAAACTCTCACAATCAAAATAACAGTTTTCTCTGTTGCTGTCAAATGTGCATACAGTCGAAATGGACATACGGCTTGTTTGGCATACCAGTTGGCAAAAACATCTGTTAGAGTGTCCCTAAAAATGGCCCTTCTCTGCTGAAGATCCCTCCTCGTGGATAGTGAAATCACAATATCATTGCCGTCCAAAAACCACTTGTCTACGACGAAGACGTACTCACTGTGATTGCCATTGTCGCGAACTCTGACCATGTGGCAATTCCAAGCGGGATACCTGCCAAAGTTGTCCACGTTTAGCGTAATAGATTGCAACACTCCCAGTGACTTTGGCGACGACAGTTCAAATGACGTCTGAAGGTTCCGCTGAAACAGGGGTCGACCTGCAGTTGAATACAGGGTACACTGTTCACTATCTGACAGCGATCCGTGGAGATGAATGGTGACATTAGCTGTTGTCGATGCAGCCGCGTGGCCATTGGTGTAAATTGTTACCAAATACTTGTGGGTTGCTCTTATTCCCGACTTGCAATTCAACACAGCCAAACCGGAGGCCGCTGTTGTATCTCGACGCCAAGCGAGCCACAAAAGTGAGCCCAGTACTATCGCGATGAACACGTAGAAAACTATCATATGGCGGTTAATAGGGAGATCATGGACGATGTCTCTGGATCTTTGGAGGAGGCCAAAAGTCGGGTGCACCTTCGCCGCAAACATTGAAAGGTGTCGACACGTGCAGTGAATATGTGTGTTATTCGTTTGGCTACTAACGGAACAGTGCCTTGACTCCCACTCATGGATGGTTGTGTTCCAAGTAAGGCACATTCGAACGTGCAAAGCGAAGGCGTACTCTGTACGTGACTCGGATGTGATGGCCAGGAAGGCCTTGCGTTCTGTGGTATCACGGTTTACCAAGGAAATGGTTATAGCCGCCTGCGAAGCTTTGATCTTTGTTGCGTCTTTCAGCATGTAACTGCGCGGTCTTTCGCCGGTCATCAGAAGAATTTTTATGTCGTTCCCCAGAGGTAGAAATGTCACCACTAAGACCGCGTGCATGGGGAGAAGTCTTTCGTAGACTGGCATATCCAGGGAGCTGTTGACAGTTCCGGCAGTGAAATTGTTGTCCGTACTCCCATTGACGGTCATAAAAAAGCTAAAAGCTGCCTTTGTCGAGGTGGGGTTCAATGATTGCAAGTCTTTTGTATACGCTCCAATAGAGAGAACGTCGGTGTTCACCTTGTGCTGTTCCGGACCCCACCAAAAGGGGTTGGCCTCGAAGATCAAGACTTGAATTGCTATTTCGACGCCATTCAAGGTTTTGAGAAACTTCTCGGGGAGGCTTACGTGCGTTTTCGACTCATTCAGCTCTATCGATAGTGGTTGAGATTTGTCTATGACCATAGTTGTGCTGGTTATACCAGCGGTTCGGCTTATTACAGGCATCTCATCGGGTAGTTGGAGGAAAGCCGATACGACTCCCATGACTTGAAGGCACCGGTTCATGCGGTTGAAGGATCGCAACCAGTTGGATATGCGAACTACATCCTCTATATCCAGCTCGCCATAGTCTGGATAGTTTTCTAGAAAAGGGCTCTCTGGAGGAACGGATTCAGCATCGTGAACCAACGGAAACTCTTCGGCTTGGGTCGCCATGATCGCCATCGACTGTGTAAGATCAGTTGCCATCTGCACGTGAGTTTCCAGAAGCAAATCGTTAACTTCTCCATTTCGAATCGAATGTATTAAGCCGTCGGATGCTTTTGAAAACAACTCAGACACAAGAAGAGCCGACTCACTTGATGGTTCTATAACCTTAAAGAGCTTGCTGCCCACGGCTACCACCTGTTCGACGGCCAGCAGCCGGGAAAGTTTGAGATCCCGCAGGTAGTTAACAATATGCTCCGCAGTCAGGAAGATTTCAGTGAATGGCACGTGGGGAACCACAGCTCGTATCAATACCATGGCAGCTGATCTGTCACCATTATCAACAAGTGGCTTTAAATTTGAGAGCAAGCCAAGCCACGAACCTTCAGAGGAGATGGGGTCCAATTTAGCACGGAGTTGAACCTCGGTGCATGCGCCGATGTCGTCACAAATGCTGACTTTGATTTCACAGTTCTCGCCTGCGGTTGGAAAGAGTCTAGTGATGAGGGTGGCGTTTCCGCTGTGATCGAGGGTTGTTGTCCCGGCTGAGTATTTGTAGTCTATTGGGTTTTCATCGTCCACATATCCAGAACAAGATATTTTAAAGATGGTGTCATACTCCGTTCCTCTTTTCGGTGAAATTTCGCAGTTGCCATTGACCGGCGGGCTGTTCAAGGATAGTTTGAGGGACGTCGTGCCCTTTAGTAATCCTAAGGTTGCCTCCGCTTTCAGATGGACCTCTTTTTTGTGTTCTATTTTGAGAATCACTCTGTGGCTGTTGGCTAACTCAGAACCCTGTTCATTGCGCACCGAGTATGCGACATCTCCCGATGGGCATTCGATGCACTCCAGCCTCAAGTGGATGACCTTTCCAGTGGCGAACTTGTCATGCTGACAGTTCCTCAGGCATTGGAAGTGAACAAGCAGCGAGTCTCGTGAGACCGCCCTGATTTCTTGCGTGGTACGATGGGTACTGTAAATGTTGATGGTTGACCGAACAAGGAGACTGAACCTATAGCTCGTGTCCAGCTTAAGGGAACCCGCAGGAATATTTAGATAGGCACCTGGAAAAAGTTTGGTGGCTGAATATAAATTTTCGTTCATTTGGATCTACCAACCATTTCCCATGTTACTTGAGCAGTGAGAGCTGCTGATGCCACTCGATAGGCATGACCAGCTGTATTGTAACAGTTGATCACCGCCTGAACGCCTTGCATAGTCCCGACTTATGGAGCCATTGACAACAAAAGCCTTGGCGATATTTACCTCCCTATGGCTGCCACCGAGAATACGTGCTGTTGTAGGTTTGGAATCCACGAAGACATAGCACTAGAAAAAGAACCATCAGTTTCTGACGCTAATGCAGAGCATCACCTACCCTGAGAACGGTGTTGCTGACCACACCTCCAGACGAATTCAGCTCAGTGGCATCCCCCTGAATGAGGTACGACTGGACATAGTCATCTCGGTAGTTGAACCACATGGTGTAGGGCGGAATAGCCAGCACATTCGACCCATCATCCGGAAAGCTATGAAGCACGACTGCACCAAATGTTGTTCAAAGAGTTCACCTTTGCATGTTATATCCTTACCAGTGTCAATATAGTTCCTTACACTCCACTTGATTCTCACATGTGAGTCCTGTGCACATCTTTTACCCACAATGGGCTCGACAAAGTTGAACCGTACAATGTCAATGTGCAAAGCTTTTCGAGGATTGGAACAGTGCGGCAAATAGACGACCGGAAGGCACTGCACGCCCGAAGGATCATAGACCAAAATATCAAAGTGTTCGGTGTAGAATTTCTCCTCTGACAGTCCAAAGTCACTTAGATCCAGGACCATAGTGTGGGTGCCCACCTTCCAGAAAGTCGCCCGAGCTATTCTATAGAACCCCCTATTGTAGGGCAATGTGTCGCTGTTGCGGATTTCCAATCGTTTGGCTAACGCCTTCAGGTCACTGGACGGTTTGAATTGATTGCTTGACGGAGTGAATGCAACGCCATCGATGATATAGTCGGGCGTGTAGAAATCCATCAGAGTCTCGACTGTGCCGAGGTATTGCATGGTAAGAAACAGCGGTTGCTCCTTGCCCAGCGGAACGATGTGATTGTAGTGCAAATGGAGTCCCTTGAAAGCGTCCTGCCTTGACGTACACTTTTGGGCTGAATATCCTGCGCCACATTCGCAATAGTAGTGCCCGAGGTATTGATGGCAAGTTCCGCCATTCTGACATGGATTCGGATCGCAGTGGTCTCTGGGTTTCGAGCAGAATTCACCTTTGAAGAATTTCCCAACGCAGCTGCAGGTGGGTTTTTGGTTTTTGAGAATGCAAACAGCTTCGTGATTGCAGATCGCGTTGTCGCACTTCTGTTGGCCCGTGGCCCGGGAAAGAAAAGATAGCGCGAAAAGTGTATAGATTGAACGCATTTCGGGGCTCTTTGGTTTTCGAAAACTTTGTATGGTTTTGACAGGTTGCGTTTGAAGTCAGGGAAACGGAATTATGCTCACGCACAGTGTTTTCGAAAACAAATTCTGTGTGAATCTCGATCAAAGGTATTCGGAAACGGTTAATCGCATGGACGCTCCACACTCGAGGTATAAGTCAAGAACTCGAGCTTAATATGACCAAAAGTTTTCACGCCTGTATGTGTTCCAGAAGTAGAAACTATAAGATATGACGCTCTACCACCTTTTTCAGAACGAATGAGTATATCTGCATGTTTCAGATAATTTAATAATTAAAAAAATATACATTTTGAAGTTTTGCTTGCCGAAAATTTCAATTATATGGCTTTTCGTAAATTTCTAGGAGGAACCAGTTTACTTTTCAACTACAGATTGATTAAATTTCCGCTTGAAAATTGAATGATACAATAAAGTGGCAAAGTAATCTTTCTATTACAACATACATTCAAGAAACGTCAAAACTCAAGATAATAATCACATATTATTTAATGGCTTAAGTATTACAGCTAAACCAGACTGGAGTCCATCGCTGTCAGCGTCGAAATTAAATATTAGTACTCAAAACGAACAAGTTGGCCACCTTCAAACTTTTGATGCGAGTCAAAAGGAACGGAGCACGAACTGTCCGGCATGTTTTTAATTTTGACAGCGGGACATCACACGCCTTCTTAGTTCGATTTTAAATAAACTACAAATTTCTATGCCTCTGACAGACTGTCGTTGAAGCAAGCTTTTGGCTGTAGACTATCGAACTTTTGCACCTGACAGTAGTCTTCATGAATTTGTTTGTATTCTGCAAAAATTAATAATGCATTTCACTTTATTCGCCACAACTTAATAATAAAGTGGTAGCTACTCACCCTCGTTGTTTTTGCAGTTAAAATACACCACTTGACAGGGACTGTCAAAGAGTTTTATACAAAATCCATTTGAGGTGCAAATTGGCTCCGAATCGGCTGGACAAGATTCGGGACAATCAATAGGAAGTTCCTCAATCGGGTAGAAGCCGTCGACTGGAAAAAATAAGATCTGACCACTGCAGCCGCAACAAAATATGACTGCTGTCAGAAGAACTTTGAATATTATCGCACAGGCTATAACGTAAAATATGCAACAACAAACCGAGTAAAGGCGTTAAAGTTGCAGCTGTCAATTTCATTTTGCAGTTAATTGCAAACAATGTAAACACACACTGAACTAAGTCAAGTTGGTGAGGAGTAGTCTCCCCAAATTGATTTTCAAAATGAAAACATGTTCGCCAAATCTGGTTATAGACAGACACCACTAACAATAATTGCATCGCTTTGAATTTATTTATAACATAACAAACTGTTATTGATTGGTGTTATTTTAATGAGCTTAAATTAATTCTCGTTATGTCACTGAGCAGATAATTTATTTAATTTAAACAGGTATTTCCGAAGAACAACAGTGGAGTAGAGTTTGAATGCTTTGCAAAAATATCAGAAGAGTTATTGAGATTGTGTGCGCTGGAAGTGAGTGTCACACAAGTATGCCAGGTAACCATAACAAATTTCACAATTGTGAGATTCAATAAATGGCGGGAAAGTAAATTTGTTGTTTGCGCGACAAATGCGTATGATATCTATGGAAGACCTGGGCTGCAACAGAGCTTAATTTTTTCGAAACATATGAGTTATAAAAATGAAGTTGAAATGTATTACATTTTTATTGATAACAACAATAAATGTATGACACGGTCAAAGATATTTCGAGACGGAATTACTACTAAAATTGATTGTGCTTACATAAGATGCCAATAGAAGCAGTGCTACTGACGTTTCTGTCAACTTGTTGACTCAGTTATACAAAACCAAACCTAAAATTACAAAGTGACAATCCTCATAGCGGCAATATTATTTATTCGATTAGGCTTCTTAAGACTCGCTCTCAGATTTCAGATTTCTTGTGTCTAATCGAACATAAAAACGTCACTTTCTCTTCTTATTTGTTGATATCCGTGTGATTGGTAGGTAGCCTTCTGCTTCGACACTTTTCTGAGCGTTTTCCATTCACTTGTAAAATTTATATTAAAACATTCGAATTTCTAAAACAAACTCGAACTCAAATGCACTTGTGGTAAATCTGAAGGAAATCTGAGAAAAAATCGAGATTCTATCTCTAAATTTCCATCTGCTTTGCAAAAAAAAAAAACGTTTCACAATTGTTTATGATTTTTATTTACTGCCTTAAATAATACTCATACTCATATTTCTATACCCTTATGATGAATTACAGCTCTAACAAAACTCCTATTCAACTCAGAAGCAAAATTTATGTTTCAGCTCCTTGCAGTAGCTAAAGTCGACCTCCTTGAAAGCTGTTAACGAAATTAAAAATTTAATTACTATTTAATTTTCTTGATTTAAACAATCTCATACTCACGTATGTCAAATCTCGCCCTACAGTTGTACGCCTCCAACAGGCAATTGTTGTTGAAAACCTTCAGACATGTACCGTTGGCCGCACAAATCGAATCGTACTCCGAAGGACAGGATGTGTTGCAAAATGGTGCCTTTGTTGGATTCAGTTTCGATTGGCTCATCACCCGCACAACACCCACGGCCAGTATAACTAAAAGAAAGAGTTCTTCTCATTTTTCTCTATATGAAATTACTGTATTTACCGAAAGACAAGAAAACAATCTTCATAACGATTAATTTGTTCAATTTAACAAACCCATACTGGGCATCGAACACGGAACTGCGTATCTATTTATACCTTCGGTATTCAATGACATATTTTAATTTTGCCCAGTATTTAAATATATACTAATCGTATTCGTGGATCGATTTGTCATCTTCCGGCTGGTGATCTACAATATTATCGAAGACATAACCCATAAGGCGTGGCTTCCATATTTACTGGCAGTGGGTTATTGTGTTGACAAAACAAGCGTCTGCTGATCACTTTATTATAGAATTAAGTGAATACTGTTTTCCCAAGGCTGTTCTAGATTTGGTATGTGCTTATGTAGCATAAGAATCTAGATTCATTTTTGTTATAGTCATCTAAATCGAGGGCTATGCCGGTTGATTTATTTATTTGATAATCAGTTTGGCATTCACGGTCACTGACTTCTTTTAAGTCGTAAAATTTGACGGTGACATTTTGTCTCAATCGACTTGATCGGCGTACAGTGGGACAAACTACAATTATAGCTGGTGAAGTATGCAGTTTTCTAAAGAGAATTTTAGTTGTGAGATTACTAGGGTTAAGGTTTTTAAACAAAGAACAGCGCGAAACTATTTTTCCAGTGAGGAGTTGTTGCCGCTAATAAAACGGATTGTGAAGACTTATATCACCTCTTCGATGCCATCCATCTGGACCTATTGCTGCCCGCAGAACGCCGTACGCCCTAATAAATGTATTTAGAGTGCGCGAAAATTTGCGAAAGAGTTTTTAATTATTAATGTATATAAGAAGTTTCATATTTTTAATTCGAATAAACTGGTCATGTGATTTTGCCTAACTGTATTTACTAGTCTTATTTATTATTTGTTGCCTACAAAGTTTTGTCAGTCTCTTGACTGCTCTTCTGCTCTATTGAAAACCGCACAAGAAAGAATTATTGTATTTGAAATAATTTGTCTCTGTCATTGTTACCGCACTTAAGTTTCCACTTGTGACAAAATGTACCTACATATTCAAACTGCGAGTGTAAAGTCAATGCAATCGATCTTATCGAAATAACCATCAACACGGGAAGGAGCTTCAAAGTAGACCTTTAATGAGGTCACTGACCGGTCGCACAGTCTCTGAATTTACTTTTTTAAACGAAATAAAATCCAAAAAACAAATACAGTATACTTTTAGGTGCTCTTCAACTGTAGCCTAAAATCCTTATCACAACACATACTAAATGATCGACTGTCGCAGAAAGAACATCTTCTAGCACACGACTGCCGATCTCCGTCATAAGTCTAACATGACTCCAGCAACCGACGTTATTAGAAGGCCAACCTACTGTGGCGTGACCTTGATTCCAAATATTACTACTCGCGTCGTAGCTGGAAAGCCAGACACACTTGCCATCTTCTGTCAATCAAGTCGAATTGTAAACTTATTGCGATTTTGTTTACTCTGTGCCATCTCCGCAATAAGCCGGGGACCTATCGCACAGACATTTAGCGACCGCTGCCAGTCCTATAAAAGGCAGATAAGACATTCGCCTTAGATTTTGTTACTTGATTTGCGTTCGAATCGTCGCGTGTGTCGTGTCGCATTATTTCCCTCTGTTGATCAGTTTTCAATCGACAGATTGTGCTTGTTCATTTGCAGAAAGTTAAACGTTCTATAATGAAAGTGATTATACTTGGAATGTTAGCCGGTATATTCAAATAAATAAGCAAATGCTATTCGCCCGAACAGGATTTTAAATTAACCTTTTGAATTGATCTTTTAATCACTGTTAGCTCTTTTGGTGCTGAACCAAAGTGGCTGCTTGCCCGTCGATCAGTGTTCGGAGGTGTGTGCGTTGAACTTCACCTTGAATTGTGCCTGGAATGGAAGATGCCTGAAGGCATTCAGCAATTCATGCGATTTGGATTTCTACAATTGCCGAAATGACGAAGGTATAGGATTGGATTGAATTGAATTTATGGACAAAGGTGTTCTCTTAACTGAATTTGCATTTCAGATTTTAAGGTCGTCGATGCGGAATATTGCCGATCAACCGAGTCTGTGCTATGCGGTGACGATGATCGATATATTGTTGCGGCTTATTTGTAGTCTTTAGTTGTTAGAGTGTTTTTAAGCAATTTATGTGATCATTTTCTTGTTAAGATAAATCAGCTAGCATGTATTCGAATGTTGTGTGTTGCTATAATAAAGTTAAGTGAATTTAGTGAAGACCTGTGTGCTGTGAGTCATTGGGCCTCGGTTCGACTGTACCAGTCACTGGTTACAGAAATATGTTAATTTGTGGATAGGAACTATTGTGTAAATAAACAATTTAATTTTGTTGATTTTGTGGCGTCATTGTGAGTGCGTTGTTATTAAAAAGGAGAATTCAGTGAAAATCTGTCGCAAATCAGTCCTCTAAAAGGAACTTCAGCTATAGCTGCTACGACAGTGGCCTAGTTAGCACTTTTTTTCTTGGGTGCGCCTAGCCTTGTCATAACTAACATGATGTCTGGTTTGGCCATTCTATTCGCTGAAGTTCATCATTTCCTTAACGAGTCCTTATTCAATGATAGGTACATCACTTTGATAAATCGCAAAACGAAGAAATAAATTTCTAAACTGACGAAAATCAACTACTACGTTCTGATGTAATCCCACCTTAGCTTAAGCTGAATGACTCCCATGCAATCTCTTTTTGAGAATATGCAGAACACAAATACATACTAATCCTTTTTACATTTTTGTCATTTATCCATCCTTTTTCTTACCCAAAAGGCACTCAAATTAATCAACTAGAACTTTTCAAATTCACTGAGATCATCAAGCGCATTTGCTCATTTAGCTGTCATATTAAATGTATACTGTATAGTCCTAGTTTCTTTATTCCTTTGCTGACAAATTTGAGAGAAAGACATTTAAACACACACTTGAAACTTTGTTAAGACGAAAGTGTGCACATCTAATCTTTAAGGTACAAATTGTTGGATTAATAAAAATATATAGATATTGCAAGTTACTACAGCAAAACTGTCACAAGTCAATAAATGCGTATAATATCGGAAGGCGTTCAATAAAATTCACTACACTGCTAGCGTACAAGAAAATTAAAGTGATGCCCAATACGAAATAGCCGTCCGACTGAAAGGGACAGCATTACCTTACAAGCAAAAATACTTGACAAGTATTTTGGTCGGCCATCTTGTTTATGTTATGACAGCTATTTATATATTTCGTATAACTTTTGGATGAATTGCTGGTTTAATTATAGCTGATACTAATTAGGTACCACTCTCATGATACATGTCTTAAATCGGAAATAGAAATGTTTTCAAGTGATTGAAAAAATGTGTTGGTCGCCGGAACTTGTGCTTACTTCCGTTTTACGTATCTATAATTATGGGTAGAACATCCACGACACTTTAGGCGTCTGATTTGTGATTCCATTCTTACGCTTTGATTAGCATTAATTGCGGACAAACGGATCTCCCTGTCCCGTCTCGTGATGTTTCAAATGTAAGTCTTTTTAGCCGAACATACTCAAAAACTAGTTGTTATTTTATTTTTTATAGAACTCTCAAACTGTCACGTTAACTCTTTAGAGAAGGTGATTAACTCGTTACTTAATATTTTGCTAATTTTATCTTTTTCTGTAACTTTTTGTAAGCAAATGAATCAGACTTTTGTTCAATTGAAATCGAGTTCGCAAATGCTTTTATCTAGGGGGCAACAATGTTTCGATACCACCTCCACCGTCTAAATTAAATGGTTTGTTCAGCCCGAAAACTGAATCGCCCCCCTGCAGTCTGCAGAAGGATGGTTTCCTTCGTCATCTTTTCATATTTTTGAACTAAATCCTTTACTTTCCAAATGTAAATTACAATTTCCCTAGATTTTACGAAGGTAATTTATTCCAGTAGTAGAACCTCTGTATTTCTTCGGGGATCTGTTGAACAAAAATTAAACAACAAAACAATTTCCATGCACGACAAACAGATCTAAAAGTGCATGTAGTCCGGCAACCCTGTAGGCTGACCTAGCTATTCGAACCCCCCATCAAGACAAATATTTCTGTAACACCATTCATTGGATCTATGCAAACTATCCGTTCCCGATATTATGTATACTTGCCGTTGCCAGCTATCGCTTATTCAAAGTAAACAAACAACAACGAATCAGTAAACAAAACGAGGAACGAAAATGAAAAGAAAGCAGAACGTGAATGCACAGCCACACTAATGCTAAATCGAACAAAAGACCCAGCAAAATCGTATCTACTGAATGAATGCGGCAAACTCTCTATATAGTTGCGTGCCTCCCTCACAACATACTTCCAACTCAACACTTACCTTGAGTATCTAACATAGCAAAAGCCGAAGAAGACACAAAAGTATACAACAAAAAATCAGCTGGATCAGTAGGCCACTACGATCGTGATACAATAGAGCTGCCACACGCACAAGTCCCACTGTGGTGTTAGTGTTACCATGAATACAATATCCACAGAGAGGGTGTTGTTGAAAAACCTGGGAACAGTCCAATGAAGCCGCAGGAATGAGTGTGTTAAATGCCGGCAATTGTTTGGCCGCACAAAATTCTCTTCTTTTCCCGTGGCGTTCCCTCTTCGTTATGTTACTTCATCCAGAGATAAGTTTTTCCTTTTTTTTTCATCGCCTCATTGACATGGGCAGCTAGCGATAGCAGCTCTCCGGATCTTTGGCCGCTGTTCGAGCAGATAGCAACTGTGTGCTGGATGGGGGCTTTGAAAAAAAAAAAAAAACCCATCTACAACAACAATACAGTAGTCTCACAGCTCACAATTAGATTCATTCGGGGTCGAGCTGACGAAAACCTCATAGAATCCACTTCAGTTGTAAGAAAAGAGCCATCCAGTGCGGTTGGATTGGCCCAAAAGATCGGCATAAGAAAAGTGATTTAAAAAAAAAAAAATTGGAAAAAAGTGCTGCAGTGAAATAAAAGTAAAAAAATTGTAAAAACCAATTCATTTAGTTTATCTGAAGAACCCCCTTTAAGATGGGGTTCCGGCCAATGGGCCTGTTAGGCCTGCTTCTGTGCAGCCAACTTGTGCTAGTGAAATCCGAACTTACTCCACCGTACTTTAATTTGGCCACGGGAAGGAAAATTTATGCTACAGCAACATGCGGTGAGGACTTTGATGGTCCCGAGTTATACTGTAAGCTGGTCGGTGCAAACACGGAGAACGATCATCTCGATTACTCAGTCATCCAGGGACAGGTACGTGTATTTGAACTGAATGTTAATTGGTTGGGTGTTTAAATATTTACCCATTGCGGATAAAGCATACCTATTGTTTATTTTTCAATTAGGCCCCATCCTCTAAAGTATAGTCTTCGTATAGAGATTTTTTGTTGGTTTTTATCTATTTTTGGGTGGAATAGTGTAGGGAGTGGATGGACTGCACTGAGAGAAAATTTTCTCTTCTTCGAAGACGTCTTTTTTTAGTCCTTAACTAAAATTTATATGAAAAAAAGATGAGTTTTTAGAGTTTGTAAATTTATAGAAATTTGAGTCAGACTTAGAAGAAGAATTTAATAAAATCCAATTAGACTTTGTTTCTGCCTAAGAAAAAGTCCAATATTAAATACATCAGTTTTTTTTCTAAATAAAGACAGTTCTTAAATGTCATATCCTGTTTGAAAAGCAAATTTTTAGATTTGAATAATTTTTTTTTTTAAGTTTTCAGTTTTAACTATAGTAAAATATAAAATGCATGTTTTTGCCTTATTAGCTCAATCATTTCGCATTTACTCGATTTATAAAGTTAGATCTACTCAAGTAAACGATTCAACTCAACAAAAACTGAATTTAAAATAACAGAGTTCTTCTAAACAAACATACTAAACTAAAAAAAAACTTAAAAAAAAAGATTTTTACAATTACTTCTTAAATCTTTTCTACAATTTTCAAAACTTAATCCTTGGAGGTTAAAACTGCCTTTCTCTGTCACTGTGTAAGCTCTACGTCTCATTTTTAATTGACTTATGATTTTCTGGTTTGTTTTTAGTTGAGGAAAAATTAGTTACCAAAAATAAATCTAAATAAACCCCAAACCGTACAGAATGCAGTTTGAGGCTCCATCCGCCTGCCCTAACTTGACAAATACCAATATAACTTGAAGTAGTTATATTGATTTAAGCCGAAAAATATAAGAAAAATATAATGATTTATGTGGTTTGTTTATATCAGTTAGTTAACAGTAAGAAGAGCTCAAGATAAAATATCGAAGCGATGAATGAATGAACTATTTTATCTTAGTCTGATGTTTAATGTTAACGTCATCTCCATAAATTTTAGAATAGCCCATAATGCAAACATGAAAAATAATTCGATATTTAAGAACTAGTCATCGTTTTTTTTAGAAATTAAATTATTTGGGAAGGGCATACTTAAAAATATTGCAGCATTCAAACAGGGCTTGCAAACGTAACAAAAATAAGGACTTTTTTAAAAAAGTTTAAGCTATAACTTCGCCATTGTGAGTTCGGTAAATCTAGCCTGGACACTAGATATAGATACGATTGTTAGTATTGCTCGATGCCAATAATTCAAAATATTATCCACGCAGTCAGTCTCAAAATTAATAAGACGTTTTCAAGCTTTTCTTTTAAACTACTGATTTTCTATCGGAGGCACAGAAATAGGTACAAACTTAAGTTAAAACAAAATGTAATTAACGGGAAAGTACATACTGTTTTGAGGACTCCGCTTAAGGGATTACCTTCAAGAATGGTGATCCACAGTAACTTAATTAATAATCTAGAAAGACAAACGATTTTTGACTTGTAAAATCTCAACAATTTTCAATTTGCACTTTCAACTTATTTACCCTCATAACAATCGTTTGTTAAGTTTTGCCTACTTTTGAAGCTTTGTGGCACCGAAAGTCAAGCTTTTTATATTTTCCCAATGGGTACACTTAGGAAAGAAAAGATTGTTAAGCGAAGAATTTAAAGATTTTTAAGAAGTTGTAAGTTAAAAGTTCTTGCTTTAATTATTTCTTTTCGATAACAAGAACTCAGTTTTAATTTTTCAAGAATCAAGTATTCATCGTAAGTACAATATACTCTCTTTAACGCTTTTCTTACAACATTGTAAACAATTTCATTCTTAAATAGAAAATGTTGATATTTGGGTTCATTTTAATCAAAGAAAATTGTTGGCATTACAATGTTTTTTTCTGGGTGTAAGGTTTACTTGTACAATTGTTGTTAAAACTCTATAACATTTCTGGAAAGTCGAGTTGAAGATCAAGGATTGAGTATCTCAATTTTTCTAGTACTCCTTGGACAAGGTCAAAAACTCACAGAAAACGAATAGTTGTGGCGCCAACCATATTCTTTTTTTAAGAAACTGCCCTCTTAATAATGAGTTTCACAAGAAATAGAATGGAAAGAAAAACAATTAGCACTTCTCCTTCCAAAGATCGTGTATATGACTGAAAACTTGTTTGAAAAATGACCAAACTCCTTCATAGATGGCTATACTGAGCTCATGAAAGTTCAGCATGGGTCTTTGAACACCCAACGATGACCTTGAAAAGCGAAAAACTGAAACGTTCTTCGCACGGCAACATTTCATATAAGTAATGTAAAAGAGGAGCAACAAAATGTCCTCCTAATAGGGTTCACTGTCAAAGATATTGGACCATTCTAATAATAATTTTTAACCTTCGCACTAAATTTTTTGAAGGTCACAATATGCAATTTTGTATGAAAAATTTCGCCTTTGTGAGTTCGAAAAATTTAGCCTGGACATTAAAAATAATTTTTAGAATCGCGGATCAATTTTAACGACCCAAACACAAATTGCACATCAAATTATCAAATTTAGTTACATAGGGCAGGGCCCCATTACAGCTTAGTATCAGATAAACTAAAAGTGTGGCTCAGAAAATAGTTTGTTTGGTGCTGCAAAAGCCCTGCCACCCAAAAAGATTATAAAAAACCACACCATTTCAAATCTGTGAATATTTTTGTTGTTATTTTAATTACTTCAACATACAAAATTTTTATAAACAATTTCTTCACAATAATTGCTTTCATCTGTTAATGGTATCATTTTTTTTTTTTTAATTTTCCAACAGGTCTGTGACGTGTGCGATCCCAAACATCCCGACAAGAATCACGCGCCCGAGTTTGCCATCGATGGCACCGAACTATGGTGGCAGAGTCCACCTCTGTCCAGAGGCATGAAATACAATGAGGTTAATTTAACCATCGATTTCGGACAGGTAAGTTGATTTTAAATTCGATTTTTTGTCGTTCGTCCCCTAAGTTCCCTTTTGATCCTCACACTACGGAATACACTGACGAAAACAAAGTGAAAAAGATGCAAGCATTTGGATGGGGGAAAGAGCGGGATAAACGCCTCATTGTCGGTTTCGGTTTTCAGGAATTTTATTCTTCAGGTTTTTGTAGTATCTTCCCACGGGAGGCACAGATCATCACATGCATTCTCATTTTGTTTTTCGTTTCCCTTTTTGTATACAAGGATACGATACCTACTATACGATACGACCGACGACGACGACGACGGTGAAACCTTGTATTTGTTTCGTATGGGTCGTCGTTGTTGGTTGTAAAGTGTTTCCATTTAGCTTAGGTCTTCTCAATTAGCAATTGTGTGCCCAGAATATACCCTGGGCCCATTCATTTGATATGTCGGACACTCGAGTCGTTCGTTTTTCGTCGTCTGGTTGAAAAAGAAACAACAAAAATAAAAATAAACCGCTGAACTGGACAGTTTCCGAATTCATTTAGGATGGCACTTTGCACGAGCAAATTTGTTTCTCGTATTCGTACCGCATGTGTATTTGCAACCAAGAGACTTAGAACAGTAACCTATACACATGACAGCCGATCGGGCTGAAACGGATGATAGCACCAAATGATGAACATGTGGCATAGCTCTCAAATGGATGATAAACAAAAAGTGCTGACATTGTGGAAGTGTTTATTTTAGATGGACTGGCACCCACAACCAGATCCCTGCGTAAATATAAAGTTGAAAAAATAAATAACTGACTGAGGATGTGACCCACTGACTTGTGGCACACGTGTGTTCTATGTTCGTATGCGTTTTGAGAATCATAAATTTTTATTTTTACTAAATGGTGTTCGATTGGGCTTCTTCAGATTCGCTCTTAGATTTCAGATTTCGTCTGTCTTATCGGACGTAAAATGGCACTTGCCCTGTTTTAGTTTATATTCGTGTGATTGGAACATGAGCGTAGCCTTCCGCTACAGCGGTCTCCATTCACTGGTTAAATTTTGTGTTAAAATTTGCGCCCCATTTCCAAATATTTATACATAAATCATTTACAAAAATAGATCCACCCGATAGATATAGACCATGCCTTTCGTAGTCTAAGCTACGCTACAGAGTTTGAGCTCTGTTTTGCCATTGCCCCTTTTAGATTTCCCTAAAATATTGTCAACGGGTTACCTTCGCGGTAAAGATTGCCTTTTAGTATCTGTAGTCTTGTTGTAAGTTTGGACAGTAGCTTAACAGATCCCTGCTCATAGGAACACCGCTATAGACTTTGGGCCTTATTTTCCGATGTTGGCAATCTTTTGATTTTTTTTCCAAATTTGTCAACGGTAACCCTAGCAAATATCGTAGAATTTGTCAGTTTTTGCATTCTTTTCACTGTTCATTTCAGCATCAATAGCTTTGTCCTTAAAACAACAAACGACAGATCAACATTTTAGCCACCACCGAGGTAGCTGAGTCAAAAATTCAAAAAAACAATTTTTTTAGTGTATTTTATGGCAACCATTTTAACATACAAAAGTCAAAACCACTAAATATAGATCTGAGCATAGTATTTCTTAATCATTTTCGAATTACACTGAAAATGAGCACAAAGGGTCAAAGAAGTCAAAACTTATCTCACACGCACTTTTCTTTGATTTTCTTTCAACGCGCTTATCTCTCAGCACAGCATACACTCCATTCCTCACAAATGAACCCAAGCATAGAATTTAGTACTTCCCCGAGATAAGAATACGAAATCGAGCACGATGCGGAACTAATGCGATAACTTTTTAACAATATTGGAAATCATAAATGGAACTGGTAATTATTTTCTTACAGTGTACAGTACTCACACATTGGCTGACTGAATTCTGTCAACAATAAAGTATTTGCTCAGAAAATATTTATCTTGATGATATTCACTATTTGCCGGTGGTTATGTCATAACCACAAGTACCATCACAAAGTGGGTACGATTTTTCAAACAAACCAAAACCATGTATGCAGGAAGAACACATGTGGGTACTACATCCACTGTAGAAACAATAGCCTTCTCAATGAAATTAGATAAAGTTCTATATTCAAACTCGAAATGAGCGAATTGGAGAAAAAAAGAAAAATTAACGCATAAACATTATTATGAACAGCAACGGACAGGCGAGACCGTGTTGGTGGAATTTAGAAACGCAATGATCTCATGGCGGCGGTTAGAATGAACATGAACTCATTGCGTCCGGAGTTAGCGCGCATAAATTCGTTCTATGCGAACATTGTAGCAGTCAATTAATTTGTAGTGCACTGAGTGTTTGAAAAAATAAGTTGTAGCCTGCATCGTTGTTGTGATAATTATCAGTATCTGATGGATGATTCCCGTGAGGGATGATAGAAGCTGCAAGTGCAGCAGTCCCAAGCCTACCTATCGGGCACAATAGAACAGATGGTCGCATTCTTATTACAAAGCATACCTATCCCATACCATAGGTATAAGTCCTACATGCATTCATTATAAAGACGTATTTGTTAAAGAGAATTGAATGCAAAAAAAAAGTGCGCGACTGGGTCGAACGAAACTTTCGCGTTCATCAAAAGTGTGGTTGGTTGTCTTCCTATTTTATTAGATAGCTAGGCAACGATCTGAGAAGCAGTCCTAGATAAAAGAAACAGTTCATAAGATATAGGAATAGTTTTAAATAAAATTCACTGTTGGGCTATCCATCAGGTATCAAAAATAACAATGTGAGTTTTTAAAAGTTGAAGCCGTTCAACTGTCGCAAGTTCTGGTTAGAGAGTTATAAGCGCCTACTGTACTATTTCATAAGCTCTTACAGTTTTTCCTTTTCGAGTACATGGACGCGTTCGGTATGTAAGCATTACTTAGTTTTTAAACTTTTTTTTTCCTTATCGAAAATGGGGTTTTCGAGATATGAGGTGTTTCTAAAATTTGCGTTTTGGGTTATTCCAATTGAAAACGAAGGACGCAATAATTTTGCAAACATCAATTTTACTCTAATTCTTTTGAATTTGAGGTTACTCTCGTATTTCCTAAATTATTGTATTGTAAAATGTGCGGTTTACCCATTGTAAATTTTATATACGAATATCTGTCTATCTCTCAATTTTACTCTTAGTATGCATTTTGGTCTAAGGAAAACCAAATTTATTGTATTGTACGTTAATAAAGGGAAGAATTGAGTTTGCTGTTAAGTTAAGAATGACAATATTACCTTAGGTATGAATTTTCGTTACAATCGTATGGACCGTTTTCGAGATATGTCCAAATTTCAAAAGTATCTACCGTTATTCGATTTTTCAGCCAAAAACTGGTTATGCAGTCATGTAAACCTCACCCACATAAGCTTGAATATATTTATATATTTTGGTTGAAATCGTTGGTGCCGTTCTCGAACAAATCAAACTGGTAAAAGAATTTTATGGGAAGTAGGTATAGGAACCATTAATATTGAGGTTACCTTGCAAAAAACAAAAACGGCCCAAAAACTCCAAATCTGAAGTTTGAACCAAATTCCGGCAGCCGTTCAGGCTCTAGGCTAGGTCTCGGGACATACGGACAGACGGACAAAATTGCACGACCAACTTTTTTGAGTTCCTCTATCATCGCAATGTCAGAATTGATTAACATCTCGAGTTAGACATTTTGTACGAATACAAAATTGTTCTCTTAATATCTACGCATTCGATAAAGTAAGTAAATAGGTTCTTTTGCGGTCCATATAGGTATCGTTGTTATTGGGACGAATGGAAGACTCATAGGACAACTTTAAACAAAAATCTCTGACTGAAACCGTAGTTGATAGGAAATATAAACAAATGATCGTGTAAACATCAAAGTGGTAATACGATTATTTTGTTGACCAAGTATAATTTTGTGTTTGTCGTTTTTTTTTTTTGTCGATTCTTCTCAAAGTAGTTTACTTAGCTAAGGTCTTTACCAAAAAGCTCCTTTAGCCAGTTTGGACATTTACAATTATTATATTCGGGACCTACGTTTTCGCTAAAGGGTGAAAACAAGACTCCGCCATCTCTGCAGCAAAATTTTAAGCTCTAAGAATAGGAAAATGTAGACTACTTAGCGAGGGAGCTTCCCCAGGTTCGGTCGCCGGAAAAACACAAATTACATCTTAGGGTTTTTTACACTCTGTCATCTCTCGCGAACGTCTGTCAAACATGCGAGACTATAACGAAATATTTTCTCAATTAGGAAGTTGGACTCGGCATAAAATTGAAGATCCCTGCCATTCGTATCAAAAATGCAAAAGTCCCACAAAACGAATGTTTGTGAGAGGCTAGGCCTAGGGCCCCATGTCCCAACGGACCCCTTGCGCCAGTTGTTTATTTATTTATTTTCTTAAAAACGTTGTTACAAACTGGACAGAATATAACTCGAAGAATCTTTCTCTCACAACGTCAGATAAAGTTTTCGTCCATTTCGACATGAATAGTAAATTCATCAGAAAGCGATGAAAGTAGGCTTTTCTTCTTAGTTGCCATTCTAGCTCGAAGGAACACAACATCGATTATTATTATTCCTAGCTTGATATTCACTGCTTTGCCATTTTGAGAGTTTCCAGTGAAGCCTAGGTAGATGAAGATCTAAGTGATCATCTAACCTTGGCCTAGAAGTTGAAACTTTGTCTGGAAATTTGTAAAGTTTCACCGGGACTACCGCACTTTGACTATACTTCCACATTATATCGGTCCGTCGTGACGTTTTCATCAAGTCGCAGTTGTTGTGGGCTAAATCTTCTCGACTTTAAATTTACAGAAGCTCACAATTGCGAAATTTGTAAGGAAATGTGGCCACTGTGAACGGCTAAAATTTGGAGTGGAAGGTTAAAATATTTATTGGCAAGAGCCATTATCTGTCAGACCGTTCCTTGTTGGCCGCCAACAGCTCGCCACGTTCTCCAAATAAGTCAGTATCATCCGCCTTTATACGCAAACAGTTAAATAAGCTTTTAAAAAAATGGTACCCCTGATAAAGGGGTCTGTTAATAGCGTCTCCAAAAATGATGTTTGATTAGTTACAAGCAATCACTTTGAGCCTTACCATAATAATCATTTTTAACCATCAGACTAAATATTTTGTATAGGTCACAACGAGTAATTTATATTGGAAATTTCTTCAAAGTGAGTTCGTAAAATCTAGCCTGGTCACTACATATAAATGATTATTAGTATTGCGGTTTGCCTAAACCCCTCTTAAGCTGCTTATGCTAGACTTTTCATGCCTTGTAGCTCTTGTCAGTTCAATGAATCGGGCTCACATTCACAATTGCTGCCAAAAGTTGACCCCACACGAATGTCTTTCATCAAAATGTATACCAACTCCAATTTCTGCCTCGTAAATTGAAACTTGCCAAAGCACATCAGTTTGGACATGAACTTCATCATTCCCACACTTCGCTCGTATAATTCATTTAAACGATCTGCGCTGATAAAACCAATTGAAGTGGTCTTCTGAAATATTTCTTAATCAAATCTCGTTTAAGTCAGTTTGTCGTAGACATATGCAACACATTGGCTGGCTCTTTCTTCATAGTGTCTTTCCTGAAAATAGAGGGTCTTAACTACTGTGGTGTGTACTCCATACATGTGTAGTTCTTATCCGGTCTGCTTTAATGAATGTCGGTTTTGATAACACTATGAACTCACAACCCTGTAAGACGTCTGTCGTTCTTATTACAGCGGAAATGAAAATGTTGATAAAACTTATGATTTCATATTCGCTCTGTGAGAATTAATTTCGTCTGGTGGGCTATGAAAGTAATTGCTGCATTCACAGCCTGTACCTCTTGCTCTATGTCATTCTTAGTTAATTTATTTTTCAATTAAGAAAATAAACTAACATGAAAGAGGTCAGGGTGTGTGTTTTTAGTTAAAGCAAAACCAACTGTAGTTAGTCCAGAAACTGCTTGTTTATTTATATTATATGTACAATATCTGGAATTTTTTTTTTTCGAAAGGGAAAGTTCGGTTATTTATCTAAACCTAGGAATTGAGCTGATTTATTCTAGGTAACAGAAAGAATGGCTCGAATGGGTAACTCGAGTAAGATACCGCTGTACCATCTTCATTTTCATTAAGAAAAACTCACTCACCAGAACTTCTCATCAACCATGTGTGAATTTTCTTTGGAAAGCTTGGTCGCATACTTCTTTTTCGTTCCGCTCCAACAGGAAACCGACGCACAGAGCTTTGGATGTGCGCCCACCGTCAGTGTTGACCGAAGTTCAAAAATGAAAATGCTAGACTGCAAACAAAAAATAATGCTAAAATGTATATGAAGCGAAATAAATGCTAAACAAAACAAAATGTGTTTCTTCAGCATTTTTAAAAATAACAAAATATTATATTGTCTTTTATACTACGCACTCATCTGAACTTATTTTTCCAGCCTATTTGTGTGATATGAAATAAAACTCCCTCTTGTAAGGAATTCCGTACCTGAATGCCTCTGAAAATAATAACAAATAAGAAACATGCTTTTTAAACAATGAATTTTAATTTTATTGAACAATAAACTATCAGTCTTCAGCAAAAACAAAGAAAAAATAAAGAAAATGCCTGTTTTTGAAATATTTACGAAACCTTCTCAAAAATAAACATTGCACTTTCAATTCGAGGAATCTAACTACAGTGGTTGCAATTTTTTCGACGTATGAGGTCCATCATAAGAAAGGAATCTTTTACCGAACAGCTGTATGTATTAGCCCATGTATCTGTACTTATCTCCAAGTATACCATCGATTAGATTCATCGTACTCACATTTCACCCGCTCACATTTCACATTCCTTCTGATGAGTGGGAAAATGGTGGGAAGCATCTAAAACCTCGACGAATTGTATATCAGCTTAATGTACATGAGTGAGTAAAATTCCACAGCATCAAAAAGTAAAAAAATTATAGAAAATGCTAAAACAGAGCATTTGTCATTTATTTTTCGTTTTTCAAACAAGAATTTGTTCAATTCTTCGAAAATTTTAGTTTTTAAATGACAGATTGGCATCACTGCTCACCATCTTGAAAGAGAATCAAAATCGTTGCTAAAGTTTTTTGATTAGATTTTGTTCTGTAACTCAGTTTCTGGATGACGCATTGGTTTTCTAGTGAAATCAGAAAAAGTACATTTTGGTGAAAACAGTTCGCAAAATGTAGGTGTGGCAAAAAACGAAAGCCTTTTTGGAGTCTTAAGGAACTGCCCAAATAAAATTTCATCGAAATCTCTCGGATAGTTTACGAGGCAACCGATAAAAAACACAAAACTCCCACAGCTTAATATTTTTGTTCTAAAACCTGTGCATGATTGTCCTCTCATAACTCAAAAATGAGTCGGTGGATTGACTTCAAATTGTGTGACAACGTTGAATTAGAATACGCGGGTGTTTTTATAGCAAAGCGAAGCCGGCAATGCGATTGCTACTTTTAAGCATGTCTATCTTAGAAACAAATTAGCGGTTGCTGTGCTAGCTAATACCTTAGCTGGTGTTTGGAATCCTAGCGCTTCGTATCATATTTTGAAGACTGCAACCTGTATTCCCCATGATGGCTGCATATTACGTCCAGTTCATTCAAAACTGTCCACTGAAGATACACAAATATTTGTAAATTTTAAAGTTTGAGGGTCAGTCAATAAAGGTTTTCTATATTTTTAAGCAAATTTCGGTGATAGACCTGTCGACCTGTGACTTTTGTTTAAGAACCTGAAGCGATACTCTGATCTGTGCGGTTCGCCAATCAACGTATCAAAAATGAATAAATGTATCACGGTTTTCAAATGTACAACTGGAAGCAACAAATTTATAATAAAACGAGAATTTTATATATAAGATTTTATTTTTTAGTCAAAAGGCTAAGATTAATTTAAAAAAATGCGAAGACCCTGTGTAAATTGAACTTCAGAAAAGCATAAGAGGCTTCAGCAGTTTGGGCATTTGGCGGTTTCACGTGTCACATAACCTTGACTTAAGTCCGGATTAAGGACTAAAATCTTGTACAGCAAAAACGGAGCTTACAAAATGCGGTTCCCCCTTCGAAAATGTTAGTTTTCAATGCTACAGTAAACTGCTGCCTATGCTATTCAGACGTTTGTTTATGCAACTTGAAGCTATACACAGATTCTTCTATGCAATTCATGTGAAGTTTGGCAGGCTTTTAACAGGCATCTTTTAAGCAATGCATATTCCTATAGCATTTAAGGAGGCTCAAATTTTCCCAATAATCTCAATTTGTAATGCAAGTTAACCCCTTTCAATATTAAACGCATGTTGAGATGCCTTCTTTTGAAACCTTCGTCCGGACATGATCCTGGTTGTCAGAACTGCACCTGCTTACAGAAGTACACTATCTTTCGCCAGCACTCAACTTACATGTCGGTCTTTCTAGGAATTCCATGTCGCATATCTCTTCATTCGTATGGGAAACTCACCGCGTCCCGGTTTATGGACCTTGGAGAAATCCCGTGATTACGGCAAGACTTGGACGCCGTGGCAACATTTCTCTGATACACCCACTGATTGTGAGACCTATTTCGGCAAGGACACCTATAAGCCAATCACCAGAGATGACGATGTTGTATGCACAACAGAGTACTCCAAGATTGTCCCACTCGAAAACGGAGAGGTTTGTGCGCAAATCAAATCAAAATCAAACAAAATCAAATTTAAACTATTCAAAACCAACCGTAGATCCCAGTGATGCTGCTCAATGACAGACCCTCGGCGAACAACTACTTCAACTCGACAGTTCTTCAGGAATGGACTCGCGCCACTAACATCCGTATTCGATTGTTGCGTACGAAGAATCTGTTGGGTCACTTGATGTCTGTTGCGCGACAGGACCCTACCGTCACAAGAAGAGTGAGTAAAATAAGTCAGCCTTCCTAAAGTGTGAAGTCACCTTTATTGTGAATTTGTTTCTCCGCAGTACTTTTACTCGATCAAGGATATCTCGATTGGCGGTCGTTGCATGTGCAACGGTCATGCTGACACCTGCGATGTTCTCGACCCAAAGAGTCCTGTTCGAATTCTGGCCTGTCGCTGTCAGCATAGAACGTGTGGAATCCAATGCAATCAGTGTTGTCCCGGCTACGAGCAGAAGAAATGGCGACAAAACATCAACGCTAGTCCATTCTTTTGCGAACGTAAGTTGTAACCTGAATCAGGCAGTACCAGGGGGGCTTATGGTCTTTTTTAACATCTTTCAGCTTGTAACTGTCATGGACATTCAAACGCTTGCGTGTATGACGAAGACATCGATCGCAAGGGCCTTTCGCTAGATATTCACGGATTGTACGACGGCGGTGGTGTCTGTCAGAATTGTCAGCACAACACCGAGGGCATCAACTGCAACAAGTGTAAGCCGAAATATTATCGACCCTACGGAAAGTTCTGGAATGAAACCGATGTTTGTAAACGTAAGTTGAAAGAGATAGCGGGGGCTTGCATTTTTTTCTAATCGAGTTTTGGTTACAGCCTGCGAATGTGAGCACTTCTACTCGACGGGCAACTGCGAAGAGGAGTCCGGACGGTGTGAGTGCCGCCACGAGTTCCAGCCGCCGAATTGCGATTCGTGTGCTTATGGCTTCTTTGGCTATCCAAAATGCAGAGAATGTCAGTGCAACCTCAATGGTACTGACGGCTATCACTGCGAGGCAACGGATGGAGAATGTCCTTGTAAGATCAACTTTGCCGGACACTACTGCAAGCAGTGCGCCGAGGGATATTTCGCATTCCCCGAATGCAAAGGTGGGTCTAAAGATTGAAAGTTTTGGGTTTGGTGGTTGTCTTGGATTAGTCAAGACGCATCTAGACCGAAATTATTGCATATGTGAGGGGCGGGAACCCTGCTCGGCCTAGAAAAGTATATTTTTCTTAGAGGTTTGTTTTCGAGTTGGCAGCACTTTTTTTTATTGATAACCAATTTGACATTTGAAGTTATTTGTTTTTTTCAAAACACTGTTTAAACCTTAAAAAAAGGTAGAGGCTTTGTGTGCCACGGATTCGATTTTAACGAAGCGAAGAGATTTGATCTGCCATAACAGAAATTAGCTGTGCTTAAGCTACTGTCAAAAGTGGATGAAAATGATTCCAAGAATCAATGAAAATAAAGTCCTACAAGGCTTTAGCTAGAATACTTTTATTGATGAACATGAAGAGTTCTTCCTTAAGCCAATCGCACTTTGGCCAAAAAACGCAATTCGTAGTAGTAGGACCTTGCTAAGGTCACTCTTTGTAAACCCTCATCGGCCTATTCTAATTCGCAGGCGCATGGACGTTAGCGAAGAAAAATAAGGGCATCATAGTTCACACAGTTTCACCAGTGATTTTAGGCCAAATTCCCATTGCCGTGCCTTGGAGAAGGAGATTGAAGAATGAGATTTCTTCAACCTTGTATAGGTTGTAGAATCGAGATGGCTAGGGCGTTGCCAAAGTTTAAAAACCCAACCAAAGTTAGGGCCCATATGTACGGAAGAAGAACGCAAACACAACTGGAGGCAGTATCCCAAAGACTGTGCCAATTAGAGAGGCCATTGGGTGGTCCACTTTGGACTGTAGCGCCATCTAGCCATGGAAGGAAGAAATAAATAATATGAAAGCTGCCATTCTGTACAAAAAGATCGTCGTTAAGGCTCACAACTTCTGTGCTTCAAATGAAAGCTTCAGAAACATTTCTTTTTCAAGTTAAAGTGATTATGCACGGCCAAGAAACGATCCGGATACGCGAGCTCTAACGATTTCGTGGATGTAAATTTGAAAAGATGTTTTATATCTTTAGCTTTAGTGCTTACAGGCATCACAATCACTAGCTCTAAGCTATAGGGGTACCCTGGGAAGCTACATCTTTCTTATTGGCCACTTTCAACCGAATCCCTCCTCATTGTGTGGGAGCACTGAACTTTAAATGACACTCCACATCTTTTTTTTCAGCTTGCCAGTGCAACCGAATCGGCTCGATCAACAACGATTGCGACATGGAGTCGGGTCAATGCAAATGCTTAAGCAACTTTGGCGGTAACAACTGCGAGCGGTGCAAGCATGGATATTACTCCTATCCTGATTGCAAATGTAAGTGATCCTCAATTGGGTTGCTTTGCCATCACCAGTATGACTGACGTTTTTTCTTCTCAGACTGCGACTGCGACATCCAAGGAACAGAATCCGAGATCTGCAACAAGGAGTCTGGCAAGTGTATCTGCCGCGAAGGCTATGGGGGGCCACGTTGCGATCAGTGCCTGCCCGGATTTTATAACTATCCCGAGTGTAGGCCTTGCAACTGTTCGAAAACTGGCAGTTCCGCGATCACTTGCGACAACACCGGCAAATGTAACTGCCTTCCCAACTTCGCCGGCAAGCAGTGTACTCTCTGTAGCGCCGGATATTACAACTACCCCGAATGTCTACGTAAGTGCGCTCACATAACCTTCTGCGAGGCTTTCATATGATTTTTCCCATTTATAGCTTGCAACTGCGATTCAAATGGCGCGGAGGGTGTCACCTGCAATTTGGACGGCCAATGCTTGTGCCTGGCGAACTTTGACGGAAAGGTCTGCGACGTTTGCAAAGAGGGCTTCTACAACTTCCCCATCTGTGAGGAGTGCAACTGTGATCCTGCTGGTGTTATTGACAAATTCGCTGGCTGCGGATCGGTGCCGGTGGGTGAACTGTGCAAGTGCAAGGAGCGCGTGTCTGGGCGCATTTGCAATGACTGCAAACCGCTTTATTGGAACCTGAGTATAAGCAACCCGGATGGCTGTGAGGTGTGCGACTGCTACGTGGATGGTACGATCGCTGCATTGGACACGTGTGTGTCCAAGACGGGTCAATGTACCTGCAAGCCTCATGTACAAGGGCGGCAGTGTGCCGAATGTAAGGACGGTACATTTGATCTGTTCGGCGGCAGCTTGTTTGGGTGCAAGGATTGCAACTGTGATGTGGGCGGGTCGTGGGGTGCTGACTGTGACAAGGGCAGTGGACAGTGTAGATGTCATCCGAGGATCACGGGCAGAACATGCACCCAGCCGCTGACAACTCATTTCTTCCCGACACTGTATCAGTTCCAGTTCGAGTACGAAGATGGCTCCACACCTGCGGGAGCTCAAGTCAGGTATCAGTATGACGACCAGATTTTCCCAGGCTTCAGCGGAAAGGGCTATGCCGTGTTCTCCGACATCCAGAACGAGGTCATCAATGAGGTGACCATCTTCAAGTCGTCAGTGTATAGGATGGTGATTCGATATGTCAACCCAACCAATGACAACATCACGGCGAGTATCCTGATTCAGTCGGAAAATCCCTTGGAAGTTGATCAGAAGTAGGTATCCCTAGACGATCTGTTTGATTTTGGGGGCTAATCAGGTTTGTTTTCAGTGCCAAACTCTTGTTGCGCCCTACGACGTCGCCACAGTTTGTAACCGTGTCAGGAGCTAAGGGCAACAAGCCGTCACCGATCGTCTTGGATCCCGGCCGGTACACGATCACTACGAAGACCAACAAATACGTCATGCTGGTAAGTGGGAGTGAATGACAGCTTTGGTTGTATTTGTCTTGTATTTGATTTGTCCCTTCCGCAGGACTACTTTGTTCTTTTGCCAGCGGCTTACTACGAAGCCTCGATTCTGACGCGAAAGATCGATAATCCCTGCGAACTGGGCAGTATGGAGCTGTGCCGGCACTACAAATACGCCTCCGTCTTGGAGTAAGTCGACTCGGTCTTGAGAATTCTTCAGCAAATCACGGTTTTCCCCCTTTGCAGCTTCAAGCCGGCGTTCATTCCGTTCGTTGTTAAAGGCGGCGACACGGCTGCCAAACCCAGTGAATACTACAGCGACTCGGAGCATCTTACCATCATAAACCATATTGGTGAGATCCCGGTGATCTCGCAGACCCAAAATGACCTGAAGTACATCGTGGAAGTGCCCCACAGCGGGCGGTACGTCTTCGTTATCGACTACATCACCGAGAAGAATTTCGCCGAACCGTATTTCGTAAAAGTCGCCGTCGGTCCCGAGAAGGAAGACTTTGGCTCTGCCTTGCTGTATCCATGCCTGTACTCGATGTCCTGTCGTCAGCCCGTCATCGATGATGAGTCCCGAGAGAAGACCTTCTACATGTCGGCCACCGAACTGCAACCCGTTGTCATTTATGTAGGTTTCGAGCGTAGTTACTCTAACCCCGATCAATAACTGACCTGATCACCTCTTACAGACTGACTCTGATGACATTGGCCGTGTGGCCGTAATCTCGATCACCGCCATTCCGGCGGAGAACTGGTCCATAGATTACATTATGCCAACGCCGGTATGTGTGATCCACGAGGGCAGATGTTCCGCGCCGAAATTCAGATCCGTGCCAGACTCTAAGAAGATCGAGTTCGAGTCCGACCATGAGGATCGCGTCGCTTCGAATAAGCCGCCCTATGCTGCTCTAGACGAGAAGGTCAAACTGATCCACTTGGATCAGCAAACCAACTCAACCATTGTGATCGAGTAAGCTCTTGATGAACGCACTCGCAAGCTCAACTTCAATTGATATGTGTTTTCTAGGTCTAGGGTGTCGGAGCCGGGCCGCTATGTGGTGCTTGTGAAATACTACCAGCCCTATCATCCCAAGTACAAGGTGCTGTACACCCTGGACACGGGTAAGCAGTTCTACGATGGCAAGTTTGACATCAGGCACTGCCCTGCAAGCTCGGGCTGCCGAGGAGCTATCCAGCCCAACGGCGATGACGTGTGGTTCGACATTGAGGACGAATTCAAGTTCACGATCACCGTAAGTATCCAAAGGGCTCTTGCATACATATCTCACTGCATTTGTTTTGTAGAACAACCGCCCTCAAGGCCTCTGGCTGGACTATCTGGTTATTGTCCCCATTGACCAATACAACGACGATCTGCTTGTCGAGGAGACCTTCGATCAGACCAAGGAGTTCATACGGAACTGCGGACAAGATCACTTCTACATAACCTACAACGCCAGTGAGTTCTGCAAGAAGGCCGTGTTCTCGTTGACGGCTGATTACAATGGCGGAGCTCTGCCCTGTAACTGCGATTACGACGGATCGACGAGCTTCGAGTGCGACCCGTTCGGTGGCCAGTGTCAGTGCAAGTTGAACGTTATCGGACGCCAGTGCACCGCCTGTCGTACGGGCTTCTATGGCTTTCCGGACTGCAAACCCTGTGATTGCCCGGTGACTGCGATGTGCGAGGCTCGCACCGGCGAGTGTCTGTGCCCGCCGAACGTCAGCGGGGACAAGTGCGACCAGTGCATGCCCTACACGTACGGCTTCCATCAGATCATCGGCTGCGAACAGTGCAACTGCAACTACTTGGGCGTCGACAACGGCAACATACAGTGCGATCTGCACAACGGAACCTGCGCCTGTCGACACAACATTGAGGGCCGAGCGTGCGACCAATGCTCGAATGGCTACTTTGGATTCCCACGTTGCGATCTGTGTAGCTGCACCACAGCTGGAACAAAGTTTGAAGTTTGCGACAAGAACGATGGAAACTGTTTCTGCAAGGACAACGTTGTGGGACTCAGCTGTGAACAGTGCAAAGAAGGCACCTACAACATGGAGGCTTCGAACCCAGAAGGCTGTACCACATGCTTCTGCTTCGGTAAGACTTCTCGATGTGAGAGCGCCTACCTCAGGATGTACAATGTGAGCCTTTTGAAGAACGTGTCCCTGAGCAATGTGGCTTTCAACAACCAGACCATAGACATCTCCAGGTGGGCCTTGTCCTCCGATGAGATTATGCTGAATGAGACCACTTTGCAGGCAGACTTCTCACTCAAGGACAATGACGACAGTTTGGTGTACTACGGAGTGTTGGACTACCTGCTCAGTCAGAACAGTCACCTGACGTCGTATGGCGGAGAGCTCGTCTACAGCCTCTACTACACCACTGGCTTGTTTGGGAAATCCTTGGTGGCGCCTGACGTGATCCTGATCGGCAAGAACGACATGTTTGTGCACCAGAGCTACGAACAACCCACTCAGGATGTTCTGTTCAAGAACAGTGTCAAAATGGTGGAAAGTAACTTCCAGAGACTGAACGGCAAGCCAGTGAACCGCGGCGACTTTATGATGCTGCTGAGGGACTTGGTGGCGATCTACATTCGCGCCAACTACTGGGAGCAAACTGTTATAAGTCAGCTGTCCGATGTGTACCTGACGCTCGCCGATGAGGATGAAGATAACTTCAACTTGTATCAGCTGCTGCCGGTGGAGAAGTGCTACTGTCCGCCTGGCTATTCGGGACTTTCTTGTGAGGACTGTGCCCCGGGCTACTTCAGAGACCCGGATGGACCGTACGGTGGATATTGCATTCCCTGCGATTGCAATGGACACTCGGAGAGCTGCGATTGTGCCACCGGCATTTGCAAGGTGAGTAGCTATATTCTGAGGCTGGGAACGGTCTAATTTGTTTGCTTCCTTAGAACTGCGATCACGCAACAACGGGCGACCATTGTGAACTGTGCATTGAGGGATACTACGGCAACGCAACCTTTGGCTCACCTCATGACTGCATGATCTGCGCGTGTCCGCTGCCATTTGACTCGAACAAGTAAGTGCACGAGAGCATGCGATCAGAACTCGTTCTTATTTTGATACCCCTTTCAGCTTCGCGTTCGGCTGTGAAATCTCCGAGTCCGGCAGAAAGATCCACTGTGACTGCCGGCCCGGCTATACGGGGGCCCGCTGCGAGAGCTGTGCTCCAGGGTTCTACGGTCAACCGGAGAAACAGGGCGACTACTGTAAGCCTTGCGACTGCTCCGGCAACATCAACCCCACAGAACCGGGCTCGTGTGACACGATCACCGGCGAGTGCTTGCTCTGTTTGAACAACACATCAGGACCGGCGTGCAACCTTTGCGCCCCGGGCTACTACGGAGATGCCATAAAGCTGAAGGACTGCAAGAGCTGCGACTGCGTTGAACTTGGCACGATGGAGTGCGATCCGTTCATCGGCGATTGCAAGTGCCACGAGAATGTGATCGGTGAGAGCTGCAACCAGTGCAAGCCCGACCATTACGGATTCGACTCCGGAATGGGCTGCAGAGCCTGCGATTGTGGCGTAGCTTCCAACAGCACTCAATGTGACGCACATACTGGCAACTGCGCTTGCAAGTCCGGTGTCACGGGCCGGCAGTGCGATCGCTGTGGCGTCGACTTCTGGAACTACACCCATGAGGGCTGCACACGTAAGTATTTATAAGATCGTTTCTATTCCCGAGTCCATGGCTAATGTATGACCCCACAGCTTGCAACTGTAACCGCGGTTATTCGAGAGGCTTTGGCTGCAATCCGATGACCGGACAGTGCGAGTGTTTGCCCGGAGTGATTGGAGAGAAGTGTGATCACTGTCCACATCGTTGGGTTCTGCTGAAGGATGAGGGCTGTGCCGAGTGTGATGGCTGCCACCACGCTCTGTTGGACGTAACAGACGCTTTGCGCTACCGAATCGACCCAATCGTCGATGACTTCCAGTCTGTGGCACTGGCCTTCTTCACAAGCCAAAAGCTCATCTACTACGACGATCTGGCGGAGAAAATCCGACCCGAAGTAGAGGCCCTCGACCCGAAGGGAGTCAATCTGAATCCCGCCCGTGAAGCGATCGAAGAGCTAGAGAGCTCTGCCAAGTCCTACGGAAAGAATGTCAACTACACCAACACCGCGGCCCTGGAAAGCCGTGGTACATCTCAGACTCTGCTGGCGAACGTATCAGCCGTCTACAACCAGACGAAAATGGCCAACTTCGATGCCAGAGACGCTATAACCACTGTTGAAGCGCTAGCGAAGAGTTTCGACACCGCGGCCAGCACGAAAATTGAAGGCGCCCTAATTGAAGCCGAGCGGATACTCGACAAGATTCAAATGGTGACTATAGACCTGGGACCATCGAGTTTGCTGCTTGAGAAGACCAACGAGCTACTCGGCGAGATCGACTGGTTGGTGGAACCTGTCAAAAAGCAGAACAAGTCGCTGGACTCACTCAAGCACGATATCGGTGAATTCAACGACAAACTGGAGGATCTCTATGGCTGGAGCAACGAAGCCGCAAACAGGTCCTATGAAGTCGAAAAGCTAAACGCTCGCAACAAGGAGGCGTTTGACAATTCCAAGTTCGACACTGTAGCCGATCAGCAGCAGGAGGCGGAGAAGAACATCGTTGACGCCGAGAAGTTTATCGCCGACAGCGAAACGACTCTGAACTCGATCGACAAGAACCTGGAAGAGCTGCGCGATGTCTTCGACCGGCTGAAGGATGTGAACAAGCACGTCGAAGACTGGCTGCCGGTTAATGAAGCAGACTACAGGGAGGCAGAGAACAGTGTTAGGCAAGCCCACCAACGTGCCGAAGCCTTCAAGATGAGGGCCAACGCACTGTCAGATGATTACTCAAATATCACCGCGAATTCGGAACAGGCCATCAAGGCCTCGACGGCCTATTCGGATATTTTCGATGTCGTCGCTGGAGCGAAGAACTTCGCCCAAGAGGCGAAGTATGCTGCGGGCAATGCCACCGAGCTGGTGAGTGCTCGCCAGCGAAGTTGGCTTCCTCTTAAGTAATTTTCTCTTTCCAGAGTGACGGCATTGAGGAGCGTGCTGGCACAGCAGACAAGGGATCCGGTGAGCTGTTGCAGAATGCCAGATCCGCCCTAACGAAGGTACAGAGTGAGCTAGAGCCCCGTTTGAACCGTTCCGCAGAAGCCGTGTCGGCGATTTCCAACATCAACAAGAAGACGGAAAAGAAACTCGAAGATACCATACAGTAAGATTGCTTGTTGCCCAAACCCTCTCGACCTGGCTAACTTTCTTCCTTTTCAGAATCCTCGCACAGTTGCCAACCCACTCGCAAAGGGACCTATGGGAGGACTCGAACGACCAAGCCACATCTGCGCTTGAAGTGACTAAAGAAGCCCTGGAACACCTGGTTCCGGTGGCCGATTCGACACCGAAGGACTTGGAAAAAGCTCGTAACATCTCCAAGGACATCGATGCAGCCGCCAAAGACATCAGCCAGATAAACTCCCAGATCGAGAAGGTCAGCTCTCAGGTTCCGGCGCTGAATGAGCTAGCCGACGAAATCGAAAAGAGGCAGGAAGCCATCGATGCAGTCGACAAAGACCTGGGCGACCAGATCGATTTTCTGAAGCAGCAAATCGAAATGGCTCGCCAGGCGGCCAACGAAATAATCGTTGGAGTGAAGTTCAAGCAAAGCACCATTCTGGAGCTGAAGGCCCCGGAAACGTTGCCACTGCTGGCCACCAAGTCGAAGGTGTCGGCCTACTTCAACACCGAGAATCGCGATGGTTTCCTGATGTACCTGGGCAATGACAACAAGAGTGCTGCCGCCAGTGGCGCCGGATCCGGCCCAAAGAACAACGACTTCATGGCCCTGGAGATCGTCAACGGCTATCCGATTCTTACGATCGACCTTGGAAACGGCCCCGAGCGCATCACCAACAGTAAGTACGTCGCCGACGGCAAGTGGTACCAAGCGATCGTGGATCGCGTCGGCAGCAACGCCAAGCTGATCATTAGGGAAGAGCTGCAGGATGGGTCTGTTAAGGAGCACATCGCAGAACAACCGTTGCTGGGATCGAACAATGTCTTCAATGTGGACCGCAATAGTCGTCTGTTTGTTGGCGGTTACCCGCCACCGTCGGACTTCAGTCCACCGGAGGACATCCGATCGAGCTCCTTCGTCGGTTTAATTGAAGATCTTCGCATAGGTGACGAACACGTTGGCCTGTGGAACTTTGTCGATGCGCAGTACAATAACGAAGGATTTTCTCGACGCCAGAACTTGGTCAGTTCGGAGGCCCCGCCGACAGGCTATCGGTTCAACGGAAATGGATATGTTGTCCTGTCAGCGTCGCAGTACAACTTCAGGACCCGCTCGAGCGTACAATTCAGATTCAAGGCGTCCAAGGACACCAAGGATGGTCTGATGTTCTTCTACGGACGCAATCATCAATTTATGACAGTTGAGCTGCAAAATGGCGGAGTCTTCTTCCGCTACAAGCTGGGCGATCACATGGTGTCGTCCGGCACTGTGGCCGAGTACAACGACGACCAATGGCATCGTGTCGTTGCGGAGCGCGACGGACGGCGCGGCATTCTGAAAGTCGACGATAAACTGATTTTCCAGGAGGAGACACCAGTTGGCAGCGAGGACACCCTACCGCCGCTGAAGAAAATGTTCTTTGGTGGTCACCCAGCCAAGCGGAACCATCCCGATATTGTCAAGGGCAACTTTGACGGTTGCATTGATGATGTTACCGTGTCTGGCATTAAGGTCGACCTGGGTGTGAATCAGAACGCAACCGGTGTGCGACCAGGCTGCCCAGCCAAGTTCTCGACAACACTGTCATACCGGCCGCACGAGTTCGGCTTCCTGCGGAAGGCCAATGTCACCTCGCACAATAACTTCCACATCAACTTGAAGTTCAAGACCAAGCAGAAGGACGGAGTCGTCTTCTATGCCAGTGATCACGTTCAGAGTGCCACAATCGGCCTGACTTTGGACGACGGACTGCTGCACTTACGCAGTCTAGGCTATGACGTCATCAGCGATAGGAAGTTCAATGACGGCGAATGGCACGTGGTTACCGTGTTGCATGATGATGTGCGCTTGCGCCTGTCCGTTGACGATGTCCACGATTTCCAGTAAGTCTGCCTTCTCCCCTTGTATTGCACTCGATTCACCTTTATGCTCCTGTAGGTCATTTAACGCACCACCGAGGCTGGATATCGCAAACGGCGACATCTTCTTCGGAGGCCTGCCGCACAACTTCGAACCCAGCCGAGGGGCACTGTCCACCCTGGCCTACTTTACGGGCTGCATCAGCGATGTGACATTGAACAGCGAGATCTTGAACTTCGCCAATAGCGCGGAGAAGTTGTCTGGCCACATAAACGGATGCCCCTCCGACATTTTGGGTAAGACTAATCCGTTATTTTTTTTAGCTCACATCTAACCATCTGCTGTCCCTTACAGACTACGATGTGGACTCCGTGCCACAGTACTTCCCCGGCGACAAGGTCGAAGATACAATTTCAGAAGACACCCTGCCCGACATTGGATTCATTCCGATAGCAGATCCAACGACGACCAGCACCAGCACGACAACCACAACAACGACGACGACAACAACTACAACTACGACCACGGAAGCGCCAACAACGACTGAAGCGCCTACTACAACACCAACACCCCCAACAACCACCACCACAACCACAACGACGAAGCGCCCACCAAAGCCAAAGCCCGTCGATACCACTGAGGAACCCAGATGCAAGCTTCCAGTTGAGCCGAACTATGACATTGACTTCGAAGATGGCGGCTATCGCTTCCGAGCGGCCCGCGAGCAGCGCCTCGAAATCAACTCCCTGCCGATCAAAATGCGCAAACACTACGACATAAGTCTCCGATTCCGATCGGCCTTCCCGAGCGGTCTACTGTTCTACGCCGCCGACAAGCGACACACCGACTTCATTGCGGTCTACCTGCATGACGGTATCATCTACCATCAGCTCCGCGTCGGACCGATTGTGGCCAATCTCTCAACCTCTGCCACGTACGACGACGGCGAATGGCACACGATAGAGTTCCTTCGGCAGGCGCGCAAGGTCAGCCTCATTATCGATAGCAACGAAGAGCAGAGCATCGACTTGGAGGAGATGAATGTGCGCCACTTCACGCTGAACTTCCCCGTCTACATGGGTGGTATTGCCAGCCAGTTGGATGAGGATCTGAATGCCAACACTCTGCTGGTCAAGGGCACCCTCTTTAACGGCTGCATCAAGGAGATCCTCTTCGACAAGCGAGCACTAGAGAACCCACCGACGCCAACCAATGTGGTTCCATGCTCGGACGAGGTAGAGAACGGCTTGTTCTTTGGCAAGACGCCAGGCTTTGTGAAGGTCTTCGAGCACTTCTCAGTCGGCTCCGAGATGAGCATCAACTTTGACTTCAAGCCGCGCACCACAGATGGTCTGCTGTTTTCGGTCCATGGCCGAAATGCCTGGATGATCCTGGAACTGGTCAACGATACGTTGGTCTTCAGTGTGAAGAGCGACGAGAAGAACTTAATTGAGGCCAACTACACCCTCAGCAATAGCGAGAGCTTCTGCGACGGCAAATGGCGTACCGTCCACGCGGTGAAGTCAAAGTTTGTCATCACCCTGACCGTGGACTCGATAAGCTCGAAGCCAGCCATAGGCACAGATGGTTCAACTAGTACGCGAACAAATAGGCCGCTGTTTATGGGCGGTCATCCGAACCTGAATAAGGTGCCTGGCTTCAAGACCAAGAGCATTTACAAGGGCTGCATCAGGAACATCAGTGTTAAGGGTACTCAAGTGCGCATCAAACAGGACATGATACGCGGCGACGTCTGGCCCAATATCTGCCCACTTAATTAGGGACTGAAATGCCGAACTGGATTGGTTGACGGATAAATGCTTTTATCGCCGGGTCCACTACGGGCCGATTTATGTACTTTCTATATTTTTTTTCCGTTTCATTTAATTTTTTCCTTATTGTATGCCAGTAACGCCCTTCGCAGTGGGTGACGAAAGTGGTCCAATGAAAAGAAAAGGCGACTCACTAGATCGGTCCGAATAACCTGCGTGGGGCTTAGTAGAATATATTTGCAACTGCAACCTCAAGTAATATTTTTTTTGTTTAATAAATTTTTTAGTTTGTCATTGCTTTAAAATTTCTATTGGTATATTGCTCAATCTACGGAATGTTAAGTAATTTGGGCATCCGCAAGACTTTTGAAAACTGTCGCTGAAATTTTCAAAACACGGTGACGTTTGCGGGGAACTATACTACTCGTATAATAAATGCCCTAAAATGACAGTTTGCAGTTAACTTGTTATCAATTCAGATAGAGTTACACCTAATTGTACTTTTTAGCGTGAAATTGTGTCACGAATTTCTTGACTAGATTTGTCGGCTACCCCTCTATAAACGTCAACTGAAACAGCTGCTCATAAGACCGATTTCAGTCAGTCAAAACAGAGATAGATCTAGTCAGACAGCTGTCAGATTTACTAAACTAGATGCTTGAACGTCCCCAGTCTCGCAGACATTTTTGGGTAGCAAAGCTAAAACATTTATGACATTCACCCATATTGAAGTATCCGAACTCCGATGAAATATAGCACATATATATCATTTACTTTTGACAGCTACAGGGCACATTTTTTCCGATAACTTCCTAATCGCTGTGGAATATTTTAATGCCAAATGAGCGCGTTTATATGCTTCATTTATTTTATTGCGAAACGGATACTTCGAACACAGTCTGACATCTGAGTTCCGAACAGATTTGACTTTCGTTTCGGATTTTTTTCCGAATGGTTACTAAGTTGACAGTTTGTCTAGGGCAGACTAATTTAGGCGACATGGTGAACTTATAACACCGCACATAACACGTTAGACGAAAGGGATTTTCAATACTGAAAGGGACAGCAGTACAGCACCTGATACGCTCAAATAAGTGACAGGAATTTTGGTCGACCATCTTGTTTACGTGGTAGAAATTATGGAAAAGTTTTGCATGCTGCATGTTGATGTTTTTATTGCAATGGCCAAGGGAATTTCGATTTCCTACAAAACAAAATGGCTTGCGGAAGAGACTGAATGAAAATCATTTATTTATTTCTTAGAATTGACAGATGGGTTGTTGGTTTAATTTATTGAAACTTATTACCACTTTATGTCAAATAAAATATTTTAAATCAGTAATGGAAAGGTTTTCAAGTATAATTGCAGAAATGCTCGTGTTTATTTCCGTTTTACATGTCTATAATTATTGGTAGATCATCCGCGACACTTTAGGCGTCTGATTTCTTTTCACGCGTTTATTGGCATTGACTGTGGACAAATGGAAAAATGTTTGTGCGTTATGTTTGTAAATGCAATATTAAGTATTTTTGTTTTCCGGTGTGGTTGGTATTAGTAGCATTAGCTAAAGTAGAAACAGAAATCTATAGTTAATCTAAGAAAGAACAGTATTCCCAGATTATCTGTCAAAATGGTCAAAAGATTATTGTGGACGTGCAAGAAACTAGTTCAGTTAGTCTGAGATTGAAAGTCTGTAGGATTGAAAGTGCTCTTGATCGGAAGGAGTACGCGTTGGGTATTTTCGTCGATATTGAGGGTGCCTTTGATAATGCGACTTTTGACAGCATGTGTAATGCAGCCAGACATCACGGTGTAGATGAAACATTGGTGTTGTGGATTAAAGCAATGCTTATGTACAGGACTCTGATTGTCGAGGCGGATTGTGGCAAATGCGTCATGACTGGGGTAAACAGAGGCTGCCCTCAAGGTGGTGTTCTGTCTCCCCTTTTATGGTGTATGGTAGTTGACTCTCTGCTAACGGCTCTCAATCTTCCTGGAACCTACACACAAGCCTACGCGGACGATGTCGCCGTTCTGTCTGTTGGTTCTGACCTAAGGACTGTATGCTCTCTGGCGCAGAGATCCTTGGGCCTCATCGACGATTGGTGCACAAGAAATGGGCTTTCAGTGAATCCTCTTAAAACTACGGTTGTTCTCTTCACGAGAAGGAGGAAGATCACTGGTCTGACTCAACTTGTGCTAAAAGGCGTCACTATCCCGATCTCCGAAGAAGTCAAATATCTGGGAGTAATCCTTGATAGAAAGCTTCTTTGGTCCAAGCATGTTGAATCAAAAACCGATAAAGCGCTGTCAACTTTCTGGCAGTGCAAAGGCGCTTTTGGCAAGACATGGGGCTTATCTCCCAAAAGGGTCCTTTGGATCTATACGGCGATGGTTAGACCACTTCTCTCATATGCATCGGTTGTATGGTGGAACAGGCTTTCGCGGAAACGTGTTACTGCCTCTTTTGCCAAACTTCAAAGAACGGTTTGTCTCGGATGCACGGGGGCCTTCCCTAGCACTCCGGGCTCTGCTCTAGATGCTATGATGAACCTCCCCCCTCTTGATATTTTTATCATGGGGTGTACTCTGAAAACCATCTCTCGGTTAAAGAGAGGTGGCTTTTGGTACCACGCGCATTGGAATTTTGAAGAACTTGTGCGAGAATTATCCTTTGACCCTTGTCTTATGGATATGCCGTCTGACGCAATGACTTCGGAAATCCTATTGCGACAAAACTACCATGTCAACTTTCCTCAGGTAACGGAATGGCTTCTGCCAGACTCTGAGCCAGGGAAAGAATGCCATCGTGTATTCACGGATGGCTCCAGAACCGAACAGGGGTCTGGTTCTGGAGTCTTTGTGGAAAGCGAGAACATTAGACTTTACTACGCCTTAGGTAAATATGCGTCTGTCTTCCAAGCGGAGATTTTCGCTATACTTATGGCCATGCGCTACATTGTGACTAACAGGTGGAGGGGTAGAAGCATATGCGTTTGCAGTGATAGCCAAGCTGCACTAAAAGCGCTGCTTAACCCTCTCACCTCGTCTAAGTTAGTGCTCGAACTCAAGCTTTCTCTGAACCTGGTAGGAAGGCTAAACAAAGTGAATCTTCTTTGGGTCCCGGGTCATACTGGTATCCAGGGAAATGAGATCGCTGATGAGCTTGCCAGGCTGGGTTCTGAAGAAGCTTTTTCAGGACCTGAACCTGCGTTGGGTCTGCCTGTATCTGCGGTTCGGTCATCCATTGATACTTGGGTTTCACGTGAACACGAGCGTCGGTGGCGTGACTGTGCTGGGTGTAGACAGACCAAACGACTGCGTCCGGACATCTGTAAAAAGTCGGCGTCTTTCCTTTTGTCTCTTAGGAGAATCGACTGTAGACTGCTTGTGGGCGTCCTTTCGGGCCACCAAGCTTTCGCCAAACACTTGAATGTATTGGGCTTGAGCGATTTCACCATCTGTCCTGCTTGTGGAGAGGACGATGATACAGCGGAACACTTCCTCTGTAGCTGTCCTGCCTTTGCTCGCATCAGATGGCGGATCTTTGGGGCTGATGTGGTGACTGCCGAACACCTTAGCTCTTCATCACTGAAGCTCCTTCTCATCTTTCTTCGAAAGACGGGAAAACTACGTACAATAATGTAAGGTGTCTGTTTTGGCAGTACAATGGACCAGTAGTTGTGTCTGAGTGCTCCATCGGATAGTAACAACCTCCGACAAAAAAAAAAAAAAAAAAAAAAAAAAAAAAATAGTCTGAGAGCTGGCAGACTTGATGTGTCTCAATTTTGATTGCCCTAGATCGACAGCATGAATTGTGGGCAGGAAAAATCCGAAATCTGAAAATCCCAATAGAAAATGACTAAAGTTGACAGTGCGTCTATAAAAAGGTCTGTTCCCTTACTTTTGTAGTAAGAATGGAAAAACTGTCAAAATGACAGTGGTGGGGGTAAATTCTCTCTTTTGTAGTGATCTATGAAAAATGACAGATACATAATTCAAAAATTCAAAAAATCGGTACGAAAATTCGTTTAAATATCTGATAAACTCGAAGATTTTGCTAATTTACAAACAAAAATTGATTCATCTATCTAGTGATGAAATTAATCGAACTTCTTGATGAATCGAAGAATGTGCAAGAGTTTGTACTGATTGAACTACAAAACTTCCGAGAAGAGAAAAAAGCGACACCGCTTTACAAATTACATGGAGGAGATGTCCCTTCTTACAGCGAAGAAGAATTTCCTCGTCACTTTCGAAAAGAATCTTGCGGAGGACATTCAATTTTATTTTGCCGAATGTTGATTCCATTTTAATATGCAAAAAATCAAAACAAACGCACGAATATGCCAAATGGGATAACAAATTTCAAATCAGTTGTTAATTGTCAGGTGACTGACAGCTTTTCCACTTCTTACACCAAGAAATTTGTTGAGCAAAAATTCGTAAGATTCTCAGTGGAGGGGTAATATCTTGCTCTCTCGATGAGGCTTTCTTTTACGAAGTTAGTAGGGAACGGCATTGAGTAAAAATTCGTAAGATTTTAAAGTAAAGGAACAGACCGTTAATTGTGAATGTCCCCAGCCGATTCCAACTATTTCAATGTTGTACTTCAGAATACGCGTCGGTTGGCAGCACTGTTTTTTCTCAAAGCGCAAAGCAAATCGATGGTAACTGAACAACCACAAAGTGCACAACTGGGAGCTTTCCCGTCCATCAAAAGTTTGATTGGTTGTGGTTTTGTTTTATTTGGTAGGTAAGTAAAAAGCTCAGAAATGATAGTAGATGAAATAAGCCGTATAGAAAATAACAGCGTTTAGTAAAATTGACTTTTCAATTCATCCGATATGGCAGAAGAATCAAATTTATAAGTTCAAGAACTCCGTATTTTCAAAGACAATTTTCACAATTTCTGGTTGGAAAGTCTTGAGCCCTTCATATACTATTTATAATCTCTTTCACTATACAAGATTTTCGAGTAGGTACAAAAAGCGCAGTAGAAGTTTCTGATGAGTAAGGACCAATTTGTTTTGGGCGGGAATAGACGCTTGGTTCTGGTTTCAGGCGCCAACGGGGTGAAGTAGGGTTCGTGATCAACTGCAATAGACTGGTGATCCTATAGCTTCAGGTGCCTCTGGTTGGAGGTAGGTTTCGTGATGTACTGAAATCGAGCACAGATTGATATAGGTACCTGTGTATATAAGCGTTACGGATTTTGAGGATCTTATTCTAAGTTATCGAAGAAGACGGCGATTAAACGCCTTTTTCGCATTTTTGGAAAAAGGCTAAGCACTGGATCTTGTTGAGAGTTCTTGTGCTGTGCTTAATATGTATTTCATTCAAAATCGTTAGAGCTGCTTTTTATTGTAAAATCATGCAACGAAAATCATCATTCGAAAACTCTGTTCTTCAACTGTTTAGCTGAAAACTAAGTACACAATGTTGACCAGGCTGTAAGCATTATCTGGGATAAGTAAGGTTACCTAGCCTTTGCTCATTTCATTTTGTATTCAAATTTAAAATAAGGTTTTCAAGATTATAGCGGTTTTTCAAAATACCTACCGTCGGTTATTCGAATTGAAAACGAAGGATGCATTCATTTTGAAAGCATCGATTATACGCAAAGTTTGCATTTTGGCCTAAATTGCTATACCCTTGGCTACGCAATCTTAAGAAAAGCAACATTTAAAAAAAAAAAAAATTTCTTTAGAATAGAAAAACTGAGTTTGTCAACAAGTAAGGAATAACCAGATTACCTAACCTAGAGAATGTATTTTTGTTAAAGCAGTTGTTACCGTTTTGAGAAAAATCCGCCTGGTACCATTATCTGCATTTTTATCGAAAAGCCGGTGCGCAACCATATTCATTACCTCAAGTTGAATATCGATTTTGGTTAAAGAAGTTCAAACCCTTTTTGGAAAAAATCCAACTTGTTTAAATCGGTTATATGGAAAGTACCGGTTTCCGAACTGTGAGCGCGCAATACTCCAAATATGAAGATTTTTCATCGGCTTTATCGATGCCGACTATTATGTCGGGAGAAGACATTTCAAAATCTCAGCTTGCATCTGTCGCTGTGTCCTCGTTGAACGTTTACCAAAGAATTTTTTGTTCATTTTAATATCACGCAGGTAATAAATATTTTTTATATGTATTTCAGAGCCCCATCTATGTGACATGTCGACCGACCATGAAACGTCAATACATCAAGACCGAGATCCATGGCACAGCCATAACAATGGGGTAATTTAAATTAATTTTCATCCGGTCGCAACTTCAATCTCTGTGACTTATGATCGATGGTTCAAAAGGTACCAATTTCAACTCAACTCCATCAGATTTAAAAGGATAAAATTCATGACACAGAAGAATACAAAAAGAAACGCCCAACAGAACCAAACAGGTACAACATATTGACATAGCCACACGCGCATCGCCAGATATATTCAGCCAAAAAGCGACGACGAGTACCCACGTTTATGCCAGATTTAATCAAATTAAAAATTTTAATCGCCATCTCACAGAACGGGCGACCAAAGAATGACTAATCCCTTAGCAGAGTGCGTAGGCGCAACAAAAGGCCAAGACCGGTGTCCTGGAGAAGCCCCTCTTCAGCCGGAGTTCGCTTATACGTTGTACCTAAGTGTCGAATTATGTATTTTTGCGTGTTGCGATATTTTTAGGCTGCGAATCAAGAGTCTGCACTCTGGCGGCGGCGCGGCGAATAGGGTTTCTGGTTTCTGCCGCGTGTGCGGCATTTTTGTTTTCACAGCACGTACCGCCGGGTGTCACATTGTATATAAATACATTTATATGTGCGGGCGGAGTTAATGTTTAGTTATTTTTTTGGAACCAAATTTCTGGGAAACAATTTGATTATGATGTCGATTGCTTGCCGATGAAGAGGAAATTTAGTGGTAATCCATCAATTTGATGGGCCATCTTACTTTTGGGCTTAAAGGCGAAGGGAAACCTTAAAGTGTCACAATGTGGTTGGAATATTTCCTTCGGGCAGCTGTGGTCATGCAATTGCAAAATTTTGGATTAAGAACTGATGAATGATGAAGTGGAGAATTTTAGAACTGAAAGCTTTAATCATGTGGCTAGCTTTTAACCCTGCTATTGATCTTTTGGAAAGCCGATTCACTGTGGGCGCAGTGGCTCAGTGATCCCTGTGCTAGACTTCTGAATAAGGTTATATACCCGGAAAAAACCAAATAACATCTTAGGGCTATTTTCACTGTGTAAACCATCGCAAACGTCAGACGAATATCTGAGCGTATATCCAACTAGCTTCTCACAACCATTCGTTTTGTGTGAGTTTCATTTTTGGAACGAATGGAAGTGATCTACAATTTTATGCCGATTCCAAACGGCTAATTGAGAAGCTCTTTCAAGACAGTCATACTCTCGGATGTTTGTCAGACGTTCGCGAGAGGTGGCGCAGTGGAAAAAACCCTAAGTTAGAATTTGGGTTTTTTGCGGGATTCGAACCTGGGACCCCTCGCTTAGTAGTCCAACACACTAACCACTAAGCCACTGCGCCTACTATTTTAATATAATTAAAAAATTGTTTTACTTCAACGCAAGTGGAACCACTTTATGAGAGATTTTTAATCAAATTTACGGCGGGTTTGAGTTTTATATGATTGGGTATTTTTTTATTTTACTCTGATGACCTACAAAGATCTCAGATTTTCATGGTTGCCAACAACAGTTTGAGATCCCGCTGTTGTTGTAAACCAGGAGAATCAATGTTCTCTATAGATATTGGGGGGAAAATAAAAAAACACGCCTTATTTGTGTTTTTTTTTAGCTGAAACTTACTCCGACTTGCCCATCACAAAGACCGTTTTTCTAAGGTCTATGCCATAACGAAAACCCAAATGAGTTTAAACTAATCTAGCGGGACAAGCATATATTTATTTACAAACGAGACAGAAACACTGCACTGTTCTTGCCGTCGATATTATTTTCTGTTGTACTGAGGATATCTATTGTTGGAACATGTTCAAAATATCTGCGCGAATAAACCCAATTTCTGCACTTTGCTTGGCAAAAAAAGGCGAACTGATTTAGCCAAGTCAAACATTTACAGCCTAATTTATAAATGCGTCGTAGATTCTGCTTATTTTTATGCACCCTCTAAAATGTCCTTACGCAGGAAAATGTGATTTATAAAGATTGGTTGGTGGTTAGTGGTTGGTGGAATTGGACGAGGAATAAGGAAGACATACAGATATAATATGATTCCATATTGATATTTCAGCAGTCCCTCCGAAGAAGACATTTTGGAATATTGCCTGGAAATTTGACTTTGTACTGTGTTAAATAATTTCACTTATGAAGCTAATTACACTTGATGTCGGTTTCAGAGCACCTACCTACGGCTGTGAAAGTGTAAGCATATTTCAGAGTTTCGGAAAAAAAAAAATTAACGGGCAGCCTGGTATGTTCCACTTTTATTTTATGTATCAACAATCAGTGCCGACATCACTTTTTAACCCTGAAGAGGGCAGCACAAAACCAGTGTAAATGCTAGGTAAGGAAAACTCTTGGAAACTACTTTTTTGAATATATACCTAGACGTAAAATTTGAATATTGTCAAACTTCCTACACATATTTTGCTTCGTTGAGCCGAGGAGCTTCGATAAATCTTCATGGACGCAAAAGGTCTTTTATCACAAGGAATTTCACAACTATCCGAAATTTTCCAAGCTTCACAACGAATTTTAAAAATTTACAACAAATCATGCGATAAATGCAAAATTTCGTCCAAAAACAAATACATATTTCCAGACTTTTCTGGAGGGTTTTCCCAAAATTTTAATTCGGAAAAATATTCATCTTACAATTACAAACAACTGACGTTGTTTTTAGCCAAAACGGCCCAGCTGTTCTCAATTGATGAATTACTACACATTTTCCACACCATTCTTATATATATGTATGTAGATTAGACAAAACGAACAACAAAAATCTGTGGGCTTAATAAGAAAATTTGTCGACTTTCAAGCTTCCCCTTTTGTCGATAAGCCCAAGTTGAAGCTTAAGAAGTCTCTAACCCAATTTAAAGCCTAGCTTAAAAAAATGACGATTTAGTTATTTTGGAAACATCTCTCCTTTGTTTTTTTTTCTTTTTAATTTTTGTAGCGACCTCTGCGAACTTTGCTATGTCTACTGAGCAGAGTTGCCACTTAAAAAAAAGGGGACCGCAGCGCAGATCATGGCAAAAAATGCAGTAGATGGAACTTTCCGCAGAAGATATTTATTATACAAAAAATAAAGATCAATTGCTTAAGACTATATTAATAATCACTTTAATGTTTTTTATAAACGCTCCACCAATTAAATTAAAATTTTGAAAATACTTTAAAGGCCGAGGAGAGTCTGAACGTGTCTTATGGCTTTCCAAATCTTTCTTCTTGCAAAACAAGGGTTTTCGACACACACGATACACGAAACACGAATTCAAATTTCAAATAAGCTCTCAGAAAACGAGAAAACAACAGAAAAATAGACAGAGACAGAGATTTGTTTCATGATATCATGAATAGAAACAGCCAAGGCCAACTCATTTCAAGTGTCAAAAGAGAATATTGCCAAGTTCACAATAAATTGGTTTCGTTCAGACGCTCTGTTATATTTATGCCTGGATTTTGTACATCTGTCAAAGAGAAGCTTTATCAAACAAAAAAAGTGCAGTAGATTGGATCTAGCAGCAGATTCAAAAAAGTTCAGTAGATCTACTGCTATTACAGCAAAGCGGCATCGCTGCTACTGAGCTACTGCTCTGAGCCACTGCTCTGTATCCAAGAGAAATGTGAACTAAAATTTGATAAGTACATGCGAATGTTCCCCGACTAGTGCCTCGTTGCGTTGCATGCCTACAACTCATTTTCAAATCAATGCTAAGCAGTTCTTTACCAGACACAAAACGAACCGATGAATAAATTACATGCGCGTGTACACGGCTCCCATACTGAGCATAGCATTGAAAAGCTTAGTGCTCAATCACTTATCCGATTGCCATCGTCGCGGATATTCAATTGACAATTAAGACCTCACTCGTTCTACAGTTCTACACGGTTGACAGTAGCCGTTAATAGGCTTTTCTCGATCCCCACCCATTTCTCGTTCCATACCAACTGCGCGCATATAAATTTCGGTCACACGGCACTTTGTTCAATTTTAGAGGTCACCGATCTTGGGAGTCATCAAAGTAGGTACACTGTAATTAGCTTTGTGGATAGACAACAGCACAAAGTATCCAAATCCAAAAGGATTATGCAAGGGATGCCTCTCCACCTCTAAAACCGCTCTCAAAGGTTAATCTTCTCCCATTCATATACGCAGATCTACTACGAATCCGCCTTTTGACCTTAAATCTTGATTGGAGCCGATCGGGTGGAGGGAGAACAAAAAATAGCAACCCAGGGACTCCCCCTTTGGAACACAATAAGCAAATTAGTTGCAAATTGCTGTTCCTTGTCGTCGTCGTCGCAGTCATTGAGGTTCTTCTCATACGCATCCTCCATCCGCGGATGATAAACAATAAAATCATAACAACCGACAATAACAACAACAAATAAGGAAGCAAAGCACAAAACCGATTGAGCCTCCCCCATCAAGCCACAAGGGAAAGACAGGCATCATCCTTATTTTTGCTTTTATTTTCCATTTAGGTCTCTGCTCCTCAGATATAAATTTGCAAATGGCTGCAGGCGAAGGAAGTCGACTCTCCTCATCGCATCGAGATTACAATAATCGGCCGCAGTGATCTCACAGCGGCTTAAATGGATATCTCTCTCGCAAAGGACCCACCACAATGATGTAGCGGCTGAAGATCAAATCCGTCAGATACCCCCGAACATACATATACTCGCAGCGCAATACGTTCGGCGCTACTCGCATGTGGAGAAAGAGAAAGACGCTGCCAAGGAACCCCGCATACAGGTACAAGCCGAAAAGTCATAACAAATAAGAAAATGAATAAATGGGGCGTTCACTTGATGAAAATCCGCATGGGCGCCTCGGCGGACGCAGTCCGTTCGTTCTGAGTAAGACCTAAAATTTTAAAGCTTTCGCATGGTATTCAAATTGTAAGTTTGCAACGACGACGACGACGCGACGTCCAGCTGTATATGCAGGTGGAAGGATGCAGACGGTTTCCTGGTTGTTGTTGGCTGCTACGGCTCCCATCGAATGTGGTATATGCGCCCGCATCGATGATGGTAGTAATTGAGTTCGGCTTTGATTGGGGCTCTGGCTAATGACCAATTGAATTTGTGCAGCAGCAGTTGCTCGTACATGTGGGTATGGGGGGATTGCGCTAGGCAAATAATAGAGATTTTCGGCTAATGATTGAGTTTTCGGCATGGGATGGAGTCGCCGGCATGGGTGGCCAATAAGGACCACAAGAGAAGGCTACGAGTGAGGGCAGCTATAAGTTTCCATATTCAAATATGACGGTGCGGCGTGTCATTAACCTCGACGTCTTCCCATTGGAAATTAAACATCAAGTATGTGAACATAATTAACCATATAAGGCGGTGATCTCAGTCTAGGGAACGCAGGGAGGCAGTTTGCATAAATGCTTAGTGCAGACGACTGCTGCAACCGATCGTACCTGGTAACCGCATCAAATGAAGTATAGAATGCGTACTGTTCCCGACTCGAACTTTAGGCAGTTCGAATAAGAAGAGTGGGAACTCCTAGTAGGCGAAACAAATTGGCACGACCTCGAAATAGCAAAAATGTGTCCCGGCTTCAGATTTCCCATTTCAACGAGTCACGACTAAGAAGAATCACATCCTACAACGGCGGATGGTTTGCATAAGACATCAACTTATCAAAAAATTAGGAAATAATTAAACACAGAGCTCCTTGAACTACAAGCTGAAAAAAATGTATCTACCTATATCTCAAAAACATTTACTGTCGACAGTACTACCATTTGTGTGATGGGTTTTAAGGTGTTGCGACTTGCTCCATCTTAACCTTTCTCACCCAAGTCGTACGCAATGATGGCTGTCTTGCAAAAAGTCCTCTAATCTGAGTCAAGGACGGATCGTACTTTCCGCCAACGATCAAAGTCGTTAATATTATGACTCATTGAATCTGCTTTAAGGACTCACTCGATGTGTGCAGTTGTAGCGCTTGCGCATCGCACAAGATCTGAAAGGCACAGTTCCAAGTGAATTTTCGCAAACAAACCCCCACAAGTTAGTTACACCAACCATCGCGTCGATCGCAGCCGACATACGAGTAGCTACCGACCGATTGGAGAAATCAAAATCAAAGATAAAACCAGCAACTAACGAGATACTATAACCATATTTGATTGACTGTTGCCCGAGATACACAGTAGCGCTATTATCGTCAGCAACTTACGGACTACCGCTACACTGAAGACTGAAGACTGAAGCCAACTACATACATACCGCCTGTCATTGAGAGCGATGTTTCTATTTTCCTCCCGATTTTCTTCCATTTTACCTTTTTCGGGTGCACTCTGCACAGGCACACTGTCGACGCTGTCCCAATCCAACCAACTTCCCCACACAGAGAGAGAATGAGAAAAAGAAGAAAGAGCTTAGTTGGTATAACGTCACCTCCACATGGGCCTACGGTCTACTCTAATCGAAGTGATTATCGCGCGTATTTGGTGAAATGCAGCCATCACCGTCACAACACATTGTCAACGGCTGTCAGTCAGAGAAGCCAAGGAAATCGTGTGATTCAATTTAAGGCGGCTTAAAGTTGATAATGATGATGAGGGCCTGAAACTATTTCCGTAATTGGTTCGTATTTATCACGCGCGCGCGCGCTTTCCACTGGCTCGCAGTAATTATCGATGCCTCGCGATGGTGTTGGTCTGCATTTGTGGGGATTTTTGATCGATCTGCTATTGGATATAATTTATGGATAAGGTTTGCAGTTTTTTTACAGCTGCACACAATTGGGTAGATTAGAGCTGTAGCTTTTTGGACGGAGCTACCTGAAAGGTGCGGTGATTTTCGAGACGTTATATCAGATCGTTTGTATTTGGTTAGAATCTCAGATAAGATGCATGCAATTGATTGAAATATTTTCCATAAAATCGGTGCAACCAATAAATCTTGACTCGGGAGACTGTCAGACACTTGAAGACTTTCGGAATATTATAGCTGACAATCTAATTGGGCAAAGTTTGGACAATGAGTCACGAATTTTATTTGTTAGAAGGGGATAGCAGTGAATTATGTACTGAAAGGTGAAAAATGAAGTAGTAAGGGGCCAGGATAGCGAAATTCGATGACAGGGGATGGAGGATATTCCCGATGCTCGCTTATAGAGCGCCGAACTCTGATGGACAGTCGACAGTGGACCAGATGAAGTGAAAGTGAGTTTAAGCTTATCAAAATACGAGTTCGAAAATGCTTGAAAAACGTGTCAAAGTTAGTGTCCAAGAACGGGTCGAAAACCACTCCGAAAATGCGGTTGATAAAAGCGCTAATTGCGAAACAAACACATGCTGAGAAAGGCGAGAAAAACCCGCAAGACAGAGCTTAGAAGTACACCTCCAAATCGCATTAAGAAAAGCGTAAAAAGTTGCAGAGTGAGGAAGTAAGTTAACAATCAAAAACGAACCGAAAATACGTCCGAAAAAAACGCGGTTAACATATACGAAGAAGAAACATTACAAAACGTATATATATATAGTAGGCGCAACAGGTCCGTAGGGACACAAGACCTAGCTTCTCACAACCATTCGTTTTGTGTGAGTTTCATTTACAAAACGTATGCCAACGTCCAAAATCGTGATTAAAATGCTTCGAAAAAGCGTAAAAAAGGCCTTAAAACGCTTTAAAAACTCATCAAACAAATTTGTTTAAAAAATTTCAAAAACCGCGCCAAAACACACTCTTAAAAAAGGCTGGAAAAACTTGTAAAAAAAGCACATCCAAAGTGCTACAAAATCGAATCCCAAAATGGACCAACAACTTGTCAAAAATTGAATCAAAAGCAAGTCAAACAAAGCATAATATATATCTATTTTGCAAACAGGTCAAAAACGCTTCAAAAAGGCACTAAAAACGTTTTTACCAGCACCAACCAAAATGTGTGAAAACAAGCTATAAAGCATCAAAGCCGAAAAACTCGTCGAAGAAAGTGTAAAAAAATTAAGTATGGAAGTATCCAAATTTTGTCGAAAAACGTGATAAAAAATGCTTCGGAAAAAGCGTCAAAAACGCTTTGAAGAACTCATAAAAAAAATTGTTAAGAAACTTAAAAACGCGGTAAAAAAGCGTCAAAAAACTTTGCTAAGACCGCATTTAGAAGTGCGTCAAAATTAAACAATTCGCCAAAAATTGAATCGAGGGCATACCGAATGAAGCGTAAAATACGTCAAAGAATATGTCAAAAACGCTTCCAAAAATGCATTTAAAAATCGTTTTTACAGCGCCAACGATTCCAAATAGTCGTCCAAAATGCTTCTAACAACCTGCTCAAAAAAGAGTTAAAAAGCGTTGAAAAAAAGGTTCGAAAATGAAGTGAAAAATATCTCAAAAAGTTCAAAGACGTGACAAAAATAATGCCAAAAAATGGATTGAAATTCCCGCTAAGAAAAGTGGAAAACGTGTAAAAATTGAGTAGGAAACCAAAAAACGTGCGTCAGAGATGTGTAAAAATCGTCACAAAAGAACAGGAACCAAAGCGGACTCAAACTTGTCGAAAATGCGCCGAAAAGATCGTGCAAAGTTGTAGAAAAAAAAGATTCATAAGCAAGCAGAATAACGTGACGGAAATAGAGTCAAATTAAATTAAAAAAACGGAACAAAAATCGTGCAAAAATGCGTTAAAAATCGCATCTAATTAAATTAAATTAAAAAAAAAATTGTCCAGGTACTTAAATTGAACACCACAAAAACGCTTTGTAAGCACTGCTGGGAAGAAAGTAAATCATAGCCGAAGGCTGTCAAAGCCCTGGACCGGATTCCACTCATTTGCTAAACACACTCGTTCCCTTTAAAATGAAAACTATGCTCAACTTGACAGCTAAGTTTAGCCGAACTTTTTTTGACAACAGCGACCTCGCAGAAGAGCAACCAAACTTTGTTCGGCAAAGCTTTGTTTTAAGAAATTTCTATATTCTTTTGAAAACTTACAGCTCTGTCGTTTGAAGTCTATTTCAGCCACTTGATCCTTGTAAACCCTGATTTGCACACTCCTTAACTAGAAATAGTCCAAAAACAACAGAACAAATATTGATATTATCGTTGCTGTCACTTCTGCTCCAAAATGGAAACCAACTGGCAAAACAAATCGACCACCACCACCTACATGCTGGCCTCCACAGTGCACTCGAACCTGTAATCAATTGTTTGACTCTCATAAGCCCATGTACAGCACACCATCCGTTGCAGACATTTAATATCGAAGATCTTATCATCCCACAACAGATCAGTATACAACATTTCCGGTTGCACGTCCTTCTGCCATACCATGCGGCCGTGCTTATGCGGTAGTCTCCGGAGGTCTTTTGGTATAGTGTTTCGCGGGCCCACCCCCTCACCTCTGGTCAATATCAGTGATGACGACCTATGCTGCTGCCGCCGTCGACGACGATGCGATTCCTAAGATGATGATGAAATCATAGAGAGAAATTCAGACCCATGGATAGGGATATCTTACTGGCGATCGCCTGGGCTTCCAACAGCATCATGGTGTACATAAGGTGTCGGTTGCCGTTGTCCCGCAATGACCATATCGAATTGCAGCCAAGTGCATTGTGATGTCTCTTCCATTATAACATAGGAGAACATATGTTAAACATTCAATTGTCGTTGCAAGAGGCCAGCATGGCGAACGCTCACCCCGATAGAGGTGTAAGTCGAAGGCAGATGCGATGCAGTGCGATTGGAAATTGAATTGCCCAGGTGGTGTGGTGCACAATGTTCACTTTGAGCCTTGGAGGTCCGGCAATCGATGAGTGGGCTGTTCACCGTGTGAACGGCGAAGATGATCGCCTGCCCTGATAAGAGCATCCGAATAGGATCATTCGCCGAAAACTGGTTGGGGATGCGGTGTGCCGCGATGATTCAGTGGAAGCAAACCGCGATCGTGTGCAGTAATTTTTCGGTGAATTGTCCATCTGCAGGTGATGAACAAATCTGCCGCTATCTGTGCAGCTCTTAGGTGTCAGCTCTAGGACTTCTTATGTAATTTGAAATTTTTTTGTATTTTATACATGTGGCGATCCGGTTGCCAAAACAACTTTGCGGTTGCTAATTCACTAATTAAAATGTTCTGTTGAACCAGTCCTAGTTTAGCTGTTCGATTCTACTCCAGCCAATGAATGCACTACATACATCATTGATAGCTTTTTTTTTTTTTAACAGATTTACTAGAAACAAATGAGTTGCTGTCAAAACTTTGCTTTCACGAAATGTCCATTTTATGTGAAGGTATGCAACTTTTTCGAGAGCTGAAAATGCATCCATTGATGTGGGCAGAAGTTTTGTTCTATTGCTTTCTTAGTTTTCAATTTAGCGAAAGCATTAAATAAAGCGTAAAAAAAACGATTTGAACAACTGATTGGACAATTGTGTTATAAATGGTCAAAAAAGTGTCAAAAAGTTGCCAAAGACGCATCCAAAAGTGCGTCATGCAAACGAGTAGCAAAAGGCTCCGACAACTCGTCAAAAATTGCATCAAAAGCAAGTCGAACAAAGCGTAAAAGAAAAGAAAAATGAGAATAAAAAACAATTCGAAAACGGTTAAAAAAACACCAAAAAATAGCGTTTAAAATAGCACCAAGGCTCCGAAGTACTTCGAAAAATCAGTTTAAAGTGTCGAAAAATACGTGTAAATTCATACAAAATTGTATCAAAAACGCATCATAAACCAGTTCAAAAACGTGACAAAAGTACTGTCCGAAGACGGATTGAAACCCCTGCACGACAAAGCACCCTTTCTAACTTTTTTCTTTATAAAAAAATTCACTATAGAAAACAGTTTTGCTGTACAAACTGCTTTCACCAAATGTCCATTTTGTGTGAAGGTATGCAACTTTTTCGACAGCTAAAATTTCGCCCCTAGATACTGTCAGAAACTCAAGTACTTCGCCGAAGGCTGAAACAATTCAAATCACTTTTGGGCCAAAAGCTCGCCCAACATTCGAGTACGGATATCAATAACCTCATTAAATAGGATCTTAAGCTCAGAGTGAGATGATCGCAACAGGTTTTGGATACTTCAAATAACCAGTATCAAGAAAATACTGCGAGAAGAAATTCTGGAAGGGTCAAAACTCAGTTTACAAAAATCTGATTTTCAAATTTAGACCAACAGTTCCGCTTATTCTGGTTATTCTGGAAAAAAAAATTAAAAACAGTTTTAAATTAATATACAGGACATAAATTAAATTTTAGAAGAAAATTAAAATATAAATTAACAATAAAAGAAACAACAAAAATTAAATTAAATATTGAAAATATATAAATATAGTTTATATTTATTAAGAAATAGGAAAGCAGAATTTCAGCATCGGTTTCTAGCTGCTTAAAGGAAAGTTCATCTAAGTACTGCAACTAAAAGGCCATAGGCCTCCCAAAAAAAGCTCGGTCAGCAAGAAAAATCAGTGCACGCCTTAAGTCGACCATTACCAATATGACAGGTTTGAATTGCAGTGCTTACTACATCCAAATCTATTCCCCCATTCATCACAGTCCTTAGGTTATCCTTATTGTTTATAGAGAAGATCTGCACCGAGTTATTTGCCGTCTAAAATTCGTTAAAGCTGAAGAATTTTGTTCTCTAGCTTAATAAATGTATCCTGCTTGCAAGAAAAAATTCTGAGCAAACCAAATCCTTGAATAAAAAAACAAGTGCTACTATGTGCCCTGCAAGAGAACTCACATCATGGACATGGACCTCCTTGGCAGAGTAAATGTTGCGTTCATGAAGAGAGGTGAGCCTGAACTGTCAAAAAAATAAGTTCACACTTTTCTTTTAGCTCAAAGACATTCGAGCTCTGAACTTGAGCATGTACTCTTTGAGCAAAGAGAAAATGAACAGATCAGTCAAAAATCTGAGCACAGCACAGCTAACCAAATATATAACTGCAGAATAGGAATGCGAATCCTGATACAGAAAAGGAAGGTAAAAATACAGCAAATACGTTCTATATTGTGTATTTGTATATTCAAATGACAGCTAATGTCAAATGTGTTTCAAAAATCAAACAGAGCTCTGTTCGGGGATGTACTCTGAACGTGAAAGTCTTTTAGGAGAATAAACAAACAGAGCAAATATCTTTCGCATTGTGTAGTTTAACAGTCAAATGACAGCTAATGTCAAATGAGTTTCATAAATCAATCACAGCTCTGTTTGGTGATCAAAATTTGTCATGAGCAGTGAGCAGCGATCAGTGAACTGTCAATTTATTTGTTCGACAAGGGGCAATTTTTAAATCGTTTGCACCTAAAACTTCTAGCGCACTACACACCAATTTGTCCTTTAGACTGCACTTCAACATGCATCAAGACTCGATTAACAGATTAATGACATATGCCAATGACACGACATTACATGCTTTTCACGTCAATCAAAACTTTGACATTTAACTTCAAACCCCAAGAAACACATCTGTCATCGTGCCAGTGTGTCAGTTTCTATTACTCGAATTTAATTAGATTTCCTGCAGCAATGTCAAATCATTAATCATGCGAACGCCTTTTGCCAACCTCTGTTGACTGTTGAAACCATTGTCCGCAGACTATAGACGCTGTACTAATTAACAACTTATCAACTGAATTTATTATCATACTGTCTACAGTCCATGTGCGTGTAAAACAATTAACTAATCAGTTGCAATTACCACGCTCCGATGCGTTATAGCAAAGACGTATAGGTTTGGTAGAGCCATCGGCGGCCGGCTTGTGGCTATTCTTGGAGCGACAGTTATTGTTGCAGTCAGTAATTGCTAGCGTTTTACGGCCGAATACGGTCACGCGATTCCCGACAGGAGATGTAGGGGGCGTCTAATTAAAACCGATCATTTCCCAATGTGCACTCCTTTCGTCCACCGTAAATACAACTACACTAGATACACTCCACATGCCGTGATATGACTTTATCGGATTACATATCCGTATCGTTCGATCTGGCGTGGTCTTGATGCGTCGTTCGCCATTCACCAGATCATGGGCTGTGCTCTGTGCAGCGATTCAAGGAAATCAGGACAAGTAGCTAATTAATAACAACACAACGGTAGGCGGTCGTTCGTCTAATGTATCACACATACAAGCACAGTTTGTGAACAGATTTGAGCCAAATGCGGTAAGAACTCGAAGGCCGATAGGGGACAGCAGACAGCACCCGCGCAACTGATACTTCACAGATCATAGTTGTCTCGATCTCTTAATTGTTAACATCGATCACGTTCGGCGAACTCGACTATGGCTATCGAGCTGTGCGGCTGCAAATTATGGCGCATTCAGTGCAAGAGTAAGACCGGGAGCTACGTCTACTTTTGGTTTTTCTTTTTTGCACTGTTTTCCACTTTGGATCTTAGATTGATCATTATGCGGTAACTGCGATGGAAAATTAATGAGCAAAAGTGGGGGTTGACCCCATTTGGGGCAGATCTATAGGGTTTGTCTAGATTGTAGTGGATCTGTAGGTGACAGCTCGAGTTGCCGGAGCAGACTTGAGTCAACCTAATTGGGCCTTACTTACTTTTCAGTAAGGGCGCATCGACATTTGAATGGAAACAAACAATCTGCGTGCGAGGTACTCAAGAAATTACTTTGTTTTTTAAAGGCCCATGTATGCCATTATGTATTGAACTTCATTGACATTGTTCATAGATATTCGCGGCTTCTGATGGTGCCAAGGATCCGAGCGGAACAATAATTAATGACTTTCAATCACAGATCCGGCTGAATTTAAGGAATGACATTGCTTAAATTTTCTTTAGGGGTATATGGTCATGGTTGCCACTTGCAAAAAAAATTACCGACCAAAATTAAGAAAAAAAAGTTACCAAACCCAGTTAAAAGTTACCAAAAACATGGAAAGTTGATAAAGCACGAACAAATCATACCTATCGTCTCGTGCCGATATGAATATGAGTTATTTTTCAAGCCGAATTGTTTCCACTTGCTGCTTCAAATACTGATTTGTAGGTGGCGATACTAAAATCTCTCCACAACTATTTCACTTGGGTTTTATTGTACGTCGATCTAAATTTTAGGACATTTTTGAGTGAAAAATGTTTCGTACGAAATGAATTCATTTTGTTTTTATTTGTATAAGTACATTTATAAAAAGTAAGGTTAATTGATTCATTTAAGTACATTATGTAAGTATAATATAATAATCAATTTGTTAGTCTTTCAGCGGCTTTTATATAAAATGAAAGCTAGGACTTAACAAACTAAAGTACTAGTAATACTTTAAATCTTTTTCCTGATCCTGACCAAATGCTCTTGTTCAATAATGTTACCAAAACCAGAAAAAGATTAACAAATTACCAAAAATCACCAACTAAAATAAAATTTTTCATAAAATATTACCAAAGTGGCAATTTTAATTTCAATTTAAATTTCAGTTAAGTTAATAATCTGTAAAATGTACAATAAGACTTGATCTTTTATAGTACAAAGACAGTTAAAATGAGGTAATAAAGTTCTTAAGGCTAAAACTAAGACTACCGTGGATATGGTTCGAGTTCGATTGCCAAGGGCGTCTTCGGTCATGCCAAGGCCTTGGGCACACAAGAATGTGGGGCCCTATTCGAAAGTAAAAAATGCGAATGACAAAAACATTTTTTTTCTGACTGTAGATATAGATAATTGTCACTTTTTTTATTTTCCCCAAACACAAGGAGAGTCAAACATAATTTGATTTGTATTTCTATGATTTTTTATTGGATTTAAAAATTAAAGCAAGTTAAAACATAATATATCCATAATTATCTATTAAACTAAATTGTTGGTCTTCAAATACTGGTGTAAGAATATTTAGAATAAAAATAAAACTTCACTTCTGACTGCTAAGGAAAACATCAAAAGATATCAGAAAAATAATTTTAAATTTTCAACTCGGGTAGTTAGTTTTACTTTCTAGGTACCTTAGAGATATTGCTATAAGTATACAAATGATTGATGCTTAGAAAAATTTTTCAAAACTGATCTGGTGTCCAATACATAAATTAATTTAGAAATGTTGATTCCAAACATTTTTAATACAGCCCTACAAAAAATTGTAGACGTCGGTGAAATGCAGAAATACATATTTCCTGCCTGGCAATGCCACATTTCCTGTTGAACTCGGCGTCGGCTATGTCATTGGCTTATCACTATTACCATATGGTCGCTGAAAATCCCCTCAATTACTCACTAAAAATTTGTTCTGTAGCAATCGCCGTTGATGGTGATGGCCTAAACCACGGTTGCCACTTCAAAATGTGTCCAAAATTGGAAATGAAAATGACCAACATAATTTAAGTCCGAAATATTTGAACAATCAGGCAAAAAGAAAGCCGCTTAAGTTGCATAAAAATGAAAGTCGAGCTTATTTTTGGCATTTCGTAAGAATATGACCAAATGGCATAAGAAATGACAATGAGAAAAATTAATGACCAAAATTTGGTCACAAATACCCAATGTCGCAACCGTGGGCCTAACCTACGCCCGACCAATGACGCCGCCGCGCTGGACAGTTCCAAACATGTGTTTACACTTTCAAAAAATGTTCCTCCTTTCGTTGGACATTATGCGCCCAATCTGCTGATTAAGGTCCGCCACGCTCTCTTGTGCGGATGTCGATTCGATTTAATTTGTCTGTAGTCTTCTTTTGTGTTAAGCCCTTTGTATCCTTCTATCTGGTATAACTGATTGCATCTCCTCTATCCGTGTCGCACCCACCCTACATTCATTAACCAAAGCCTGGTCACACTAACCCCTTGCGCGTGAAACACGATTAAGATCAACCAATAGTGGCCCGATATAAGCCGAAATTACCCCATCACTTGTCCGCTGACTAGCCGTGGTAAATTCAACAAACGGTCCAGTCAAATCTCAAAAGCTATGCAACAACCACAAAATATTATGTCCCAGGCGTGTGTTTTACAATTTTACACCTTCCGCTGGCAGCCCATACGAACCCGCCTGGAGTTAAATGTCATCGAATGCATTGTCGGTTCTGGTATAGGGAAATGCCAGAAACCGTCGACTTAATTTACATCACTAATGATCCGTGTCGAATCTGCACTCTGTGGCAATATAATCAACAAAAAGGAACACAGCAGAGTGTCAGCGAGCAATAGCAATTTCCAGCATTCCAACGGCAGCAGAGCACTCGTATACGCTCCGCCGAGCTTATACGCATATTTGGATTTGCATACCAGGTGCTAGCAGTGCATATGTGACTAATGGTTCATTTCATATGCAAATGAAGCCGGCGACGGATTTATTATGATAGCCCATGGCACCAATACACACACACAGCGAAGAGCAGTCGTACCAGCAACTCGATGGATCATCCCACCATCTCCATCAGTATCAGGTCATGCCAACTCGAGCGGGAGAACAATTATCTGTGGCCTGAGAGCTGAGACTATCGGCCAGAGGGTGAGCGTAGGCTCATTCATGATTAAAATCATCACGAGATGCCACTATGGTTGATTGACGCGCTCCGAATGATTTATATCGCTCCCTGAAATCGATCGTTGTGCGTTGCGCGCGCACAGGTTTTCGGAGCGATGCGATTTATTTCATTAATTACTGAGCGGTGAAGTGGGTGATCTATGTGCGCTTGGCTCGCGATTCTTGTTATGGTCGCTTGGCTCCTAGGGAGCTGCAAATCAAATCCTCGACAGACCGATAAAGTGGAGGGTTCCTTCGTATAATTGAATGATGGATTTATTGCGACCACCTGTATACAGTGTGCGGGGGTGCATTATGCATCTGATCTGTGTGATGCCTTAAGAGGGAGTTTTTTTTTCTGTTTTTTTTTTGTTTGTTTTGAGTCGCTCCAGTTTGGATTGGATGGAACCAGATTCGGAACTTGGGTGACTACGACAGGACAGTGAGGTCTCTGTCTAGAAATGAGTTGCTTAGTTTAAGGCAAACGGCTTCAAAGGGGAAAAGTTTTGTTGTGAGGATCCTCTCCCGCAGCTAAGTTGGTTCTGATGTAGGGCCAAGGATGTATTATGCACTGTGTGGACTGTAAGCAAATCTTAGTTCCGATTGTAGTAGGAAAGATATTATCGTTTTCGTACAAAATTTCGAATGATCTCGAGATTTATGTCTATTCTCATATCACGAATTTCTGTCCGTCTGTCTGTCTGTTCATTTTATCCAAAATTCGTTGACGATTTATATTTTTTAAATGATTCCGTCTTTCGTTTTCCACACGAATTTAAAAACAACAGCAACTGCTGGTATCTTGAACACAACATTTTCGATTTTTATAAAAATATTTGCATCATCAACAATACGTTGTATACTGAGTCAATTTTTGTCTTAACAGTAATTCTGAGACGAAAATTTGAATATAAATGTCAAACCAACTAAGACCTCCCACTAAGGTAAACTTAAAACAGGCCCCGTTATAGAGCCGAATTTTCTTGTTATTGTTTAGTTTTGTTAAAGTGTATTAAGTATTATTGATCAAATTATTAATAGAAATAACGAACAACTAGTAGGGATGATGACACTATTGGCAGCACTGTTTTTAAAGGTTGTGGCGAATTCGTTGCCGTTCTCTTAAGAAAAGCTCGCTAATTGCTAATAATAACCTTTGTTCAGTTCTTCAGTCAAAAATAATAGAAAAATCTGTTGCATCGGTTGAGTTTATGTCAATTCCAGGTATAGTTTAAGATTGACGTAAAGTATTTGAAAAAGCTATGATATTAATATTTAAAATTGTTTTTTAGATACTCCATTTGGTACAGCAGTGCTTTCTTGGTTGACAATTTAGTGATTCGTAGGTTGCAAAAAACACTATCCCGACCAATGTAAGTTGTTTTTATAGCTAGATCCGATTACTCATACATATTTCTAAGTTTGTATTCATTTACAGTAAATAAAATTGAATTCCCAGTTAAGATGTTCGCCTATGCCGTTTATTTCTTTCGTAGGATTCTATGGCGATTGTATTTTGTATTTTTTTAGTCCATTATAACTTACGATTGCTACACGTTTCTTCTTTGAAATCATAAGTTTTGCATTCTACTAGTTTGAAGAACTTTTTAATTCATGTTGTAAATTTGACAAATTTGTATCTATATGTTTAAAAAAAGAAAATAAGGAAACTAGAAAACTCTGCAAAACCTACAATTATTAATTGTGAATATGAACGTATTTTTTCTTTATTACACAGTTGATTGTAAATTTAACTGTCACATATTATAAAATTTAGATAGTGAAGATTTTTTTGGGTGTCTGTGATGTCCGTCTGGGAATGGCGGAACTCCCAGAACTTGATCTACATAATTATTATGTACAGAATGTCGGCCTCTTTCGTACTGTTGAAACTATGTTTGACTTACCGATATGAGTGCGAGTGGTAACTGGAAAGCGTCATCTGGGTGCTAGGTCTAGTAAAGGGTTTTTTTTTTAACAAGGACGGGTCGATGTTGATATGGAATAACACAGTCTGTGTGTGTGGCGTATTATCGACATTTTTTGTTGGTTTGTAAGCTGAATGAATTTTGAGGATTTTTTTTTTCCAAATAAAAACACAATTCTAACACATACACTACTATTACCAACAAAAAAACACAATAAAGGTCCGCTTTGAAAGATAATGTCAAAAAGAAGTGAGCAGAAGTTCTAACAGACATCAATAGGTGCTGCCAAATCCTTTTTGTATTTAGCAATCGCATTCATGTGCAGTTAATTTATAAATAAAGCCGCCATCCTCATTTATTCTGTAACGAGTTTTGTTTTTGGAAAAATACTTTGTAATTCCAACAATTTTCGTTAGTTTAAAAGAACCCAAACATCCAAATTTTAAATTTAAGAGTGAAATTGTTGGCAATGATGTAAGAAAATAGTTATGGTGAGTAGAATATTCATACGCTTAATACTTGATTCTTGAAAACATAAGAACTAGTTCCGGTTATCAAAAATAAAAGTTAAATTTTTTTAAACATCTTAAAATTCTTCGCTTAACATCGAAAGAGCTAAAAATAAAAATTCAGCTGACAATTGTTCAACGGTAAACCATGCAACTCAACTACTCAACTATTGCACTTGGCAGCACTGAGAAATTGGGTAAAAATTCTAACCGTTGATATTGCATCAACGGTCTTGGCATAGTATTTCTCTCTCAGCGATCAACCATTACGAGTGCAAAGTACACTTTGATGTTTGGCAAATGACATCCGCTGGGAAAAAATGCAAAGCTTCCATCCGTTGGACAGCAATCAATTAGTCATTGCCAGCAGCGCGCGGCACTGGGACGGGACTCGGAATCTAGGTCTCTGCATGAGTACTCGCATATTTTTCGTCCTTGTGTAGCGCTGCCAAAAGACCTTGATGACATTTCGAATAAATATACACCCGTATAGCATGGAAGTTTGTGTGTGCGCGCACGTCTTCGCCTTTGGATTCGGAGTGCACCGGCGCAGTGTCATAAGTCACCCGGTGCGGCTTAGCCGAAGTTGGTGTTATTAATGAACTGTCACGATGACTGAATGTTTGTTGCGAGGCATTAAATTAAAATTTTGTTGCCGCCACTGCATGTACACCGAAATCGAATCAAGAAATGTGTTCACTTTCTGAACAAAGTGCTGGAGAGGTTTTTTCTTTTTCAAATACCTTTGGATGGAGGATATTGGTGGAGGACTGGATGTGCATCTGTTTGCACTCACACAGCCGCACGCGGGAGAGAGGAAGCGATCGCGCGCGCAGTTGGGCTGCTGGTTGGTAGATGATTCAAAGTTTATGCAATTTTGCAGTAACATGAAGCCATCTGACGGGATCATTAATAATTGTTTTCATGCTCGCGTAGATGGGCGATGTAAATGGATAGGGTAATCAGTCTTTTCTGTGTGGGGAAACTGCGCTTAGCGATTAGGAAGATGTAGACATTTTATTGAAATAATGCAGAAAATTGTTATAAATTAATTAGTTACTAAGCTAAGTAAATAATGGCTCTAGGTTCCTCGGGGAATGGGTACCCTCCAATTTTATGACGGCTCATTCGAGACTATTAGACTTTTCAAAGCCTGTCAGATGGAAGTTGCAGATAAACCTTAACCTGTGCTTTTTCGAAGATTGAATCAGAAACCTCGGACAAAAGTCAAGCACACTGGCAGCTAAGTTACAGAGTTCACTAAATAGTTGATACCTATATATAAAAGAGACTGACGTCCGTGTGTGCACTCATAACTCGAGAACGGGTCGTTAGATTTTCACGATTTTGGGCTTGCTGGATTCACATTCGCCCAGAGAAAAACATAGCCTTTTTCGGTAACATAAATCTTTAAGGGGATGACAAAGGGGAGGCATCATTTCCATAAAAAATAGATCCAAGGTTTTGAAGCACAGTCTTGAAAGAATGAGTATAGACTCGCAAAGCAAATTAAAGCTAGTTATAGGTAGTAGTAGAATAGTACCATGTAGCAGCAAGGCTTTGTTTACTTTAAAGGTACCCGGAGTCATACAACCCTAAAAAGACGAAACATCATATTTGTTTAAATACCAGCTACGCCGATTTTCGAGTGGAATCAACTCAAAGAATCGGTTGAAATAACAAAAAAAGGCAAACTAGGTAATGAGTCTCTATCGGAAGACTACTAAAAGTATCGAGCTTTTGCTCAGCACAGCTGCCATCGGATTTCCTGAGCCCTTCTCATTCTGATGAAAAAGACCTTTACCTGAACCAACAAACCAGTAGCACTGAGATTTCTGACCTTTTTACACAAGATCTTTATAAGAGAAATCGTTCGACTGTAAGGAAACGTTTACTTTTTCTACATGAGCTCCCTGGACTCCTGCACGAACTCCTGTGCCGCGATCTGACACAATTGGGACGGTTCAATGCTGCTAACCCATGGCGGCCATGTTGTCTAAGTGAAGTCTGTCTTATATGATATTTATTATTTAATTTTATCTATCCACTGATGCTAAACCACAATGGAAAGTTACACGATTGCGCAGGACATCGAAATAATAAGACTTTATTATCAAAATAGTGTTCGCCAGTCAAAATGTTGAGCGTGTTGCTCCCATATCGACTCTCGACTCTCTAACGTTTGCTGGCCAAATTAGGGACAACCGGTCGGTAAACAAACAATTAGCCAAAACTCGTTCGTCAAAGAAGGACCAGATCGGCCGAGAACTTTGACGCAGTCCGTGAAAGTGCGCAGAAGAACCCGAGGCAGTCAATTCCTCAGTGCGCACAAGAAGTCGGCCTTTCGCAGACTGCAACTTGTCGAATTTTGTGTCGGGACTTGGGCCTACAAGCAACTGATCCAGGAGCTCAAAGCTAATCACTGAGCTTTGGAGCCCAATTTTTGCCGAAAAATCATTTACAGCGACAAAGCTGTAAGTAAAAAAAAACAAAATTCCCATATGTAGGGTGACGCTAACACGCACGAGGTTCACCCAGCGGCAATGCATCCATAAAAAGCAACTGTTTGGTGCGGAAAATACTTTGAGGAAGTTCGACGTCGGCCAAAGAACTGCAGAAACCATTAGCGGTCTCATTTTCATTCACCTCTCAAAGAGAATCCTCCCATACTTCGATGTCGAGTCTCGAGTGCCGTGCTGAGCTTTGCCAATGAGCAACTGCAGGTAAAAAAAACGTTTCAAACAAGGACCACAACCGAGAGAAAAGCTGACTGTGACCAGCGTTGGGCCAAATGGCCCCTTTTTGAGCCTCAGGACCCTTGGCCCCCACTTTTTCAAAAGTTATCAAAACGGTCCCTTTTCAGTTTAAGTTAGGAGGCCCCTTTTTTCGGCTCGGGCCCCTTTAAGTCCCGTTTCAGCGGCAACGCTGCCTTTGACGTTCACAAACAGGGGTGAAGAAAAGAACACAATCTTCTCCGCCCAATTTGAGTCGATAGAGAAACTTGAATCTAGAAATGCGATTAGAAAGTCCTCCCAAATGACACAAATAACACGATAGAGTTCAAAATCGAGCCTAAGGAAAGGTACGTAAGGGACATTATAGAAGAGCCTCAAACTACAAATTGATCTGCTCGTTGATGAAATGTCCCAGAAAACTGCGAGGAGTATGAACAAAATCACTCTCGCCAAGACAAACCATGGATCCAAATTAAAATAGCTACCAAAAAAAAAAAAATACAAATATCCACTCACACTCCTGGGACCACTTTAACCGCGTGGCCAACGAAAAGGGATTCCATGTCTCAATCTCCTTAATATCCCAAACACCGTATGGCGAACTTGTTAGAGAAATAAACATTCCCGGCCCGGAATTAAGCCATCAACCCATTTATGGTGTTTTGGCTAGCAAATGGAGCACTACACCAAACATCCTCGGCACCCCGACCGAGTTTGCATGCACTAATTCTCGCATTTGTAGAACGAAAATTTATTCCACAGCTGGTCCATAAAGATCGCCACCCGATGTGCCTTCCCTGCTCCCAACAACCACGTCGGCGCTCGACCACTCTCATGACTTAATTTGTGTCGTGTATACATGAGAGCGCTCTGCGAGTGCTCCTGCTCATACCATTGGTTTGGTTTGGTTTGGTTGGTTGCGGAAAATTCCGCCGATGTCGATGTCGACACGGCCGGAGAGTGTGGCCGTGGCGCATGCATGCATGGACCCATTTGTTTCACGCGAAATTGGCTTTTATCGCGGCCAATTGATGGCTACGCGATAAAACCGTTTTGTGCCGAACAGACTGACAATTTTCGAAAGGGACCGTGCGGTTCCCGCCTGCCATCGAGACGTGCAATTTGTAATTTGCGGCATCTTATGCAATGCGCCACACCATTTGGCTATAGATTAGACGACATCCAGTGTGAAAGGGTGTCTGTAAGTATACAGTTGTCTTGTCAGGTGGTCAACGGGGAGGAGATGTATGCTGCAAGCGATACCCTCCAAACATGGGAATCTGTATAACAGTCATAAAACTATTTTACCGGTGACCACATATGAGTCTGACCATAAAAGCGACGCCAACCAAACAAAAGTTGATCAGCCCCAAGCCCGTAAGAAAAGAAATGATATCGCGCATGCGCACTGGCAAGGTTCCCATTAGATGTCACCGAGTGACTGCTGCTGCTGACTTTCTGCTGCGAAACAAAGAGCCCATACCGCAGAGCAACAGGATGCTACTGTGATTATGAGAAACCAGCATCGATCCCACGAAGATAAGCGTATCCACAGGTGGACCGCTACCGCATATGGATCCACGTACAATGCACCGTTAATAGATGAAGTGATTTTCTTGTGATTTTTCCCCATGGACAATGGGAGAGCACGGCCGCGCCGCCGCGCCGATTGAGCGCCCAATATTTGGCTGTGTTCTACTTGGCGAGCGCTTCAATTAGCCTCCGGTTGGAATATGATAAGTGCGGTGGTGGTTGCGGTTGTTCGGGTACGCTGGATACCACCGAGATGGTCCGTCGCAGATAAGTCCGGGTTTGTGGCTCGTAATTACTAATTAGAGTTGTGCTCATGAATGTCGTTGCATTTGTCCCTTTTGGCCGGCACAAAAATAAGTTCCGACTTATTGTGACCATTTTCGGTCGTTGTGGTCGCATTTGAGCGCAGCCGATAGCCATCCGGGGTAGGGACGAGGACAAAATCTGTTATGGAGATGAAGTGGCCAATGGTTCGATAACATTTGCTGCACACAAATGGTAGATGTGAGATGCGGTTGATCCTGCCTTTGATTTAGACTTAGTGGGGTACTACTGTTGGGCAGTTCTGTGTTAGCAGTGATGTGATGATTTGAGACTTGTCCAGGCAGCCTTTAGGCACATGTCGTTCCGAATTCCTCTTCAATTGTTTGAAAAATGTTCGCTAGTCTCTTCGATCTATGCTGTTGGACCTCGCTCCTTTAAAAATTATTTTTCTTACACGCGGCTAAAGTCTCGATAACAATTCATTTCAACAAGAAGGCTGTGCAGGAGCCATGCGACGTCTTGTCTGTCGGTCCAAAAGACTGTCTGATTTGACACCATGAAATTGATTCTTTTCTTCTACTACTTGAGCAAAAACCTCAATCTTTTTCTATGAAATAAAAGTCCTAACTAACCTCCAAATGGGAAATCACTTTGGCTTTGAAGACGATGAAAAGGGTAGTTTTGACCTCAAATTCACTGGTCCTTACTACCTTGTCGAGAAATGCCTCCACAGGCTTACCTTACCTATGTTCGGATTGTAGGGACTTCGATTCCAAAATATAGTTCAAGGGTCAAGAGTATAAGGACATGGTTAGAAGTTGTTTGTGAACTCAATGCGTCGAGTCCGTTGGAATGAATCAGTCAGCAACTTATCCCATATGATACGGAGAAACTGAAACCATTGAATGACAAGAAACTTTCGGACTCGTTCGAAATTAAAGTTGGATTAAGAGCTAGGTCTGCCTTGTAAGTCCCTTCACATTTTCAGCCCTTTTGGTTTGGTTTTACGGATTTTATACCGAAGTTGAAGAAGACTGGGGTCAGATTCTGTAGGACGAAACGTTCGAACGTTTTCGTGTGCACGAAGAAATTTGTTTGTGTAATATAAGGCAAATAATTCGTACGCACGAAAACGTGTGTTCGTTTCGCCTTACAGAATCTGACCCCTGGTTTGCAGCTTTGCTGTTTTCGGAAGAATTGCCGACTTCCGCATAGTCCTGGGTATTCTAGGAAACTACTGGTTGCAAAACAAAGTAGAAAAATAGAATCTTAGGAAATCCAGAGGTCAATTTGCAACGAACTATTAATAGAAATATGGCGTAGAAGATATGGAAGTCGTCAAGTCATACATAAGCCAGTTAGAAAACAAACTTAAGGAACGCAGACTTTCGCCGGAAAAGGCGAATGTAAGGTCTAATTCATTGTTTGAAAATGAAGCTATCGGGTGACCAGTTATGGTTTAGGGAAATATTGTGACAACCTTTCTTGTTGAGGAAACTATTCTATAGCTTTCAGACTGCTTACTTCAAATCGAGGGAGCCTTACATTCTACGAGTACTAATAACATATTTTAGTCTCGTGTATAAATTTTCGGAAGCCCACAATTGCGAAATTTGTCTGGCATATATAGCCACTGTGAAGTATTAAAATTAAGAGTGGAAACTAAAAGCGATTAGGTGTTTAAGCTTCCAGCTTCAAGCCTCTAGCCTCTGGGCTATTTTCTTAATTCACAGAGCATTGCTGACGGAGGACGGAACTGTCCATTATTTAGCAGGAGAACTTTCACTTTTATAAGTCGTCATACGAAGGTAAATTATAAGAGCGAATATTTTACATTTAAAAGAATTTAGTAGGATAAAGTGGGGTTCGCTTGAAGCCGTCGCACATTTGGCAGTTCCACTATTCGCGTTAATGCAAAAAAAAAATTGAAAAAAGGGTCGAATCATTTTAGTAAAATAAAAACCTTTGTAACGTTTGATCTCAAATATATAATGTATGAAAATCAATTAACAACTTCGAAGTTTTTGAATCTTTTTCGGAACTAAAGGTTGTTAAAAATTGCATCTCAAATGCACCCCACTTTTCCCTACACAATTGGATACATTTACGGTGAACCTTAGAGTCTTCTTAAGGTTCCCTTGATTATAAAGTAATGGTCGCAAAATTTTTTCACCCATTTTCTGCAAGGTCTACATTTCCATTTTAAATTCCAGCTTCTTAAGCCTAATTAGTATTGTCTTTGTATTTAAGGCCGAAAGGCAATAATTTGAAGGATATTGTTAAATTTAGAGAGCTCGCTAAGAGCCAGTAAGCTAGAATTAAGACAAATGTTAGTTTTAAATTAGATTTAACCGTTTTTTTCTAGTATTTAATTTTAAAGAATTTAAAGAAATTTAAAAGAAATTAAAAAAAAAGAAGTATTGTCTGGGTGACTTTTCACCTTACATATGTGTAAGTAACATATGAAAAACTTGTTTCCAATTAAGGGGGATAGTTTTCATGTGTACATTCATAAATATCGCTATTAACAATTTTACTGAAATTTAATTAAAACAATAATTGTGTTTTATTTTACAAATTTCGAAAGAACTTTTATTCAAACACATTGGCACAGACTTTTCCCTGCAGACCTTAACGTGAGCAAACCTCTTTTATTCACTTTCCTGACAAGTGTAGGTACATTCAAACCAGTTTGTCAACCATCGCACTCCCAGCCTTCTTTTATGAAACCCAAGGTCCACTGAACTCCCTTTTCTCCTATGACATTGAACGTTCGGTTGCTTTTTTGCGTTTAATATACTTTGCTTCGTTCAAAGAGCAATAACTGAAAAATTATCTATAGAATGCAATTGCTTACGATATACACTCGCATTATGCTATCGTTATCTTCCACCACCTCTAAGTTTACCAATTTCCGCTTCAATATTAAATCCCCCATTCGGGGGTTTTTTTCTTCTACGAATAGCTCGCAAATGAAAATGAGACATTTCTCTACCCCGAATAAATTGTTGGTTGTAAACAAAATCACCTCATCCCACCTAGAGTGATAAGAGCAACCGCACAGTCTGCGACTCTTCTATATAAAAGTCGACCACATTCTGCCTCGGCATTTTAAAAGTATTCAAAATCTCTAATCGTGCGGTAAGCCAAGTATCGTCTTATCTCTTCAACATGAAAGCAATCGTTATCTGTGTGCTAGCTGTTCTGGGTAAGCCAACGACTTTGAATTGGAAATATAAACTTTCGCGGTAGTTTTTACAAATTAAAAAAAAAAACCATTTAAATTTAGCTCTTACGGCATCTGCGAGTGCATGTCCTGGAAGCTGTCCCCCACATAGGAATCCGGTGTGTGGTTTTGACGGAATGTGTCTGTACGACTTCAACAATGGATGCGAAATGATTCGATACAACTGCCAGAGGGGAGGACGTAAGTTGCAAAATAATTTGTCACAGCCCCAATAATTATAGCCATTGACATTTTTTTTTCTTTAGATTTCCGTAACTCGAGCCCGTACCAGTGTCAATCAGCTAAGAACGGAAACGGAATGTACCAGTACTGTAGGCATATTAACGGATTTTAATAAATAATTCAAAAAAAGCAGCTTAAGAAAAATCATTCGTATTAAATTTACCTCTATGGTAGTGACTAATGCGATGTTTCATTTGTTTACTTCAATTTCCCAATATTGGTTGACGCAAAGTAGCAGTGCTTGATGCCAGTTGTTCAAATAGGACATAAAACACAATTTAGATATTGTGTAGAGAGCGGCTTTCCACACTCTACAACATCTGGTTCAAAATTTATTTACCTACCTAAAGAATGTTGGCATAGATTAAATGAAGTAACATTGAATTAAAATCCTAATACTAATCCTTACTTATACATACTTACTACAATGCCATGACTTTAGATTGTAACTTACCATTTGAATAGAAACTGAAATATTTGTGAATAGTAGAAAAGCTTATGCGATTTATCCAGTCGCCGGCGAGGAGAAATTCAGCCGACGAGAGGTAAGGAACTTTCTGAAAACTAGCAGAAAAATCCGGTTCCGTATGAACTTCTGAGAAGAAGTGCGTCGTTTGGAATTCCTTTGGAAATGCCAAAAGTTTCACAAAATCACGTACTTCGAAACATAAAATAAAGTGGACAAATTTGAAACATAAAATGGACATAGCACACAATATTGGATATAAAGGGTGGTTAAATATTAAGGGCCGATGTTGAATGTGAACCACACCTAAACGTCAAGTTTTTTCCTGCATTTCGTTGGACACTTCTCAATTTCAGACTAACTCAATTTGAGCCATGGAAAGATACACAATCGAGCACCGCGTTAAAGAAATATTGTGACAACCTTTCATGTTGAGGAAACTATTCTATAGCTTTCAGACTGCTTACTTCAAATCGAGGGAGCCTTACATTCTACGAGTACTAATAACATATTTTAGTCTCGTGTATAAATTTTCGGAAGCCCACAATTGCGAAATTTGTCTGGCATATATAGCCACTGTGAAGTATTAAAATTAAGAGTGGAAACTAAAAGCGATTAGGTGTTTAAGCTTCCAGCTTCAAGCCTCTAGCCTCTGGGCTATTTTCTTAATTCACAGAGCATTGCTGACGGAGGACGGAACTGTCCATTATTTAGCAGGAGAACTTTCACTTTTATAAGTCGTCATACGAAGGTAAATTATAAGAGCGAATATTTTACATTTAAAAGAATTTAGTAGGATAAAGTGGGGTTCGCTTGAAGCCGTCGCACATTTGGCAGTTCCACTATTCGCGTTAATGCAAAAAAAAAATTGAAAAAAGGGTCGAATCATTTTAGTAAAATAAAAACCTTTGTAACGTTTGATCTCAAATATATAATGTATGAAAATCAATTAACAACTTCGAAGTTTTTGAATCTTTTTCGGAACTAAAGGTTGTTAAAAATTGCATCTCAAATGCACCCCACTTTTCCCTACACAATTGGATACATTTACGGTGAACCTTAGAGTCTTCTTAAGGTTCCCTTGATTATAAAGTAATGGTCGCAAAATTTTTTCACCCATTTTCTGCAAGGTCTACATTTCCATTTTAAATTCCAGCTTCTTAAGCCTAATTAGTATTGTCTTTGTATTTAAGGCCGAAAGGCAATAATTTGAAGGATATTGTTAAATTTAGAGAGCTCGCTAAGAGCCAGTAAGCTAGAATTAAGACAAATGTTAGTTTTAAATTAGATTTAACCGTTTTTTTCTAGTATTTAATTTTAAAGAATTTAAAGAAATTTAAAAGAAATTAAAAAAAAAGAAGTATTGTCTGGGTGACTTTTCACCTTACATATGTGTAAGTAACATATGAAAAACTTGTTTCCAATTAAGGGGGATAGTTTTCATGTGTACATTCATAAATATCGCTATTAACAATTTTACTGAAATTTAATTAAAACAATAATTGTGTTTTATTTTACAAATTTCGAAAGAACTTTTATTCAAACACATTGGCACAGACTTTTCCCTGCAGACCTTAACGTGAGCAAACCTCTTTTATTCACTTTCCTGACAAGTGTAGGTACATTCAAACCAGTTTGTCAACCATCGCACTCCCAGCCTTCTTTTATGAAACCCAAGGTCCACTGAACTCCCTTTTCTCCTATGACATTGAACGTTCGGTTGCTTTTTTGCGTTTAATATACTTTGCTTCGTTCAAAGAGCAATAACTGAAAAATTATCTATAGAATGCAATTGCTTACGATATACACTCGCATTATGCTATCGTTATCTTCCACCACCTCTAAGTTTACCAATTTCCGCTTCAATATTAAATCCCCCATTCGGGGGTTTTTTTCTTCTACGAATAGCTCGCAAATGAAAATGAGACATTTCTCTACCCCGAATAAATTGTTGGTTGTAAACAAAATCACCTCATCCCACCTAGAGTGATAAGAGCAACCGCACAGTCTGCGACTCTTCTATATAAAAGTCGACCACATTCTGCCTCGGCATTTTAAAAGTATTCAAAATCTCTAATCGTGCGGTAAGCCAAGTATCGTCTTATCTCTTCAACATGAAAGCAATCGTTATCTGTGTGCTAGCTGTTCTGGGTAAGCCAACGACTTTGAATTGGAAATATAAACTTTCGCGGTAGTTTTTACAAATTAAAAAAAAAAACCATTTAAATTTAGCTCTTACGGCATCTGCGAGTGCATGTCCTGGAAGCTGTCCCCCACATAGGAATCCGGTGTGTGGTTTTGACGGAATGTGTCTGTACGACTTCAACAATGGATGCGAAATGATTCGATACAACTGCCAGAGGGGAGGACGTAAGTTGCAAAATAATTTGTCACAGCCCCAATAATTATAGCCATTGACATTTTTTTTTCTTTAGATTTCCGTAACTCGAGCCCGTACCAGTGTCAATCAGCTAAGAACGGAAACGGAATGTACCAGTACTGTAGGCATATTAACGGATTTTAATAAATAATTCAAAAAAAGCAGCTTAAGAAAAATCATTCGTATTAAATTTACCTCTATGGTAGTGACTAATGCGATGTTTCATTTGTTTACTTCAATTTCCCAATATTGGTTGACGCAAAGTAGCAGTGCTTGATGCCAGTTGTTCAAATAGGACATAAAACACAATTTAGATATTGTGTAGAGAGCGGCTTTCCACACTCTACAACATCTGGTTCAAAATTTATTTACCTACCTAAAGAATGTTGGCATAGATTAAATGAAGTAACATTGAATTAAAATCCTAATACTAATCCTTACTTATACATACTTACTACAATGCCATGACTTTAGATTGTAACTTACCATTTGAATAGAAACTGAAATATTTGTGAATAGTAGAAAAGCTTATGCGATTTATCCAGTCGCCGGCGAGGAGAAATTCAGCCGACGAGAGGTAAGGAACTTTCTGAAAACTAGCAGAAAAATCCGGTTCCGTATGAACTTCTGAGAAGAAGTGCGTCGTTTGGAATTCCTTTGGAAATGCCAAAAGTTTCACAAAATCACGTACTTCGAAACATAAAATAAAGTGGACAAATTTGAAACATAAAATGGACATAGCACACAATATTGGATATAAAGGGTGGTTAAATATTAAGGGCCGATGTTGAATGTGAACCACACCTAAACGTCAAGTTTTTTCCTGCATTTCGTTGGACACTTCTCAATTTCAGACTAACTCAATTTGAGCCATGGAAAGATACACAATCGAGCACCGCGTTAAAGTTATTCAGGCTTATTATGAAAATGGGCGTTCGAATCAAAATGCATAATATCGTGCACTTCGTGATTTTTTCGGTCAATTTAATCGGCACATTTTCACCTCGGTGGATTCGTCAATAAGCAGATCCGCATTTGGGCGAATGATAATCCAAGAGTGATTGTCGAAAAACCAATGCACCCACAAAGAGTGACTGTTTGGTGCGGTTTATGGGCTGGCGGCATCATCGGGCCGTATTTTTTCCAAAATGAGGCCGGTCAGGCAGTTACTGTGAATGTTCTTCGCTATCGTGAGATGAAAACGAACTTTTTATGGCCCGAATTGGAAGATATGGATGTGGGCAATATGTGGTTTCAACAGGACGGTGCCACTTGCCACACAGCTAACGAAACAATGGCTCTTTTGCGGGAGAAATTCAATGGATGTGCTATCTCTCGTCGTGGCGATGTTAATTGGCCGCAACGACACCGTTGGACTTCTTTCTTTGGGGTTATTTGAAAGAAAAGGTGTACGTCGATAAGCCAGAAACAATTCAAGAGCTAAAGGATGATGATAATTCGGCACATTAACGGCATAGAACCTCAATTATACCACAGCGTCATAGAAAATTTGGACTATGGGATGGAGGTGTGCCGCCGACGTCGCGGCGGCCATTTGGCCGATATTTTATTCCAGACATAATTGAACCATACCAATATTATCATAATAAAAAGAAATGACAATATTTTCCTAAATAATTTGTGTTTTATTCAACATCAACATCGGCCCTTAAAACTTAACCACCCTTTAGAACAACTGTTACTGTGATTTTTCCAGTAATTCAAGAGGGGACATAGGACATTCGCTTTTTTCTGCATATTTAACAATTACTGATTTCTGTTGGACACAAAACGTGTGTGCATATCAAAGTGCTGCTTCTCACCATTACATTTGTGCCACTATCTGAAAACAATCAATATGGAGGAAATGAGTATATATTTTGCACACGTAGGCCACCTTGGAGAAGAAATTTCAAACCATCTGTCAATAGTCAGGTGACTGAGAGATTTTCCAGTCCTTACAAGAATATTTTTGAGTAAAAATTAAAACGATTCTCAGTTGAGAGTGATACCAGATCGAGAGTATTTACAAATTTCGTGGGATTTTGACTCAATATAGCTTAAAGGGCGAAAATTTTCATTTTTCATTAAAAAATAGTGTATTTTGTTGTTTTTTTACCGTCGGAATGGGCGAAAATGGCATTTTTGGTAATCGTCGTGGGCAATTCAGTCCGAAAAGTCTGGCATCACTGAGTGGTGCGTGGAGGGTTAGTATCTTGCTCTCTCCATGAAGCTCTGTTTTGGCTATAAGTGTACTTTAGCTTAAAATAAAGGATCTTCCAATAAGAGGTGTTATTTTGGTATTCAAAGAAAAATGCCATTTTTGGAGATAAATGATCGGATGTTTATTTCATAATAAAGAGGAGGTATGCCGTTAATAATGAAAAACAACATCAGCCAAATGGCCACCACGAGCACGCATACAGGACCATATCCTTTTCATGAAATTTTCCATGTAACCAAATCGCAAAGTGGCTGCCCTACGTCCGCGATAGCCTCACAAATTTTATCTTTGAGGTCTTGAATCGACGCTGGGCTGTTGGCGAAGTTGATGATCGGCCGGCTTGAGTTCTTGTGTTAACTGAACTCTATAAGCCTTAAGACCCAGGTCTTTATGCAAAATACGGTGTAATGACGTTTGTGGAAAGCCCAATTCCAAAGAACGACGAGGAATGAACAAACCTGGGTTTTCTTCAACACTTTGTTCTACAGCAGCAATATTCTCAGTTGTTCTTGAGGGACATGCACGGGTTTTATTCTTCACATCACTAACTTGTCCCAACAGCTCGAGTTTTTGCACCAATTTCTGTATTGCGGTCCGACAAGGTGTTTCACGATGACCAAAAAATGCTTTAGTTTTGCGAACTGTGACTGCAAGATTTCCACAATTTTTGTAGTGAATGTAGTGAATTTTAATAATTTCAATGCGTTGTTGAAGCGTGTATCGTTCCATTTTTAGTAATGGCGTAGTTTCTACTTGTCAAATGTCAAAGAATAAAAGCTTCAAAAGTGACAGCTACCGAAATAGCGGGTCATTCACAATAACACCTTTATTTATGAAAAATCAACAATGTTAAGGGTCGAGGGAAAATAAAAGCATCTGGAGCAGTATTTCTTCAGTTATTTAAGAAAAATTTACTCATGAAATTGAAGTTAATGATATTCAAAAGCGGCAAATACGCATCCAAGTTTGCTTCTAGTATATAAAACATCTCATTTAGATAGTTCTATTAACTGAACACAATATTCAAAATTATTCAGAGGTTGGCAGCATTTATTTTATATTTCTTGTATGTTTTTGCAAGTCACACGGTTTTAAATTGACATATAGGAAAACAAGATGGCGAATTTGAAAAACAATTGAGGGGCCAGCGACAAGACGATTTATCTCTGCAAATAAATCTAATAAATATATTTTCCAATTTATTACTTGTTTTTTAGCACAGACACTTTTGCTTTAAACAAATAATTTACTAACTCCGTACAAGTAAATGCTTTAGCACAACCTTTAGATTATCGTATTGAACGTTTCAAACAAGGTTCTGGTTTATCAGGCAAGCCACCTGACAAACCAAACAGCTACAGACCACTTAGTCTTCTGAGTAGTGTTAGCAAAGTGTTTTTAGAAGGAAGTATTTAAAAGAAAAACTTACGATAGCAATCGAAGATACTAATATTCTTCCAAGTGAGCAATTTGGTTTCAGAAGAAATCATAGTACATCCCGTCAAGTACTTAGAGTCTGCCAGCATAAGTAAAATCGTTTCTTGGGAAAATTAACTGGCCTTGTGTTGCTGGACATTGAGAAAGCTTTTGATTTTGTATGGCATTTGGGTCTTGTCTATAAGTTGTTGATTTTTCGTTTTCCCCCATACCCCATAAAACTTGTCCTGAGCTTTCTTTCCGATCGTTTTTGGGTCCAATATTATATAATATTTTTATGTCTGATATTCCAAGACTCCCTTATTGTGAAGTAGCAGTTTTTGCGGATGACAGTTTTTCGCATGAGTTTAGTCTCAACGTGGAGACAAACCTTGCAAATGCGATTCAAATATTGCTAAGTTATTACAATTGCTGTAAAATTAAACTAAATGCTGATAGCTTGGACCTTATCTTTTTCAGGAGAAAACGAAGGACTTGTTTTCTTCCAAGCAATCGGCTTGCTGTAAATAACACTATTATTAACTGGGTCGCTTCCGTGAGAAAACTCACATTTAAGGAACACACCGCTAACGTATGGCTATAACTAGGGCCTTAGACAATACAAAAAGTGAATATAGCAATAAACACTGAACAAAGCCAACAAGATCGTAATTTTAAAAGTATTTTTTCAGTCAATCCTTCTATATGGTTGCCAAGTATCCATATCCTTAAAATGATGCTAAACCTTCCCCCGCATCACTCAACCGCTGATCTTCAAACCAGAGCAAATGTTGACTTGATTCTTGATCGAATTACAAAGTTAACCACCAAATTTCTCCGCAACTGTGAGACCTCCGAACACCCACTTATTAATCAACTAGATAAATGTTTAATCCTGTTTTTTGTTCTAAATGGTTCTTGTGTATCAGTAATTATTATTTGTTATTTATTATTTTTAGTATTATTATTTGTTTTTTTTTTTCTCACTTCAAGCTGCTTAGTTTTTAAGGTTTCCCTTTTCCTTTTTTAATTCTATTGTACTACGGTTTTTAACGTATTTTTCCTTCAAAGTAAATATATCATTGTACAACATTCTTTTTTAATCATGATTTAAAATTAATTGTTCAGTAGAGTGATATAATTTAAATATCAAATCTCTGTATGCAAACTGCGCGGTGGCCCACCAAACGTAAATTCCAATACGAAAATAAATTATCTCTTATCTTAAGAACTAATTTAAAGTTCTGTGTTCAAATATGCAACAAATAATCAATATATTGCTGCTAGTATTTCGGCTTTTCTTGGCACATAAACAATTAAGGCGTATTCAGGCAAGCGAATGATTTTTTTTTAAATATGTATGAAATGTTATCGGTTTAATTTTTTTTTCAATATTTCATAAAGATTTACTGTCAAACATTTCTGTTTTTACAGGTGTAGACGCCGATTAAGTATTTATTAAATGTTTATTAAATGCTTTTTACTGTCGGACATTCACGACCAGAGGCTCGATAACACAACACCGCTTCCGTAGTAGGTATGGTGTGTTTTATTTCTAAAAGGAAATCCGTTTACAATCAGTTTGAAATGTAATGAAAATCTTACTGCAGTTTGCACCCTTGATATGACAAAGTAAATGACAGCGGTTTGAGCAGGAAATCCACAAGAAGTTTAGTTAAAACATTTTACTTTTTATAATAATGCTCATAGATGGCGTTCTCACAAGTTGTGTTCGTTGGCATAATCCAGAGAGTGGTCGTTCTGTTAGATTTAATAATTTTTGTATCAGAAGATGATGAACTCAAAAATGGTACGCGTACAATTATTATTAGCAACAGCGCATTCGGTTTCTCAACCATGGTTAATCCCGTTGTGACCGCACCATAGCTCTCTCCCTGCACCCACAGAAAATATACGTTTGATTGTCAAAATTAAATCGTCACTTGACATAAATTTAAAGCTATTAATTCAAAAAACTCAGCGAAAACCGTTCTAATTAGATTTTTCTGTAATATTTTGTGATAAAAACGAAATGTGTTTCCCAATGATTAGTTTTGAAAATAATTTAAATTTATGCAGCCTCCTAGTCTCTATTTTTTGTTATTCCACGATTTTCTGGGCGTTTGTATTTTATGTTAAAAGAAAAAAAAAAAAAAAAAACAACTCTCAACTTTGTGCAGGGAAACTTGTGAAACAAATTATTCACGAACTGCGAAACATTTCACAAACATTTTTTTGTCAAGTAAATGTTAATGAAACATTTGAAAAATGTGTGAAATATTTCACTGATCCGGGTATACATTTATAGAATGAAAAAGCAAAATATCGAAGGACGAGAAATGTATCTGATATGTGAAAAAATAGTTTTTAATTTTTTGTGAATATTTTATTCTGGCAACGTGACTGTGTGGCTTGGCTATCGTTTACAGGCCCACCAACATTGAAGACTGAAACAAGAAACCTAGTGGGTACAATAAATTTTCAGATCATGATTCGTGATCTCGATGAATGGCGTACTAAGTACGTGTAAATCGATGATCTATATTCATGGCTGATAATAGAAAAGGACTAATATATGCAAATTCGCCTTTCAATAGGTCCACGTTGCATAGCAATCGCTTTTGAAATGACGCCGTAATCGGTACGATAAAACCCACACAGCCTGTTGCTGTTGCTATTATCATTTTGCTCCGTATGCTGATATTAACTTAATTTTTCAAATTCAAATAACTTTCATTGCGACTTTAAATATGGCCTCAAAATTTAAAAATTCGGCCAGTACCTCACTAAAGTAGGTACCAGCCCAGAAATATAAACAAAGGCAGTCGAAATGTGCCACATTCTTTTTTTTATAGTTACGCAGTAAAAACGTGTTGCATATATCTTTAAGTTATTAACAAGAATATATTTCCATATAGCTAAAGAAGAACTATTTTCTCGTTTTATTGATTATTCGAGGGGAAATTTGAATTCATTCATCTCATAGACTGAATGGGTTTGATATTCTCATGGCGAATCCACAAGGTAGGACACCCCACCCAATAATTTTACAGTCTCAAGTAGCACTCCGGCGGCATCGCCATAACCCCAACTGCCCAATGTGACCTCCCAGCTCTCACACATTCCGATTCCGACTGTCAGTCGACTGGTTTTCTCTTTCGTCGGCTAGATTTGGAATAATTTTGTTGTCTATGGTTTTATGTTCTTTTTTATGAATGAACGATTTTGTTATCAGATGACGCTTAGCCTGACTCATTGCTGATTGTTAATGAATTCAGTCGTTTCGTATAGATCCAGCATAATGATGCTGCCGGTGGTCTCTGGTCTGCCTGCATAATTTTCCAAAAAAAAAAAAACATAAATACATAGTTACAGCGAATGTTAATATTCATTTGGATTTCATTGTGAAGGAGAAATCAAAGTTAAATAAACAAGAAAATCGCCTTCTCGCTGGAGCGAGAGCTGACGAAATTTGCTGAATTAGTATGCGGCTTCATTGTAAAAATATAATTTCCTTTATAGCTTTTAGCAATGGGTTCGTTTACCTCAGAATCTATTAATGCTTGCAAATTGGTAATGGGATTTAAATTTACCGCCAGACCCAGATGCGCGGCAATAGTGGGAGCTTTTGACGCGATTCAAAAGAGAAGTTACCTGAAATTTATTTTGTTCAGACTCACATTGTCCTTTCGTCCTTGTTTGCAATTTATATAGACTCTGTTCGGAACATAACTTCAGTCTGTAATTCATTATGTTCCGGATTTTATTGGGGAACTCCACCGCCACTTTTGTTTGATTTTCCAAATTTTATTAATTTTTAGTGAATTTGACTGACTGCTGAGATTTTCTCTCACTTTTTCTCGATCTAGCACTAGCAGCTTATGGTGGCGTTCGGATTTCCAGTTTAGTAAGTCTGACAGCCGACTCTGTCTTGATGTACTTCAGTTGTTTGTGGCCTAAATTGGTCCCGTGAATATTTTCTTGCAGTTGACGTTCATGGATGGGTGGCCGACAAATCTAGGGAATAAGCTCACCTGCATACTCAGTTGACAATTCGAAGTGTCGCAAAATAAACAGCGAGAATTTAAAAGGAGTTCAAGTTAACTAGACAGCGCGTTCGAATGCCTAGTCCAGACAAATCAAGTCGACGTTTTATATGAGGTACTCGAACTGACCTAATGCGAAAGCGAAAATTCACAATTATGTAGTGTCAAAGCTCAAAGTGCAAATAATAATAAAACGTCAGTCTTATTATAGAGTTTGACACGCTGCTTATCATTTAGCTGTCAATGGAAGAGGATCAATGTACATTTTTATTGTTTCTTTAGTAAATGCAAGTTTTTGTTGCAAACAAATACGACTTACAAATTTGAAAGGTAGTATTTGAGACAACATTGATTTGTTTTGGAAAATGATTTATTCGTGGTAAACCATGTAGGTTATGGTTGAACAGTGGTGTTTTTTTGTTTTTGTTGAAACTAAGCGCAAAATATAGTCAATATATTTCTAATGGAATATGTGGGAGTAAACTTTTGTTAGGAAAATGTACAAATATATCCTTCTTCTAATAGGTACATTTTTTGTGAAGTCTAAACTGTTTAAAAAACCAAGTTGAATATTTCGGGTAGCAAAATTTAGTCCGGAAAGTCGATTATAGGTATCAGATCAGATCAGGCTGATAATAAAATGAGGCTATTGTTAATGAAAATTAACAATGCACACAGTTAATGCCGGACGTATCAATAGCATCGACGACGCCTTCAAAGACATTTAAAGTTTTTTTTTCTTATGGCGATGTCCATCCTAAGCCCCCATTTCATCGCTTGGCACTCGCTGTTCCTTAAACCTTCTGTAAAATTGCTCTAAATATAGCTCCCCCTCGTGCTGTAAAAGTATCGGTTCTCCGCCAGCAACAAAATCAACAACACCAACTGCCATAAAATGCCAATTAAGACAGCTTTGCAACTACACTCGAAGAGTCGAAGAGGGCTCCTCGCCGACTATACATCTACATTGGCAGACCTGTAAAAAATAAACTCCATCGAACAAGACAAAATTTGTTTCGTAAATTTGTTTGCAACCATAAATGGAAGTGCCTATCGTGTAAAGAAGAAGAAGGAGGACAACAACAAATAAAAAATAAAGACTTTGTCAAGTAATTTCCGCAGCAAATCTGTCGACTCGCCGCCGAAAGCAGCACTCATCCCCCACTGAACGTATAACCAACTCGCGTAGTCTTTGGTCGCGACAGATTGCACTTGATTGATCCAACGTTCAGCTATTCAGAGTGATTGCACCGCAGAGTGAGGCGAGTGACTTTTTCCAAGAAAAAAAAAAAAAAAAAACAATGTTGGCTTTCGCGTGGTCTGCTATTACCGTTGAAGGCGCACTTAATACAAATAATAACTTAATTCTTGTGGCATAATAATAACACGCTACGCATGGTGTACACGGAATTCCGGACGGCGCGCATCATCAAATGAGAGAGGACGATTTCACGGCCCACACGATCGCATCATCAGCGGGATACACATGTGGACGCTGGATAGACGGATTAATCCGCTTTAAAGGATCATTAAAACACCTACGCACGCTCTGGCGCAGTCGAGGATGCTCGCTGACACAAACTTGTCAGCGCGACAAACGTCAGTCTGCTCGGACCTAAGGGTTGTCATCACGACAATACAATAGAAAATCAAGCCAACAACAATTGGCCGACCCTCACGGAATTGCCCATTACCGTGAATTACCCTGTGCGGACGGTGCAATGAAGATTTATGAAGTGGACATGTCCACAAACACCTATAATTATAGGAAACCCAAGCAAACCTTATCCGCGCATCTAAATGCATGCGGATTGTAATTTAATACCGCATCGTTTGTTTGTTTTTACCTGGATCTCCCGAATCGGCAGATAACAATCATAAGTCTTCCCCTGGTCGAGGTCTCTGGCGGAGGAGATTAATAAAACGATCAATGGACGCGGCGATGATGGCAGTGGAGTATGGCGGTGCTGGCGGATGCCATATGACGACGGTGGATGGTGCGTTCTTCATCGATCCTCTGACTGCGGTGAGGGTCACTGGATATGAAGAGTTCGTATGCGGATCAGATCCTGGCGCGCACACATCCAGATATAATTAATGTGCCCGTATGACCTGTGGGAGTTGGTAAATCACAGATTATGCGAGCAGACAGCGATGGCCGCCCCGTTACCTCCCTTCTTGTGGGGATTTTCTTTTGTTGTTGTTTCTCTGATGATGTTTCTTCGCACCATTGGCCGTGTTTGATCGCGAGGTCGATGGATGGATATTCTCAGTGAGTGGAGGTATTTTGTTCAGATGCGCGCGACACTGCGAGAGGTGGCGCGTGGCCGTTATTACGATGGAGATGTTCAGTGTTTGGCTGTACTTTGTCTTGAAATGGTTGCTGGGTATGTTTGGAGGTGCATTGAAACTGGAATCTCTAACTGAATTGTACTTAATGGGAGTTGATACTAATGGGGAAGTATCCTTGCGTCTACTGTGTGCTAATGTCACTTAACCACCTTTATGAAAGAGTGACAACTAAAGAGTTCTCTGAGTTCTTTCTGAGGGCGAAACGTTCGAACGTTTTCGTGTGCACGAACTATTCACTTCTGCAACTTAGAGCAAATCATTCGTGAAAACGTTGAACGTTTTGGCCTTGCGGAATCTGACCCCTGAATATGCATAGTGTTGGCTGTGTTCCAGTCGACACCGGCAGTTGTTGCAGGATTAGATAAAGATCTAATCTATGTTCAGACGATTGCCAGATCTAACAATATTGTCAGGTCTACAAATGAAGAAAAATGTCCCAAATGTCTGCCAACCGTGTGAACTGGCAATTTCTTCTACCAATATTTGCAGAAAAGTCATTGTCAGATAATTGCCAGACTGGCATCAGACAGTGCCTCGGTTTCCAAACGTTCCGAGCCGTCAACATAAACTATTATTGGGCATATTAATCCATCCATTTGACACGAATATCCATCATGCCATACTGAGAGAGGCAAAAGACTACCAGAATCTTTTTCGATTGCGTTTTCCATAACCCATACTAGCAACCTCGTCGTCAATAGTAAGTACCATAAGTACCACCGATGTATACTGAGTTCTATAAGGCGTCCCCAATCGTTCGAAATATGAGGGTGCCCTGCACAATATGTTGCAACAACCGAGTCATATCCATCAGTGTGGCAGACCAAAACTGGAGCTTCTATAAGAGCTCAAATCAGCGAACTCTATCGGCTAATAAGAAGGTATGAACAGCGACTTTTCAGAAGCAGAACGTAAGAGGACAAAGCCGGCTTGACTCTATTTATTGGCGCTACTGCGGGGTAGTGCAGTCGAGAGTTCTACAAGAGCGTTAAGGGCTACCTAAGATAGCGAATGTGGGAACGATTCACGCAGAGCTATGACAAGTTTCGACATCTGAACCGAACTCGAACATCTGACAAGATGACGATGGAGGAAAATACCGCTACTACTTCGAAAAGGGCTGTTAAAAAATGTCCATTCTTATCTAAATATTCTTGTTTCCAGCTTAATACATGTGTTTTATAAAGAAAACTTAAATTAACTCTATCAAACTGACAACCAACTATTAAACTATACCCTAACCTTATTCTTGTTAAAACTTTTCTTACTTTTTTGAATAAATTGAATTCCCTGTCATGTGCAAGGTTTTTATTCACCTACCCCTTAATGTTCAAAAGAGTTTAATACCCTTTTCAGACCGAACGGAAAACCGGGTTTTTGCGGAAACACTCGAAAACTTCATCGAAAACAGAAGTTTTCCCATACATATTTCAGATTTCAAAACGAGTCGTTTAAAGTCCTCGAAAACAACTTCCAGTCGTTGGGTTGTTGAAACAAACACACCTTTTGCAATATTCAGCAAATTCAGCAGAATGGCTGACTGAGTAAATATCACAACTTAAAATCATTTTCCACAGTTAATTGGTGGGCTAATATTATTTTTAAATGCACTAAATTCATTTTATTTGTTAATTAATGCGATCGGAATTTATCTCACAGCTGATTGAAACGTCCAACGGAAACTAGTTGGTGTTCGGTGTGAAATCATCGACGAATTTTCAACGGAAACACGGTTTTCAGCTTGGTGTGAAAAGGGTATAGGACTAGATGACTGTGTAACTTATTTTGACTTGATTTTATTTTCGGGGGGAATGCGGAGTTTGCAGTTGATGATACAGAGACAAAAGTTACATAACAACATTAACCCGGTCTAAGAGGCTATAAAAAATAACGCCCAAGCAAGCTAGGGGACATCCAGATTTTAGACAACAGTGTAGCCGTCCGATTAGACTTTCATTTTACACTGGTGACAGCTCGTCGTCCGTAACTGTCATATGATGTAAGCACGTTGCTGCGGCATTCCTGCCAAGCTCGGTTGCTGTTCAGGTTGAGAACTCTTAGCTTCTCCGTAAAAATTGGTTACTACACCACTTAACCTTCTGATGTCTGGAGATGTTTCAGACGCCGTAACATGTTTTTAATTCGTTTTCCCAGCTTATCAGAACCGCAGTGACTTAGGGGTTAGTGTGTGTTGCTACTAAGCGAGGGATCCCAGGTTCGATTCCTGAAAAACACAAAAATTCTATCATAATGTTTCTTTTTCCACTGCGAATCATCCGTAATAACCCATACCCCCCTAAGTTCTAAATATAAGAAAAATGTTCTAAGTTTTAATAATAAAATTATTATTCTTTTGAATAAATATATAACTTTATTAATAACTCTTATGAAAGAGCTTCCCAATTTTCATAAAATTGTAGATCCCTTCCATTCGTCCTAAAAATGACAAACTCGAACAAAATTAATGGTTGTGAGAAGCCAGACCTAGGGTCCAAACCTGTTGCGCCAATTATTGATTTTATTTTCGGTCAGAAAAGGGAATTAAACGTCAAATAGAGCCTCTTGCCTCTGTTGACAGCTAAGACTCTTCCGGTGCATAAAATGTTACGTCAGAAGCCGCCTCTTCACTTTATGTGTGACCTTTGCAGATTAACAGTCCCTCTGTTTTACAGCAAAATGTGTCCAACTGTGCAAGAAAACCTTAGAAGTGAAATATCATCGCAAGACAATAACTCGACTCCATTCGAATGGACAATTTCGATCCGCGATCATGTGACTACATTATGCTGACTGGCACAGCCCCATCGATTATTGGTGACGGCGCGCATCGCTATCCTCTTCGCCGAGGAAGAAAAATCTCTACCGTGCCCTCCACGACAATGCGCATGCGCACATACATCCCATGTGACTTCGGTGCTAAATTGCATGTGTACCGCAGCTTGTTTTCTCCGCATCACACTTGCGGCACACACGTGGTGATTTATTTTGTCGGAACCCTTTATTAGTGCGCTCGCAGGATCACATAACATAATAATTACGATCACTCATATCGGAACCGTACGTAAATCACTTTCAACAGAACACACAGACTAATGGCCAGCGCGACTCACTCACTGGGTGTCTGGCGCAGTAGACAAATCACTGATCGAAAATTATTGGACAAATATTGATTGAACATGGATTCGGGGCCCGTCACACAACCCCAAATGTCGGTCGGAGCATGCCACAAAAGGTACCGACTCCCAATAAATTATCACCCGGTCGACCCCCTGCCAGAGCCGTATAGATGAGCTAGATTGGTTGATCACCTAACCTCCACCCCCCTCCTCCAACCTCATCCTGTGTACAAATTGACAATTATTAATCAAGTGTGCCCCCGGACTGGGCGCAATCTAGCAATCGGACACCAGTGGCACTGCCATTAGTAGTCACCGTCTCTTAGTCATCAGAAATCAATTTCACAACTCTCGGCTTCGAATGGAATCCCGTATGTGGAGCAAGCGTGCCACTATTCCGGAGACGGAGACACAGTCAGAGAGTTGAAGTAGCAGCACCGGCATTTGGCTGAAACCGGAGCGCCACGCCACGCCTCGCGAGTATGTGCTCATAATTCACCGTTAATCGGTAATTGCTGTCGTCCCGAAACGTTGCATAGATGGCTAACTGGAAGCCACTGTGGTGGGACATTGTCGAGCCGCTGATCAGGCCATTTAATTCGATGTAGCAATAATTAATACTTGCAACCCATTTGCACCTAGCGATGAATGCCCCATCGGGAGGTGTCTAGCTGCTGAGGCAGGCGCAGCCAGATCGGGCTGACTTATATTCCGCAACGGTTTTTGCTGATTGTGTGGCGGATCTGAATCGGCAGCATGTCAGAGGCGATCGATTGGAACGATACGAGAGAGTACGGCCTCCTTACAATTTGAATTACGCCGATCGATTTTGTCATTTCGGTTAGATGGGTCCAGCGGGAAGGCAGTCTTTTTTTATGGATTCGCTTGTATATGCAAATAGATGTCGTTTAAGAAAGTCGTCGGTGTCGCCTGCAGAGGTGCACAATGCACATGGGTGCCGGGCGTGGTGGTTAAGGCGCCGACTTCGTGAGGCCAGAATTTGAATAGGTTTTTGAATAGGTGAATGTTGTTGCAAACGCAGGTGAGCGCAGTGTTTGAAGGATGTGCTTATGATGAGTATTTGTCGGAATGATTGTAAGAGAGTTCATGCTCACCCTTGGTCTGGGCTCTGAAGCTAAGCGACAGCGAAGGTCGTCATCGAACTTCGCATGTGAATCGGCAACAGCAAACAATTTCTGACAAAGTGCCAATCATGGATACGGAAGGCTTGAGCTGATTTGGAAGTCATGCTTCTTGGTTCGTCTTAGAAGTCGTCGTCCTTTATCGGACTTTAGTCAGAGAGTACATTGTCTTGATATGTCAACCGTGGATCTTCTAATCGTTGTTCAAGACTTACGGAAAACTCTACGCATTTCAAGTAGATGGACCTGTACGAAGCATGCTACTGTAACTCAGCCTTAAACTGAAGAGGGGTAAGGGCAAATTGGAGAGGGTATGATAATAGACATCTGAAAGCTGGCCTGAATTCGCAGTTGGGTGTGTTACTAAGGCCTCCGAAGGGACCCTATACCACTTTGAAGAAAAAACGTTCTACTTCAGTTAACTTTTGGTCGGTGGGTGTCCGTAGGAGGAATATTATATATGTTTTTAGTTCAAGTGTCAAATACCTAGGACTCAAAACAAGTGTTACACGAAACATTTTCGTTCATCAAAAGTTTTTTTTTTTTTTTTTTTTGTTCAAGTTCTCCAATGGCAGAAGCGATATCCGACAAAACAAACTGCATCTTAAATGTTTAATATATATTATATATTAAGTAAATAAATGGGTTAAAAAACGGGTCAGCAGAAGGGAAGGAAAAACTGGAACTGAAATTTGAAAACAAAACTGATTTTTTGGAATAAAAAAGTAAGAAACCTTTTAGGAAACTCTGTGATCTAGAGATTTGGAAAATTCAGGATGGCACAAAATTAATCATCCAATTTTGTTTTTCAATTATTTTTTTTACTAAATAAAACAAAAACGGTTTTGAGTGATGGAAATCTTTATTTGGACCTTTACAATTTCTTATGTTAAGAGGAAAATATGAAATCAGTCAAGTGGCTGCCGCCACTGTTGATACAGGATTGTTCCCGCTTTCGCATGTTGCAAGATTTCCGGTGATAACTGTTCGCATTAATGTTACGATTGTTTGAGGCATGTTGGCATAAGCCCGCAACTTAAAGTAGGCCCAAAGAAAGAAGTCTGGGATGTTTAAACGCAGGAAACGCTTCATTCACAATATCCATTGTGGCTCGTGGTGTGTGTGTGTGGTCTTACCGTCTTGTCGAAACATCATATCCACCAAGTCCCGCTCATCCAATTCCGTCAGTAAGATGTCGTTTATAATAGCCCTGTAACGTTCGCCAGTAACAGTGCGACGATGATGGTGTCCTCAAAAAAAAATATGGCTCAATCAATCTTCCCGCGCCGCACTTTGAGTGGATTTAATAATGGCTCCTCGAGCATCACATGCGGATTTTCAGTGGCCTTGCAATGAAGATTTTGACGTAACCGCTTAAGTGGAAATGCCCCTCGTCGCTCATGATTATTTTCGACACAAAATCGTCCTCTTCGTTGTTGAGATTATTATTCCACGCTCTTGCGGAGTACAGCGCTCCATTGCTTGTCTGTTTTAGCCGTCTAGGTCACAAATGTTAAATATGATTGACCTGCGACTTCATTTGCAAAATTATAACAACTTCCGAAAGGGTGACTAATTTTGCGCCACCTTAATCAATGGGCCTTAGGTACAAAAAAACATTTTTAGATGTTCACAGTGGCTATATTTTCCATACAAATTTCGCAATTGTGAGCTTATTTTAATTTAAAGTCGAGACCAAAATATGTCATTTTATTAAAGGCGCAAATTGCTTGCAGCTGCGCCACCTGTTAAGTTGTACTATATGTGATTTTTTGGTTAAAAATTCTTCGGTCTTGTTGTATCGACAGATTTCGTTGAAAATTCAACAGTTTCTTCTAAATAGCGGAGCAGTATTTAGAGAATGGTTAGTTCAATTTCTATATTATTAGGACCTGCCAATTATCTAAGAATATTTTAATGAGTTTAGATTGCCTATAGAGTTTTTTCTGAAGATTACAATTCTTCACATTTTTTGGCCTACAGTATTATTTCGATTAACACTGAATCGGAGAGGTTTCTTAAGATGTTTATTTACTCTGGAAGGCGTACAGGCGATCGTCTGCAGTGACCCAGTGAAAGGTGTATCAAAGAGGCTGAAGTCAGAGTTGCCAGAGGAATTCCTAAAATCTGCATTTCAAAACAAATTCAAAAAATAAAAAAAAATTTAAGAAATTTACTGCGATCTATGAGTCGATTTTTGACAGGAAAGGCTTGTCAGCTAGAGAACCTGTGAACGAATTTATTTTTTATATTGTTCTTTTTTATGCCAACTAGCTCAACTTTGAGTATTACAAAAAAACCCAACAATTTTTACCAATTGTTTACCAATTTTAAGCAAAAGCTGAAGACGAATGTGATGAGTTCTAAAATTCGATCACAGTAAAGCAACCTGGGTTTGTGTACCGGAAAAAATAATGTAAATGACCAATATGATCACACATTAAAAACTGTTATGTGGAAAATGTACAAAGTTGCGACTTTAATTTCGATAAAAGAATGATGTCTCAAGCTCGTATAATCCACATTTATGCATCAAACCTTGACAATTCTAAATATGTTCGCATTTCATTCTTTCGCGTACACTTTAGCGAATCGCTGCTGATACTTACAACTGCTTTCAGAGCGCCGTCAAACACTTTGGATGAAATAAATATTTTCTGGCACTTTTGGACAAATTATAAACGGCGAACTGCCAGGCTGGAAAATCAAGAAACCTGTTTGCAATCTTAAAAATTACTCCTTGTTAATTGAAATTCAGCTTTGGACTGTCGGCTTTTTGTTGTCACTTTTAATATCACGGCTTCAGGGTCAAAGATTTTATAGAAGAAGCTACATCATTAGAGTGCACACTTCATTCAAGTTTAATGTTAAGTTTCGATTGAGAACAGGACAAAACAAAAAATTCCAATCGGACGTGTGAGATTGGGCCTTACCAATAAACATTTTTAGTTTCGGCACCAAATTGTAGTAGTTCACAGTGGTTTTATTTTCCATGCAAATTTTGCAATTGTGAGCCTATGTTAATTTGAAGTCGAGACTAAAATTGGTTATTGGAAGATTTAGGAAAATCGGTCGAAAATATGTGGAACTCTTTTTGCATGTTGAGAGTTTAACTGAAACTGCAAAAGAGTCTTCAGTGAAACACAAATAATATAGAGAAATCATTAATATTTAGAACTGGAAAATTTTGATTTCGGCGCCAACGGATTTTGAAACAGCCCTGACAACCGGCATATTAGGGTTAAGAAACCTGCCGCTTTGCTATTACGTTCCGTAATAGGAGTCAAATTGAAGTCAAAGTCAAAAGGGAAACTTGTGCATGGCGCTGCCTTATATTAAAAAAAGCGCCACAAGTGCTTTTCATTTTCTCTTACTCTGCACAGATGCGTCACGATAAAAGACTACTTACATTTCCGTGTCGATGATCTGTCAAACTTTAGAACAAAAACAGGGAAATATGAAGACATCGTAATCTTGTGCTCCTATGATCGATCCCTGCATTCAGTCGATGCATTTCCCTATATACCTTCCTAGCAACCGGTGAAACGAATCCAATAAAACTCCTTTTATATGTAGATCCCAACCAACTCCACTGAACACCTATACCCCCGGGATCATTAACTCCTGACATGTGATTTGTCCCAATTTCCACCCAATCGACTCGCCAATAACATTTCACTGAGCAATTAGCCATACTTATTATTCAAAGTTTAATTGAACACATTTTCGTTTTCGCTCGACCAAAAAGGTCAACAAACATCTGCTGCCATATTGATGCATCTGGGAAGGAAATGCTACAAACCTACGCTGGCAGTACTCAACAGCCATCCTCAAGCGCTGGTGGGCAGCGAACAACAACAGGAAGCCACCGCGCAGACTAAACAGCTGCAACATCACGACGACGACTACCACCAAATGCAGATACACCATAATGCGGCGAAGACCATAGTAACCCACTGTCCAGTGGCCGCATAATACGGACGGTCACAAATAAAATTGTGCCCACAATCAAGGCCTTGACACACAATACCCTTTGCTGGCCCTCCCCTCGCGCTCACCCGCATATGAGTGCATTTCATCTAATTAGCTTTGCAAGTCGCTTCAGCCACTCACATGCCAGTGGGCCACTCCACTCCACTCCACATTGGGGGGATCAATAAAAATGCCTCAGCGAGCATAAAGTCCAAGCCTAACAGTGCGCTTAGCGCTAATAGGACGAGTTTGTGGGATCAAATGTGGTAGTTAGTATGGTAGCCGCAACAGCCATCATCTGTTGCTCGATTCTCTTCGGAAAGGTCAGGACTTTTGCGCGCTTGTGATGTGTAGACCAGCACAGGCAGGCGGTTACGTATAGCCTCACAGCTACTAGCTATCAACGCCGCGCAGCGCATACGTGATATTTCGTGACTTTAGCTGGCCAAATCAAGAGATTTTCCAGCTTTGCAGTCGTGCGGCAGCTACGTACAGCAGCGCGGCGGCCAAGGCATGGCAGGCATTTACATCGACCGCGCATAAAGCAGCAAAGATCATTAGTTCGTCGAACGCTTTACTGTAATGAGTTGTGGACATGTGTGTTTGTGTGTTGGCGAAGTTTGGTTTTTCTTTTTAACTTTTCAAAGGTAGGCGCACGCACGTTTGCCCCTAGGAGCACTCGGAGTCCTTCTGATGAGTTGGCTTGCAGCAGTTTATTCCGCAACCGATGCAGAATCGAGTCGAATGTATATTTGACGCAAGTAAGGCGAATAAGTGAAAGACGTTACTCTTGGTTTTCGGTTGCGAGCTATGCAAGCCATATTTAGATAGAAACGCGTCATCAGTATATTTTTGAAATGTCTTTACTGTGAGGGAAAGGTGTTTTCTTACAATGAAGTTTATGAGAGTCCAGATCTTCGTCTGGTATGGACCAACTGTCCCGCAGTTCATGGTGGCCAATTTATTTTGCCACAATTTGTAGAATATTGCTTTAATTCTTTGAAATGTCGGAAGTACACAAAAATACAGCGACGCCGCCAAATTGAATAAGTCCGTCTGACAAGCGAATGAGGATGAGCTAATAGGTTTGTTTGACGTGGGCCCTAGTACGCATTAGTGCGCACTGGATTAACCGTAATGTGTTCGACATAGCACTGAACTCTACCTGGTACTGAAAACCTGTGTTTGACATGACTTCTAGGGCGCCCTAGTTGTGCCCTGAACTAGTTAATTTGTCGGGGCAGGAATTCAGTGCTGAGTTGCGCTGTCATTTTGCTTACTGTCATTCACTTGTTTATAGTGATAAAGATAAGTACAAACAAATTTGGGATTCAAAAGAATTGAGTTCACTCATTTTTAACAATAAACAAAAATATAGTTTTATATCTTCACACTTTGTTCACCAAGAGATAAATATCAATCATATCAATCAATTTAACTGTATTTATGAATTGGAAATTTGCTATTTGTTTTACTATAAAAGCATTATATTTAATTTAATCTAACATCTAATCTACAAAAAAAAACTGCGTCTCAATTGATTTAAATAGCTAAATTTACAATTTCAACAATTTTCCGGCGAATTGAAAATTCTTGCCGCGAACTGTCACACTTTTTTCACGATCAACATAAAACAGGCGAATGAATAATTCGTTCTTACTTAACCTTCAACAATGAAACTGAATCGCGGGTACCTGTGACTAAAAAAGTTTTCATGTCAATGAAATGTTAGAATCTTCAAATATTCTCCAGTTCGTAGTTCGCAATTCGCTCTCATGTGATTAGTTCTTAAAGCTCTGTGACTCGACTCATTGCGGTTTTTTCCGCAATGTCGGTTGCGGAAAGGGTTCATGGCTAGGCGGGTTCTATAAATGTGTGAGCGATATCGAGAACTTACTACTTAAAATATTTCCTGTTCTAATGTTAATGTAGCCTTGTTAATGGAAATGCGAGGCGGGCTTTCCCTTACGCAACCAATTTAGGTAGCGAGAAGGATGCCAGATGATTACAACTGACAATAGCGTGACCGTTGAACGACAATTTGGTACTTTTTTCGAGGAACCTGGTACAATTTGTTGCTATTTTTTTCCTTTTTGGTAGTTGGAGAAGGTACTTCGCAAACTTTTCAAAAGCCCTAATTTCAAAATAAATGCCTTTTAAATGCATGCGGCTCACTCACACATTCCAATCCAATTCGGAAAGTTCCCTAGCGACATTGCGGGAAAGCCGCACAAAATAAAGTCACTGGTCCCAAGAAAGTGAGCTTAATTTGTTTCTAAACCAGCTTTAGGTAGCTCACCCTCAATTTCATTTTCTGTACTTCCTCGGTTGTTAGTCTGGCTATGGACTGCAACGCATTGTTGCTCAATTTTGTAGGCCCTTTCATTTAGAGAGATTTTTATCTATGATGTTATTGAAACAGTGGGACGTTTTACGTTTCTTTGCAGTTTTGCAGTTAGCTTTTTCTAAAATGCTTCTTAGGACCTCCAGAAATCTTTATACGATATCGTACTTTGCCACGCCTACTTTTTTTCTGCGTTTTTGAATAAAATCCAATTTTTCTGTTTTCACTGCTTTTGCCTGTAAATCGCTGAAATAATTTTTAACGAATGAAAATAAAAGAGTACTACCCGAAGCATTTTCTTTCTTCCTTTCTTTAGTATCCTTTCATTTTCCTTCTCCTTCCTTCCTTCCATTAGTTTTTAAAAACTAAGTATTCAATAGAATTGTATGCGGTTTCGCATAAGTTGTCTGACGGTCTAATTAAGACATAGTTTATGTTTAGTATCCTTTTATTTTCATTTATTTGCATTGCTTGGATATTTTAACCTTTCAAAAACTTTTATCCTTCTTTATTCACAGACCAAAATTTGGCGTGATCAAATTATATGCATTCCATCCAATGATAAAGTACCGGCAACGATTGTTATTGGTCGTCCCTTTCTTGTGGCAGTGGGAACACTACACATATCGAAAGCAGCGTTGCCACTTTTGGATTTTTTTTTGCATTCAATAATGCAGTTGATTGTAGTTTTTGTGGTACATTTTTTTTTTCTCAAACAAAATCAGGGTAAATAACACAAAAAAAGCAATACAAAATTAATAAAATAGAGTAAGTGAAACAAAATAGAAAAATTTATAAGGCGGGCAATGAACAGTAGTTAGGTATAGCCTAAGTTCACTATTTTTTATTAGAACTCACAAACAAAAAACAAATAATATGTAATTAAACAATGTAAAAGTATGAATATTAATTTTATCTTGTGCATTTGTGTTTTGTCTGTCGATGAAGATGTTGATGATTAGCATTGCCAACATAAAAACATGCTTGCCAAAAATTCATTAATTCATTAATCTTGATGTTAAGTTTTCTGCTAAAAGGGATACATTTTCTCGATCTAGATGTGCATTCAAGCGTACTACAAAAATGCAGTAAATTTAATGTTTTGCCAGTTGATTTTAATTTCGAAAAATTCCAGTAGAACTGCAATTGCAGCAAAGTGGGAACGCTGATCAAAGTCACTACGTGTCGTATTCTCTGTTGGACCGGAACGGAAGAGAACAATTGTGATGTGCATGTAATCAGTAGACATACCCGGTGAAGTGATTTCAAACTGCATGCAATTGTTATTTACGTTGCGTTACGTTACATTTCCGTGCCCCATATCGCACAGTCGAATTAGTCACAACCTTGTTAGGGTATACACCAATTTCGCTCCTATATTCCATCACCCATATTACAGTTCGAGCCTTACAAACGTCACTTCTACGCGTCAAATGACAATCAATCCCAACTGGACATGTCCTTCAAAGACTCTCCTCACCGAAACACATTCGCCCAATCCATGTAACAAGGCAAAACATTCTCCAATCCTATGCTATGACAACATGTCCAAAATAAGTTACTTATTCATCCGACCACCAGAGCAATATCTCTCTGTCACCCAGGTCATGTGAAATATCCACCAGTGCAGTTGCGCGTCGGTAGGCTTCAGCCCGAAAAGCCAAATTCCACAGTTATTTCTCAAGCGAACAACCATAATGTTCAAGCATCCCACCCACACAGGCTGTTTTCCCATGTGTGTTACACTACATATGGCCAGACATAGTAGCATACCCTCTGTATCTGAATCCGTTTGTAAACTGCATCATTAGAACTGACCAGTTGACAGCTATTACTCATTGTAGATCTACCGACAACGATATGAAAAACCACCATGGTGTCCAGTGAGCACCGTTTATCCCGCAATAATAATTACGCTCCAAAAATAAGCTGTACACACAGTAACCTCCGTCGGCAGCAACTATCAACTACCAGTAACCAGTACGACACAACAAAAGAAGTCAAACAGAAAAACAGTCCGCGGCTGCTTTTCAAGGCCTACAGGTTCAATGCAATACTCTGTCTCTCTCTCCTCTGTGGCAGCCTGAGTTTATAATAACAGCCCTGGTGCGGGCTGTATGATTTGTTAGCTGGCGCGCATGCGCAATCTCATTTCGAAAATAATTGTGTATCTACTCCAGAATACTCTGTGGTGATCACCCACACCGGCACCGGGCACTGCATGTTCTGGGCTGAGCATCGGTCTTGAAATCTTCGAACTACACCAGATCGAGCTCAGCGCTGCAGAATGCGTTCTCGCAAGGGTTTGCAGTCTCCGACTCTGACTTATGCTGTGCGGTCCAAGGTATGGTGGTGAACTACAACTAATTTGCAGCGCGCGGAAATACTGTCGGATGTGGTGTTCAATGCGGCGCACTCTGTGTTATGATTTATTCTAGAGTGGATCTGCAGGTGTGTGTAACGGTAAGTATGTGCGCCATTAAGGTCAAGATTTCAATAGATAATTATTATAAATAATAATTAACGTGGCCCGGGGGTGGTGAGAGTGCGCGTAAGCCTGTTCAACGGCGCCCAACGGCGACTGAACAGTGAACACTTGGAGATCAGCGGAGATCAAGAGCGCTGCAACAATGTTTCGCGCGTTGTTCGGTGTAGTAGGCGGCGAGTCGTTGGCATCGTTGAGCGTTGACAATTGCCTGATAAATAATAATTATCTCAGCAACTAGAGTAGTTAGTCAGTTGGACTATGAATAAGCGGCGTTAAAATATGAAGCTGTCCTACCGGCTGTGATTGCACCGACATGCATTTGACATCGCCTGTTATCTCTGCATTAATCGCATGAATATGTATAGGAGAGCCCATCAAGCAAGAGCAATTACGAATGGAAATGCCGTTTATTGATCCAGACAAGTGAGTCGCTCTAGTCCGCACTAGTGCACAAAGAGGTAAAAGATGTATGTAGTGAGTGGGTTCTGCAACTACTTAGACGATTCACAAATTGTCTACAAGTTGTTTTCCTACTTTAGGAATGATATGCGATGCAGTTAACATGACAAACTCCTTCAAATATATTAATGAAATTCCAGAGACCATAAGAAAACAGACTGAATGTGCTGGCATCTAGTGACCTAACACGTTTTCTCCGTCTTTATGGCTGAGGGTGGGTCACGGAGGTGTCTTTCATACGTTTGCAGAGGGAAATGGTATGCTGGCGATCATTCGAACTTAACTCTTCGGTTGGACGTTGTCCAGTAGGCCTTTCGTAAGCCCCACCTAACCAACGAAAAAAAAAAAAAATTATTTCTGGAAGACCAAGATGAGCTGTCATCAGTGGACATTTTTTTAAAAATCAATGTCATTAACAGAGCTTAAGGAAGAACAATTCAGTAGAGGTCTAGGTATACCCTCAGCTAATGCTTTTCAGAACCCTGATGCTTTAAATAGGTCTTGACACTTCTTGACCTTACAATATCCCTTATCTCAAGCTGGCCCACCTGTACCTACTTATAAGCCTTTTATTTTCTATTGTTATTCCCAGAAATAAGCTAGGGGATCTGTCTGACTTTCTTCTCCTCTTTTGCTAGACTATCTCCATGAGCCAAGCGCTTAAAGCAGGACATATACTCGTGAAATAAATTAAATAGTCAGCGAGAAGAGCAAACCATTCACGACTTAACGGTGCAATCTATGTAGTGTCGTTGCCTTAACTCGACACAGTAGGTCGTCTCTAACAGTCGTCTCTTACCTTCTTCTCCCAGTCTTTAAATATTAATTTTCAGTTAACTGCCAGTTTTGTGTGCTTTTTATTTCATTAAATTTTTCTAGAACCACCTGTTCGCAGATTAATGGTGGGACAGTCTAGTTTTGACCTTCTTAGCCTCGGTATCTGTTCGCTCATAGATCCTAACAAAACTCTTCTCTGGCCAGCCTCTAGTTACCGGTGAACAGTGCCATCAAAAGTCACACAAGCAATTTAAAAATGTAGGCAGAGACTTATGCTACAAGAGACTTGAGGTTTAGCTCTAAGTTCGGGTGATTTATAGATCACTGCCCTGTTTTGCAAGCTATCCTAGCTTTTACTTAAGAGCTGCCTGTATACATCCGCTGGACTTTCTTGCAAGTGATTTCATGTTCCGCATTTTAGATTCAAAATGACTTTCTGGGATGTGTTTTACGGGAAATGCTAAAGTCTTTGTTCTGCGACCTATATAGTTATACTTATTAAATGCATGCCTATTGCCTAGCCTATCGTATACTGACCAAGACTGTCAGTAACTAACTAGTTTCATCTTTTCTGCCGACAACCTCATCTAGTCTTATACAAACACGGAGAACGTCCACGTAGAAGATCGAATTCGAAGTATTCTTCATGAAATCTATGCTCACTATAATCTTTGCCGGACGTGGTATTTAAAAAAAAAAAATTATTTTGCAACTTGAGCTTATTTGGGGGTTCAACCTAGAGCAACTTTGAACTACAACTAAAATCAAAGCTTATGAATTTGCATGGGAGATATCAATGGGGTATGAGCAAAGCGTAAGACTCTACCCGTGCACCTATGGTGTACATGGAAATGATGGGACCTCTCCTAAACCTCGACCAAGCAAAACCCCAGGAAATATTTAAGCTAGTGATTTTTGGGAGCCGATTCGACACTAAATTCACGAGTAAGTTTATTCTGCCAAAATTCGAAAACCAGTCATTTGATTGACTTCAAATTTTGACAAACCATTTCACACGAATACGCTGACATTATTTTATGTAACCAAATTATATTGACAAAGGGGTGTGGCACCTCCTATACAAAAAGAAAACATTGCAAATGCAATTTTTCGTCACTCGTGGGAGTTGGAGCTCCAAAAGTTGCAACATTGATGTGCATTGACTGGAGAAAGCTTTTTACGAAATCGGGATTGTGAAATGGGGCGTGGCGCCATCAATTAACAAAGAACGTGCAGCAACGCATGCCGTCGGGTACCCGATATTTGCTTATACAGACACAGATGTTCAAAGTTCGACAGACTATCTTCCTATTCTTCCTAAACCAAACTAATGCTGTCTTCATCGACTAATTTACCCCTGAGGACCGTGCTAACTATCGTGGATTGATTGTATAAGGGAAATCTCACCCTCCTTGGGAAATATCATCAAAAAGGTAAAAGTTACCCGCGCAATGCCAAACAAGTTCGAGAGACTATCAATAAATATGAGATGAAGCAAACTTCATCCTTCAAAACTAACAAACTGCACTCACAATTCCTACTAGACTCATACTGCTTTCCAACCGCCAGACACACACGAACAAATCCACTTTTAATTCGCTCTAGGGCAGCGTTTCATTTTGTAGCCATTAGGCTCACATTGATCTGATATCGCGTCAAGTCAAACAGCTAATACACATCGTACCCCATGGAACACACTTTGTGGTGTATATTTTGAGGGGGGAAACAAAATCATAACTTTCGGCCTCGTTACTTTGATACTTATCAGCCAAACCGAATGCACAATTACAAATGAATTATTTTAGCCGCACGCAAATGTCAGCTTTATCTTGGAGCCGTCACAATTCCCACGCCCACTTTTCGTAAATGTAAATCAATTTGTCCGAAAATTCGTGTCTTATTGATATTTTCTGTGATCAAGAGTTCGCACGCCCCTACAGCGTTCCACGGGCATTTCTGGACTTTTCCCCGCTCAGTTTTCATAATTACGCCATCAATCGGCGAAACACGGCGAAACACGGCCCCGGATATCGTTTAACTGCAGCTGGAGAACAATAATCAAGTGGCTTACTGACAACTGCGAATTATAAGTAAATAAATGCCCCGCCAGAACAAATTGCATGGTCCGTCGGTCGGTTTAGTGGGTGGCTGAACACAGCCCCCCTGCTGTTCCTATGGCATACATAGGGACACACGCTTGTTGGCTCCCACTCCAGCCCTTGTGTGGTTCTGGAGTTTTTTTTGTTTTTCTGTCTTTGTTGTTGCCTTTAAAATGCAATCGCAAAATATAATTACTTGGGGAATTATGGCTGCGCGACGATTAGCGTGCTATGATTGAATGTGCCCCAAAGGAAATTCGTTTTCCCAACGTCGCGTCGTCCATTAAAACGGACAGAGCACAAAAAAAAAAAACCAAACTCGAGTGCTCGTGGATTGGCATGGTGGCAACAGCAGTTAGACAGCCATCTGGCCGGAGCTGCTGTTCGACGAGTGGCGCTATTGTTCTGATATCTGTTCAATGACAGCTGAGGCAGCTCAATACAGCTGAGCCACGACCACAGTGCCACTGCAGCTGACCATATAGAAGTTTGGATTTGGCTGGTAACGCTTTGTGCGGGTTCAAAGTCAAGTCGGAAAAGTTCATTGCATTTCGGTGCCGATATCTGATTGAGTTTGATTGTTTAAATTAATTCTAATCGATAAATAATAATCTGAGACGTGTTGTAATTTATGCTGTTCAGATTGCGGTTGTTTCTGTTTTTTGCCTTTTTGTTCATAATGTGGCAAACAATTGACTGATTGATTTATGCGCTTTGTGAGATGGAAAACACTACGTCTCCGGAGATTAATTAAGATTGAGTGGATTGATTTTCAGATCAGTTTAGTTATTATGTTTGTGCGCTGGGGTGCTGTACTGAGTAATCGAGGTATTGCTCTTTGCAGCCGCGAGGAGATGGTTGTAGATCGATTTTGAATGGAGGAAGACGAATGAGATACGGTTTGCTTATAGGAGATTCTTTGACGTTTTAACTTCAGATGCGTTAGCAACGTGGCAAAAGCGGCATTTGACTTAAACTCAGGGAGAGCTGCCTTCCATTCTAGTTTTGTTTTTACTGGCTCCCTTTGTAGAGTATTTTTAAGAAAGTTCGCCAACAGCGTCAAACAAATAGGTCTCAAATAATGTCTCCTTCATTGGTCTTCCTCGTACCTTGATAAAGGGATGAATTGCCTAAAGTGTCTGTCGGATTTTAATGGAAGCTTCCCTAGTTCTTTTCTTTAAAAAGAATTTACTGTATAAATGATCGGTTTTATTTCATCTGCAGAAAAAAAGAAGGCCACCTACAGTCTGCTTAAAATCGCGGATAAGATCCAATGTGCAATGTTGCCTAAGCCCCTTCGGAAATTACCTGATTGGCCCCTATCTAGCCACAAGACGGATTCCGTAAAAAAAAACAAACAAACAAAAAGTCCAAATGGATACTTACCAAATTTGCATCGATTTTAAAGCCTTCTTTGACAATATTTATAGAGAAGAGCTATACTGAGCCAAGTCAACTTTTGGAATCCCTGCAAAACCCCGCTTGACTCTGCAGAATGACGCTGGAAAAAGCTACCTGGTGCTGGTGCATCAAAATAACGGCCTAAAGCATTCCTCCGATGTGAGGGAAGAATTTTGACAACGCAAAGGTCCTAACCCACGACGTCCTTAGCGTAATTCTTGAAGAACTGTACCGTTCTTACAGGCCAATATACAAATCATGATTTGAAGTGTGCTCAATTACTTGGATACCTACGAGTACGCCCGATCTATGTAGACTTTTATGACAGCATTTCCTTCCCCTTACTCAAGTCGTTTCACAATGGGCCTAGAAGTGTGGGTACTATGTAACTGTATTTTATTTGAAACAGCAACCTAATCTAACATTAACTACTTGCATTCTCAGTTGGCATAGGTAGAAATCAGCGAGCGCCGTCGATTTTTAGTGCCTCTTTGTATATGAACCTCAAAGAGGAAGAGGGGTCCAATCTATGCTGATATTCGTATGCCTGCCCCACGTGGGCTGTCTCTTTTCGTCATTGTAAGGACTCCAGTTATACTCGGAGTTCTAATACGCTTTATTGAAATAATTTGTATTGGTCTTCATTGGCTAGGGCCACAACTTTCTTCCTTAGACGACTATCAAGGAATCCCAATGAAATTAAATGTCGAGATTAATTATAGTGGGTGGAATTGTATGAAATGGGTCAACAAGGACCGGAGTGTGGTTCAGAAGGGAATCTTCCGAAGGTAGTCTTATGTGAAGCAGAGACTTTGGTGAGGATATCGAGTTCTAGAAACCTTCTAAAAAGCTTCAACAGTTAGAATGCATGACTGGGTCACACGCAACTCTCCCGCTCAATACGAGATTGGCTAATGTATTTTAAATGCTTTTATTTTTCATGGGATGTACCAACTTAGTGTCTAAAGGATCGGAAGCGACGTCCGTAAGGCCTACGTAAAATGAAAATTGTAGCTTGCGGTGAACTTCCGTCTATGTCGCTAAACTAGGTAGGCTTTTCAGTAAAGTAGTTAATATATTTTTATTTTACATCTTGTGTACGCTCCTCAGTATTCAGAGTTATCTTAACATAGGATTTACCAAACCCTTTCGAGGAATCTATTTTACATCTTTTACAAATTGGCATCTATGTACCAAATTTTGCAACTATGACTGTTAAAAGTGTCAAGACTTTGCGTTTTATAAGCTTCCAAAGTTCGTTTGTTTTATGTGACACGCCCCTTCTACCGAAACCCAGCGCATATTTATAAGACCGCTTTTAGAAGTCAAACGGATGCTAGATAATCCATTTAGAAAAATTTTCAAAACTTAGAAACAGGAGATTCAAAATAGATCACAGTAAAAATTTAATTCAAAATAACAATAAAGATACTAATATATTCCCTAAGTCAAGCCGTCATTGTGAAAACGAACACCGATTTGAAACCTTTCTCTATCCTTGAAACAATTTATATACCTTCATATGAAAGGCGATTAGGGGCAGAATACAATAAATTTGTTGCTTTGAAAAACTAGATGTTGTATCACTGCCAACGAACGTTCGTGGCTACCAAAATTGATTCTGTCATATCAGGCTTCTTAGTTTCAATTGGTTTCCCGAGATCAGCCTAAGATTGCTCCACTGTACCTACTCTGAAATATGGCAAAACCTGCAAACAGAAAATACGAGTCTAGCACAAATATTAAAAGCCGTATTCAAATTCCTGTTCTAGACAAAGTTCGGGCCACAAAACACTTGACACCTTTCACAAATAATTGGTAGGACTAATGAAAGAATTGTTGCAGATTTTGTAAAGAAAAATAATTCTTTTACAGAGAGCCCACGCAAAGTCCCTTTAAACTTACTTACCAATAGACATTTTGAGTTTTGACTTTAAGTTTTAGTAATTCAAATTGGCTATATTTTTCATAGAAATCTCGCAATTGTGAGCTTCCTTAAATTTAAAGTCGAGACTTAAATTTATTATGAGTACGGCGCATTGACTTATTATAAATATTACAACTGGACAGAAATATGAAGTATTCAGTTCATGTTGGTACAGAAAAAAAGCCTTGAGATTTCGCTGGACTTAGGACCAACTTTATATTCGTTCGTCCAGTAAGTAATGGCATCAAGATCAGGATTCGTTAAAAAAATGACATTTTCCAGTAAACCCAAACAGAATTGCTTATAGAGCTGAACGTTGTCAGCAGACATGTGAAATAAAATAAAAAGCAGTGGGCCGAAGAGGTTGCCTTGGGGTACACCATCATTTATATTATAAAACCCTGGCAATTATTATTGTGCGCATGGAAACGTTTGATCATTTCGCCTTACAGAATCTAACCCCAGATCTTTTGTAGTTTAACAAAAATTTAACAGACCTTATAATTTGTAATTTGGATGTACGTTTGACATGATCAACGCTTGCAAATGTCTTAAAAATTCAAGAAGTGCCATACCATAACCGTTCCCTTGTCGTTTTCAATTGCATTCGTACAAAAAAAATAATTGGTTCCACAGGTCAGTTCATAACCATTCGTTTTGTTTGGTTTGTTATATTTGGTATGAATGGAAGGGACTTACAATTTGATTCCGAGTCCGAGCGGCTAAATTGAGCAGTTCTTTCATGACAGGTATACTCATCGTGTGAGGTGGCGCAGTGGAAGATGTATGAAGATGTAATTTGTGTCGTTCCACTAGCAACAGAGCCACCTCATCCGTATTTGCGAGACGAATACCAATTGTATTTGTGGCCAGCTATAAAAGCAGTTTAAGAGTTTGTAAGGAGTTGTTTACAATAGAAGCCGTCACCTGTGTTTAAAATATTCTTCAGAGAATGGGTAAAGTTGTTTTAGGTTCATTTTTTTTTCTTCAACTTAAAGGTGAAAATGGTATTAATAGTCTTGAATATAAGTGGTATGCGAACTTAAATAACAGGAAGTACTATTTTCAAAAAGTTCATGTCAGTGATACAAAACTTTTCGGACTTTCTCACCACGATTATTGGAAATACCCTTTTTGCTGATGTCGTTGTTAGAAAAACCCCAGGATGTTTCACGATAAAATTTCTTCTGAAATTTATTTTGTTCTAATATCTAAAAAAAATGATGATTTTTTCGCCCTTTTAGCTTACTTTGAAATGCCAAATGATCAAGAAATGGTTAATTACCCACGATCTGGTACCACTGGTTGGGGTGGATTTCATCAAAACGCCCGTGGCTTAAGACTTATGGCAGAAAATTTAACTTGACCCTGTTTCTTTCCATCCCAAATAAGAACTTTAAAATTTCTTTGTAGCTCAAGCACCGAAGATTTAAACTTTTCCGGAAATTTATACCCCTGCGAAGGAAAATATTTCAAACCCCAAAGCTTGAAAAAAAAAAACTAAAGTAAGAACACATCTTTGTTGTTTTTAATTGTTGCACAAAAAAGGAAAACTCTTCGTTTTAATTCTTTAAAAATTCATTCCATTACAACTAACATAATATACAAATAAATTTATTATTTAAACCTAAGAAATAACTACACAAAAAATGAAATAAAATAGAAAATTAAAAATAGAACGCACTTAAACAAAAAAATAACAAACTCAAGGAAAAAACAAATAAACACGCCTCTCTCTCTTTAAATTCAAACAATAATTCTTCGCACACAAAACATAAACTATACAAATAAACAAAATGTTACTATATATATTATATATTTAATTACAAAGTAATGGCATCAAAGAACACGACGATAATTTGCTTAGTAATTTTCATTTTCTACTCAAATTACTCTCAACACATCGTAGTTTGTTTACTAAAAACTACCTCTACTCTACTATTACAATATTTACAAGTAGATTATGTTTCTCTTTACAAATAAATAGTTTTTTTTTTATGTTGTTGTTGTTCTATTAGTAAATATTTCATGATAAACCACCACTCAATTTATGGGCCAATTTAAATGTGCTTATAATATTTTTATTATTTTTTTTTTTAAACATATGTATAAGTAGGTATACCGTACTCAGTTGACGTAATTTTCTACAGCTAAATTTATGGTTTTCTTGAATAAATAGTTTCGAGTTCTCATAAACAATGTCTTATCGATAAATTTTCTTCATAATACAAAAGTAGAATAGCAAAATCAATATACCTAGTGAAAGAGAAATGTAAATTTATGCATAATTCAGTGTGGCGCGCAAAAATGTCCCGATTAATATATTTTTCCCCTCAGCTGTAATGAATATGATAAATGATTACTTGCTTGACATGCAATTAGCTGGCTCTGGTCGGGTGGGAATGCTTAATTAATTAAATCTTACAGACTTCAATTAGATGAGGAAATTGTCTGCTGGACTTACCACTGTCGGTCGGTCGGTAGTAAGCGAGTCATGCAGTTTGTGGTACGTAAATATAATTAGTCGGCGGTGGCGGCTGTGGTATTTATATATTTTTTTGTGCTTGGCAATGGGGAGAAAAAGAAAATGGTTGCATAGTGCACCCGCATCCAATTAAACCGAGTGTGTGTGTGGATGGCGAGTTGGCAACACCATCACGCAAATAAATTAGAGTCGAACTCATTTGTCACTCGGACGAAATGAAGTCCAGTTTAATATACCCGCACTCAGATTTGATGGAGGTCTCGGCAATTCAGTTCTCAATGTGAGGTCAATATCAAGAGCGGGAATATAGTTGTTGTTTTGCGGCCGGGAGAGTTTGATTGATAATAAAGTGAAGGCGAACAAATGTTGGAGTTGAGCTTGATTCGATTGGAAGCTGTAATTTGATTTATTGGCGCTTGCAAATTTATGTTATGTAAATTGTGTAGTTTCAAATGAATGTCGTGGTGTTGGTGTGAGCTTGAGAAATTTCCTCTCCGGCGGTTCACATCGGGCCACAGCTAAGAAGCGTATTAATATGGAAATAGCCGTGAGTCGATTAATTGATTTGCCATTGATAAGATGGGGCAAATTATTGACAGTGAGATATGGCTGGTTGCAGATTTTCCAGTGGCCAACGGCAAGGACTAGTTTTCACTCTGGAGATTAGATTGTCGAGATTGAAGGGTGAATGGGAGTTTGTGATTAAATGCCAAGAGGCGTGGTTCCATCGGTGGGGTGATTATGGCAAATATGAAATATCTCTGACTTTAATATGAGCAGATTTATAAAATAGAATTTTTTCTATGTCTCTTGTGCTAGATTTTCTGGTTTCGTTTGTAAATTGTTGGTAACTTTCAAACTGACAGCTTCTTCGAGTTTGAAAAAGTGACAGAAAATCAGTAGGTACCATATCTCTGTGGAACAAGGTGGATCGCTTTACGATTGAAGAGCGTTTCAAAATATTGAAAACCGAAGCACCAACTGCGAGATTGACAACTTGAACATTTTTATAATTGCTTTTCCATCGCTTAGCAAATGTACATCCTTTTTGGTGCATATTTTTTCCAAAATGAAAGTGGCAACAAAGTTGTAGTCAACGGCGAGTGCTGCGAAGGCATTGGATGAAATTGTTCTTGGACAGAAATTGGGGAAGTTGAAATTGGACAACTTTAGGTTTCATACGGCCGGATGAGGCTAGTTACAAAAAAAGCCCTTAAAATTATACATTTTTTCACTTCTAAACATCGTTTGGGTTGCAGTTTAAATATTTTGCCTTTTTTATGGGGCAGAGTTAATGGACAGTGTAACGTCATTTAAGCAGAAATGTGGTCATTGAAAAAAAGCTCCAAATTAATTGGAAAGGCAATGCATACCAGGAAACTGGAATTTCAGCTTCCATGCGAATTTTTCCATCTTGGCTAAGGTGGTGGAAGGAAATGATCTCATCTCAAGTGCTCATAAACATGTTAAGCACACTGTTGGTCAAGGACTGGCATATTCGGCGGGGTTTATTGATTGAGACTCTATTGGTTCACCTCGAACATTATACAGTTGCTTAAGAAAGTACGCGACTTTTCCCTAAATTAGTTTGCCGATTATTATGGACAGTAAAGAAAATGCAGTTGAATCTCTTTGCATATGGTTTTGGCTTCCAAATTTCTCAGGTGCTATATTTCCAGCGGTCTATAAATTTGAATGTTTTTGGAAGAGATGCTTCTGTATTTTAAACTGAGTATGCGCTAGTGGGAAGGGGCTAGAGGTTTTTGTGAAAGTAGTCTGCAGTCCCAAGAACTTGCTCTTTCATACAACTTTGGTTATAGTTCAAAAATAGTAAAAAAAACATGTAGACCACGTCTCAGAACCTCAACTTGTTTTAGTTGGCCTCTCCTTTTTAATTTCTGACTAACAATACAGACTAAGTTTTGTCGCGGGGCACAGTTTTAAAAAATACCAATCAACCACAGTTCGCAACCCAACTTTTTCTTTTTCATTTTTGGTCAAATTTGCTCACTAGTGGTATATGCCGATTTTGGAGACCTTAGGATAATTATCTATGTCTGGTATTCGGTCTACTTGAACTTCAGCTAGCTTGCTGTGGCCACTTGTGATGAGGATAGAATAACAGAAAACTTTTCAAGTGTCGTTCGTTTCCACACTGATGGTTCAGTGCATTCAGCATGTTAGTGAAGAAGTTCAGTATCTCGCAGGAGCATATTTTTAATTTTTCTATAAAATGCTGTTAAGCTTTCAAACAAAAATCTGCCGTATTTATTATAAAACTCTTCCTGAAAGTCGAAACGAATTAATAACGATCCGATGAGGCTCGATTGGTCGGAAACTAAGTTCTACTGAATAATGAGTGGTGGTCATTTCTAGTTTAACATTACTGGTTCACTATGCAGCTTATTGTAAGATGTAGATGCGACACAAACTTGTGAGATGAGGAAAATAAAATAAGTCAGTGATGCCAGTCAGACGGACTTTCACTTGATGATTAGAAATGATCCAAAATAACCTTTCTTCACATGTCGTTATTAGAAAACCTCCAAGATATTCCACGATATTGAATTCGAATGGTTTTTCTTCAGATTCAGTATTTGAAATGTCCTTTTTTTTGGGCTCGGAGAAATATAAAAATGAAAGAAAACACCGGAATTCTTCTGCTGTCGTTTATTTTTGCATTTACGCAAACGAAAATTCGCTTCGCTTTCAAAACTGCATAAAGCAAAACGTAGTGAAAGTGAAAACAATTAAATGTTGTCATTTAAATAACTGCGTGATTGGGAATACATTAGACGTGATCTAGAAAATGAAATCTCCAAGCTCAGACTACAAATAAACAGAAATATCTCACCACATGACAGACGTTTGTGTGACTTCTATTTTTGGCTACAAATGCAACTTCAAACTATTTCGCTGGTCACTGCAGGAAGTAACTATTTGCAGTGAATTGGTGACCATGGCAGATGTAAGTAGATGTGCAGTTTTCGTTCCCACTTGGGAGTGAAAAATGCACACACTTTTAGTGGCAAGCACTTGCAGCAAATGTCAGATGACGCAACTGCATTTAAGCATTTAAATTATTTCACATAAGCCCACAAATAAAGGTGACAGCGACACCAAGGACCGCCGTGAGCCACCATGAAAGATATTAGTGCACATAAATAAAAACGAATTATGTTAAACAAATAACCGCCAAAAGAACAGCCTTCCACCAGTCGACCATCATTTATTTTTGACGACATTCCAGGCGATGTAACCATAAAATGCTTTTAGCTTGGTTGCATTCGAATTAATTACCCAACTCGAATTAGTTGTGCTGTACATTTGTCGGTCTGTCGGTGTGTTCTGCTCATAATTCCCATTAATCTCAGTTATATTTTTGATCGGTATCTTCCCGCTAGTGTCATTTGTAATTACTTATTGAAACGAATAATCATCAATTACCGGAAAAGTCTTGTCATTGTTTCATTCCACGGCGTTTCACTGCGCAGCGTCGAGTGTGGATGCAATTGCACGCCAACAGCATCGTCGGCAATTTATTGTAGCGATGTTATTTGTCTTGATCACAAACAAGTGTTTAACATATTTTATAGATTATCTTTAGAGAAACAAAAAAAAACCCTGAAACAGAAACAACAACATCTATGAGTATGTAATGACAGAGTGCGCGAGAATGTGTCAACTTGTTGTGGGTGGAATTAATTAATTTCCTCATTTGTTCATTAATACCAGTAGGTTCGTAGTAAAAAGAAAATACAATTAATCGGGGGAAACACGCGCGAATATATCTTTTTTTAAATTATTTATTCCAAATGTGCCAGCACATATAAATTTTCAAGATTTCAGTACTCAGCGTATACGGAGAGAAACACCAGGTACGTCCCTATTTATGTTAATGATCAGATAAATATTTGTGACAGGGGACCTGGGTAAGTAATAAGATCTATTACAACAACCATTGCTGCAGAGAGAAATCAAATAATTAAATTATAAAATATTACGCATCACTCTACGATAGTAGGTACATAACTTGTTTTTAAATTTAACTTTTAATAGTAAATTTAGTTCTTAGATACTAGAGTCCTTTGGATGTTTTGCTTGCTGTTGGATTTGTATTTCTAATTTTTAGTTGGGTTGTGTTGCACTCGACACAGAGTCGGATCACTTGTTTTTCGGTAGATGGCGCTTCATGTGCAACGCCAGATGATCACTTCTAGCAAAGCTTCTCTCGCAGACAACGCATTTGAATGGCTTCGCTCCGGTATGCTTGCGATAATGGCGCGTCAATTCATCGGATCGCGCGAAACGCCATTCACATTCGGGCCATTGGCAGGTATAGGGCTTTTCACCTGAAATTGCAAAAGCGTATTATATTAGTTGATTATTGTAATTTGTAACTATATGATGTTGATTTTATAATAAATTGGGAAATATTTTATGTGTAGCATTTCGGTGGGACAGCTTCTACATTTTGGTATCGCAAACACTGATGATCGATCACTTTTGAACAACACCAGCGTTGCCGTGTGCGAATTTTGTTTTAGTTCATATTTTTAGAGTAAAAGTGCGAATATGCTGTCCATGATATTCTCTTTCTCAGACACCGAAATTGGGAAGACTGCAACCACACAAAGAAATGTTTAATGAAGGATTTAAAAACGTCTGTATCTACTGTGAACATATTATCCAGCCCTGGGAAGGAAAACTTTTCTTTCTTTTTTTATTTCGTTTTCAACAAAAAGTACTAAGTTTAGAGGTTAGTTTTTAAAATTGGGAACACTTGAGGACAAATCAGCTGTCAACTGTCAGAATGGTTAACGGCGACAACTATTTTGACAACTAATTTGGAAGAACTTTGGTTTAAGATTGCACAATCGATAGACTTGCGTTTGCGACTCCACAATGAGGTCGATAAATGGCCTCTGATACTCGAAAAACTTGTCAAAAATTAGACGGTGGCGCTTCGATTGATCCCTGCTTATTGTGGTAGTTTTGAATTCCTTTTTGGATTCTTTGTGCAGGCTAGGTTGAGCTCGCCGTATAGCCACGACTTTGTATAAGAAGCTCTGCATAAGATCAAGTAGAACTGCACTCAATAAGTTTAAGTCGGACATAGTTTTTCAACTCTAAGTTCGTTCGACAGTGGGTATAATGGGGAATGCCAAGCGCGACTTGTAGGGTGCCTGTTTGACACTGGCTGTTAATTTAGACCATTCGTCTACCAATGTTTGCATGTGCTGTGAAATTAATATAAACAATTGTGATAGCTACAGCGCAAGCTCTCCAAGGCTTCTTGAAAGTGTAGGACTTCGTCAAATTTGTCAACCTTTAGCATGGCAACCTTTATCGACTTCGACTTCCTCCGCAGATGATGGATGGTGTTGAATACTTAATGTAAGTTTTCGTAATTTTACACATGATCATCACTATTATGAAATAGTGTTACCGATGAATTATGAAAACAATGTTATCGATAGTTAAAGGCGACAGGAACCATGTATAAGTCAATTGCAAGTGCGTAACCTTTTGCTCTTCCTTCTGAAGCCAACCTCCACCGAGATAAGTAGAACTAATAAAGGAAATTAACCGTCGAAACAAAAACTCGTCTTGCGTTTTCATTTCCCACAAGACCCAACAGATGGTTTGCAACGACCTGTTCAAAGTGGGGTCAATTCGACGTCTATCTTGGTGCCTTGCTTAAGAAACAAAAAGGGAGTGAGAAAGCCGTCGAATTGACCAGACAGGCCAGTACATTGCATATCATCTGAGGAAGATATATTGGTCTGCAATCGACTGACTGACAGTCGTGGTTGAAACAAAGCCTTAATGACTGTCGGACTAGTCGATAAATAAATATCCATCTATTTATATAGTAGGATTCCCTCTAACGCCAGAACTTCTGCTACAAAGACTCCGAATGCGTTGGAGAGGCTGTTCTTTTCTGTTCCCGCTTTATAGCTCATTTTAGAACCATCTGCAAAGATGGGTATTCGGTTCCGATTGAGTGTAGAATTTTAATAATACGTCATAGTTCATGTTTTTGGGTATGGAATAAAGTCTCTTCACCACACGATACAATGGTTTCTTTTATACAAGTCAGCAGATGAAGCTTTAAGAAAGCTTCGGTCAAACTTGTCTTCAGGTTAAAATTGCAGTTATTCTCTAAACACTGCGAAATATAATGTAAAAAAATAGATCTGCTACGACATTCTGCGCCTTAAAAATAGTTTAAGTTGGTCTCCCTTCCTGGCCTGGTTTCCTGCACCCAATGTTCGATATGAGTCGGCCAGTTTAGTTTAAGCTATCGATACTGGACGATAGTTACGAATTTTCGTTATTTTGTCTATGAAGTCTGACTTCCGGTTGAGGGGGCTTAAGTATAACCAAAATTAAGCCAAACTTCATCAGCTCTTGACAAAGAGACATACGAGTGAACAAATTAAATGACGCACAACTAGGTATTTATTCCAAAGATTGGTTTTTTTGAGAGCAGCTAAATTCAGAGCGCGATGAAAATTTCATAATAAGCAAACTGCCTCCATCAGCGTCATGCACCCTAAGCCACAGGATTCTAGGAAAATGGGAAAATGCTCAATTAAACCAAAAGTCCAAACACACACAAATAAGAGCAGATTAGAGCACTTTATCACAAATGGTTGCATACCTACAGGATGACCCGTAGCAAATCAGTCTGAATTAACTTCAAAACGAGAACCCTCATAGAATTGAAAAGGTGCGGATTTTGCTGGGCTTATTAGAGTTTAAAGTGTTTTTCAGTGAAAGAGTCTTTTTAATAAACTTGGATCTCAATGGAGACCTTGGTTCTGAAACAGCCCCAATTGTCACTCGTCTTAACTGACCAGATGATCGGTTTGCTCAGTTGCCGTTTATGGAGGGATGGCGGACAGATCTGGACACGAACTCCTTCACTGAGTTGACGTTTCGATTGCGACATCACCGGGGTTGTATTTCTTCGTTGAAAATCATGTCCAGATAAATCTATTCGAATAAGGAAGGCTTAAGTTTTCAGTGTTTTTCTTTTCGAAACTAGGTACACAATCTAAAAACCAATTTAAGAGCAGCACGCAATACGAACGAGGTGAAAGAGTAGTACACAAGTATCGGAACACAGTCGGTAAAAGCAAACTGAAGTTTAAACTGACCTAGCTCCAGTTTTTCTGCCAAAGGTTCCAATAAGACTTTCAAAGAAACACAGGTGCTATGTAACTTATATTGATAATACTTTTTTTGATCAGCTACCACCTTGAAAGAACCACTTCAACACCGTAGTTCCATACAGAACATAGCCCGAGTGTTCTCATCATGAAATCGGTTTGTTGCCAGAAGCCCTCCTATTCCTGTATAGCATTGTAATATCGTGCAGCATTCGTCCAGCCTTTGTATGACTAACGCAACAATGTAACAATCATCGATACCCCTTGAGGAGAACCATCCAAATCGCATGCACATTCTTCGAGCCACCTAATTATATATGATAATTCAGCACCAGTCACAGCCGATGATGCAAGTTCAATTACCACCACCAGCACCACGACCACTGCCAGCGTCTTATTCGATTGTTCACCTTATAATTTTGTGTGTCGAAAATTGATTTCCCCCCTCGAGCAATGTACATTGTACACGCTTCATATATCTGTCCGCGCACAAGAGCGTTCCGAGCAAATTTATGTCGTCCCTGTGCGATGATAATTCACAGCGTTTTCGCTTCGCAGAAACAATAAACGTTCCGACAATTACACACACACACACATGGAGCAGTTAATACACCAGTCGAAGCGGATCGGAAGGCGGCTTCAGTTGTGATTATATGCGTTCGCTCATTTGGTAAATAATGTAGTCGCCCCGGAATGGGCTATTGCGACAAAAAATGTACAAAGCCCCAGTTCAGTCTTGTGCTCACAAAATATGAATTAATCGTGTAAAACAAAAACCCACAACCATCCCTGCCAGCGTAAATAATCCGCGCAATAGAATATATTTCCCAGATACATGTGTGTGCATTCGCATCTAACGATCGTTCGCGTATTTGAGTTGATTACTTTGTCAGCAGATCGGAATGCGAAAATCGTTTTCGATCTTCCATTTGACGATGGCGATAGCTTTGCAGTTGCAGTGTTGATGTTGGTGGCGGCTCTTGTGCGCTCGCATTTGGAAGAAGGAATTTTAAGTGGAGCACAGAGGAAGGCAGCCGGCGTCACAACCATGCCGCCACCTCCGCCGACAAAGAAGTGCAATTTTCCATCCATATACAGAGCGGTTGCCGTTCCGTTAGCAAAATGAAACTGAAAATGAAAAATATTTTCCTTCTAATAAGTTATAAAGCCGTGCGGAAGGGACGGCGCTGTTGGTTTTTGGATTTCTCTCCCGCCCACCCCAATTAAACTGTGAGCGATCGTGCAATTTAGCGATCAAATTTCCCAGCGTCACCCCCTGCGACGATATGGCGGAGAGTCGGGTGAGATCCATTTGATCATGACATTATTCAGTGAATAATAGGAAAATTATGGGCTTTCAAATTGATCGCTTACGTGGTTACCTTACGTGGTGTGCGTTTGTTGTTGCTGTTGACGTTGGAGGCAAGACGATGATTAAGACCGAGAGGAATGGGTTTCGTTTTGTTAGTCTTCCTGGGGGCCTGTGTAATTGTTCGTAACTGCGCAAAGAGCGCATCATCGAGAGTGACGATTAAATTAATTGAGGCAATTGATTCGGCGCATGATTTAAGTCGAAGACAAAAGTCGGACGGAGTCATGACTGGGGGTATATACTTTGTCATGGAACCTCATCATTATTACCGGCTGGAGAGCACATCTCAATTGCACGCCGAGTCGTGTGATGAATTGGCGAGCAATTTAAATCGTTCTTCGAGCGATTACTGGAGAGGGTGACGCGATTTTCAAAACCGATATAGAGACGACGTTTGGCCTTCAAAGGCCTTCAATTTGATGGGTGGTTCTTCTTGAATTGGGTCGTTTCCTGAGGAGGTATTTGCCATTGTAGCACCACAAATGCATTTGCTTACTTTGGAATGCGCTAAGAGTGCGAGCTAGTGGGACGCGGGCAGAACAAGTCTAAAAAGTTCCATTAGCCGACAATGGCATTTCGTTCAGATCGCCTATTAAAAGAGTCCTTCTCGATCACAGCACATATGTACTTATCTTTGCCCCTCTAACAGGCAGACCCATCCTCTGTTTCTGTACCTGCAATTGCGCTCACGTCATTCTCCTGATGGTGTCGATACCGTCGGCATATGCAAGCCGATCCGATTAGGGCTTCCGATTAACATACAACTATTCCAAGTGTGATTTTAGGAGCAAGAGTGATGTTAAGGTAGTTCGTCTTTAGTCATTTGAAGTCATTTTCAGTGACAATAGTTTCGGGGGACTTCCCACTTTGACGGAGTAAGTGAGATTTTTTCGGCGTCACCCTAAACGAGTTGAGCAAGGGTCGAGTAGTTTTTATTCCCGTCCGCATAGACAGTGAATGGAGGAGGAAATACAACGGGCTGTATAGAGACATCGACCACGCCAAAGAGGTGAAGGTCCAACGACTGAAATGGCTGGGTCATGTACACGAATGCTCCAGCCCGGAAGATCTTTGAATCCACACCCGAGTGACGGCGCAGCAGACGAAGACCGCGACTCAGGTTGGCTTAACCAACTTAGCGTGCAAAACTGGAGACAGCTGCTTAGGGAACGTGCTGCCTTAAGCAGCTGTCTCCGTGCTGCCTGGAGACGCTTGTTGGTTGAGGCTTTTTTTTTAAACGGGCGAATGAGCATTTCGTCTATTATGGTCAAGGGTTGAACGACTGAACAAATTCTATTGAATCAGTCGTCTAAGACGGCTAGGATATGACCGAATGGACATGAAGACGAACGCCCGAAGAGTCGTCGGCATCACCCTCTATATTGAACAATGCGTAGTGAAAAAGACCTCGTCTCTTAAAGATGGTGCGAACAATGAAAGGAGACTTCAACCAACTTGGAACGCGAAACTGAAGACAGTTAACAAAGGTAGCAAGACTGCTTTTCGTGCTACTATTTTTTTTCTTCTGCGAAGTCCGTGTTCACCTCAGGTTTTTTGGTCGAATAGAGCTGCTTACGTTACGAGCAGTTTTCTCACAAGCTCCACTTTTGGCCTGCAGTTGTGTTAAACATGCCTCTTGTCTGAATTCAAATTGAACGCAAGACGTGTTACTCATCTAATGGAAGTAAAACTTATTACTTTCCAATATTTTGGCGTTTCACCTAAATAAGGGTACTTCACTGTCTGTTAGAGAATCTACTGGAAAGTTGTAGGTGCAGCAACTATAGTTGCTATATTATCTACTTGGCAGATATTGCGATTGCCACTGTGGTCCAGCATATTTTCCATTTCAAAGTGCCAATCAGTCCCCCGCATACAGTGTCCATACTTGCAGGCCACACAAATTAGAAACGATCACTTACACTCAATACACAGCGCCGAGCGTAAACCGTCTATATTAAGAGCTAAGCACAGAACTCCGTTCCGTAATTTACATTAAAATGCGTTCACCCTCTCCAGTCGAAGTCATACATCAACATCGCGGTCTTCATCTCTTCGGGCGACTTTCGTTTAGTGAAGTTTTCATTTGACTTGAACTGGCCCGAGGGCCACTTAAGTGGGGCCCATTAGTAAGCCATTAGAATACTGCGCGCCACAACATGCGTATCGGCGATTACACCGTGTCCAAGTGGCACTTGTGGTGTCTGTTTGTTCTTCATCATCATCAGTATCGTTCGAAACGGTCAGCAGCAGCAGCAGCAGCAGTAACAGCAACCAGCAATGATTAGACCAAATCAGCGTTAAGGCGCCACGATGAACTCACACACATGCGGAGCACACGGAATGCAAGAACCAACAACAACAACAGCAAACTCTGTCAACTTATGCACAACACCGAATCGGATTGCATTTCTTGGACAGAATAATGGGTCAGGCGAAGGTTGAGCTATGCACACACGGCCGGACCTGGACTTTACGGAGTTTTACTCTCGTTCCTTGGTCTTAATTCCACATCATATGAAGGTCACAGGGTGATTGCTAAACTAACTGACAAGATGCTGTGTAATTAGAGGTAATTTTTCATTTCGTGCTTTTCGGCCACCCTCTTTGCGCTGTACAGCCATAGACCATTCACTTATAGTGTTGAGGTTTATCTTGTGTTTTATTTGCTTTACACTTTCTGGCTGGGAATGAAATGAAATTCCTCTTGGCCAAGAGGCTTGTGCGGACGCGTGGGCGGCATTCAACCCGGAGAGTGAGATTAATCCCATTGTTGCGTCCATCACATATGGTGGTGCTATGGATATTTCATTATCGCGATTGCAAAAGGAGGCCGGTGTGACTCCTGAAATATGTTTATTGGTTGTTGGACAGAAACCGTTCGTATCTAATGTTTTGAAAAATGGTAAATTGGTGTTGTTCGATCGGCTGAGATGTGTTGTTGTTGGCTGTTGATTCGGACGGACGATTGGTAATTAATTTCGAATGACTGGCCAATGTGGGTGAATGATTTAATTAAAATTCTCAGCTTACGATAATGTGTTTGGTTTTTCTTGATATATTTTGTGCGATTATAGGCCAGTGGCAGAAAATTGCTATTACACGGTAGGTTTGAGAAGTTTTGATTAATGGACGTGAGAACGTTTAGATTTTTTCCCATTATAGAATGGTAGTCGATTAATGGTTTGAATTTGAGGCACTGAATTGATGGTGGTATGGAAAGCATCCACTGGTCAAACAGTAGACCGAAATGTTAATTGTTGTAACGATTTGTCGCGATTGCCTCTCCCTCTCAGACGGTTAACAGAAACTAGCCGATGGACCGCATTTGTGCACACTTGAGGCAAACTTAGTAGTTCCCTCATCCGAAAGCCTGTTTATTTTAACCAATTTAAGGCAACATCCATAACAAGGGTGTGCTAATGCAGTGTATTGACCCCCAAAAATCATTTTTGCTTAAGCTGCGGGCACGCAGTGCACGACGAGCGATTGAGTGACGAAACAAAAAAATCAAGCATATGAAATCATTTGGCTGTGGCCACGTAAGTTCTGAACGATTAGCGTTTTAGTTAACGGCAAAGCGATGCGGAGAATATGGCAGCCATACTTTAGTGACAACCATGACTCCGAAAAGTCACAGTTAAATTTTCGACAAAAATAAACCTTCCTCACATCATTTGAGGAAGAATGGTAGCTTAAAGTTTTCTGCTTTCAACGAATTTGGCAATCGTCCACCAGCGTTCGTTATGATGAAAACCCCAGTTCGCTGTTGAACTCTTTTGTTTTGTAGTACACATTCGATTGCTTTTCGATAGCTTCTGCTGTGTTTTGTTATCTTCTTTTGTTCGATTGCGGTCAGGTGTGAAATTACACCACACAATTAAGATCTGTCTTAGCTGTCACTTCGAAAGAGGGAAAACTACAAGTTTTTAAAATTTTTTTGAAAATGTGCTTCTATTCCGTGGGATATTTGAAATTTATGATCTGTCAGGAGGAGCTCTTTTCAACGAATTTTCGCGATAATATTGACATTGGTTGTCTTGATAATCAAACAGTTAATGTGTACGGTATATCTCCGCTTTATTTTTGAAAGTCTTTGATCAAGAATCAAAAAACTGTTGTTGTTCGTAAATGAAGTCTTTATTCGACATCAACTTGACTTGGCTTGTACGGCATTTATGCAAAACTTAACCACGTCAGTTGTCCGAAATAGAAAGTGGATTTAAATTTCAGAAACCACTAACCGTATTTATAAACTTAACTAATTCTTACAGCTTTTTTTGTGCCAAATACGCACATTGGGGGTCCCCATCAATCTTTAGGTAGCTGCACCTCATCGTCCCTCTAAATCAGATACATAGACTTTAAAAATACCTTTAGCATATGTAAAACCTGAGTTTGGTTTAGCCAAAAGAGCTGTAAATGTTCTAAGTATACTGCTGGAAAAATTTAGGAGAGCACGACCAAAAGATTAAAAATGTTGATGGAGCCTCATTAGTGAATTCTCTTAAATCGAAATGCTACTTTACCATGTGTTCACAAAAGAACAATGGACAAAGGTGAGCAGAGAAAGATCTAAATTTATGATCGGACTGAGTCGCAAAGGTAGTGGCATACTTTCGGGGGCTGTTATTGGACACTGAGCGATAGGCGCACACGCGGAACAGGTGGACACATTGCAACATGACTTGTGCAGAAGCTGTGGGAACGTTGAAGAGATATAATCTGTTCGCCAGTACTTTGCGAATGTCCAGACCTTAAAAAATCCAAATAGTGGTAGGGACTTCAAATTAATCATCGAGAGAAGCATAGATACTCAATGTAGGCCCATGATGGGGCTATGATTCTTTGTTAAAATAAATGCAAACTGCGGATTTTGCCTCCAACCCAAATATTTGCAACCTCTTTATTGAGATCATATTTCCACTGAAGCAACTCATGATACTGATCATTTCAACCTCTTAGGGATGGTCTTCACACACAAATCGTTTACTTACTGATCGTACTGACTGCGTCTATATATCGAAATATCAAGGCTGCATATCCGTTCATGAACAAGTTTCAGTATCCGTGTTAGCCCTTTCTACACCCATTTATAGCTAAATCTATCTCCGAGTGTCTTAATCTTAAGTCAAAAGTCTTCCAATTTTACGAGCTGGCGATCACTGACTACACATCGACTATAATAACAAACCAAACATGTCTAATAAATTTCGAATTTATTATCACCGCTAGTTTCAATGAGAAGTTGTCATTTATTGTTGCTGAAAGAATTCCTGTTCTCTAAGAAATAAAACTGACAATAAAACCACTTTAAGTTAAGCTGTAAATTAAAAAATAAAAAAATAATAATTGTGATCGTAAAACTATACCTAACGAGCAATTTAATTAGCAACATTTGTCTATACACAACAAACTCAAAGACTATAAACACTTCTCATGTAACAATTTGGCCAGCTAGTCAAAGCTCGTAAATAAGACGTTACAAGCTTGGCCTATCTTTAATTGCATTTGGCATTGCTCTTCAATGTGTTGCCAGCACTTTTTCTGTTGCTGCTTTTAATCTGAATTTTTTGTTGCTGGGTGCTAGCCGGGTTATCCCTTTTGTTGTGCGATTTGAATTTGAAGCTCCGACGTTAGATATTGGACCTTACTATAATAATCATTTTTAACCTTCACACTTAATACCTTGTAGGTCACAGTAAGCAATTTTGTATGGAAATTTTCGCCATTATGAGTTCGAAAAAAATATCCTGGACACTGAAAATTAATATTACCATCGCGGATTGTCTTAAGCCAAGCGTGCTGAATATGCAGAAATATTATGAAATTCTGTTGACGATTTAAGTACACCAGATTGAAGTATTTTTTCCAAAACTCGATAGTACAATTTTTGTAAGGCACAACTAGTCTACGGGAGATAGAATGCGACTTTTCGATTGACTGTTGCGAAACAACCCATCTGGCGCAATCCTCTGTTGAACGACCGTCCCTGTGTAAACATGGGTAAACTTAGCATTTCGAACGACATAGCCTCAGCCGCAGACGAAAGATATTAAGAAGGTGAGATTTGAACCACGGTTTCCTTATAAGAAGTGTCGCTCAGGACATGAGGGCAGCTCTGTCAAGATTTCTAGAACAGAACTGCTTTGTGGAAACATCAAATGCGGACACACCGGTTGACCAATTTGCATCTTTTAGACGATATGCATCGGAAGTACCTTCGTCAACTTGCGAGAGAGCATATAATGTAAAAATTTTGTTCACTTACGTTTACTGTGTACGCAGCCGGTAAGGGTTTATGATATATAAATTCTGAAGTTAGTTTCATATGCAAATTTGAATCCTTTGCAACACCCCTCCCGCACGGGAATTGTTCAGACAGTTGAGCTTAAAATACTCTCGTTTCTTTGTTAAAAGGTATTCAAAACGACAGCTCCACTCAGCGCCTTGAAAGCAGCTGCAAAAATTCCATGTAGTCTTAATAACTCCACCAAATGTGTGTTTCTAAAAAGACACCCAGAACCCCACTGACTGGGGGGAAGCCAGTCGATCCAACTTTTAATTATTTGCCTTGTTCCATTAAAATGTCGCTGCAAACATTAATTCCGAATAACTTGCCGTAGGCTTCCCGCAACCAGTATCTCTGAATGCTTGCCAAAGAGATCTCTCCTTGCAGTCAATCACAGTCTCTTTGAATGACACACCAGCAGCCAGCACCGATTTCATTTCTATGATTTACTAACCCGACAATGACGCGCGCCGTCTCCGTCTCTGAGACGTTTTGACAGAAGCACAATTAGACCACTAACTCCCACAACAAAAACCTTCTACACAGTGGAGACTAAATAGATTCAAGCAAACAAAAAAAAAAAAAACAAAAAAACAAGAACCGATGACAGCCACATTCAAACCGGTAATTAGGGTTCAACAATGGCACAACACAACTCCCAAGGTTGTGCTCAATATAGGCCCGATAATCGCAAAATACCGCAGCCCAAATGATTAATAGCAACGGCGAAAAAAGAAACTATTCCCTCAAATCTTGATGGACAACCCCTCAGCACCCTATCATCTCGGCGAAATCACATCCAGCTCAGCACAATGATTTAGCAGTTTATCTCGACAAAGCCGTCACAATCACCTCCTCCGCAATCGCGGTCAGTCGAACATGAACGCAGTTCCTCCAGTGCGCGGAACGTTTAGTAAACAGCGACTAGACAGTAATCCAACGTCAATGTAATATTTTCTTGATCGATAAGACCCCACCGCGAAATGTGTACCGCCGCACCAGCGTCACAGAGATCAGAGTGAGCGAGTTACCATTCGCAGCGGGCATGGTCATTTTCCTGCGACTGCTGCACATGCGTAGCGTGTATCTCTAGCACTTAATTGATGACCAATTAATGTTGAGCAGTGCTGCTTTTAATTGGAGTTGAACGCATAAAATGTGCATGTGCGTATGGGCGCGCGAGGTGTGTCCAGTCCGGCGATCCTTCGGACGCATTAATCACCGCGATGAGTGCGTAAACAGTTTATGCGATATTAATTCTATCATTTAGGCCCGATTAATTCAATATCCATAGGCGTTTGTTTCGTGTTTGTCTTATTCGTATATGTTGCGAGTCTATTAACATGCCTTCGCTTGGTTGTGGCTATATGAACAGGCCCACATTGATTGAGAGTTAAATTTATTTAATGAACGCAGCCTGAACATGGATTTGGCGAGGGGGGGGGCTGTGCTGCGGAAACATGTTTCCAGCTAATAGTTCTTTCTGTTTGCGTTTGGGTCGATAGTTAGCGGTATCAAATTGAGTTATTATGCTGCGAACACACAATAAGCGCCTCAAGTCTTTTTTTTTTTTTTGCTTTCTGATTTTAATGCTCTTGCGCTCAATCGATCAATGGATAAGCGAGTTTTTTGTCTTTTTTTTCCTGTATCTTTTCATTTTCGGTCACCATCAACGATTAGAGGAGAGAATTTTAATAACTCGAAGCATGGAGCTCGGGGAAATGCTAGATGCATATGAATTAGGGTCGTAAAATATTTAAAAAACATTTTTTTTTTAATCCATTTTACATATGGCGGAGATACGAGTATTGCGCGCTGATACGTAAGCTTGGGAATTATTGGTGATGTATCCAATTATGGTTTCGTTTTGTCATTCTGCTTCTGGGTAGGAAAATGTTGCTTGGGGAATTTCCAGCCACGGCGGGGGATCTCTGTTCAGATAATTTTGATTTATTTCTTAATTTTATAGATTTCTTTGTTTGCTCAGGTTTAATGTGTTGTTTATTATTTGTCGCTTGTTGGGCTCGTGTGTGGGCTCAGAGTGGTTGGCTAAAATATTTCAGATTTTTAAAGCTGATAGGAGGCCGTGGTTTTAATTGTTTGCTCTCGCAGGCAGAAGTGATATAATTTCGGAGAAATTCATTTCATTTTTGACAGGCCAATGAGTGAGTTGACAGTTTTACGGATACATTGTGGTGTTATCAGGGCGGGAAGGTAGTTCATTCTGAGAGACTGCTGAAAGTGGGATTTATTCTCTATTGGTCCTTACATTTTGCAAGGCTCAATGAAAACTGGTTGTTTGTCCGAAATGCACTAAACCAATTGAAGAGAATAAACACGGTAGGCAAAAACTGATGGCAAGTCCACCTTAAACTCAAATCTCTTTGTATTTGCTTTAATACACGCGGACAAATTACTAATTTCAAAAACAACCAACTTTCGGTTAAAAATTACCAAGTTATTTGTACTGCACCGACTCATCTTGTTTAAGGAAACTCATTAAAAAATAACCGATTTACCAATTTCCCCACCAAAATTTCTCGGTCCTAAATAACTAACTCTGTAGAATTTAGCCAACTTACTTTGTAACGTTGATCTCGAAACTTGGTCGAGAACAAATGATAAAATGTGTTTTTTTTTAGCAGTACGCATTTAACCCTTTTACCGCGGTAGTCTTTAACAACGAATACTATTTTTTTTCAACAGAGACTTAGTTAAATTTAACCCATTTCTGTTTTGACCGAGCAAAAATCGCACTTGGTTAGAGGCAATTTTCGAGCGTTTAATTTAAAATAATGTTCAAAGAATACTAAAGAGCTGCCTTTGATAATTTTTAGGACGTAACATTATGTGGATAAGAAGAGGACACAAGTTAGAGAAAGTTATCACAACAGAAAAGCACAGCTATTTATGGCACGTGGAAACATAGGTTTCTGCCCGAGCCATTAAGCGGTTGAAATGTTACTAACACTGACTGACACTTTCGAAATTTTATTCAGTGAGGAAAATATGGTTTGCATTAACAGAGACAATGCTTTGAATTGTTAGCAATGATTTTAAAAGATTTGAATTTCGCCCCTTTTGGGAAGTAAAGTGCTACCCATGTAAAAATAATATGTTTAATTGAGCGTTATTCAATGGAACCACTCGTTTTAATTGGATTATAAAATATCAGCTGACTTTGCAAACGAAATCCTCTTCAGCGATGAGGCTCGTTTCCAATCCAAGCAGCGAAGTCGTTTCGTCAAAACTGGCGGTGAATTAGAGTTCAGAAAGTCCATGAGTAGATGCATTTATGCATGGCAATCTTTGGCGCAGATTTTGGTCTTCAGACACAATCGGAATTCTGTCAATTTTACATGACATTTTTTCCAAATTCCTTATTTTTGTTTTTTAATTTACTATTTCAAAGGCCACAATTTACGGGACAAAATGCTCTTTTAAGTTTTCCAATTGTCAAAAAGTGGTACAGAAATGAGACAGGAACTGATGGAGGAACTGAAGTATTCGGACCTAGAACCATATACATAAAATCAATGAGCTCAAGCTGATATCTATGCCATTGATAGATGTATCTTTCTGTTAAGTAACCTTGACAGATACAAAGAAATCTGATGCCATAGCCATAATGTTAGGTATAGCAAAGCTTGATTCCTAGATCACTAAGTCCAAACTTGAGTGGGAATGGCTATACAAAAACTTAAAAACAGGTGAAAGGAATAATGTGATCCTCGGTTCGATATCTGGTCATATGGAAATAGATGAGAATGAAATGGGCGACGCCCTACCAAGAAAGGTTGCATCAGAAAGCTTCTTCATAAAACTTGACGGTGTGGTCAAGAAAAAGAAATAGAAAGCAGTGCTAGGACCGGGAACAACACAAGGCAAGCCTAATCACTTTTAGGGAAATATATTTAGAAAAAAAAAGTCCAACCATGCATCAGCGAGCTTTTTAACTGGGCGTTGTAGACTTGTGGAATACTTCAGGAAGCTGGCTGTATCTGAGTAACATCTGTGCAGGTTTTGCGATTAGTCCAGTGAAATCCCAAAACATGGACCGGGGTATTGTGAGGCCTTTACACACAAAAGACTAAAATTTGAATTCTTGGCCAAGTACCATCACTAGAGCCAACTCTCGCGCTTGGTTTTCTAAAGGAAACTGGATTCGAGAAAGTGGACAAATTTCTTGAACCAAGGCGTTAGTGCAGGCCCTCAAAAATGATGTCGAAAGTAGTCTTAATGCGAGGGAAAACTCTTATGAGGGTTTATACCCCTCCAAGGTGTAAGCACTAAGTTCCAAATACCGAGAGGTGACGGTACAACATACCCGGTCTCGAAATGATAATAATAACACACCGAAACATGACTCTTTGAAGTGGAGTTTTATGTTGCTTCTGAACTAATCGGAGGTTTTCCGTACCACAGAAACGCAAACATATTTTACCGACGATGCCATTAAAATGAGAATGGACTTGCACGGACATGATTGACTTCTGAAATAAATAGCAGTCTGAATTTGGTTCTTACAGCAGTGTGCGCATCAATAACCGACCTATCCAATCTCTGGCAAAGCAGTTGTTTTGGATTGATTGAATTTCGTTGGGAAAATAACGCAAATTACTTCTTAAAATTCTCTGTGAGGTACGGTTTTTGAAATTGACAATATTTGTGCAGGTATTCCACAAGTTCTACCTCACAGTCAATCAGTGGGATGCAACATACGTAAAGCGTATTTATTTTTGAAAAAAAATAATTTTTGCATAAAGCTCTATATTTGGCATAAAATTCCTACTAATTGACCACTTTTCGAAAACTTGGCTGGTGGACTTGTCATTTTCCAAGCAATTACTGATCCCACTTAATTGAGGAAAAGAGTATCAACCTATCTGCTAGATCTTCGAATTTAATTAGGCCTCCACACGGTTATACTGGTTACCCATTAAGACGCTGGAGCAGTTAATTACAATTTACCATCCCCATAAAAAAACACACACAACTTCAAATCAAAAGATTAGACCCGCAGGCCGTTTGCATCTCCCATTGGTAGCGCCTAGAGAAAGTAGCACTTCAAGATGAGACTGTAATGTGATTGCATAATTTTGACTGACATCTTGACCCTAGGATTTTCACCGCAAACAAGTCTCAATCAATCGGGTTGTATACGTATTTCTGTCCAACCTCCTTCCAGCACAAGCAACATGCATCTTATTCTGACAGCGACCCGTTCGCAATGTTGTTTTGGCCAACAAAATCTCAAAGATGCAATCGGAACTCTGCACGCATGCGCAGTGGGACAATGATGAATGGGTCACCGCGGTATCCAACATTAGCACAACTATATATGAGCATTTGCCGCCTAGAATATCACGGTTACCTGTCCTGGTCGAATTGCGGACAACGTTTTACGTTCTGCTGGGTATGCAGCGTGACATCCCGCCGTGTGACACCATCGCTCATGCGCGCCTCAGTTTCTGTGAGAACCGAGCGCAATATCATGCGATCATCATTTCTACTGGTGGTGTGCACTGTACACAAGTTCTACCACATCATCCCAGATGCCATCATTCATGGCGAAAGGATTGCGCGATTCGTGTTCTGCTCCAGTATATTCATTCATGGCTGGCGCTTCGTGATGGAGGGCATATGTGGTGGTAGTTACTATCAGAGTCAGAGTCAAAGTAAAAGTTTTATTCCATTGTACTCTATGGTTGTTGTAGATGTTAAGGCTAAGGCTTGATGTTGGTGTCAATCAGAAATGAGACCCAATATCCACGAATCGGACAGAACGTAACAATTCACAATCGACTTTTAAAACTTTAAGGATGCATTTCTCTCCTCTGCTGCGAATTCCGACTTCAACACTTCGGCAGATATTAAACTGATAACAACTCTTGATAACCTCTCTTTGGGTTCAGCAGGCAAATTGAGTAGTAGATCGCTATCTCTAATAACAAAGGAAGGTCTGTAAACGACATTCATAATCCCACTCCTGCTTTATGACGCTGAGGATTGGACTTGGTAAAAGATGGATGGATAAATCATCGGTCGCTTTGGGAGGAAGATTGAGAGAAGTTGTTTGTCCCGTTTGCGTTGACGGGCTTTGGGGAAGAAGATTTAACAACGAATTGTACGAACTATAGTTGGCGCATCAGGCCTGTAGGGACCGTATAGTCCTAGCTAGTGAGTTTTCGATTTTTGGGACGAATATAAGGGATCTACAATTAAATGCCAACAACAAACGGCTAATTGAGAAGGTTTTCCATGACTCTCGAATGATTGTCAGACGTTCGCAGTGGACGAAAACTTAAGATGTGGTAGTATTCGCATCAGTCGTCAAGGATGGTAAAGTCATGCAGAGTCATTCCCACAAACGCTCCGGCCCGTAGAGTCTTCAAGTCACACGTAGACGGAGACCTCAACCGGACAATACCGGCTAGGTTATGTTTCTGGGAACAAACTGTTTACTGGAAAACTTCAAACAACTATTTGTACCACTGTTTGTTCAATTTATTATGCAACGCATTGACCTATGTCCATACTCCCATTATCTTTCTCTAAGAGGGCAGAGGTCGCCACACAGTCCGAAATAAACCATAGCCCACACACTTGTCTTGCATCAGGGAATGGATAAATCATAAAATCGCTCACAGTTATTCAACGACCAACAAGATAATCAAAATTCCCCAGCCACTTATTCGCAAACAAAGTCCGCAGTGTCCCGATTCAATGAGGCTTGACGAAAAGGTGTAAATTAAAGAATCAAGTTGAAAAATTGCCGCAATGCATTTAAGCAACCAGGCACCGCCAATTATTGCCTTAACACGCCGCATAAAAAAATGATTTATTTGCCACGGCTTAATTTTTGCAAAGCACACTCCATATGACACACGCCAAACGAATGCACTCCACTATCACGGTGGCAACGCGAGCTGTCAGAAAGAAATATGTGGAGCACCAATCGGGCAGCAGAGCACGAAAGCCGAAACACCGATATTGCCCATTACAAGCGTGAGTATTATCGCGCCTGCCTTTATGCAGCCGATTGCAAATAACATGACATTAAAATTATTTATAGGTCCGAATAGTGTTGTTTATGTAGCTGTGACACTAACGGCTGACCCAGCTAAACAGGACACGTTGCACGCGTGCTTTGTAATGAAAAAAGATTTCAGGTTGAGCGGTTTGTTTTTTTTTTTTTTTTGTATCGACTGCACTTCAATATACCTTCGGTAGGGATACCATGTTAATGTCATCAAAAAAGAAAATTCGAAACTTCTTTTATTTTTTGTTGACAATCAACGGATTAATGCTGGGGGTTATCGGTATAGCCAGATAATGAGGGAAAGGAAAAGACAAAATTACAGGGAGACGAATGACGATTTTCATCGGTCAAATACACTCACTTCTGGATTTTGGGGTTATCTTCATTTGAATGAAGTTTATGAGGCACGTGACTGCGCTCTTAGGGGGGAATGGGTATATAGATTTTTTTATGGTGCTTTTTGAGGCTAATTGACAAAGTGTGTTCTGTTGCTGGTGGGGCGGGAGGGGTTCCTGAAATTTGTGTGATGGATTTTTCGGTAGAAAATCGTTTGCATGTTATCTCGGGTTGTTCATTGAAACAGATGAATGTTTGGGCTGGGAATGACATTTGCTTTGATAGTTTGCTTATCGTTTGGCTTCTAAGAGTTCCCGAGGAAGCCAACGATCGATTGTCGGATTTTAAAATTGTTTTACTACCAATTAGTTGTCTGGTGGGGTTTTATTGATTTTCTGGTGGGTTATAGCTGTTTTTTTTTTTTTTTTTTTGTTTTTATTAGTAGGAAAACAAAAGAGTTGATGTAAGAACTGGACAAGTTTTTGAGGAACAAAATTGCATGTTCGGATGTTTATTAGTTGTCGGCAGAGAACGAAACAAGTTTGTAGGTTTCTCTTAAAGTATCGTAAAGTAAATTGTTGAATTGAACTAAATAGTAATTTTGGGGGAAATTTTATTAAAAATAAATGAATAGTTGGGGTTCGTGCAGACCCTAAGGAATTTAGATTCTCACAACCATTGCCTCTCGTTCAATTTTCCCCCCTTTCCCCTACATTTAATTATAAAATATTCGTTATTTATAAAATTATATGTTTAGTTCTTGAAGTAAAAACTACAATTAAATAAAATCCAATCAGTCTTACCAATAAAATGTTTTGTTCCGACTCTAAATTTTAGTAATTCAAAATAGCTATATTTTTCATAAAAATTTTGGAAATTATTGTGAGCTTCCGTAAATTTAAAGTCGAGACTAAAGTGCATTATTAGTACGGGGCAATGAAACGAAAACGCGACAGGTCATTGGGCAGTAATTTTGAAGTACGACCATATGAAAACACGACTAGAAACTGGAGGGAGAGGCGCTTGTTGCGGAATACCAACTCGCAAGGAATTATGAACTAGACAGAAGTGGAAAAGGTGTTGTTTTTAAATATCCTTTAATCCTTAGCGTCTCTAGTGTTAATCTTATCTAAGCTACCATGTTGCTTAGTCCTTGCACCCAAGTAATTTGGACTTAATTCTTTTTGGGAAGTGAATCTTTGGTCAAAATAGGGCAACTTTTCATTTTATTTTGATCGCTAACATGGACCTCTTCCATCCAATGGATCAAGATTTTATTTTTTCATATGTCGTACTTGAATAGTGATGAGCTTCGACGATGAGTTGGATTTCAGCTTGAATAATGCGACCTTATTGTGATTTTTTGCACATATTTGTATAAGTATTCTCTTTTAAACGGTTCAACTTATGTAAAGTAGGTTTTCTCTATCAGCGTCACAGCTTTAAGTTAATTACATCAGAAAAATCTATGAATCGACCGGCAGTTCTGACCAGTATTTGAACCAACAGATGGTGCAATCACTGCTCACATTTTCACCTATAATTAGGACCGCTTACAGCGAATAACCGCCGGTGCTACACTGACAAAGCCCGACATCCCCACGAAAAATCAAACCCGTAAAATAAAGCCTTAGTGGCCAATTAATTGGCCCATTTTGTGCGATAGTTTAATAGCCCAAGTTGCTTCAAACCATACCTGTAAGAAGTCGAATGCCCCCAAAGCCCATCTATACACATTCTGAGAGTCTTTATGATTCAATTACACCGAATGCACATGCAGATGCAAATGCATTCCATGTATCGGCAGCACCCAAGCCGCCTCATTAAAATTATATCTCCCTCTAAACAAATGTGTCTATCGTCTATTGCTGTTTTCTTTAATTAAACACCATACCAGCAATTTAGTTCATCATGTTTGTGCATAAAATTAAAGTTTTGTTCCCATGCTTGCAACCGCGTGGTAGTGAACTATTTAGCCGACCGTCGACTTGGCCATCTGTGTCTGCTACTGGCTATGGTAATAATGACAAATCTATTGGGAACGACATTGCGGCAACGGTGTGGCTCACAACACCGCATAGCCAATAGAGCATCGCATAAATTCAAATCGCCATTCGATTGGAAATATGAGAAAAGCCTGCATGGCTGTGCGCTTAATTAAAAGCTGTTCTTAGTAAATTAGCTCCTGCGTTGCTGTCGCCATTCCCAGCTACACACGGAGGCTTGACTAACTCCTTGCCAGCCATAGTCCAAGTGTTTAGTTGTAGAAATAAAAATAAAGTCGCACTTCATGAATATTCAACAGCGAGTTGCAGACTGAACGCGGCGGACAGTCAATATGGGACTGGAATTTATGATGTCATTTTTGGAGTTTATGATCGATATTCATAGTTTTATGCGATTTTTACGATCGAAAAATTCTCCAAAAGTCATAAAACATCGATATCACACGACATCGTCGATCGGTGGGGCTGTACTGCCATAATAGCAATTGTGAAACAATTAGCCCATAGACTGCACGAATGGTCGGTTGCAGCTGGGCTTGTCAAATCAAAATCGGCGGTAGTCATTGGAGGCGAGTTCCCATCCCATGATATGGGACCACCTAGAGAGAGCCTAATCACTTCGATTTGTGATATTTCTGGTTGTGCAGTAAAATTGTAACACGCTTGTAGTTGCTGCCACTCGCTAGTGCAACTTATCCAATTAATGTCATTTGCACTCAATGTCTACACAAATGCAGCACGCTTGAGATCCTTTCAGCAGTCCATTAAAATAATGTCGAACAAAACACACCACCACCAGCACATTCCCATTCCCCTGGAGCGCGAGCAATGAGAAGATGAAGAAAATGGCAACAACACCAGAAGATGCAAAAAATAAAGTGCAAAAGAAAAATTTTATAATAATCGATGAAGTGCGCTAATAGCTGCAGACAGAGTGCTGTGTGTTGTCAACGCCATCGTTGCTGTCGCCTGATGAGCGTAGCATATATGCGCGGAGACGACCAAGCAACGACGACGTCAGCAGGAGGATGGTGTCGATTATGTCCTCGGCCTACACAAATCTATTTGTACACGTTTTTCGATGATTTCACTCGAATGGCGCTGTTGTGTCCTCGTGGAGTTGTTGGTGCTACACCAGCCTACGCATTCGTATGAATTTGCCATTAACCATCGTTCGGTTGTTGTTGTTATTGTCTGGCATAGTGATGTTGTAGTGGCAGATGACGCAGTATATCCTGCACGTTGATTTCGCCAAATCGTGGTCGTCTGTCAGTAATCGCTTAGTGGGGGGCAAAGGGATGGAATTAGGGAACTGCCACGAGGCAGTTCGAATGATGCATGACCATGTGCAATTTTGTTGCGCGATAATCGCCTGAAAATTGAGAGCTTAATAGAAGATGTGGTTCGTTCAAATAGCTGTATGGAGTCGGCGAGTGCAAACGAAGAGGAAACGAGGAGAAAACCAGTTCGCACGTCAACTCTTTTGTTTTTGTTAGGTTCTTCGATAGAATTTTTTTTGAGGTAATTATGCACATTTAAGTATCGCTTTCTAGTTGCGGAAATTTATATTTACCAGCATAATCTAATTAGTTTGCGAGAAAATAATTCAGAGTCGAGTGATCGGTAAGAGGTGGTAAGCCTACCACTGGAAGCCATTTTATACATTGATGGACATGTAGCAGTACCTTCAAGGTCGTGGAGATCGAAGAAAATTTAAGACAAATGACAACTAACAAAGTTCGTGGGGAGTCTTTTATGAGCTACAGTAAAATACCGCAAGCAGTAATTAAGCCCTTGAATAAGCTAGCTCTAGGTAACAAGATTGAATTTTGCAGTAAAACGCACCATCAGAGTTTCAACCTCCATGCGAGAGCAACAACATGGAAGAGCTCAGTGCCCAGTATAAAAAATAAATGATACTTGCTAAATGGATAAGGTTAACTTCACACCTGAAGAACGTACTGAAAAGTAGCTTAAATTTTGCGGAGAAGGTATGTTGGTTTTGTGCCAAAGGCAGGCAAGTAGCGCAATTAAATTGTCTCAAAAAAAATGTTACTTTTTGGTTCTATACAGTCATTGGAAATACTTATTGACTAAAAGAAAGCCGAGCTACCACTGAACAGGAACACCCATTCAAAACAGAAGAAAGACCACAACATACTGCTGTGTATAAGTTACACTCGCAGCTAAATTTTTGGTCAGTGGAGAGGCCTTTTGATAATTAACAAACAAAATTGAAATACACTGTTATGAGCTGGAGTTCGATGTTTAGGCATCTAGGGGCACCGTTAAAGAATGCCACTACATTCATGCGTTCTAGCGGTGAGATAGATAACTGGGTGACACAAACAATTTTCTACAGGGTTTATCTCAGAAGTAAACGCAGAAGACCTAGCAATGCCAGCGACTGATAAATTCCTATCCACTATTATTAACCAATTAGACGATATAGCTTATGCAAGATGAAAGATCTGCGGACGTGTAACTTATCCCCAAAAGACTGACTTTTCATATGCCATCAATAGACGGAACTCCATTACAAGTAACTTGGAGTTCTTCTAGATAGAAAATTAGACTGCAGTCTTAATACAGAAGAAAGGAGAAAGCGGTCATTTAAAAATGAAATAATTGTGACTTCAAGCGACCTAAACATGAACATTAATTACGTTTATGGTAACTTGGTTAAGTGGGAAGCGCTGTACAAAGCTCTTTACCAGCAGATGGATAACAACAAACCACAAAAGCTGGAGACTTAAAACTGAGAAAATCCTTAAAATGAAGCAACAAATTGTTGTCTCTCTCTCGTTTTTAAATATGAGCTTCGTCGGACATAATACTCAGTGCTGAGATCTTATGAAAAGAAAAGAGAAATGATACAGATGATAAAACTAAATCTCTGGTCTTACTTGGAAGCGTTTCCAGACAACTCTGCATTTAAATTGCACAAATTTGTAAACGTCACGAGATCACTAAGCAATCTTTAGGCTTTCGCTGGTTCCACTTTATAGACCTTTTAAGCATGATGGGTACAAGATTTTGTCAGAGTTTTTTCAAACCTAAACTCTGATGACGTCGAGTAGGAACCGTGTTGCTGAATTAATGGTTTTTGGGAGCACATGGATTTTGTTCTGCATCTTTCTGGCAAGTTTAAAAGGGCTACAGTCTTCTGAGAGGAATTCATTTACCTACCTTCTTGACAATATTTGATCGACTGTGATTTTTTATTCTACCAATTCGAATACCGAACCTCTAAAAAAAAAACACCTGTTACTCGTGGATTTAAATGCTGTTCGGTTATAACTTTTTGTGCTGACAACTGATTTATGGTGTATTTGACATGTAGAAAAAACTTATGGCACGTGGCACAGCCGAACGATGTTCAAGTGGAAAACTAGTAATTCGAAAGGTGTTTTATTTTTTATAGTTTTGGTTTTCAAATTGACAGCACTTTTCGTAGCTCCAACCAGTTTGATGGCTGAAATCAGATTGACGAATACCCCGGTTTTTTCCATGGTCAACTTGTAAACTTCTGCTCAAAAAAACAGGTCGAAAATTAGACTTTCAGACTGCGCCAGAATTGGCTTGAAATTATCTAACTCACCACTGTAAGTATTACCATGATCTGTATTCGTTTAATTTTATTTAATAATTCTAAGCCCCCTTCTGTCAACTTTCTAGTTTCTCGTCATTGAAACCTGCCCCTTGAAAATAATTTATTTGCACACACAACATACTGCCTGCATGCAACCATCAAATATTATTCCCTTATGTACATTGTACATATTATAAAACTAAATGACATCTCCACTTAAGACGCCATATAGTTCGTTAATATTCACTGCACATCCTCCATTAACTGCAGCTTCTCTTAGATAACATTCAGCTATGTTTACTATTCGCAACACGTGCTGTGTGGAAAAAAATTATGAATTTCCTCTATTACCAGATAAAAAAAAATGTATAACAAACACACTCATCCAGTATAACTATCCCCAGCTCATATGAAAAGTTTTCAAAAGGTTGCACGTTGCACTTGAAAAATAAGAAAACAAAACACATAAACCGAGATCCTAACTTCGTTTATATAAATATTCAACAGGGCACAAAGCGAAACGTCTGTCAACGTACGTGTTCTCGATCGTATCAATTACAAATGGAATGGATTCGAATTCTTCCCAAGTTACACTGATCGCATCTTCGGCTCAATTAAAAGTTCACTGTACGCACTTTATTGGACGACCCGCTTTGCAATTAAGCCAACAAAGCTATCGAATGTCATCTAACACCGTGTATATTTCCCCTAATGAACTGTCATATGACATAAATCACGTCAAAAGACAAAGACCACCCCATGGAGATGAGTCAAACTGGTGGTCATAAATATTTAATGGTCTTGCTCAGTATGAAACTAGGTTGACTGCCACATGTTAGTCGAAGACCAATTAAATGTGTGTGTCTGAAGTTATGTATATTTCAACACGGCTGTAAAAGTTGTTTAACAGTCGTTAAAAATCAAAATGAATTTCCATCTAATTAGGAAATTTTCGTCAATTTTCCTAATATTTTCCCAGCAGGGGGTGAGAGCAACTGACTGCCTCAAAAGTAATATCCCTGGGTTTTGTAATTGATGCATGGGAGCAGTGTTAATTCTTAAAGTCCTCATTAAGAGTCCCATTCAAATCTTATATTTTGTTTAAGTTTTCCCCGCGCTTAGTGTTTTATACCATTGTACCGACTTAAAATCACATTTTTCAACGTTATAATTATGTTTCAACTTTACACAGATGCAGAATGTTGGTTTTTTCACAAATGTGCCTATTGACAAAACACAAAAATTATGTCAATACTAAATAGTAGGTGTAGGCGAATGACATTTGAAAAAAGAGTCCGATTTCACTCATTTTGAAGAGGTGTGTCCGGAGTCCGGGCTGTCGAAAAGGAGTCGGAATGACTAAAGCGTCCCGAAGCTGTATGGGAGTATCTATAGGCGAAAGAGATATTTGTAATGATCGATGGAGAGCTTTTACTTTGATTATGACAAGAACTCACCAAAGGCTGATATGGCGGTCGACGGGTCTTTGCAGTGGAGCTGCTGAGCACCACCATTGTAGAGCAACCTGAAAGTAAATGTAGCTGGGGATCGAACTAGCTGCAGGAGGTTGTTGCTTAAGGTCGTGGTCAAACTCGAGGTCTGGAATTTTCCAAATGTCTGCCCATTGGGGTTTTTGGGAATAGCTGATTCTCAACGGACACACATCTCTAGAGACAGAATCTTCAGAAGTCCAAACTGCGGACGATCTTAAAAAGCCAACAAAACAACAACAGGACTATCAGTTTTATATCCAAAAGGAATTTGTTCCTCTTCTTCTAGAACAAACCGTTTTAAGAAATGAGACAATTAGATTCACCTTCCCTCCGCTTACAGTACACAATGGTTGGTGGTAGACTTCCTGTCTAACCTCGTCTACCTATCACGTCTGACCCACGAGACATCTGTACTAAGAACTAGCCATTCATCTTTCCTTGATCGTCCCACGACGGCCATTTCAAACTACGCGTCTTGGAATGTCCCCGAGTCTTTGGCTATAAGCCGTTTGAGTTAAGTTTCGGATTGAGTTGGCAGAAAAATGTACTTGATGTTGATTGAGGGCGAGGGTGAGGGTACGAAAAGTAACTATTTGTTAACTTAAGCATGTTTAAGACCCGCCTTTTTTGATCTATTTTGGGCATTGAGCTCAGCAATGGCGGTCTTGACATCGGTTTTTGGAGAGTTGCTAACTTCGAAAAGTCATTAGAACATAATATATCGGCTATCAGTCTTCGATCAAGGTTCGAAAACACATCACAGTAGAGGAAGACCGCGGCTAAATGGATGATGCACGTGGAGGGAACTTTTGACCGACTGACTTGGAGAGTGTCAGCCAATCTAACTCGAGAGGTTTATCGTTTCGCTTTGTCACTGTATCCAATATTGTTAGAGGCTTGTTTACCGATTTCTAGCTCTAGATGTATTTCTTCGGCTATATTTGACTTCACGAGACCATCCCATCCTAAAAGCTCTGCCATCAGTAGGGCTCGTTTATAAGCTCTAAACAATCTCAAATTTTGCATACGCAATTGCTCCAGAAATACAAGTCAGAATAAACTTCCAGTCTACCCTTCAAGCTCCGAAAGGTAGGCGTAACTTCTCACAAGGCTGATGGGTAGCAAAGGCCGACGAGTGGCATATAGGGCACCAAACTTCAAGCTCTTATAAATGTCCTAATTGTTATTAGTATACACAAATCATCATCACAAAAGAAAATCGACCGAAAGCTGTTGCCGCGCCGTCTGCCAAGTGCGCAATCCGTTTCCTCTCCTCCATTGAAAGCAGGATTTCTGTGAGGAATTTCCTCACGTCATTGATACCTTTGCGTTCTTTTTTTCCTTCCACTTTGTCACATCCTCAACGTGTCTGCAATTCCAGTGCGCATACGATAAAGAAACATACAAATAGCAGCACACGACTGCGCAAAAGGTAAGACCACCACTAGTAACCCAAAAGCGCGTGGTCAAATCGTGTTACATCATGGCATGCACATGCATCCACCAGGCTCTTCTTCTTCGTCCGTTCATTCATGGTGCGAGACCCAATGGTGTGCAACATCGCACAAGAAATTGCGAACGCCAAGAATAGCATGACCAAAACTTTAATGATACCACCGAGACGATGGAGATTCTGATGTTACTGCTGCTGGTGGTGGTGCGGCTCCTGATGATGATGATGATCACAAGGCACTGGTGTGTTGTGTAGAATCAACAAACGGTAACACGCGAATGGTTCATTCATAAATGCGCTTGCACACTGTTGAGCTGTTCATAAGTTTGGTCAACACAAGCGAGGAGTTGGACTCACTTTTTCTGTTATTAGTAGATACCATCTTCCCTCTTTCTCTCCCTCTTTTGGAAGCACGTTGCAGTACAGAACCATAAAGTTAGTTCTTATTTATGGATGAAACTTTGGTATTCCCCTGCCCACCAACCAGACAATAAAAACAACCATCAGATGGATGCTGGTGATATACTGGCACTCTGGTCTTCTTTCTACGTGAGTCCGACTTGAGATTGGTAATTAAATTTAGTGATGTGAACACGTTCAGCACGATGATGGTTATGGCCGTCTCATAAGAGGAAACACACAAAAAATGGCACATACAAATGAGCAGCGGCATGTAGACGATTTCGTTTTATCCGCACATCATCTCAACAGGTGGAATGTGACAAAAACAAACCTCTCGACTAGAAGAGACCAAAGGAAAAGGAATAAAAAAAATCCCCTCAAAAGCTTCAATGTGATATCATTCGTGTCTCTGGCGCGATACATATCTCAGTGGTTGCATTCACTCAGTGGGTTCACTAGAATTTGATCAATTCCCATTCGATCTGATATGTCACACAGCTGGAAGCTTACGAGCATACCAATGTTAAGTGACACGTCACATAACTATTCCTTAGACGCACACACATAAACCGCCACATGGATAACAACATGAAAGGTTAAATTCCAATTCGGTTCGGGTTCACATATCTCAATCAGTTCGTGTTCTGTGACACTGAAATGACACGACGAAATACTATCCGATGCCAGAAACTCAATATTCGTTGCGGCGATTGCAACGATCGATCGGGCGGCGGCGGCATAAATTTTAACAGAGAGTTTGGCCACTCGGACAACAGGTGTCACGCTGCGATTGCCTTCGCGGAGAGGTATACATATTTTTTTCTCTTTTATTCAAACATTAGTTGTGGTGCGGCAATTTTGCAATACTATGTTTGTTGCCGATAGAGGCAGCAACATAATTATTCGCCTGGTCAGTTGGTGTATAAGATTTGAATTGGAGATTCTTTCACACGATCAGTAGGCAGGAGATTAAAAATGCGAAAAGTGCGATAGCGCAGGGGCACGTCATCGATGATAATAGATGCAGTCGTGTAATATGCCCAGCAAATTGTGACAATATTTCTAACCAAATAACTAGAGATAGAAAAAGAGTGACAAAAAACGTCATAAATTTCCATATAAAAACAAAAGAGTCCGACTGCGAACTGGGGTTTTTTTTTATTAAATTGACTTGGTGGTGAACAGAGTTTTGTTTTTCTTGGCAAATGATCGTGCTAGTAGAGAGAATTACTGAAGCGGCGTATGACTCAAAGACTGATTCTATTCTCATAATTCGTACCATATACAATGCAGAAATTTTATGCTATGACCATATAACTTATTTTTTGAAGAATGTTCGTATTGACGTGAAATTGTTAAGGTTTTAAGCAAAAAGTCCTGAATTTCCTATGGGTCAGCCAGTAAGTATGTTTAATAAATAAAATAAAAATAATCTAATCATAAATAATAACTAATATTCATGAAGAGTAAGTTTAAGAGTAAGATTTAGATTTTAATAAAAAATGTAATAAAGGGTTTTTCAATAAGAGCGCTACAAAAGTTTTTTTAAATAAAACAAAAACGGTTTTGGATATCAATGAAATTCTTTATTCCTGTGAAAGTACGTTCGATGCCATTATGTATGGAACTCGATTTCTTTGGCATGGCCACAACGGGCACGCTTGCAGAAGTTCAGACGCTGAACCCAATCAATCGTCGCTGGCTTGTTGGCACGGACCATAGACTTGACGTAGCCCCACAGGAAATAGTCTAACGGCGTCAAATCGCACGACCGAGGCGGCCAAGCGACTGGACCATTTCGTGAGATAACACGTTCTCCAAACTTGGTTTCCAATAAATTGATTGTGACATTCGCTGTGTGGCTTGTGGCGCCGTCCTGTTGGAACCACATGTCCTCCAAGTCCATATCATCCAATTAGGGCCAAAAATATTCGGTTATCATTGAACGGTAGCGATTCCCATTCACAGTAACGTGCCGGTCTTGATCATCACGGAAGAAGTACGGCCCAATGACGCCGCCGGCCCATAAACCACACCAAAGTTATTGAAAATTTTAACTTTTCAGTTCAGCGGCTAAACTGAATTGTGTCGGGAAGTTCAGAGGCTCAAATATAATTTGTTGAATAGATTTAGGGGCAAAAATAAATTCACTACCGGTTCAGCGGTAAAATAAAGTTTTTCATAGGTTTCAGCAACAAAATAAATTAAATTTTTCGCCTTGGCCCAGATACCGATCTGTTTTTACCATTTGGAATATATGGAGGCGTAAAACAAAGTTTATAAAATCCATTTTCAACCTAAATATTCATTTATCTTTTTTTTTTTTATTTAAAATAAGTTAAAACAAACTAAAATTCTCTATTAAACTTAATTTTTGATCTTCAAATACTTGTGTGAAAATGTTCACTGTTAAGAAAAAAATAAAATCCAATGATCTGGTGTCTCATTAAAGTTCTAATTTATAAATGTTGAAGGTAGTTCTTAATACAGTCTGACAAAAAAGTTTAAACGGTGGCCAAATGCTATACCATATTTTCGTTTTAGCTCGGCGTCGGCTTATCACTGTTGCCCTTAAGTCGCTAACAAGCCCTTTCTAAATTTTTTTGTCAGGCTATATCTACTAAAAAATAAAACAAATTATAAAGTTTTTGTGAATATATCGGCCATTCGTGGCCGCCGTGCCCAGTGCCCTTATGGTAGAGACGGTACTGATGATGGTGAGAAATGTGATGACACTTTTGTGCGGTATCACCCCAGAAATGCGCATCGTCTCGGAAAAAAAACCCTGGTTCTAGAAAAAGAAACTCAAGTAGCTTTGCAATTGCTCAAGGAATAGGTTTATAGTGAGTAAATTTATCATTACTGTACATGTGTACGTTTGTTGGCGATCTTCACATGAAGGAATGTTAGTAATGTGGTTCAGAGAAGGGTTAATGAGTTAGAATGTTGACTGTAGACGCTGAAAGTGCCTAGAACAAAAATTGGTACTGAAATTTGATTCAGAGCTGCGAAGACCAATAGCAATGCTAGACAACCTTTGAAACTGTAAACAGCTGCTGGGTTTTGGCATAGAATAAACAGAGATAAAATAAAAATTTGGAATAGTATCAACAGCCGTTGAAACAGATTTGTTCCCCCACCGTAACCACCAGAAAATTATCATATGGTTCCCCAATGAATATTTTTATTTTTTCGCGTGGGTTTTGACGATTTAGTTACAGTTTTATTATACTCTTTATTCGTTCCTTCTTCCTTCCAGAAAACGTCTATCATCTGTTACTATCTTTAGTTATAAAAACGTATACGAAGCTTAGCATAGCAAAAAACATTTTACGCCCGACGTTCAAGGGTTTGACGAACTTTCCAAGCCGACTTATCCCTGAATCAACAACCGTTCCCCAGATAAATCACATAAAGTCTGTCTCTTTAGCTATTTTATCTAAATCTATGCGTTCGGCGCACCATGCCCAATAAAACTTCAAATTTATCCCCAAGTTGTGGGTTCCCACAGAAATTAGACAAATTCGCGAATTCCCCGCCAAATTAGCACTTAATTTGTACCGCAAATCAAAGTCGTTTCGTGCGACATTTCTCCCATAAACTTGACAAAAATAAAGCCATTTATGTTAATTCGGCCTCAGAGACTTTTGTGTGCAAAACATCTGCCATATAAAATCAACCAACGAATCACACCACACACAATGAGTTTGTTGATTTTATACTTTCCATCAGTCTCATACATATGCCTGGAAGTTACCACCGCTTTATAGCGGGTGCAATAATAATTCTGTCCAAAGATGCGTGCTGCGTCTGTGCGGACGCACGCAGCTTGGACCACCGATGTGGACGGTAATAAAATTCACACAAATGTTAGCATGGTGATGGTGCGAGCGGACGAATTTGAATGGGGAGGCCATTATTTAGCATCCAATGGATGGACATTTTTATAGATGTGAAGCGCGAGGTTTAAGCTGTTCCGCGGTGCACACACGCTTCAAAAGAGCACGTCATAAATTCGATTTCTTATTCAGGTGTAGGCAGGTCAACCGTCTGATGGTGCAAATTGACGGTAATGGTGATGAATTTTATTTTATTGACTTGATTTCGATTCCGATTTCCGACATTGTTTGTTATAGTCTTCTTTATATCTTGTTCGTGCGCGAAAGTCAGTGAAATGGACTTGGATGTTGTTCAGGGCAGCTTAAGATCGGGTAGACTCCCGAGTTTGACTGACTATGCCGCCGAAAGATTGCAGCACCAACTTCGAAGCAAGATACGGCTCTTTCGGCAACGAATTCATTATAAGATGAAGCACCATCATTGTCGTCCGCTTTGAGACACCAAAGCGATATATGAAGTCGCGGTCGTCCCATTTTTCGAGTCCAACACGTGGTAGCATCTTGTATTTCCGTCTTTCACAGACCAAATTGCGCTCACCTTCTTCGCTGCTCGAATCAGACGATGGCCAATTTTCCCAGAAATAATTTTAACGATACATCGTTTAAGTTTTAAAAATTAATATTTGATTAATTTCGCCACTTGATTTGAAGTTCGCACAGTCAAAAACAGAAATGAGAGAAAAAAATACCTGACAATTGACGTAAAAATCCCAAGTTTGCTCTACAACTTCTACCATTTCGGCGAGTTGAGAGAACCCAAAGTTGATTAACTTTCGATTTTATCAACTTCGTAATATCTTAAGTTGAGCGAGTAAACTTTGAGTGAATAAAAGCAAATTTTCAAGCAGAAAATAAAAATCCCCAAGTTGCGTTCAACTTAGAGTGAATAAAACGGGCCTAAGCTCGATACCACCAATACAGCATACGTGTGACGGTATTTTTTTTTTATATTTTTGTTCTTAATTTATTTTGAAAAAAATCATTTCGGAAAAACAAGATTTTCAGATTTTGCACTGGCTTCGATCTCCGCTTCCCGACAGTGGATAATTTTAAGACACATTTTATATTTGAATCACAGTATTTTCCAGTGCGTCTGCGTGAAAAGCGGAATCAGTTTCGTTCAGACGTTTTAAGTTTATTCCGGACAAAACACCTTAAATGTATGTAAAATGCTTTAAGGTTTATTATGGTTGCTTTATGGCAAACAATTTTATGGCTTGCGAAACAAAGAACAATCCTTTAGGTAGGTATAGCTTGAACTTTGTCAAATTGAACCCTACTTTGAGGACTGTTTTTAGGGATTCCAAGGGATGCAACTTTATGGGCTTCTATAACAATATACTACTTTCGTGCTTTTGTTGCCGGAAAGGAACTATGGGAAGTTGAACGAAGAATGATTGAATTAAATGAATGTAGACATGCAATTCGAAAGAAAATTAAGGGGGTTACTTCCACTACGTTTTGTCAGAAGAAAACACTTGCATTACTTGTGCCGCGACAAATACTTCAAACAACCAAGCTGTCCGGGAATACCTGGCATTTTATTTAATCGCTGAGGGACCATACCATTTAACTTTGTGGTTTTTCTAAGGGTTTTTTTTTTGTCGCTTGTAATAAAGCTACTTGCTTTTGTATCATTAGGGATAAGAAATTTTAATACACCAATTTTTTTAAATTTCAATTCGATAGCCTACTTTGTCACTGATCTTTTAAAGGGACACCTACCCAAGGCCAAAGCTAAGAAATTAATGATGTCATGAGCACCTATTTGTTACCACGATTTACGTAGTCAAAATTTGCAGCAACATTAAAATGCTCTACGGTTGTTACCCCCTCTCTTGTTTTCAAGAATAAGTGGCCCAGTTCTCATCGTCTAGTTCGAACAAGCATTTTTATTGGTAGATCTAGTACTTTCGAAGTCTTGAAAGCATTTTCTTGAAAATAAAAGTACCAAATGCTTTCTAAGGATTTTCTTGAATTTTTCTTTTTTTAGTTTTTTGGATCTATGCTCTTTTTTACTGGAATTTTAATTATTCGTGTAGTTTACGTTAAGCCCGTCACACAGTGCATCGAAGTTTAAGCTGTTTTCCACCACTTTCCCATGCATCAGATGGAATGTGAAATGTGAGCGGGTGAAGTGTGAGTGCCAGGAATCCACTCTATCTATTGTGTACGTGGAGCTAAGTAGGTGCATGGGCTACGATAAATATACGGTGAAGGATTTATATCTCATCTATGATGGATCTCATCCGTCAAAAAAAAAAAAAAACCACTGCGGTTAGATTCCCCGAATAGAAAGTGTCATTTTTATTTTCTAGTAGGTATCGTAAATATTTTAAAGAAGGTACTGTTGATATTTTTTTTGTTTTGTTTTTTTTCCAGCATGTTCAACAAAAATAAAATTCGTTGTTTCAAAAACACGTTTTTTCTGGTTATTTTGTGAGTTGCAGGCACGGAATTCCTTACTAAAGAGAGCTTTATTTTATATTATGAAGATGGGTAGGTAAAAAACTTTAAAAAGACAAAACGATATATTATTTTTCATACTGATGAAAACACATAATTTAAAAACCAGGCAAACCTGCTCAGGTGTTGCTCCCCATTTAAAGCGAGAAACGTGGCTCTACCTCGCTTTCTCCCATTTCAGTTTCAACAAACAATACCTCACACCTACCCCACTGATCTTTGAATTTGCTATGTCTATAGGATGAATGCTTTTTGTTATATACAAAATTTTTGTAATAGTTACCTCTGCTAACTTGAAACAGAAACTCACATCACAAATCTCTTCGGAAAATGCAAAAAAACATGCCTCGCTCAACTATTTACCTCACACCACTAGACCGTGTCGCATCATATCGCTCTACACGCCAATAGCCATTAATCCAACTTACAGTTGAATTGTTTGTGCACCAGGCTCAGAGTTGTATGCCCAATATGGGAAAATGTGCTACGCATTAGCTAAGCCACATTCAGATAGTTATTTACCTACAGCATACTATAAATGCCAGTAGGCATTATTTTCCCCACGGACACTCCGATAGACAGGAGAGCATACAACACTATACCACAAAAAAGAAGCACAGACCACTCACCATTAGTGTAGCATCGCAGAGTTGACAAAGAGTCCATACCACGAGATCCCAATGGAAGCTTTGACAAATATTGTTTCAATTGCTACAGAAAAATCCTCGTGTGCAATGCATTTCAAGTTGATAAAAAGTTTTTTCTGTTTTTGTAAAGTTTGTCAATCTCGGCACGCTATAGTGAAAATGAAAATGCCAAACAAACTGACAGACAACCAGAGGCAGCGATAGACTACAAGTTCGACTACGACTACGAGTGCGAGTACGAGTACTCTGCTCTGTTTGCTCATTGTATTTATATGGAAAGTAACGCAAACTGAGTATTGTTGAAACCAAATAAATTGACTTATTGATTTAAATGGCAACCACACGGTGTGGGGAAAAAGTGTAAAGAAAAATGGAAAACACTCCATAAATTGGCTAGAGATTAACGATGGTAATGATGGGAACGAAAGTTTTCCTCCACCACCAACGGGTGGAACTATAATTGAAGTAATTTTCTGAAATGCGTTCGAAAACACCAGGTGCCAGAAAATAATCGGTTGCTAGCAACTGCGCGGGAAACGGCTAATAAAAACTTTCAAAATAATAAGAGGTAGCCGCGACTTTGGCAATTGATTGGTCCAATTTCGTTTTGCAAAATTATTGACCACAGAAAAAGTAAAATCATTCAAGCGATGATTGTAGAGCTGTGCTCAGCACCCATTGACAAATTATCCAGGCGCAAACGTGTCAATAGCGTCGCGTTGTACCTCCGAACATACAGGAGTAACAGCCAAATCTGCCTTTGGGTAAAAATTATTGGCGCGTGCTCTACCACTGAGTGCACCATTCTTCTCGTGTGGTAAAGAAAAATCAATTTGTATCCCAAAGTGTAGGGAAAATTAATGACCAGCAGGACTACCGCTGATAACCAAGAGAAAAATCGACGCAATGGTAAAACCAGTATCGGTCGCAGCAGAAAAAAAAATGTTCCAGTTTATGTACTTTTTTTTTATGTACCTACTGCAATCGATCTCGTTAGATCGTACCACTGCGATGTTAGTGAAAATTAACACTAGTCCCGACTCTGATCCGACGTGGCTTTTGTCGCGCATATTGTAACGCAACGTGGACCCAATTATTTGTGCCTCAACATGCATGCAGCTTTTTGTTTTCAGCTTGATGTGCTTTTCAGCATCGAAAGATTAATCGTGCAAAATGGAAAAAGAATCGAACCTGAGCGCGCATTTTGCGTATGTCCTCAGTAAAAGGAGTGTATCTGCGGTGATAAATTATAAAGCTGGTCCACCGAACAAATGGTGGCAATATGCCTACATGACTAATATGGACGTGACAAATTGATTGGGTGTCTTAAGGTAGATATAGATTTAATGAGCTTAGTGTTTGGTCAACTATTGTTTATGCAGAATGCAGAGCATTGCTAAGGGCTCTCATTTTTGGAATCGAATTTACTACAGGGAATGAGGCCCCCAACATTTGTCATGTGTTTCCAAAAAGGGTTCCTAGAACATTCTCCTTTACTAGACCTTGTGTGCCGTGTAAAATGTGTCATAACAAACATAAAATGCTGTTTTCCATTCAGAAAATTGTCTTAAGACCTCACCCGTTAGGAAAGTCTGCTATCAAAAGAACCTCCCAAATATCAGACCGCTTGTTGACAGCCACCAGAACACTCTGCACTGCTTTACTTCGTCTGAGAGATGCAATTTCGACTTGGGTACTAAAATAGCCTATTGTGCTTACGAACCGGCAAACTATTTATTTATTTCACTAAAATGGTCCTTCAATTTGCGTCAAACACAAGACCGACGGCTGTAAGAGGCTTTGCCAACGAAGAATTTTATACAAATTTCAAAAAGTTGAACTGTAGTGCACCCTGACAAATTGCCTCCAATTTGGCAACAGCTTTTCATTTGTCTTGTTTTTAATTTGGCAAAAAAAATCCCGATCCCGACCGAATATTGATGGCTACACCAATAATTCACTTTCCGTGAAATAAATTCCCAACAACCCGAAATGGCGTGGATTTATTTTGTAAAACAAAAAGGAAAATATTATTAATCACCTCTTATTAGCAAAAAACCATTTAGCGCTGTTTTACTCTCTTTCCATGTCGGTCTTGGTCGCCTGTCAATGAGAAAGATAATTTCACGAAATTCAATTCTGATTAATTGGCCGGCAAGAACGTGAGGTCAGACGTCGGTCGGTTCGGTTAATCTTTGGAAGGATCAAATGGCTACTTAGTGTATTTGAAAATTTTTTGCTGTGGAAAATATTATTTATTGACTGCCTGCCACGAGGGAATACATTGCGCGGGCTTTGACTTTAAATTGTGCGCGTTTTTTTGTGTACATCACAAGTCGCACTGAAAATTTGCATTCTTAAAGATTCCCTACGATTCACTCCTGCATAAGATGTATAAACCCAACCGAATCTGACATCCTTTGGCGACTGCTTAGGTTTCTAGAAAGGCCGATTATCCATCATACAGAAGAAGGGTCCTTAGAGGCAGTTCAAGCGATCAGCAAAGAGGTGTACCTTTCGTAAAAAGATTCAACACAATTCAGTTTGTGGCCGCATGTCTTACCATAGGGAAACTTACATTGGCTATCGTTGACTTTTTTGCTTATAAGGCCTTATAGAAGTCTTTCATCTAAACTTATGTCAATCTTTATCATTTTTTGTGTGTTTTTTTTTTTTTTTGTTTCAGACAAAGAGACAGCTTTACCTCTATGTTCAGTTTAGACTCAAACCAATATAGAAAAGAAATGGGACAGAGGTTTAGTATCCCCACTTGTCGGATCCTTGAATTATTTTTTTCTTAATAAATAAAATATATTGTTCTGTAACTAAATTTCGTACTTTTTTAAAAAAGAATTTAAAAAAAATAAATAAATTTCTTTTCTTTTTTTTAAACAGAATTGTTATTGTGATTTTTAGCTACTGCTTATAATTTTTTTTTCAACTCTCAAGAACGAATCTCAAACATCTGAGTGCATAACTGGCATGAAAGAGTTTATTAATTTAGCTTAAAATTGTAGGTTCCTTTCATTGGTGCTAAAAATAAAAAAAAAAAAAATTGCATAAAATGGATCCGTAGTACCAACTATTTGTTTTTCTGAAACTGTCAGCAATAAAACAATAATACAGTCCTGTGGGCATTCAGGAGGTAAGAACCGGACATGGACATTGCGCAGATAATATACGAACCACACTGAGACCCCCAACTTCGGCCGATTTGCCTACAAGCTTTATTTAAACGAAGTGGCAACGATTAGGTATGCGTACACGCAGAAAAGTCACTTGTTTAAAATCAACCAACTTTCGATTAGTTCGGTAGTTTTTTACCAATTAATATTGTTAATATATGTAGCTCCTACATCAGAGTTAGTGGACTGGACATAACCGAATCAAGTTGTTTAAGGAATCTCGTCTAAAAATAACCGACTAATCAATCTCCCATCCAAATATTCTCGGTCGTAAAAAATGAACCCTCTAGAACTAACAAACTTAATTTGTTTAATTACTAATCTAGAAACTTGGTTGATAACAACTGATAAAGGGGTTTTTTTTTTAACAGTTTCTGTTTGACCTTTTTATCTCTGTAGCTTTTAACAACGAAAACTCTTTTTTTTTTCAACAGAGACTTAGTGAATCTTAACGCATTCCTTTAACCGAGAAAAAAATCACACTCGGTTAGAGTCGATTTCGCTGCGTGCACCAATCCAATCGAAATTCTGGTGGCAGCAAAATAAATCAACTGCACCAAGGGCTCCATATAATCAATAAACAAGTCCTTTAACTAATCCCAGCACAGAAGGTACCCATAAGTCAAAGCACATTACAGAAACGTCAACAGAAATAAATAGCCTTTCAAAGCACAAAACAGTTGTCGTCGCGAAAACTGGTGTTTCGACAAAAAGCCGTCATCCACCGCATGATGTTAACATTAATCTCTACAAATGATAATGATGACATTGGTACAAGCACAAGAAAGAGTCAAGAGACGCAGAGCAACTCCGATATGCCACAAAAGCGCACGTACGTAACGCGCGTAACAAACCTGTCACCTGACGTTTGTACCTATATTTTTTTCACACTGCGGTTATTAAAAGTAAGAGAGTAGCACATAGAACATGGCACACAAGACAACAAATATCTTGGCACACACCGACACCACACCGACGACCGACCGTTGGTAAATAAATTAAGTTTTCAACAATTTGATCTCTTGTCGCAGAATAAATTGGACCAGCATCCCCGTCCCACCGGTGTCTATGGTGGCTCGTGCATTTTTGTCAGTCCCGCTTGGCAATTTCATTTAATAATCATAATAATTTAGCAAAATAATTCTACAATCATAAATCATGGGGGCATGTCCGATTAATTAAAGTTTGCGCCGCCAATGTTGGCTCTAACTATGCCGCCACAGCAAGTGTATCGAGTTTTTTTTTTTGTTTGTGCTGCTGTCGTGCCACGAGGAAGGCGAAGGATCCGTGCCGCCATAGAATCGAAAATGAATTGAATATTTAAGTCAGTAGTGCGCTGGCGGTTGTTGCGAAATGTATCCGAACCCAACCACCTAGATACACCGAGATGGCATAGCAGCCCATACTACTGCTGTACCATCATGATTGCTCCTCACTGGCGTCGCTCTTTCGGACAGATTGCGGGTCATTATGCTGTACTGGCGGGCAATCAGCATCAACAAATTGGGTTAAAGTTGCATGGATGAGAAATTGGCGAAATTTTCAGGTACTCCCCGATACCGCAGGCGCGCAACCACAGTACATCCATTTAATTGAATTCTCTTATAAAAAAGCAACCGTAGGTTGTGCTGGATGCTGGTCTATTTTAATGACCGTCTCGATGCTGTGCCTAATGGTGATGGACGCGCGGAATGGTAATAATAGGGTGATTACCAAAGCGGTTACAAATCGCCTTTTGTATATTTTTGTGTGTCTGAACTTATTTACTTATCGCCGAACAAGTTTCCGGATTAAGCAACTCGCTCATTAGCCGAAAAACAATCACGACCCGTGATTAATTTCGTCCACCCATTAACACAAGTTCGACGGAGCATGGCGGTAGACGATATCGCGAACAAAACTTCGAATCGTTGCGAACTTATCGCAAGACAATAACTCACTGTAGCGTTTTAGCTGGAAAAACAAAACGCGTAAAACTCTATTAGCGTAAGTAATTTTAAATCGAATTTTCCCCCAGCAGCCAGCAGCCAGCACCAGCTGAATCATACGTTTCAATCAGGTCGGTTATAGACTGCGCCATGGACCAGTGGGCCCACATTCTTATATCGGAAATTAACATAATTTTTCGCACGTCCATACGGTCGGAGTGGTGTGCCTTCGAGTATGAGTTGGAACGACGATGACGACGCGCCGCAAACAGGCTGCCCTCATTAAGATAAGAACAATGTATGTGCACGCTGAGCAGTGGACAGATTCAGATTCGGATGAAAGGAATGATCATTGGCACAGTGTGATGTCGAGCCTTCGTAATTATTAATTTCGATATTCATTTATTTATGTGGCCATTAATCAGTGTCCCACCGAAACGTCTTTTCGGTTTCTGTTGCAATTAATAGTTCGAAACCGAAAAACCGAAAAGAGAGAGAGAGAGCTAAAGAGGACGATGGTTGCCAACTTACCTGTGTGGATTCTTTGATGGGCTTTTAGGTGTGAACTTTTGGTATAGACTTTTGTACAACCTGAAATTGAATAAATAAAATTGGCTGATTAGTGTTGAGCTGTGTTGTGGGAAAGGGGGGTATGAATTTGAAATTCCAAAGAAGTGGCAGTATAGAAGTAAGGCCAGTGCTACCAATTTTTTGAATAGTATTGTGATTGCTCTGTTTATTTGGTTTGTTTCCCTTTTTGTTGCGCGAAAACTGATTTTATCTAAAGACAAGTGAGAATTTTAGAGAAAAAAAAATGTACAGAACTAGGTAGCGCGAAACTTCCCCGCTTACAGCGTTTTCCTCTCTGATTTTGTTTTAGGTCATCTATCTGTTTTGCAAAAAAAAATACTGTTCTCTACTATGACGAGGAGCATCTTATAAGCAGAAGTGTCACTACAAAATAGTTGATCCGGCAAAATCTGACAAAATGACCGATTTATTTTTTTTAAATCCCTCAAAAAATCCGGTCAAAAGTGAAAATACGAATTTTTGATCTGAAATCTGAGGTAAAAATAGAACATTTAGTAATATAGTTTGATTAATATATTAGCCGTTACAAAAAAGTAGAGAGTAACTTTTTTGTAAAAAAGAGAGTAAATTTGACTAAACAAATTTTATGTGTATGAGTGAAAGAAGTGTAGATCGAAAAGTACTCGGTGCCCGGTGTTCGCTGTTGCCAGCAAATTAAAAGCGAATCGTGTGTGATTGTTTTCATTTACAGTTATTACTGCGCGAACGCGTTTGGTCATGTATATCGTGAAAAAAAATTCAACATCATTTGGGAGATATGCCCCTTTAAAATTTGGTTGAATGATTCAATGTCTGATATGCCATTTTTGGTCGCACGACTCGTATACCTACATCTTTCTTAAATACTTGTAACAGGTCTGGGAAGAAAAACTCCAAGAAAAATTAAGGTGCCAAGTCACCCTCTAGTTTTTGAACGAACTATTTTGTTAAAGTTTACGTTTTTAAAAATGTAAGTATGTTTCAAACTATGAATATAAATATAATTCATAATTTGAAACATACTAAAATTTTTTGGTTTGGTTTAAAATTAAACAAAGAGTTAATTATATTTATGTTTTAAAATAAAATATGCTCTATTTTTTCGAGTAGTAACGAAAACAAAAATTGGGTGCCATATCTTTCGACTTTACCCTATAAAGTTCCATTTTTTTTTTACAAAACTAGTCTTAAATATTATAAAAGAAAAAATAAACAATTAATTAAAAAGCTGCCATTGCAAAGTTTTTCACAAAACTGAACTAAAAGCGGTCTTCCAAACAAAATATTGCTCAAGCTTAGAACGTCGTTTGAGCTTTACTATAAATTTAAGCTGCTCTAGAACTTCAAGATTTAAGCTGCTCCCGAACTTCGAACTGCGAAGTGTCACAGAAACAGATGTTCTTTGGAAAAACTTCTTTCAAAAATACAATTCTCTTTGATTTCAACAATTACAGATTCTAGGTACTCCTTGTCGAGGTACTCATTAAAAAGGCTCATCCATGGTTACTTTTCCGCGCGAAAACGCAACAAAACACGAAGATCTCCCAAAATGAGTGTGCATTAATAACATACCCACTTAACTACAACAACCGTAGTAGTTCATCTTTGTGAAATGTATTTCCGGATATTTTTTTTCGTTTCAGTCAACTGGATTTAAAAATGTTCTCCGGTCAGAGTGAATTGAATCCGATCAGAATTGTAAAACGGGATCAGATCGAAATCTATCTTCACAGTGGACTACACTCTTTTCTACCTCAGGTGATGTAAGGTTTGGTTGAATAGGGCTGTAAGAAGATGAGGTCTCACAAGTCTCTATAGGCAACGAAAGAGCCCTTATCGAAAAACAAACTATTTTCAAGCAGAAGCAAAGTAGTCTTCTATTTTTATTCGAGTAGACTTAAATAAAACAAAATAATAGCTGACGGAACAGGTCCGTATGAGCTTTACAACCATTCGTTTTGTGTGAGTTTTTAATTTTTGGAAGGAATGGAAGGGATCTACAGTTTTATGCCGAGTCCAAACGGCTAATTGAGCAGCTCTTTCATGACAGTTATACTCTCGGACGTTTGTCAGACGTTCGCGAGTGGTTGCACAGAGAAAAAAAAATCTTTAATATGTAATTTAAGTTCAACACACTAAGTCACTGCGCCTACTTTCAATGGCCTATCTCCTTACAATATTAAAAAGGTACCTTCCCGAAACCTATTTCGGTTGGGACGTACCGATTCGCTTTCGTAAAGTATAAATGCGCCTTATACTCAAATCATCCCATATACACCTTTCCGTGTCTAAGCTTTTTGAATGTTTTCTGGAAAGACTGTGCCCTGTCAAGGTTCTGACATGTGTTCCGATTTTTTTTAACAATTTCTCTAAGCCATTTGCGATCTAATGCGACCTTATTGCCAACTGCAAGCCTATCGAGCATAGCTTCTGCGCGTTTTGAGTTCGCCTTTACCTAGAGAAGTACTCGTATCTGAGTGGTTTAAGATTTGAGTACCTTGCCTTTGCTTGAAGACCCAGCGTTTCAGCCTAGAGAATGGTGTTTAGATCGCAAGATTCTTCCATATACTCATCAGCTGAAAGGCTAAGAAGACCAACTTTTCTCTACGCGGGATTTTCTTCACTCGCTTCTACTTGCTTGATGCTATATTCATCGAAATACGAATACAGTTCTTTGCGAGTCTAACGAGAGAACTAAGAGCGACGTTGTAACCATTACGACGGTGTGCCGCAATGGTCGGTACTGGGCCCAATGCTTTCCAACCAAGAGAAGCAACAATCGTCGAACTTGTTGTGTTGCGGTTGTGTCAAAATATGTTTAAAAAATGTTGAGCTGCACTGCAAACAGATACTTCCAACTGAATGTTTATGGCTAACCTGCCCAAGTGTACAAATTGCCGGCCAAAAGACTGAAGCCGCAAGAACTTATATGTTGAGTAAAAAAGATTGGAAAACAAAGACTTCCATTTCCGCGCTTTGCATCAGAGTTCCCGATCAAATCTTTGGCATCGTATTCCTATAATGGACTTCATCCAAGGGGTCACAAAACTTCACTTTCAAGGGGAGATTCGGTACAATTTACCCTGAGCTCTAATCGCGTAAGCAGAAGACGATCGAACGAAATCGTCTCGACGATGCTTAAACTTCGTGTAACAACCAAAAAACGATAATTTTCGAAACAAAACCGTTTTTTGTTGTTTCTCGTTACTAATTTAAACGTCAACTAACCTCGTCGAAACGATTCGATTGAACGATGGCTATTTTGCAGTCATTTCAACGTTTTTGCTGCTTTTTTTCAGTTATTTAAAGAAGTCACACTCTTTGGAGGCGACTCTCTCTCTTATCAGAGTTTTAAAAGAATGCATTCTTCGCAAAAAAGAAATGGTTACTGCACTTGAGCTTCACTTGTTTTATATTTTTTTTTACAGTTAAGCAATAAAAATTCTCACTTGTTCCGCGAATTCTAAGATCTTTATTGGCTTTTTTATTGCTTTAAGAAATACATATATACCTATACATGTTTCGAAAACCACCAAATCTTCTACTCTCCTACATCTGCATACACATACATCATCGACAGTTCCTTATCCAATATAATGGTTTTAGAATTTTACTGTACACTTTCACATTTCACTCTGCTTGAGCGATAAGTGTTTACTTGCATCTTGATACTTATAGAGGCCTTATTCCTTACTACCTATACCCATTTTTGCAATGACAAGGAAGAAAAATGCAATTCAATTCAAATCCAAGATAAAAAAACTATTTCCTTATATTTTTTGATTGTTTAGATGTCAGAGTTTGTTTACAGTCATGTTCAAACTGTTCAAAATGATGACGATGACCGATTCGATTGAACGATACAACGATGATGTTATATGAAGCAAACTAAAAACGAAATCGTTTTGTTCAATCGTTTTGACGACTATCGTTTCATAATTTACGTGATGAGAGTCCTGTTTAAAATGAGGACAGGCTCAGGTTTTATGGGTGGCACATTCAATGAATATATTCCGGTTTTTCAATGTACCTACATTGTTTTTCCACCTTGACGTTCCAAGTCCAGTTGCCATTTGCGAGGATAAGTTTCCGGAGGCTGCTCGTTTCAAACAAGAAATACCCATGAAAAATATGCATTTTTTAAAAATGATTAGCACAAAATACTGGTGCATATTTTTCTTTATGTCATCGCTTTCCGCTGTTACAAACTAACACCGATCTGAACCAGAAACACCTTCCTGTGCGATTTTCACATGCCAACAGCTCGCCGCAAAACCACAAGTTCACATGAACACTTGGCACTTTAGTCCAGGCATAAATTCCACCACATTTTGCGCTATCACTTTGTGCGGACAAGCAAAATCACAGCAAAAAAATAAAAATACAAAACGTCACAGGTGACAACACAAAGCATCGTTCCGCACACACACAGGGGGAAGGTGAACCCATAGAGACCACAAAGTGCCCAATAAAGAGAGCCTCCTTGCCCAAATACCGTGTTGGAACATACGCGGAAAACTCTTTCACAGACAAAAATGTGCCAACCCATCAGCCGCCGAGATATACACACTCGCGGCAGACCGCTGCATTAGCGTAGTTGAATAAATAAGTGTCCAACACAAGGGAACAGTTTTGCTCTATTCGACGGTAGAGGTTCTATACCGTGTCCCCTCGAAATGAAATTTGTAACATTGCACGCGGCTGTCGTCTTGTTCTTCAGATGCAATTCCTTGAATTCTGCTGGTCAGCCAGCTAACAACTAACAACACTGCTTACATACATGTGCCATGCGATGTGCCATTCATTTTGTTGTGCCAGTGCCAGTGCCAGTGCCAGTCCATTCAAGTTGACGGAATTGTGCAACACCGCAAACAATGTCACGTAAAACGAGGCATGCTGACGTCTTTTCCTTGTCGTCTGCGATGTACATTGTAAGCGGCTCCTTCAGAGTTCCGCAGGCGTCACAAAAGGTCACTGCTGGTACTTTAGTACTCGTACTTTAGCACCTGTTAAGCTAGCCCAGGTACATCTACGAAGTTTTCACTTCAGCTCTTTTGTTCCTCCAGTGTCATTGGAAAGCGACACAAAATTTGCCTCTGAATGGCTGAAGGTTTCGCCGGTATTTGCCAACATCTCTGCTACGTGACTGATTTGAATTCGGTCAGCAGAGCATTCCAGCCATATTGACACAGCCAGAGTCAGAAGTGTCAGGGCTTTTCCTGCCTAAACGGTGCTGCGGTCCGAACTAATTATGGAAAATTTCCACGCTTGTAACATCGACTCTGGAACAAATCAATTCATCTTTCAATCGATTGCGTGCTGAAGCGTTTTACGGTATTATTTAATTTAATTTTTTTATTCCCTTTAATTCAGCACATTAAATGCGCTTGACGATGCGGGGCACGTACGTGTTATTTTACTCACGTTCTCAGTTGAAGTACGTATTTATCCATACTGAGTGTTTGTATATCGATTGTGTTTGGCGTATCTATTTGAATTTCAATATGCGGATAGATGAGTGTTTGCGCCTGATGACTGTGGTAATTGTAGAAATGCGCGTATACGGAGTTTTTCGGGGGAATAAGTTCTCTAACGGTGTCTGCGCGTTGGCATGACAGAGTCGAGCATGGGTGGCAGACGGTGATTTGTGTGTGAAGCTTATTTTTGACGAAGTCAATTATATTGGTTTATGGTGTGAGATGTGTTTTTTTTTTTTTAAAAGAATGTGCTTGTGGAAGGTTCTTGGCGAGGCAAAAAAAGGTTTTCAGTGTAGAACGATATATGTAATATAAACACTATTTACAACGTTAAGGGGTGGGAGTCTACCACTTTCCGTTTAGACAGAGGAGGCAATTTTAATAAAAAATATAGCTAGGCAAATAAAATAAAACAAAAAACAACGGCAACACGGCCAGTTCTGAAATCCCTTCTTTCCTAATAGTTTTAAATAAAGGTGTTTCTGTCAACAGTTTTTGAAAAAGAGAGACATTGCTGGCGGAACAGTCCAGTTATCCATGGGCTCATTCGACTAGGCTATTAACACTGTCTGTGGAAGGTTACAAAAGCGCACAGGAAGAAGCTGGGAAGGGTTTTAGCACAATGTATCCATCTTTTTTCTATTCCATATCACAGCATAAGATTGCTTTTTGTAGTCGTAATTGGTTTTAAATTGTAGGTATACCCAAAAAGGGGGTAGAGGGGTGATTTTGAAAAATGACAAATCAATAAATTGTACATGTCCGTGGTCCGTCAAAGTGAAAACTTTCTAATCAATGGGACCGACGGTTTCTTGAAACTTATAAAAACGGGGTCTCAAAAATGTTTGGGGTCATTATTACACCCTTCAGGGAGAGATTTTGGAGTATACCTACTGACATCATAAAGTGATACATTTTTATTTATTTTTGGTAATGGAATAATTTTTAAGTAAATTTTACAAACAGAAAAGTACCCCCCCTGGGTTATGACCCTCAAAAACGGGTTGGTCTAAAAAGAAATCTCCTGAAAGACGAATGCATTTTTTCTTTTCCCTACCATCATGTAAAACTTCAGATCGCTGTGGTAGTTCGTGTAGGTACACAGCTCTGAATGAAGGTGAGTATTTTTTTTTTTTTAGAAAGAGGGGTCATTTTGAAAAATTGTAAATTACCTTTTAAATAATTTTTACATCTCCCTCAAAGTGAAAACTTTTGAGTCAATAGGACATGCCGACATATAGCTCTTTTATAAACACATAGCTCTTGTATGAACATATCTTAAGTACCTACTTTAATCCTCAAAAGGGGGGAGGAGGGGTCATTTTGTACCACTTTTATGATTTTCACTTCTTTGTCAAAGTGAGTCGATTTCAAATTAACACGAATAACAGTTAGTGGATACTACGCTCAGTGGTTTAGTGATTGGTGTGTTGGACTACCAAGCGAGGTTCCCAAGTTCGATCCACAGAAAAACACAAATCACATCTAAAGGTTTTTTCCACTGCGCCACCTCTTGCGAATGTCTGACCAACATTCATGAAAGAGCTTCTCAATTGGCCGTTTGGATTCGGCATACATTTTTAGATGCCCTATATTTGTCCCGAAAATAACAACTCACCCAAAACGAATGTTTGTGCGAAGCTTGGCCCAAGGTACCTACGCGGACCTGTTGCACCGAACATTTATTTATTTTATTTCTTAATCGTTTTACAAAAACAAGAAATATTTTTGTAAGCTCTCTGCTCACATGCACAGAGAATGTATAGAAGATTAATTTTATAAAGATTTTTACCTGTGAATTTTTGTAACGTATAACTTTCGAAAAATGACATCAAAGGTTAGAATTACCGCATCCGTGCTCGAGTACTACGTCACTACGTGACTGAATATGTTATTGTTTTGCTTGTAAAATCCACAAAATTCAGTGACGTATATTGCACGCCCACGGATGAGGTAATTCGACCCAGCTTAAGCTAAATTTGATGTCGTTTTCAGCAAGCATATACCGCGCTAAGATTGCAGGTGCACCACTTGGCTCGTAATGTCTCGTCAGGAACACCCACCTCCCTCACGATTATTACCCAAAACTCATCTGGTGCAACTGCAATACCTGCGCCCAAATATAATATAAGTATGAATACAGAGCGCGACCTACTGACGTCCGTAACCGAATTCAATAACTTACCAACTTCACCTTTTTCGTGGAGAAAAGTAATTCACGAATCGATTTACTTCTTCAATATCAATTTCTTCAATCATCTTCGGTTAGAAAGTAACTGCGCGCAGACTCCTTTCCGCCCTCTCTCTCCCTCTCTCTCTGTCAGTCTGTATGCGGCATTCGCTTAATGAACTTCTAATCAAGTTCATTGTTGTGTTGTATGACACCCAGTCGTGAGGTAAGCCCTTTTCTTCTTCCCCTTGTAACCAACTTTTAGAAAGGCGAAGAGGTGAGTTTTTTGTTCGTTAGCCTTCTTCAACGCCTAGGTCTCTTCTATCCGCACTCACCACCCAAGAACTGAATGGCTATACCAATTCAAAGCACCCTCTCGTTTAATGTGCAACGCAATTCAATTATCCAACACACATGACGGAGAAGGCAGAGGAGAAACGCGAAAATCTCTCACCATAAATAAATACACGCAAGACGCAAGACGAGCGACATAAACAGAGCCAGCCAGCTCTCTTGGCCGTAATGCGCATCCCATACAACATTAAACCGTATCAATTAATAAAGGCCTTAAATGTCCAAAGTACTTCCGCGTAAATGGATTACCATGGGCATAAAAGTCTAAGCTGACTGCGCAGCTCTGCTCCTGGGCTGCTCCTATAGGCACACGTGTGTATGCATAAGCCCATCACCATTGCCGTCATCATCATCGTTGCAGTTCGCCTGATCGGCTGCTCGGAGTCAGTAGTTGCAGGCAGACAAATGCACCATTAACCCCCTGGAGGTATGTTCGACTTATACACGTATACAGGCACGAATGGGACGAGGTTTTCCTCCTGCATGCTGCGTAGATACGGATTCAGTGGCCAGACGCTTCTTCTTGGCTATATGGACCCCCAGACATGGGATGGGAGTCGGTTTCGCCTTGACTAATGTGTTTTGCTATTGCCTATTGATTTCGTCATAGGCTGTGCACGGGCACCCATCTAGCGCAATTCATCTGACGAGTTTTTGATTAGTGCACCCATGCCATGGATGGATGTGAAGTTACGATAGACGGTTTAGATGGTTGGTAGCACGACCAGTGAGTGAGGAACATTTCGCCCAAAATTAGACATCATTGTTGATGTTAATGGTACTGGTTTTGAATTGGGACTACGATTCGGATTCGGATCTTCGATGTGCTGGACTGGTAGTTGGGCGACTTCTGTTCGGATGGGGGAGATGGGACTGCAGTTCAGAGGTGTCTGTGCTGGAAAAGAAGTCGTGAGAGTGAAGGTGATGCTGATCACTTTATATTTTGTTGCAATCAATTGGAGAAGGTGTATAGACTTTCGCTGTGGGAGACGGGTAGGCATTTTTGATTGACAACGAGTTTGGTTTGTACTCTCGACTTAATTTGATGGTAATTTGATACAAATTTGACAGTTTGCCGTTGTGAGTGAGTCCACTTATGATTTGAAAGAAGACATGCGCGCTTTTCGGTTGACAAGAGCTCGAGAGCTATAAGCTACGTAACTGGCGAATGTCTCCTATGAAGCAGCATCAGTGAAAAAATGTGACAGATGATGAAGAAGTAATTTGAAACTGACCCTGGTAACATCATCATACAAGGAATCAAATCGGCCACAGAGGATCTTTGACAACCGGTCAATTTTCAGATTGGTTACGCTCCGATTGACGCTGAAACTTTCTCTACGGTCTCATTACAGCGACATATGTATCATTACCAAAGCTGATACACAATTGTTTAGTGCAATAACGTGAAATGATCAGCACGTAAAGCACCATTTTCAGTCGGTTGCCATAGGAGCAATCTTTGAAAAGTGCTGAAATTACAGCAAAAGTTGTAAGTTGCACCACGAACCACTGACAAGTACCTGAAGAGATTAGTCTCCTGATAAATCCTGATTCGGCTTAAAAATGTAGGTCTTTTCCTATAATAAAAAGCACAGGCAGACGTAGAGTTATAAAAAGCTTATCTATTTTACAAACTGCTTCCTTTTCAGAAAATCAGCAGCCAGATTCCGTAAGGCGAAAACGTTGAAACTTGTTCGTGCGCACGAACTATTTTCTCTAAGTTGTAGCAGTAAATCGTTCATGCACACGAAAACGCTTCAACGTTTCACCTTACAGAAGCGAATCCAGCTTTTACACAGAGATTTGTTAACGAGGGTTATAATTGTATGAAGCCTTACCGAGGATGTTACAACAACTTTATGACAAATATATACCAGAGACATGTTTAAAAAACCAATAATTAAATTGCCAAATAAGTTATATCAAACTTATCCTTTGATTCGGTAGCTCCGTTTAAAAGTTTCGCTGGCTTAACAAGAAATTTCGACAGGCATATGCAGCAAGAAAATAAGTCAAGAGCAAAAAGTAGCGCTTCTAAAGACAGACCTAAAATGATATTGAAACGAACGGTCCATGTTGAGCCCCAAATAAAGGGGACAAGGCGAACTCAGGCCCTGTCGTCCACCCTCGTTAACGTTTACGCATCATTATTGACCAATACTGAGATGATTGACACAGCGATTAATTTCTCATAAGAAGTAGTTTTCAGAGAACCCATTTTTGTATGGCTTTCATTTCAAATCTTTGATTTTGCCCGTTTCTTCTTTTCGGCAACATAAATCTGTTTTGAATCCATTCACGACTGAATACATTTTTGTTGATTTTGTCCCAGTGACAGATCGCTGAGTTCTAGCATTGACGTATGTAAGTTATTGTTAAATGCATCTGACAGATTCTGCCCCTCTCGTCTATTTTGCCAAATTACAAATTAAATCCAAAATCTTGTACTTGCGGAAAACAACAAGATCGAAATTTGTGATCAAGTTTTACAATTTACAAATACAAAATCTGCAAATTTATGATACCTTTTACCGCGAAAATAAATGTGTGCAAAATGCTTAATTTCAGTTGTGATTGAGTTGTAATCTACAAGTGTTTACTCACAAGTTTTTTGAACATAGTCGTAGTGAAAGCGCTGTAGCTATGTCCAAGGAACTTTATCATGCGCAACTATTAAATTTGTAAGGTTGCATTAGTAAAGTTGCATTGGTGTTAGGTAATGTAAAGCTTTTTCTTTTTCAGTCCTGTATGCAATTTGTGATCCAAAAACTACCTGCAATTGTTTACTCTGCCTTAATAACTGAAAGTACAAATTGTAAATTATTGCTACTCCTAAGTGTCTTGTTCGTCAAAATATTGTTTTTATTATTACCAATAAGAAATATCGATTTAAGCAAAATTTACAAGTCAACTTTAACTTGTAAAATAATCTCACAAACTGTACAAAATTGTAGGTTTTGAAACTCACAAAGAAGGCAGTTTTTCACAATTTGCAGCTTTCCTTCAACAACAAACATCTTGTGGTGATTCGAAAATTTCACTATTGTTACATATTTTAATTTGTAATTGCTATGGTTCCATAAACCGACAAAAGTCAACATAAAATAGAAATTTAGTTAAAACAAATGCTAGTAAAACATATTTGTAGCTAGTTTTGTGAAGTATTATGTTAAATGACAGCGGATCACCTTGACTGCATTTTTTTTCTTGACAACAAACGCCCCCTTAAGATCGCTTCCGACCTTAATGGATCAGCAAACACGACCAGTCATCATTTAGTGGAAAATAGCAACTTCGGAAGATCTTTATGTCTAATGCGGTACTGGAATCGAAAAGAGATGGGTGATTCTCTATCGGAACTTTTAAGGTTTTCGCGAAAATCCATCTCGTGTGAAAATGTTGTCCATTGCGGACTTACCAAGCTCAAAATGTCGCTGGTAGGTTTCGTCAACGAAGTTTGTTGATAGAGGGTCATCTCCTTAATGTTAAGGAGACTGCTGACACTTCGGTTTGCACTATTAGGAGTAAGTACGTCTGTATTGCAAAACTCTAAATGTGGAATAAGATGTCAAACAGATGAATTGGACTGATGGCCTACAGCCTTCAAATTACTTTTCAACCACCCTAAGTGTTGGCTGATTATATTCACTTTAAAGTTGGTAAGGCTTTGCTAGCAACCCAATCCAAAATACCCTTCTACGTACTCCTCATAAGGATCCCTTAACCAAAACGGGAAATAGTAGAGGCAGAACTCACCAAACTATTCAAGAAGAATCTTCGCCAAAGTTGATTATACCTTGCATCCTACGAACCCAATCTGTAAATCGCAAAATGTCAAACTAAACAGCTAAAAAATTCCACCTGACCATTGGACAGAATCATATCCTTGTGCACACACACACAAATACACAGAAATAAATATTTCATAACTCAATTGAAATTCAGTTGCAATTGCAACACGTTCGACTGGCATTTTCCACGCTCAAAATTCATCATCAATTATAGTCGCAGCAACCCAGCTCGCACCATCATCGTGCTTTAATTTCATAAACGGATTCGTTTGCGAATTCGTTAAAAACAAAGTGTACCGCCAGACATGCAGTCAGACAAGACCAATGGTTACATGTGCGCCGCAGCCTACTCTTCCCAACAAGTCATGGCCCGGCCATAGAGCATCATGGGAGAAAATTATCTCGTCCAGTTAATGAGGCGAACTCACAGCCATAGCGAGGCTCTAAAGAAGAGGAAAACGTCCAAGTGTCTAATTAGCGCCGCGAAAAGTTGAAATTCCAGCTGCAAAGCTTCTTGGAATTTCGGAATCGCTCTGTTAATGAATCGATCTCCATCGGGCCACAGACACCGGGTGTGGAGGGGGTGGGAGCTAAATATTATGAAAGCCTATCCAATGAATGCGCAGCGCATACAAGTGCGACTGCATTCGATCGAATTGAATAATTGTGCTGATCAAAAATTCGCAACGCATTAGACATAAATCTGTATTAGAGTTGACACTCAGGGCATGCTGGGAATATTATCGTGCTGGCTATTTGCACGCTGCATGCATTGAAGTCGCTGCCCGTCTGCCACTCTTGGTGCGGTGGCATGGTTTTGCACAGATACTCGTACTTTATACTGGATTGCTAATGTGGAGTAAAGTGGCATTTAATCAATGCGCGATGAAGGCATTCCACATACGCCAGTGGAGATCGCGCGTAGATGTGGTAGTTGGCACCTATCCAGTGATTTTCGTGTTCGCATATTATATTCAAGTGTTTGCCTTGTTCAGGCACTTTTGGTTGGTTGCAGTTCTGTGCTGACAGCCGGTGTTGACTGTCGATTATTTCCAAGAATTTGCGGCACTGTCAGTGCACAGGTGAAGTGATGTTTCCGTAAACACTGTGGCATGGGGAAAGCTCTGAGTGGAGTGCCTCTCGAATGTGATGGTGGGGTTTTGGGCATTTTCTTTTATGCGACCTTACAATAGGAAGGGTTTGACTGTCGGTCAACGGTGGAGGGGAGATTTTTCGAACTTCTGATGGAACAAACAAATCAAACACTCCTTTCAATGGTACTTTATTAGGAACATTTGGAATTCGTTTCCTGCTTACATATATCCAAGGGACTACAACTTATACAAATGATCGCAAATGATCTGACAATAGCGAACTACCTTACAATACCAAATTGCCAGTTCACACGGTTGCCAGGTTTATTCTCAAACTCTGGCAATCTCATTTGCAGATGGTTTGCCTACGGATAATTTGTCTGACAACGTTGTTCAGTAGAAAATTTACAGTCAATTAAAAAAGTGTTTTTTTTTTCATTCGGTGGTGAAGTCTTGATTGAGAAGCACGTAATAATAGAACAATAATAATTGAAATGGAACAAAAAGATGCAATTGTGATTGTTTTGGCCGCTTACGTATTTGTCGGCGTGTATGGACGAAGGCTTCCGTGGACCGCCGAGAGCAGGAAGAACTTAACCCAAAATTGCTTGTGGAATTGAGACCTGAGTAGTGGCAATTGTATGGATTCCAAACAATTCGTTGATCTCCTAACTTTGATGACTCCGCATATCCGTAAGCTTTCAGATTCGAAATGTGAGTGAAAAATTGGCGCATCTGCCAATAGCAAATGAATCTGCAAATGTCCTAAACGTCTGGCAATGGTCTAGCAAGAAAATTGTGTGTTCATACGATGGGCAGATACCTGACAATTTCATTGTCAGATGGCGGTCTGGCAATTATCTGACAATGACTTATCTGCAAACATTGGTAGACACAGTTGCCAGTTCACACGGTTGGCAGACATTTGCGACAATTTTTTCACTTGTAGACCTGACAATATTGTTAGATCTGGCAATCGTCTGAACAGAGTTTTACAATCGGTTAAGTGCGAAACATAAACCTGTAGCTGGAACATCTCAGGGTGCTGTTGAAACGCTTTAAATTCGCCTATTGTTTGTTTAAGACCTCCACAGAACAAAATGTTGCCAGGAACAAGGCTTGAATCCTACTATGTAGAAAGTTGTTTGTGTCTAAAGCAGGATCTAAAAAACCAGACTTCTATTTGTTCCCGTTTTGGGCTTTTCACCATGAGTTGGTAGATATGGACTTTCGATGTAATGGTCCAGCTGCACGCCCAAAATTTGGCTCTAACCGAGAGCGATTTTCGTTCGGTTAAAAAAGTTCGTTAAAACTAAGTCTCTGTTGAAAAAAGCCAGTTTTCGTTGTTAAAAACTATCGAGGTAAAAGGGACCTTGCTTTTTTCAACAGGTTTTGTATTTTTTGTGAAACAATATTCATTTTCAATATTCATCATTTTGGGTATTACCTGTATAAGGTGTCATACGGCATTCAGTTAATAAGTTATAGGGTCTCTAAAGATTTTCAAAAAGCCTTTCTTAAAACTCTGACTCCTAAATAAGCGATTTCGGTAGGCGTTTATGATTTATTCTAGCTGTACGGACAAACTCTTTTATAACTACAGACAAATCTCGTCGTCTGGAATAACCACAAATATTTTATTTTTATCGGAACATTAACTTTTTCAATGAGGACTATCGAGTTCAAAAAAAAACTTTAGAAACTATAGGAGAACTATTGGTAGTGGACCCATTTCATAAGCATCCTTATTCTTAGCTCCCTAGGCAAGCAGACATAAATGAACTCGGCTTGACTTTGGCTATAGGTACCTCCTTTAAGGTTTTAAGATCAAATCATTGTTAATAACATGTTGTCCATTAAATTAGATTAGAAAAGACTTTATTTACTCATATAAAAAATTCAGGTCTACGATAATTTTTGTTTGGCAAGTCTGGTTTAGGAACCGTCGGGTAGATGTTATCCACTAATCCTCTCGAAAGGAAGTAGTGAAATTAGTACTCACCGTTCTGAGATTAAAAAAAAAATGAGAGAAAAATCAACACATTCTTTTCACAAGAAGGGACGTTTAACATCGGCAAATCGGCCAGAACGCTCAAATAGACAGCATCAGGTTTTAGATAGTAAGAAGACTAGACTGAGTCAAATCTGCTACCGGGTTTAAAACCGACGTCCCAAATATTAGTAATGAAAGCTGAATATTTTAAAAAGAGAAAGAAATTGTAAGAAATAGACAAAACTAAAAGATCTGAAACTAACATTTTATTTTTCAGGCCTTTCGCACACGATGCCACACAAAAGGTACAAGACACACTGCAAAAATTCTGGCGTACACCAGTCTGTGGCAAATGCTCACCCATACTGCTAAAAATGTCTGTCAGTCACTTGTAAAATTTTGAAATGATACGTGGCACCGAATTCGCTGTCAATCCTTTTTCAAACTAGAAGAATCTATCCGATCTGTAACCGCAAAATAAAGCCCAAAGCCGTAAGGTAGATCTGCATTACCTTACCTTGTCTGCTGTTCACCCCAAAATTAAGTCCCACATATAAAGACATCCCTCTCTTAAGCAAGGCAAAGCATTTTAAAGCAGCGGTTAGCCGTTCAAGCCATATCTAAGCCCCAGAAGAACAATATGTTTAACTCAGCCGTGAGCAGTTTTAGCTCACTTTCCCACTGTTTAAAATGTCTCCACGAATACAAAAATTTAGCGAGCCATTTATAAGATACATTCCCCTAGACTTATTTTGTCATTTTGGAGACCACGTCGCAGTTCCGCCTTTCAAGGCCTTATAGCAAACCAAGCGATTCGCATTTCATTCGCTTTGAGTTCTTCTGGAAAAGATTTTGTTCGCCCGCGAGTTCATCGGAGAATCTAAGGGGGGATCAATTTTTTGTGTGAAACTGTTGGCTTCGCATCGAATGTTGAAGAAAAAATCTGCGAGTCGCCAAAAACAGTACCAAAGAACAAAATGTTAACATCTAGAAGAAGGTCAAGCGAACGAAAGTTTGTATGGTTTGCGAAAAATTCCCCACAGCTTTATATTTTGCAGCAGCCCTTTTTCCATTCAGAAGGGACTCACTTTATGCACAATAATTGTTCCTCTCTTACGGATACACATTTCTGTTACGTGTAATAAATGTTAAAATTTACCTAGCACATTTATTTGAGCTTCGTAAAATTTCTGCACAAAACCAAGCAAAAAAAGCCCCCCTGTTTGGGTTAGATAACTTATGGCAATTATAGTCCAGAGATCATTTTATCCCTGTTCTTATTTTTTAATAAAATTTAGTGACTTCCGTGATGCATCATTCGCTTAATGATTTCCCAGTGAACGGGCTGACTATAGGTCGACATTTGTGTTACTGAAATCTGAAATTTTCGATGCGTCTTCCCGCCTGTTTTACTCTGTAAATTTTTTATATGTTTTTAATAATTTGAAATTTTCTAACGACATCACTTATGGGTGAAATTATTCAAATACCTATTGATCAAACACGAATTAAAATTGAAAGAAATTTACTGCACAAAAAAAAAAGAAAGAATGACTTAAAATTCAACCCCACCCCACGAAAACTCACCCATAAAATCGCAATGGTGTATCCGCCGCTTCTCCAGCTCCGGATTGTTCCTTCGGTTGTAGCGAACCGTCCTGATGCCGGGCGACATAATATTCGCCAAATGCGCCGGGCTATGCTGCTGTACATTCGATGAATTGTTCGACGTGAGCGTGGTGAGCGTTCTACTGTTCGCCTGGCCGATGGGTGGACTCAGATGGTGCGAATGAACCGATCCGCCGGACCCCGACGAGTGCACAGCAATAATGGTGGGACCCGCAACGCCAGCAAGTTGATGTCCTTGCTGCTGTTGCTGCTGTTGCTGCTGATGCTGGTACGGTGGTGGCGGTGTCGCACGTCTATTCGACACCAACGAACTACCCGGACTTCCTGGATCTGAACTGGGCGGCGTCAGCGGCGGCACATACATTAGTCTTGACATTGGCGGTGGCGGGCAGAGGTTAGCGGCTGGCACGACAGCCGCATTTTGCACGGGATACTTGTTGTGGTAGGAGGGCTGCAATGAGACATAGAACGAGACACACATCCCCATTAAATATATGTTAATTGAAGCTATATAGTGGTGTCGAGTTGAGTATGTACTCGTACATTCAAAGGCGCAACATACGCATTTATATGGATATGGCTCACCTGTGTGTGACTCTGCCAATTATAGGCGTAACCACTGCCATGGCTCGTGTTATTGTTGTTGCTGGCATTACTGCTATTGCTGATGTTGTTGTTATTGGTACTGCTATTGTTATTGTTATTGCTGTTTGTGTTGTTGTTGTTGTTGTTGTTTGTGGTGGTGCTATTGCAAACTGCAGCACTACTACTGCCGCTGGAGCAATTTTGTGGTGGCATTTGATGATGTTGGCCTACATTAGCATTCACAGTGCCACCGCCTAGATAGCTATTCAAATGCGGCGGCGGCGGTGGTGGTGGATAGTTCGATCCAGTTAATAGATACGAGCCATTATCGCTATTGCTGTTGTTCGAACTACTGCTTGTGGTACTGCTGCCGCTGTTATTGTTATTGGCTAGACTGTCATTGTTGTTATTGCTACTACTACTAGAACTACTGCTTCGATTGTGGCTAGGACTATTGCTATTGCTGTTTGGATATTGCTGCTGCTGTTGTTGCTGTTGCTGCTGCTGTTGCTGCTGCTGTTGCGGATGATGGTGATGGTGCTGGTGGTGGTGCGGATGCTGAAGCTGCTGATGATGCTGCAAATGATGCATGGGACCATGCAGGATCGAGAGTTGGGTTAGGGTATCACATTCGGTATCGCCGACAGCGCTACCACCACCACCACCTCCAGCACCAGCACCTCCGCCACCTGTGCCTAAGCTCGGATGGTGCTGATGCAGATGATGCTGCGAATGATGGTGGGTTGGGTGCTTTTCAGTTTTTATCTCTAACGGACTGAGCAATGGTGTCGGGAACGTTTCGAGCAGTGCATCATCGACAGTTTCCATTTTCACCTGCGCCATTGTGGTGGCGCCAAGCATAACCGCATTCTCTGGGTCGATGTTTTGTATTGAGCTGGCGATGTCCTCCCATAGGGGCGGCCGCAGGAAAGGATCATCCATTTCAGAGGATGGTGTGCATAGAGCCTCTTTGTTTTTGGTTTCTGCAATTAGATAAAGGTTGGTTAGAGAGACGACTTGTTATTCTCTTTGAGCTATTTCAAATCTTTGTTAGTAACATAGATTGCTCATAAAGTTTTCCACAAGCTGTGCTGATGTGGTGAGAGCAGGCCCAACAACCCCTGAGGAGCAACGGAGTTAAGGACGCAACTGGTGTGTTAAAGTTGAGGTTGGATGGAAGGTCTTCTATAGCATAAGGTACAATATAATAAAGTTTAGCGTTTCTATGGAAATACCTAATGGATCAAGAACCTGTATGGGAAAAGGCTCCTGCATTTATTCTGCCAATCGAAACTTTCAAATGTCAATAAGACTGCCGGATAGTTTCAGTGTCTTTCAGTTGGAGATTCTAGCAGTACTAAAAGCCCAGGAACTACCAGAGATAAAATCGATATCCGATAAGAGTTTCGTCATAGTTAGGCAGCTCTTAAAGCAAAAGAATCAAACCACATCAAATCGACAATAGTCAGCGGTCGTCGTACAATACAATACAATACGGAACCAAGCAAACTTACTCTGGGTCCCAGGCCAGGGAGCTAATTCGCCGAAGAATGGCCAAAAAAGGGCTGTGAAATTACGAGGAACCAGCTTAAGTCATTCCACCCTTCAGCATCGTTGCCCCTGAAAAATTTCCAAGGGGAATAAAATGGGGCCCGAGCCGAAAAAAGGGGTCTCCACTTAAAATACTAATATAGCAAACAAAAAACAGAGCAACAAAGACATTTATTTTTAACAAAAACCTAATTTATTCATTAGGAAATCTTTTTTTTTCATATATTTGCATTCTTTTTCGTTCAATAAAGAATAAAATCTTACTTAAACTGAAATAGGGGCCATTTTGATGAATTTTTTAAAAGTTGAAAAGTGGCCCTAAAGCTCAAAAAGGGGCCATTTGGCCCCTAAATGCGCCAAACGGCAATGCTGTCCTCAAGTACATTCAATAAAATTATCCAAATAAACATACAAGAACAAAAGTAGCCCGTAGATGGGCAGACAAAGCGGTCCTCGAGTGTCAAAGAGAAGGTATTTACTAAAGTTTATTTAATCTATATGTATATGAAAAAAAAAAAAAACAATCTTCTGCAGACAACCCGAAAAAGCTTTACAGATAATACAATATAAAGGTAAAATTATAATTATAATAATAAATAAATAAGTAAAATACTTTCAAATAAATTAATAAAATACATTTGGTAGGGAAATAAAATACTTTAGGGAATGTCTGTTGATTTTTCCATCTATTGAATAAATTAAAGTTAATAATGCATTTTTGGAGTAACAATTCAATAATGAGTGAGTTAATTCTGAAGTTATTTCGCATATGAAGTTATTGTCCGTGATATTATTTCCCTGCACCACAATACGCGACCGTTCTCCACCACATGAGTAAAGAAGGTCCTCCCAACAGTCAACTGGATCAGTTTCTAAACTGATGCATGATGCATTTAAACACAACTGTTTTATTGGGTTGAGTCGCTCTGTTCCTATTTGGGAGCCAAGGAGAACATCTTTGCCATATCCGTATCATATATTTTAATTATGTGAACTCTCTTCCAATGTCAGCACTATTTTCATCCCAACTCTCAACGACTATTATGCACTTGGCATAATGCAGACACTAATGACAACTTTGTGACAACTCTAATGAATATTTATATGACAAGCACAATGGTGACAAATTAGTATAGCAAAAGACCATCAACAAGTCACCACTCCGTTGACCATTTATCACATAATATGCCTTGGATGACATCAATACACGACTTGTTTCACACCAAACAAATGCCACGGGCTGTTCGTTTATGTATGGAAAGTGCGGTCCCATTTAGCTAAATGCAACGGACTGACTAATTTTAATATCAATAGGCGTTCGGCCATTGAATCCAGCACCTACATCACAAATGACAGTAATCCGTCAATCGGTGTTCTAAGGCACGCAACGCCTCCCAATTAGCATGAGATTAATCAAATCAAGCTTAAGGCCAATAATTTGTCAGACCCCATCAGCTTGATAGGAGCTCTCAAAATTCGTAACCTAATACGTAGGTAAATACAGAAAGTCCACATCTCAAAATAAAAAATATATTGAATTTCACAGTTAGATTAGTTGTTCTATGTGATGATGCGGTCGGGCTTTGGGTATGTCGCATGTAGGATTAAGGCATTCTAAGTGATTAAGTCAATTGAAGGTGTACAGGTTTACTCACCAAATAGATACTCCTTGCCGGTGGAGTAGCCACTGTCGTAGCACTGGGTGCTGGCGTAAGCGCAACCATAGCCGGAACTTGAATTACTCGGTGAGCTGGACGGATTGTCGATGCTGTGATTTGGCTGTTGTTGCTGCTGCTGTGACTGCTGCTGCTGCTGCTGCTGCTGCTGCTGATGGTGGTGCTGTTGGTTCGTGTGCTGCTGATGGTGTTGGTCGTGATGGTGCTGGTGCTGATGATGCAGATGATGATTGCTATGATCGTGATGGTGATGAGGTAATACTTCATATTCGACATCGGGTTCGATTTTGTGCAGACGGCCCATCCGATAATCCAATTCAGGGGACTGAAATGACAGAGAGAGAGAGAGAGAGAGAGAGACAAGCCAATTAGAATATTGTATTTAATGATAAGTACCAAACGTCGAAGAAGAGTATTCGGTTCTATCGCAAATATGTTAGGCTTCTGTGTTGGCATGGTCTTATGTCTGTCAGTCAGGCTTAAAAAGAGTTTTGTTGAGGCAGAGTATTGACAACTTGTACGCACCTTTCTATGAAGATATTGTCGCTGCGATTAAAAGCATTCCAAAGGGAATGAGGTCAATCCTAGGGTATTCGAACGCACATTGACAACTCAAGTGGTCATCTCGATTTTTGGTCGAGGAGGCAAGCAGTCAGTAGACCTTCGTCAATGCCATTTCTTTTGTGAGCAGATTGCCCTCGTACAGGCATTTTCTATCATTTGTAAGTATTTGGACCACCAAATCGCTCAAGACAATTCAAGCTTGTGATTGTGCTTCAAATTGAGCCACTGATTGAGCCCCACTTCCATTCACGACTATGTTAATGCCAATGTCATGTTGTTCTAGGTAATCAAGGGGAACGGTGTTAATCAAATAAAATTGAAATTTAGTAAATTATCGGGAAGTCTTTTATAAACAATATAGATTGCCCTTTGGCCGCTTTAAGGATCAAAAGGCTTTTTTGAGCCTTGAGACTTAATTTTTTCAAAAATTATCAAAATGGACACTTTCTCAGTTCAAGTAAGATTTTATTCTTTATTTAACTAGAAATAATGCAAGAAAATGGAAAAAAGGTTTTGTGTAATGATTAAATTTGTTTTGTTTTTCTTTTTTTTTGTTATCTAATAAATATTTATAAAACGTTTTTACTAAAACGTATTATTACTAGCTGCCCTGGCTAAGTTCGTTCCGTTCATAGATTAATTTTAGGAACTTTAATTAATTTTTGTTATATTGGAAGTGACACACCGCCTTTTCTATCCATTCTATTTTTTTGAAAGTGGGTCAATACGATTTCATCTAGCCCAAAATTGTGAAAATAGTACGACCCATTCTCCAGTTATGAGTGCACACAAGGCCGTTAGTCTTTTTTATATATATAGAAGATTATAGAGGCTCGGGAACCTTTTTATGCCCCTTTTTAAATTTTCCAGCGTCACCACTGCTCCAAGTCAACGTATTTATAGAGTGGAATTATTTAGTACAGTTAATTTATTTGCGTATTTCGTCAGACAATGTTACTTTAGTGTATCAAACAAAATATATAGGTACCTAGTCATTTGGATATAAACCCCTCAGTTAGACAGAGAAAGTTAGTCAAACCCCAAAACAACAATTCAAGCTATAGTTTTGGAAATAGTTTCTCGACTTTAGCTACATCTTAGCTGAAGACCTCTGCCTGTACCTACCAACCAAAGAATGTTTCAAACACCTTCTAAGTTAAAAAGCACGCAATTTTTCAACTCGATCAAACCTTTCCTGCTCCTCTAACGGAAGTCCTCAGTAGTACATAAAACGTTTACCTGATTACTTAGTTCCATGATAGTTCTTCTCGTTCATGAGCATTTACAAAATTAAATAGAAAATGCTGAATTCTAAATTTTTTTGTTTTGATAAATTGCACGACTGGGTCGCACAAAACTTTCTCGTTCATCAAAAGTTTGGTTGAGTCGCTTGGTAGATAGGTAAAAAGTTCAGAAGCAACCGTACATAAAATGTAAGAATAGGTTGTGTAGTGAAAATTCTCTTTTAATTAATTCATTCAATATGGCAGTAGGTGCATATCAAATAACAATGTGAGCTTTTATAAGCTTTAGCTCTCAATAAGAGGCAATTTTTGCATGTTTTGGTTATAAAAAACGGAAGAACTGGGTAATGTTTCCTAAAATTAATCTATGCGTCGCTGTTATTGCAGTTTTAATGAAAGTGCGGTATTGAGATTTCAAAAAATATCTGAACACAGATTGGCTTTTGGGTAGTAATTTTTGATAAATAATTAAAAAAAGTGATATATTCGAATTTATTGAGGAAAACTAGGTAGGGAATTTTATTTTTAGAATACTAATATTATCTTTAAAATGCATTTTGATCAAAATAGTTAGAGCTTTTTTTGTAAAACTACGCAGTCAAAACAGTATCTACCAAATATTACAATGTTTGGTTTGAAAAATACTATTGCTTAACAATATTGCTGAAAACTGAGTACAAGTAATAGTTCGGGATGTAAGCATTACTTGGTTTTCAGAGTTTTATTAAAATCGAAAATGGGGTTTTCGAGATATGAGCAGTGTTTTAAACTAGCGCTTTCGGTGATTTGAATTGAAAATTAAGGACGAAATAATTTTGAACACATCAATTTTACTCTAAGTATGTATTTTGGTAAAAATCGTTATTGCCGTTTTCAGGTAAACTAAGGAAATCTAAAATTTTTAAAAATGTTTTTTTTTTTTTTTTTTTTTTTTCCAACAATCCATTATCCAACATTAAAGAGAATAACTAAGTATACTATTAAGTTAGGAATGACCATATCCCCTTAGAAATGACAATATTACCTAAGAAGTCAATTTTTGTTTTCGAGATATGTCCAAAATTCAAAAGTACTGTTATCCGATTTTTAAGCTAAAAACTGGGTATGCAGTCATAGTAACCTCACTTACTTGAGCTTAAATATCAGTTTTGGTTGAAATCGTTAGAGCCGTTTTCGAATAAATCAAACTGTTATGAACATTTTATGTGGGAAATACCATAAATATTGAGGTTACCTTGCAAAGAAAACTCCAAATACGGTCACAAGAAACACCCCCCAATCTTCTTGTTGTTCTTGTTGCGCAGAGTTCGCATTCCCAGGTTGAGACATACCACAAGGAAGCACACCACCAGTCTGTATGCCTCTCAAAAGTCCTATTCACTATATACAACTAGAAGATAAATCACGCTATGAACTCTTGCCTCACATCTACAACAGACTGTCGCAACTTTTCCAGATTAAAATTCAATTATCTCGGACAGTAGCACTTTATTTTCGAGAAAATTCAATCAACCATTAGAGTGTTGTGGGCGTCACAAGACAACGCCACAACTGACCACAAGCTTTCAAGCCTAATTTATGTACACATTCAATCAGCCCCTTTTGTTTCGTTTTCGATTATTAAACACTCGTACTCTGCGTGGCCCCCCTGTCATTCAATTGCTAGACATGGCCGCACCGGTGGTCCGTACATTTATTGTTAACATGCTTTCTGTTAGTAAATTGCTAAGCACCTCAATGCGGAGACATTCGTATAATTCGTTTCATTTGTTTACAGATTTTTCGCTTTCCGCCTTTGTGTGTGGTGACAAAGACTGAGGACACTGTGCTGGCAACCCACAACAATATGGCTTACGTTTACGTACAAAAATTTCAAAGGCAAAAAACGATGACAACTACAAGGCGAAGGAATTCGAATTAAATATCCCATTTTTGTTGTCCAATCGAATTTATGAGTATTTGTCCGAATCAATTAGAACGGCGCGCGAGAAACACGATAAAAACATGCGACCCGACCAAAAGTCACCATAGCGTGACAATAATTTCCAAGCCCCAACACACACACACAAGCACAGGATCAGCGCGCATCTGGCTGATGGTAGGTAATTCTTGAGATAAACTCGTAAAATTAATTCCAACACGATGCGGAGAAGGACCTCGTGCTTTCCGATCGGAAATTAATTCGATCACTGTTGTCTGTATAGTGGGGCTTGTTAATTAGATCGCGGCGGACGAGTTTTTAAGGTGTATTAACTGGGGATTTATATGGCGGGGCATATTACATTTGGCTTTGGCTTTTATGAATGGACAACCGATAAGAGGTCTGATGTTGTTGGACATGAATTTAAATTTTATCGATATTCCAGGCAGTGGTGTTAAAGGGGCGCCAGTTAAACCTTTAGTTCAAGTTGTGCGCTCTTAATCTCTGTCACAAGTATTTATGTTTAATAAATTTAAATTCATAGTTGGATAGGAGCTGTGCCACTTTGAGGGTGCAACTCTGCAACCGAAGTGAAACTGAAGTTCGATAGTGAACTCTTTTGTTTTGGGCTGGCCCTTTGTTTTGACATGTGGAGTGCTAAGTTATTGGAAATTTATTTAAGCCTTTTAATTCGAAGATATGGTTGTTGTTGGTCGACTGTAAAAGTTTTGGATTAGTGGTTGGGATTACAAAATACCTTCTTCGACAGATGGTACGTAATTTTGAAAGCAATTTACTTTCAAAATTGGGACAGATAAAGTGTGGGAATGGTGTTGCCTTTAATCTCATAACGAATCAGTTAACAGCGCCATCTGTGGCTCAGTTTTAGATTAGGTTAAGTTGGGTTTCTGTTTAGGCCGACAAAATCAGACCATAGTTATTCAAGTGGGCACAGGTTCAGCCGGACTTCTGATCAGTAGCTGTAAGCTGTAAAATGCTGCTCTTACGTTGCAATAATTGCAGTCGTCTACTTGGACACCGGCGAAGGAAACGCGCATTTTTAGCCTTCAACGTATTAATCTTGCTGTAGGACTTCAAGCTGATATGGTTGCCGTCAAACTCTTAAGAGACATTGACAAAGCAGACATTCCGCAGACGGAACTCATTAGGTATTTAAAAAGAAGTCTATAGAAACTATATAAGAGTTATTCAATTTTGGGCTCAAAATCCTTTCAATTTTCGAAAATGATGTAACGCATCGTGTGGTAATTAAAAATGATATCACAAATGATTATCATAAAGCTTTGCTTCTTCTAAAAGAGCATGTGCAGTAATTGCATAGATTGAAAGGATGAGACCTCACTGTCGCCCTTCAAGTGTCAAAAAGGAATGCCCCAGCTGGGAGAAAAAGTAGCTGTATATAACCAAACCAGCTTACTTATGACGCTAAGTACCATTACCGCGAATGAAAATACAAAACTCGTCTATCTCTTTTGAGTTCTGGTCAAAACGCCCAAAAAAACTCGAAAAATACGACGAATACCTTTCACCGTGGCCGTTGCTACCTCGGGTCGTCATCATTAACACTTCAACCGGCGAAGCCAAGTCATTCGACCTCAATACAAATCGTGTATTTCGCTGCACTATACATTCCTTAAAAAAAAAGAAAGCACCCATACTCCAAGTCGAAGTAGAATTTCATGCAATAGATCGATTTTACCTGCAAACAGTTCTGGTAAGTGCCCTGTCGAAGACTGCCCATCGTCTTCATACCAGTTTACAGAATCACAGACACCCAGTTGGTGATGTGTTGCAACTTGCGAGCGCGCTACCAATCTCGCCACTCATCGACCGCTAAATCGGGACGAAATCATAATTACAAATTATTTCTGTGATTTCCCTCAGCCAGAGCCGCAAAAGACCGACAGACCGACAACGCCGTCCGATGCAACAACAATAACAGAGAGCATGACTTAGTTTTTTTTTCTCGAATTTATTACACTTCCAGTGGTACATAGAAACACACCAAACACCACCCCATCACTGCACATACTCGTACCAAAAGCGGTGCGGCTACAAATCGCATCAACACAACTATGGTTCGTAGATTTGTAGACGACCAGAGGTTTCCTTTTGTTTCCAAATGTTAACATAAATTAAATTCACCTGTGAACAAAGCGATAACAATTTTAATAGTAACTAATGACATTTAATTAAATTGCTTTTCGATATTTTGCTGTGCAACTTTTTGCGCTCGCACCCCGCCTGGCCCTGGCCCATGAGAGTGGGCTTGAACTGATCGGATGGCGCTGCGGAATTTGTTCGTTTTCCCTCGATTGCGCACGATCTCGGATTTGGGTAAATTGGGAGGAAAATATTTTTTTTTTTTTTTTCGGTTTATGGTTTATTGGCGTCTGTTGCATTTTAGATGGTATTTATTGGATTTGTTGCGGCAGTTTTAATCGAATCAAAAATTTTGTTGTTGTGTGTGGGAAATTGGACAATTTGCGGGTAGTAGGTAGGTAAATTGCGTCTGCAGGTGTTAACGGGCGCGATTTGAAAATGGATTGCTTCGGCTCACACGGTTCTCGTTGCATATAGAGATTTTTTTTCCGACGTATTTCGACATTGCGAGTGAAAACATAAGTAACACACAAGTCGTGTACAATTAGCTATGCATTGAATTTGGTGAGTTTTGTTGTTAATTTGAACCTACATAGGCTCAGTCGATAGCTGGACGTGTATGTTGTTGACGAAATGGCATTTATGAAAACATTTGCCCTATGCATTGATGAATGTTGTTTAAAAGTTTGCAACTAGATTAATAGCAGTTTTGTTAAATTGTTGTATGGTTGCTGACGTCTGCTAGCCAACTCAGTTGTTCGCATTTGTTTCTTAGTACGGGGGTTGATGTTTACTTCTGTTAACGAGGGAGAGCAATGAAAGAGAGTGGCAGGTTTCCTCTTTGACTTCAATAGTTTAGGTCCTTTTTTGACCCAAGCTCTTGAAGAGTTAAAAACGATCAACCACTTTTGTCAATTACCTACATGTTTTATTATTCCTCTCTAGTACTCCCTTTCCATATTCACCTAGAGATGTATGACAAAGCGACGAGACGAATTAAATGAAAGTCATAATAAGGCAGGCTTTTCATATTAGTACACCCGTAATAATTGCGTAGTCACCCGGCCGGTTCCTTACTATAATCACAACAACCTCTTCAACAGTAAAAGACGTAGAGCTTGTTGGGGAGGCTTTTAAATCTTGACTAGACGTAGACGCACAGGCGCAGTGATAAAAGTTCCCGCGAATATAAGTCCCGAAAGATATATGTGGAACTTAACTCCCATTTAGATGGGACATAAGACCCGAATCGAATTAGGGACTTCTGTACCACCCCATCGGGTGATAAGTGTCAACAAAAAATATTCTTTTCATGCACCGACTTCCAAGTCTGTAAATCAGAGAAAGCTACCCAAGGATATTGAAGAATATATTTTGGGTCTATGAGAAATGGCATGACTTCTTACATAGGTGACTTCATAATCGGAAGAAGCCTACTTTTATTATAAACCATGATTCAGCTAGCTTTTCGCAAATGAAACTTCAATACTTTTGAGGGGGGTTAATGCTGAGGTTTAAGAATGCTACGCAACAGATTTGTGAGAAAATGAATTTTAATAAAAGATGACAGAAAGACTTTTTGTCTACAAGGTGTTATAGGTAGGCTTTCATGTGTATCAAAGTCTCTGATGAGATGAGCATTGGACATAGGTTCTTAATAATTCGGAAACGCCTTTAAAGAGTATACAACTGAAGGATGTTCTACACCACAACAGCAATTATGGCTAAGTAGATCGTTTGGAAAAACCTATCTTATAGCGATCGACTTACTTGTGTATAGTTCTTGAACTTTCTGATGGAAATATGTCTAGAGATAACTAAGCCCGTGCACTTAGTTATAAGTAGATTCTTAAAGTAGCTGTGATGGTTTTGAAACCTTAGTAGAAACATGAAATAGAAATAGAAATAAGTCCCATTTGGCCTGGAAGTTGAAGTTTGTAAGAGAGATGAGTCTATAGATCCAATTTGAGTAGTAAAAAAAGGTTGTTGTATATCCGTAATACCTTTCTTCGATATTTGATAAAGGAAGTCAAAGAAGAAGAAGACGCTGGCAAGTTCGAGCTAGTGCCGATTGCGACTTTACACTGCATAGTCTCTTAGAGATCAGAATTTGAACTGATCCAGCGAAACAAGCTATCACCGCAAGGACTAAAAAAAGTTAGGTTTAAGGGCCTTACATAGTATATTGGTTATATTCAATACAAGTCGACTGAAATCTATTAAAATCCAAAGAGAGCACAGTTCTTCAAAGTTGCCCTAAAGTAGTTGGACCCCCTGAAACCTCTAAGTTCTAAAAACTAAGTAAAACACTCTGCCAAATATTCTGAATATTACTTGCTGAGTTGTTAAACGTCACGTCTTCAAGTCAAAATAAAGCATATATGTACCTTCTGACATTGGCTGTCAGTATATCGTCTCATTAAAGAGCATACAAGCTTCAGTTGACCTTTCCTCTGCAAAGCAGAACAAAACCCAACCTCCACTCCATTACGTTCATGACACAATTAGAAACACCTCACAATAAACTTCCACTCTCCCTCCAATACACAGCATTTGTCTGACTAATTAAAATGATTTCTCAACATAACTTCTCCCATACATCACCAGCAAGCCCCATTCGCCGAGTCACCAACAATGCAAGCTTTGTACTATTCTCGTGTGCTCCAGAAACCAGCAACCATCCCCACATGTTGACCTCCTCCATCTATACAGTTCGTCCGTAACAAATCCTCGTTGAATTCTCATGTTCACTTTCGATCAAACAGAACAAGTCACCCATAGGGTATATAGGTACACAAAACTCGTGTCAGAGATTGCCCCATTCAGCTTAATGGACGCTTCCCAAAGAGATACCTTATACATACAATGAACATGGAAAAGAATCGAATCCATTGCGCACACCAGATGAAACATGAACCCATTCACAGAAAGGAGCAGAGGAGTACCCAGATATACACGCCATGCAATAGTAGGAAAATATATATATATAAAAAAAAGTGAAAACCGTAACGAATCAAAGCCAGAAGCGATTTAAGCAATCGGCGGCCGGTGATGGTGGCCCAACTTCGATAACTCGTTCGGTGTAAGGTTCTTTGTCGATGGGTTGGCCTAATTTTTTTTTTTTTTTTTGTTTACGTCTTCCTTGCCGCTACCGAAGACAGAGTTTGTTTGCTCGGACCACAATCATTGTGTGTGCTTGGAGTTTGAATCTTGAATGGATTTACCAACACTTTGGTTTGCAAGCTCATTCAAATGAGATACAAGCGGTAATAAAAGTTAGAACGAGACAACGCCATCAATTTGAAGGAAACAACATTGTTCGCAGTGCCTGCACACAACACATTCAGACGACACACCGCTCTTGGTTATGGTGCTGAACAATGAAGGATCATTGGGTCATATTTGTCACGATTTGGTTTAGTCTCTGGGCGATGCGACGCTTTATTTCGCTACGCGACACGACGCTCCTCTCGAACAGCAGTGACAGGTAAGTACATATAGTTCCTACCAGGCAATTGTGCGATTTTGCCTAAGATGGAAGCTGAATAGGTGATTCATATTCGAAGCGAAAATTGGTATAGTTACGCAATATTCACCGAAAATGCCTTTGATCCTTCAGTTTCAGTCTGCCTTGGGAAGCTTACCTCAAAGTATTTAGTTTCGCAAATGTTAAACTGCTCATGTAATAAGAAACTTGGTAAGCGCACACTAACGCACACATAGTGTGCGCGAATGAAAACCATACTGCTTTTAAAATACTATTGCATTGGTTTGGGATCAGAGCTGTAGGAATTGTTAAGGATTCATTGCAAGCAAATCTTACACAGAATAGTGCTAGAGGGATATGAAAGAACACTGTGTCTGCGATATCACACTCATGTGCGCTACGACAATGTAGTACAAAACTGAGCCCGCAACACAATGGAAAGTGGATTTATGTGCTACTAAACTTTTGCAGAACCCGGTATATATTACAATACATGTAAAATGAATACACGAATTAAAGCTTTGTGTGCGTTAACTAACTTTCTTTCGCTTGGATAACTATATGAATCTGGTATTTGGCTCTAGGGAACTGCTGAAATTCTGCTTAAGTTTTCTACCGCACATGCCAATGCAATACCTTCAGCAGAACAGGTGCTGAAAAGTAGGTGTGCGATTGCACGCACTAATCTCTGCGGGTGTGCGCTTAGTAAATTTTGTATTACTCCAGATATTTAACGTTTGAGCAATTGTGTGCGCTAATCTTTGCGCGTGTGCGCTTGGTAAAATTTGTATTAATCGAGTAGTTTAACGTTTCTGCAACAGGATGTACCTGAACTTACCCGTGAAGTTAAGAAGGCAGAATTGATGTCAACCAGAGTTGATCTCTGCGCATGTGCGCTTATTAAAATTCGTATAACTCGATTTAACAGTTGATAGCGAAACATATATAGGCTACATACAAACAAAATCAGCAATTAGTGCAGACCCACAAACCGTCGATCAAAACACAGAAGTAGACCGCCCCCCAAAAATTGTCTCCTCATTCCTCTGATTTGAATGTGTAAACATTCCGCTGTGACAGCAATCGTCTTAAGGGGGCATTCAAAGAAATGGGTCTCGAAATTTCCGTCCGTCTGCCCGTACTGCATTATTGAATGACAAAATTCATCCCATGACCACGCGATGGTGACTTCAGCAATGCTGGCCGACCCCACATTGGGCGCCATCTTTAATACAAAATGCTCTTGTACACAACTATTTAACTGTCCAATTGCATACAAAAATAAATTGTTCCATTTAACTTACCACCGACTAAAAACAAACCGTTTCCGTCAATGAAACAACAATCCGCTTGATCACTTCACTATCTCCAGATAAGATGCTCGCAACTTTACTATCCGGAACAAGTCTCCACTCCAGTGCAATCGATTTGTCCAAACTTTTTACGCCATTTCGCCACCAACTTGTCGTACAGTTTGTATACGCTGCGCCAAACAAAAAGCCGCCACCAGGAGAAATTATTCCTGCCACGACACCACCATCAGCAACACATTACACTCCGCCACTGGAAGGAACCGCGCCGCCGCCGGCCGGCCGCCATCACAACATCGCCACCAGCAGTGGACAACATTTATCTCGACAATATTATTCCGACAGCTTATGTCGATTGCATTCGATGATTTTGTCAATTACAATGGGCCGCCGTTACAATGCAAATCGAATGCAGAAGCAAACACGATTGAAGAGGAAAGCGAATGATGTCAATGGTATGCATGCGCTGCTTGTGCTGTTTTAGCTGTTTTCCATTTTTGACATTTACATTCCGAAATTGGCAGGAGTATACAATCGAGGTACAATCAAATTGTCGTCACTTTTTTTCTGAAAACGGTCGACATGTCAAATTTGCTCATATGTGTGCCCCGTGAGGGATATCTAGTTTTAGCTCGACACCCACACATGTTCAAAACGATTTGGTAGTCGCTCATGTGACATTTGACATATGTTTGGCAAAATGTTGCGCAACATACTTTTCTAGTGGGCTTATCCTAAAGTAGTGCGCGCCTACAAAAACACTGTCCATGTCGATTTACATAAATGAGCTCAGGTATACCGCTCCCGATTGCTGGACTGAGGCACTTGCCGCGCGCATGAACATTGAACCGATTGGAAGATCTATGTCAAAGGAAATGAAAGAAATAAAAACCGAAATTCATTTTCCGCTGCAACAACATCGAATTTTATTCAAATCGATTTTTGGTTGAAATCTAAACGGTCGACCAATAATTCAGTCTATGAGGTTGAGGACTGTTTCTGTTTGTCGTGTTGTGGGCTTTTTTTTTTTTTGTTGTTGGCTTGTGCGCAGAGCGGCGATTTGTGGGGGACAGTGGGTATAGGATGTGGCGTGTGCTGAAATGGACGTGACATTAATCATGACGAGATGTATGCATGTATGGATATTTCAGGACAGTGCATGAATATGTTTTCGAGGATTTATGGAGGAATTTTAATTTAGCTTTTATTTACGAGTGGATGTGTGGCGAGGGGAATCGAATTTGTGAAGTTCAGTTCGCGAGCCAACTCTTTTAATTTGGGGTACTACTGTGACGACTGTATGAGTCGCCATTCCCACGAACTCGTATCGATAATAAAATCGGAAGGTGATAAGATGTTGTACCTGGACTGCCAATTTTCATTTGGGCTTGACAAAGAGTTCTAAAAAGGGCTTCTTGGAGACAAATTGACAGAAATTACATAGATGAGTGACTTTCGCTTCCCAAAGTTGAACAGTTTATAGTTTTCTTCAGTTGTACCTAATGTAAGTAAACGGCAAGACTCTTAGACCTTCATTTAAAATTTATTCAAAGTCGCAGGAGGTAGCTTCGCCTGCTGTTTGCTTGTCTCACAACAAGATTATGAGAGAAACGAAAAAAATTAACCCTTAAAAAACGGCAAGACGTCAGCGGAATATTCGATTGGAGGGTATGTACAATGTACAGTTTATATAGGCTTAGCATCTCAAGGATTCAGACTGTTATCACGCAATACAGAACTGCTTTCAGTAGATACAATGATACTTCTGTCATAGAAGAGACTTAGGCCTGAAGAGCTTTTCAAGAAGAACCAGCAGACACCGAACCTGAGTGTACTCTTCTCCACTGTGCATTCACCAGTACCACAAGGTTAAAAAAAGAGCTAACCGAAAGTACAGTTTATGCTGCGAGCTATACCCTCACGCAGATGATGGTAAAGTGATGATTAAATTTACCGGCAAATGGCGGCAGGGGATTTAAAAGTAAAGACACTGCAGCGCAAGAAAAAGGCAGTAAGACATGAGAATGGAGTTAGATGAGAATCCTGTTCTTAGCTCGAAGATTCTCGGCATGAAGACAATATTTAAGAAAAATGAATCCAAACCGAAAGAATTCATAATAAAGTAGATGTTCGATGACCGGAAAAACGCAAAATAAATTTTAAGGTTTTTTCCACTTCGCACATCCCTCGCGAACGTCCAACAAATATCTGATAGTACAAACGTCATAAAACAGCTCTTCAATCAGCGGTTTCGAGTCGGTATAAACTTGTAGATCCCTTCCATTCGTCCGAAAATAAAAAAACCAATCTCACAAAAACCGAATTGTTGTGCGAAGCTAGGATTCCTCACGGAAATGTGGCGCCAGATACTTATTTTTTTATATATGGCAAAAAGAACGGTAGCCTTTTAGTTCTACTTTTGAGAATCCGATATCGCATCTACAGCCCTAATGCCGCAACGCAAGCTGTTCAAAAAAGCAATGGAAACCTAACCACCGAATTGCAAGGGATTGTGTAAACAGCATTTTCGACGACTTACTTAAGTTCCCACGTCCAGTCACTCAAGAGGTTTATATAGGTTGAGGAAGAGCTCAAGAACAACAAGAATACCAGCATCGATACAAATTTGAGCTCTTTCAATACAGCAGCCATGTCTTCGTACGCGAAAATCATCAACTTATTTGGGTCTTAAGTTCGGTTAGACTTTGGGCTCAACAAATGCTTTATACAAGAGTTTCCAACTTTCTGAAATGCAGATTTTTTTAGAGATTCCGGGAGGATTCGCAGCATGCGATTTTTTACTAAACCACTTTTTCGCACATTTCGGGTGGTATGTCGGCCATTACTTGAATAATGTTGGTTTCTAATGCGTCTAGAGTTCGGGGATTATTCGCGTAGATACGGTCTTTTGCGTAGCTCCACACAATAAAATCTGGCGGTGTCATGTCGCATGATCTTGGTGGCCAATTGACGTTGCCAAAACTTGAAATTGCGCGACCCGGAAACTTCTCACGCAATAAAGCTATAATTGGTCGTGTGTGTGCCTTTTTGCCCCGTCTTGTTGGAACCACATACGGTATAAGTCATGATCTTCAATCGCCGGCCAAAAAAAAAAAACCGTTATCAATCGTTGAAAAGCTGCGAACTCCGAGAAATCGATAAATTCGTACCATCAGCAACACTTGCACTTGCACTTGCAATGGCAATATTTTCGACTGAGCGTTCATTCCGATGACGCACAGGCCTTACGACATCAGTAACGCTTCCACTTTCTTCAAATTTGTTCACAATTTTACGATTGCTTGCGTAGTCGGTCGATTATGACGACCATAATTATCGCGCAATGCGCGAAGAGTGGCTACGTTTGAGTCACCAATTTTGTAGTAAGTTTTAATAATTTTAACGCGTTGTTCGATTGTTAAGCGATCCACTATCTCAAAAGGCAATTATTCAACTAATATTATGACACTTTAACTGGCAGCTGAGTTTGACAGGTGCCAAATGCCAGCGGTACCAACTTGAAACCACGATATGAATGACCTTTTATTTTAATCAAAGAGTTTGCTCTAAATTGGTGTTGTCCTTATGGTCTTTCATTTTTGTTTTATTTAATTTTCAGCAAGCTTTAAAGTAAGGCTAAGGTAAGGAACTTAGGGAGTCAGTTGCCGGTACATATTCAATAGTTTAGAACTCTTCGTCAGTTATATTTCGATCAATGTACGCTGTGCTAAAGTATATCGACCTTTGCTAAAGTGTTGGAATTACATCGTAACTCAACACGTCCTACGGCGCAAAATAGAAGCTATATTGTGGAAGACCCTGTGTCATAACCAGGAAAATGAGAATGTGGCCGATCTATGACAAACAGAAGACAAATAGAATCATACAAATGCAAACAATCGTTATCCTAATTTAAAATGAAAAAAAAAATCGTTATCCTGGTGCATGAGGACAGTCCACACATCCTTTGCAACTGCGAGAATTCTTGCAAGAAGTACTTTTTCAAAGACTTATAGTAGATCTCCCTGACAAATCTATAAAAGACTTTATTTGTTATAGCCTAGGGATGCCTGCAAGCTTTGGAAAGTTGTTTGGAATATTTGGGACGTAGCGAGAGGTATTGCACCCATTGTATCTGAAAACGAGGTATGAAACTGCGCCAAGACGTATATTATGTCTCCCTAAAAGGACCGCTGAAATCTCTGCGACTAAACGACAGACTGGAAGCTGCCAAAGTGGAAACATCTCGAAAGCACCCTACATTCTTGTCTCTGCTAGGAAAAGTATTCCATTCAGATGATTTTCTTCTTCAATTGACAGCCTACAACGTGAATGAAAGCGAAGAGTTCAGCCACTTTCTTGCAGGGACTAAACCACAACGGAACTCAACCCAATTCAAAAGACAAACTTAATTTCATCTCTGGACAGCGCCATCTCATAATACCTTCACGCGCAGCTCACCGGTTACACTAAAAACCAAGTCCACTAGTATAAACCAACTAAACAATCAGTAGCTTATCTAATCAATAACTCCTCGCTAATCTCATAAAAGGGGCCAAATAAGACAAAAGACTGTGCTTACATCGTGCATACGTTGCTACCAAGTCTGACAGAGAGTAAGCCCCCGGCTTGTGGCCACATCTCTCCAATTATGGTCAAGAACCCCATTATCGCCCCATCGATGACAAAGTAATCAACGAAAAATATGCAAATTTCCATCCGATTTCCAGCTTAACCATAACGCTTTGCATTTTAATAATCACAACAACCTATAAAATAAAAATTTGATTCTACACCCAGCAAGGAAGAGAAACTCCGAGTAACCTGGGAAAGAACCAGAAAAAAAAAATAAACTTACAGAAGATATTTTATAGCCATAATAACCGAGATGTGTGTGCGTTCGCAAGTTTTTTTTTTGTTTCCCAAAGACACCATTTACATAAGTTATGCTGCGAATAACACTAGCTGACATCTGAATACTGATGTCAGACTGACAGCTGAATATACCCTAGTAGTAAATAACTTAGGGAACAGAGAAAAAAAATTCGCCACGGCATCGGCACCTGGAATAAGAGAGCACGCTCACTCTAGAACCAACATTCACTCACATTGCAGCAGCAGCTCAATTGGTATTCCTCTGGCCGGGCTACGTGCCATATACGCTACGCATCCATTCAGAGTTCAGTAATTCATAAGAATTCGTACCATTGGCCACTAAGTGGCAGCCATCAGTCAGTTAGAGAAGGTGCGAGCCGGTGACTGAGGTAGTCCTCACCCTCCACGGCCGCCCCAACACATAAAAATTTATTTAAATACCGTTTTTTACCGATTAACAAATTGATATTCAAAAAAAAAAAAAATATATAGAAAAAGGCAAAAAAGACGAAGAAAACCCAAGGAAGGCAGAAGCAAAAAAGATTTCACGTGTTCGGCATACTTATGACGAACTGTGAAGTGCCAAAGAATCGAGTACACGCTTAAGTACGCTTTAAAATGCAACAACTCTGATAGCAGATAGCCGTAGCCCGTAGCAGGGACGCGCATGCGGCAGTAACCGCGCAGGTATACTTTTCGTCGTCGTCGTCGTCGTTTCATTATCATTTTAATTATTATTGTCCCTTTGTGTGTGCGGTGGTGGGGAGTTTTGTTATTTTTTTGCGCACCTTGGCTCGTTGTCGTTGGCTTTGATTGCTCTCGAGTGGTGCGCACAAGGACGACAATGGGCGCCAATTTGTGCACAGAAAAAAATGTGCCTCAAAGTGCCAGTGCTCGTGCTCGCCATGCATATGCATTGAGTACACCGGTAGGTTCATTGTTGTTCATTGGGGTCAATATGAGATGATATAGCTGGAACGTGATCGCGTTGGAGATGTGGGCTACTCATTGTTGAGATGTTTTTCTGTAGTATCACGGTCAAGGAAAGCGGTTTTGTTTTCCAACAACTTGACGAGCCGAAGGATTGGAATTTCCTGTATTGAGTGTTTTGTGTGCGTTTTTGGCAAGATTTGCACAGTAATGGGGACGGTGTCCCATTTTTGAAGAGCTAACCTGATGAGATGGAGAAGATATAAGTATAATTGCAATGCAGGGGAGGAACAACTTTCACCAGCCAACGACTAAGGCTGGCTTTTTAGATCAAAAGAGACTTGTTCTGACAGCAGCTAGGACTGTAACAGTAAATTTCCTCCAACTCCAAGGCAGGGCTGACATGTTTTGGGGGATTACCGGGGAGTACAGAACAAAAATCAAGGAACTCATTTTAACTGTGTGTTTTCTGTGGCAAGTTATACTATTGATCGCACGTCCAATTGATATGACTTTTTTTTATCAAAATGAGTGTTCGTCAGCGCATACGTTGCGTCCATTTGGCGGAAGAGGGAAGAAATAATAGAATCGCAGTCTTATTATATTTGAAAGGCAGATTTTGTTAAGAAAGACTAGGTAAATGGGAATGAATGATAAAACATAATAAATTCTACAACTGATACATATTTTTCAAACAATCAGATATTTTATAAATTCCTAAGGGCCATTTGCTGATACTACTCACAGCGATTTAAGCTCTACTTAAATACCTTATGGGCTACTTTTTCTATGTAATAAACTGTCACAGATTTTAAGTGGAATCGCAATGAGTAGTATCAACGAACGGGCCTTAGGGTTTTTGGAACAAAGTATCATAAATACAAATAACAAAAAAAAACTTCAGTGGAACATCCAGAAAGAAAAAAGTTTTTCCTGCAATTAACTATGCGAATAGAAATGTTAAGGCAAGTGAAAATCGTTAAATCCGAAATTAAAAAAGTAGTACATTTTGGAGTATACTACTCCAATTGTAGTGATTTTGACAGCGATACTAAAGGGTGATTTTTTAAGAGGTTTAGAACTTTTTTTTAAAAAAAAACACAAAAAATTCGAAAAAATGAATGAAATATTTATTTGAATCGATAGTTTAAACTTTGCAATTTAATGTTTAAAGATAATTTCATGCAAATGTTGACCGCGGCTGCGTCTCAGGTAGCCCATCCGCTGAGTCCAATTTTGGCATACTCTTTCACACATATCGGCCGGTATCTCACGAATGAATGCATGGATGTTGGCTTCCAGTGCGTCAATCGAAGCGGGCTTGTCCCTATACACATTAGCCTTGGCATACCCCCACAAAAAATAATCTAATGGTGTCAAATCGCACGATCTAGGCGGCCAATTGACCGGCTCGAAACGTGAAATTAACTGTTCACCAAACTCGCCTCGCAATTGCGCCATTGTTTCGCGTGCTGTGTGGCATGTGGCACCGTCTTGTTGAAACCACATATCATGCAAGTCAAGAACTTCCATTTCGGGCAAAAAAAAGTTTGTTATCATCGCTCGGTAGCGTTCACAATTGACAGTAACGCTGCGATTCGCATCATCTTTGAAGAAATATGGCCCAATAATGCCGCCGGCCCATAAACCGCACCAAACAGTGGCTTTTTCGGGATGCATTGGTAGCTGTTGCAATGCTTCTGGCTGATCTTCACTCCAAATGCGGCAATTTTGCTTATCTACGTACCCATTCAACCAAAAATGAGCCTCATCGCTGAACACAATTTTTCGATAAAAAAGCGGATCCTCGGCCAAGCTTTCCAAGAGCCCATTCACCAAAAATTCGGCGTTGTGGTAGGTCGGCTGGCTTTAGTTCTTGCACCAGCTGTATCTTAAAAGGCTTTACGCCCAAATCCTTCCGCAAAATTTTCCACGTAGTGCTGTAACAAAGGCCTAACTGCTGGGAACGGCGCCGAATCGACATTTCGCGGTCTTCTGTCACACTAGCTGATACGGCCGCAATATTTTCTTCACTACGCACAGTACGTAAACGTGTTGGTGGTTTAATGTCCAACAAAGTAAATTTGGTGCGAAATTTGGTCACAATCTTCCGAATAGACTGCTGAGAAGGTCGAGAATGCCGATCATAAAATGGAAGCAGCGCGCGATGAACATTTCGAACCGAGCACGAATTTTGATAGTAAAATTCAATAATTTGCAAGCGTTGTTCATTTGTAAGACGATCCATGGTTAAATTGCAAACCAAACTGAAGCTGTTTGACAGTGACACAAGGTACTAAACACACGTCAGCTGTCAAAACCAGTGTTGCCAAAACCAAACCAGCTAAAAAATCACCCTTTACTACATAGTTGTTTGTCGGGAGTAGATTAAAAACTTCTGCACCAAATTGACTCTCACAGTTGCAAATGACTCGACTGGAAGACTGGATAATATGCCTTATCGCTGTCTGCTGTTCAGAATCACACATCTAAACTAATATCAAAGACGAGAGTATTTAACGAATACCTTGGAGGTCGAATATAGTCAAAGTTACCTAACACTCATATTTATCTTAGATATGCTTCACATTTAGCCTTTGAACATGACTCGGTATAAAACTGCCAGTTAGAGTAGTCTCCTTGCCCAGTTTTGTATTTTATTTAATTTATTAAATTTTCCTTGTGCCTTGCCATTTGCTTTCATCACATTCTACTTACATCATTCTCGATGCTTCCAAAGGCGAATGGTACAAACAAGTGATGCTGCTCTTAAGACAATTAAAGGTATGCGGACAGTCGCTCAGTGGCTGTTGTGCCGGACTATTGAGGGAGGGTTTACAATTCGGTTCCCTGGAAATTAAAAACAGTCGCAGGTTATTTTTCGCTGAGCTTCCTCTCGCAAACGTTTGACAAACTTCCGAAAGTATGACTATACTGAAAGAGCTTCTAAAAATAGCCGCTCGATCTTGACATCAAATTTTAAATCCCAAAATACGCACGAAATGGATCATTACCCACGATCTGGCCACACTCTGTAGCAGGGGCTCATTGAACTTAGCTTGTCTTTCTATGCGACCACTAGACCGTGGTTGGGCATTGAACCTCACGAAACTAAGGTTGTCATAGGAACGCTCTCGCCTAGCCAAGAAGCACACTTAGATGTAGGGCCTCACGGGACCACACCTGTCTTTGGGCAATTTTCCGCCACCCAAGAGCAACATTTGGACGTAGAGCTGAGGTTTATCGTAAGCAACTTTCTGTCATCCGTCACCGTTGGGCCTCTCGAAACAAATCTGGTCGTAGGTCCGCTTTTGTCCCAGCTAATAACCACGCTTAACCGCAAAGCTCTGCAGAACCCCGCTTATTTTGTTGGTCTGCTCACTGAAAAAAAAACATGTAAGCATAGCAAACTTATAGTTGTTCAGGAAGTCTTAGTATATCACGTCTTTTAGCTCATTTCGAAGGTCAATGCGTGATTTACTGAATAAACATCAAACTCCTTCGCCAAAGTTTGTGTTCCGAATCCCTGCAACCGGCGGGCTGATATAAAAACCACACCTCCCATAGTATCTTACGCCAAACTTAAAACGAATGCATTTAGGCAAGGTCCTAATTAAATGCCTCATACCTGCCTCATTCCATTCAACTGCACACGAAATGCACTCCCCAGTTCGCTGGTCAACTCTTTTGTTTCTCAAAAAGGAAATTTCCTTTTGGCTCGGCAATAAATTTCATTCCATTTATATATCTGCGCACTAATTAAAGCGGATAATTAATTCTCTCAGGAATCTTTCGCAGTCCATCACCTCCCAGTACCATTCTCCAAATCGAGTCCAAACCGTGCCAGCCTCAGGGGAGAGCACGGAAAACCAAAAAAGAACGCACCGCAAACATTTTATTAAATTAACTAATCAAACTCACTGCTAAAGCTAATAAGACATAATCTCTCCAAAAGATAAACCAGACTAAAATTGACAGGCCTCTTGGACAAATAAATCACTCCTCGTCGATTTCATTTCACTTGCCGTCGAGAGAGCGCGAGAGAGAGGGAAACTGCACAGTGAATGCGCGCAGCAACCTGCTGCCGCCCTGCCAGTTTGCTGATTATCTTCGCGCGGCTGTCCTCCGTGGTACTGAAACTAACCGCACACATCCGACCTCCGACTCCTCTAACTGCATTCATCTGTCCGTTGTCGTCGGACGAACGAGACGACTTTGGAAGACTATTCATCTGATTAGAAGCGGAGGCTGTGCTGCTTCATAAATTTCACTTCTTCTTGCAGCCACCGTTACCGCATAGACGAAATCTGTGCGCCGAATTGACTGACTAAATGACTGAATGACTGACTGACTGTGCATGTGTGCAGTGCGCACCGACTTCAGAGATAGCTGGGCTGAATGAGAGCTCCCCTGACATTGCTGCGGGAAGAAACGTCACATTCGCTTTGGCCATTACCATTGCGCCAGTCTTATACGGCTTTGATGGCTGTTGTTGTTGTTGTTCCTCATCGCAGCCAAGAACGATTTGTTGGTCGTGCTGCATCTTGGCCATAGATAAATAGCAAACTCTTTCGACTGCTGCACTGAATTTATTGCCCAACTGTGTGTACACATTCTAGCGCGTGTGGCTGTGTTGGTAGGATTGTGAAACGATTTGCGGCGGCCGGCGGCGCAGTGCACAAGTGGACAAGTGGATATGGGAATCACTGCATATTCGGGGCGTAGGTGCACTTTCTCATTTCAGTGGCTAGGCTATGGACTGTCGTGTGCAGTGTGCACACGTTTATGTGCATTTATAAGTGGTTCTGGCATCGCGGTCGATAATGATGTGGAATTTCATTTCGCATTGTAACACTTTTGTCGAACAGATAAGGAAATGATTGAAACGAGTGAGAGGCAGGCCAAAGGATTATGTGTAAATGGGCATTTCATTCAGGAAAATGCGCATTCTCCGAATGGCGCTAAGTATCTGGAAATTGGGACAGATCAAATAGGTGCGGGTCTGCGGAATAATTTCCACGTCATCAGTATAGGGTTGGAAATAGTCCTTCGAGGGTTAGATGGATAGGAATGGCATGGACTTTGCAATGACAAGTGGAACCAATAAAATTCCTCCGTCCATGGGCTGCAAGAGCAAAAAAAAGTAGCAAAACTGAAGCAGTCTCTCTAGAGAGTTCGACAGCTAAGTGGAGTGCATAGCAGATGTCAAAGGAAAATTGCAACTTACAAACAGAATGATCAAGAAAATAAGGAATTTCTCACAGCTTAAGGTCGGAAGTTTGCAAGTTGTATCAGACATCATAGCGCAACGGAGATTGACAAGCTTAAAAATTGCCTCTTACAACTTAGAACAAGGAAATAAGAAAATCTCGAATTGTGGTTCATTGAAAGACATTTGAGGGATAAATTTTTCAGTGTAAAGTTGGCGAAAATCAGATATAATCTGTCAGTGGCTATATACTGCTGTTCCCCGCTTAGGTTCAAACCTTTGCAGCTTGGGTCATCTCTTAGCTCATAGGCAAACACTCCGACTATGCCTACCGTTGGGAGATGAAGTCTAGTTATTGACAAACTGCTGGGAAAATTACGCAGTCCTTGGAAATCACTGTCAAGCCTTATGCCCACTGGACTTAATATTAACTCAGCAACCATTTGATACCGATATCAAGACCCAACCTTAAGCATCCGTCGCGTCTGTTGCGGCCACTCATTCGGCTAACAAGTTGTGCAGGCTAATGGAAGGTGACCCATATAAGCAGCTCACGTGCCGGATTCGACAGATAACGACTACTTTTCTACGATTCTGTACGTTGCACCCGTTGATAGCACGGCGTGAGAGAAAGCACTTTCATTGGTGGAAATATTGAGAGAATGAGACAAACTCTCATCGGCTGTCACCGTATGCGACGAATTCTATGGACTGGGCACTACAGTTCTAGAGTTCTCAAACTGTAGGACCATCCGGTGGGGACATACGTAGGCCAAGTATTCATCGAAAAACGCTTTAACCAACAGCGTGCTGCAGGCCGACAAACAAGCTACCGCCAGCTGTGTAGATTCTTTTAAGAATTTTAAGTTGCAATGGATATATTCCACCAGCATCAGCCACCTTCTATAGCTATCAAAGGATAAGAGACTGCTGTGCCGCCTTAATGCATTCAAATACCATAAACTTCGCCGTCTCTTCATCACGGTGTCTATGTAAATCACTCTGAAAACTCCAGCACAAGCCACCTGTCTGCTGGTCTTTCCCGTGATCTACATTTGCGGGCTTTTCTGGATCGCCAAATCATCTGCAGATCGAACTTGAAGCACTTTCGTCCATTTGGACAACGATTTCCCTTAGTTTGAAGTCTCGAATGGTGTACCAGAAGGCTGTTTAATAGAACCACTTATTTTACTAGTTTGCACCAACGACTTTTGTTGATGCAAATTTTACTAAAAAGTGTTTGTGCTGTTTAGGAGCAATACATTAAAGAATATTTCTTCCTGTTCATGTGAAAAACCGACTTAAACGCACAAATCCTCACAAATAAAACCCCAAAAGATTCAGCAATAACTTTGCTTTTACGTATCTTTTTTACTCCGCAGTTGAGGGACATTTCGCATTCAATCCGATAACCAACAAATCTGTATGTAAGTATCCCATTCACGTTTCCTTATTCACCTGCCAATCTCAACTGCGCACCACTTGACGTCCTGCCCCATTAGACCGAATACTTTATTGTGAAAGCAAGTGTGTTACCATCACTCGGTATGTCACCGATCATCAGCATCAAAGTATCAGTTTTCATTCAATCAATTCACCATATCAGTGAATAAAATTTAATCGTACACATTCACTGGCGTGAACGCTAAGGACATCATAATCAATCGTCCTTATCGTTGGATTTATATCGTCATTGCTGTCGCTTCTTCTGCCGTGCTGCCACTACTCAAACTGATAACGACCGCTTGCCAGTGCAAATCCAGTTTTAATTACAGACACCATACGGATCTCCATACACACAGACATACCGCACCGGGGCGGGCAATTTACTGTCATTGCAAGACGGTGCGCGCCGGCCGCCGGCCGCACCACAACAATCTGGTGACTTCCTGATGTTGAAATCCAGCACGGCACGGTCAAATTTACTTTTATCTGAATATCCATTGGGAGTAACAAATTTCATCAGATACACTGTGTTGGGCTATTTTGCGCCGCGCGTATCTCTTTTGTGTTTTTTTTTTATTGTTGTTGTATAGTATATACCTTTCACGGTGTCTCAATCTCAATTTCGGTTTCAATAATTCTTTCGAGAGCCCCACTCAGGAAGGCCTTAATTGCAGGTTGCAGCAGCAGCGACCAACGACGTTTACACGTATAGGAATGACACAATATGACCGCAAACGGGAGGGTCCATGTGCAGTGTGTGTCTCTTATTGTTTGGGCCGGGGAAAATATGCCGTAAAATACAGTCGAGTCGGGCTATGTGAGCGGGGTGAGCGCAATCCAGCAACTCAGTCATCGCAGACACAATAGATAATCGTTTAGATAAGATTGCTGGCGAGTTTTACTTTACCATTCTAAGTTAGAGCCGCAAAGTCGAAGCCAAAGTGGCTTGGCTAATGGCCAAGTCAGGTGATAGAAAAATAAAAGAGCTGCACATAGTCTTCGGACGGTCAGTGATATGGATATGGAAATGTGCGCGCATTGTTGGTGGCATGGCATGGTATGAAATGGATTTCATTGAGTTATTCAGGTCGTTCGGTTTCGGGCGTGAGGCGTTTCTCTCGAAAATACGAAGCCTTTGCAATAGGCAAAGTGAAGGTGACAGGTGTCGAAAAGGCTACTGGATTTGAGTACATGCGGGTACTCCCAACGAGCCTATGCGTACGTAAAAACTGAATGAACGGGGTACGATAAGTGTATGCCATTTGTTGAATAATGTGCTCATTTGGACATAGGCGGTAAGGCAATTCCATTCAGCTTGTCATAAATGGGGGACTGAGAGGGCTGGTTATTCAAGAGGCTTTAATATGTTTGGTAGCTGAATTTTCATCGACCGATAGTAAGATACCCTTTGCGAATATATAGCAAAAGTATAGGTAATGGTAAGTGGGGCATAATTGACTTAACAATTTCTATAAAAACTTAAGGTTTACCTGTGGTATGAAGGCGTGTGTTGAAGTCGACAGTTGCAAGGGATCCACTTAGCTTTGTATTCAGCTAAAATTCGAAACAACGGTTGGTGGATGGAAATACATCTGCAGCGCATTTTTAAGCTACAGCTTTCCATTTTAAATCTAAATTAATTAAATCCAAGTCGTTAGACTAGACTCTTAGGGTCGTGGATTGTCAATTTTTCTTTAAGGTTCACACATAACTTAGTTAGGCAGAGTGACTGGTAGATAATAAGAGAAACTAAATACAAGACTGGGTCGCACGCAACTTTCGCGTTCGTCTAACTGCTTTTGTTTAGAAATCGATAGCCATTTTGTTCTATCTCTTTTAGTTTTCAAGTTACAGAGAACTGTTTTGTTCAATATGAGACTTTTGCCATGTCATTTTGTTTTATATAACATAATCAACTTTATGTTTCCTGTCTTTTGTGTTTTTTTCTATGTTCTCCAATATTGAGTTTTTCTGTTCAATATCGACCAAAATTTTACGAACTTGTTGTCACTCCATACAACTTTGTTCAATATCCAAAATGACTTCTTCGTCGATTTTAATTTATAACTAATTCAAAATAAAAGAAAAATATTTTCTGTGACTTGTTTTATAAACAAAATTGTCAAGGCTTTCAGAAAAAAATCAATACCAATTAAAAATTTTCTGTTATAAACAAACATTTTCAATCTGAACTTTAAAAATCGATTTCCCAACATTTTTAAAATTGGAAATTGAAAAATATAGCATTCAGCCGACGAAATGTCAACATTTTGAATTTAACTTGTTGGCAATGATGTAAGAAAATAGTTATGGAGTGCGTATTATTTTTACGGTGCAGATTATTCTTGAAATCTTTACACACTCACACAGTAAACGTCTTCGATAATTGCAAGTTCATCTTAAGTCTTACTATTTGAGTACATTTTTGCTGAAATTGTTACAAAGTCTAAAAAAGCATTTCCGACAAAAATACGATCAAAGAAACCGTAATACAGAGTTAGCATGTTTGGTGGATATTTACAAGTCTAAGTTAGTTTTAACTGTAAAATTTGTGCAAATTGTTTGAGCTACCTTTTATACACTCCATAATAAAGTGCAATAGGTTGAGAGCTACCTGACTTTTATGGGTTTGGAATTAAAATTAAAAAAGTGTTTGAAAACAGTAGGCTCACAAATTGCGTATATAAATTTACATAGATGCAAGTGAATTCGTTTAGACATTTGGGCATGCAGCAAAATCTGTCTGAATTTCGAAATTTTGACCGAAAACAATAGCATTCGCTTTCAAAAATGAAAGTGTTAAGAAATAATATATACCTTGCAGTTTTGTCACTTCGTTTTGTTCTGTTTCATAATATGCTGGATTAAAGTGAGTTTTCGTTGGTTTGCTGATTGAGCCTTTGGCCAAATGCGGTGATTGCACATAAAGGATCATTTTGTCAGACGAGTCGCAATTTCGGACCACTGGCTTCGGTAACAACGGAAAGACTCGCCGTTGTCGGTACAAGAACAATTCACAGAAATTCGCTTGCATCCCTAAACCAACATTTCTTATTGATTTTTAGAAGAATAACCTTGTTTAGTTCTTGAGAACACAATCATACAAACTTTTTAAATTGTTAGCTTTGGAGATAACGAAGATAGAGCTAAAACAAAAATGTGATCCATTATTAAAACGATCGGTAGGAAGTCGAACTTCAGTATTATTGGCAAAAACTTGCAGATTCACATCTCCGACAAACATTTACCAGCACGGTACGTACACCCAGAACGTGGCAAAGCATATTTCTGACCATAGGTAGCCTGTTTTCACTTGCACATCTTCGGTCCTTCATGACGGCTTCCCATCGTTTTTTCAACCGTTCTCTTATTCTCCATCAACAACAATGTATAGGTAAAAATAAATTGCGCCCAAGTCCACAATCTGACCATGTACCAAGTAATAAAATATAAAAAAAAAAATATAATAAACTCTACATGTAGATATGCCAACAAAAAAGAAACATAAACAAACAATCAAATCAAAGTAAAAAATCTAACACCTCTCAGCGTTGGCAATCGAAACAAATTCGCAAACATTCAGAGGAACATGCTGGCGAAGCGAAGCCACCACCAGCTCGAACCCAAATAGCGAAACACAGCCAACCAGCTAACTCAATAAGCACCCAGCAATCTGTTTAATCAGCGACAGATAGCGACAACATATTATTAGGTCTGTACTATGGTATTTGCAACCCCAAAAAGTCAAGTGAAACCTTGAGTTGGTTAAGCATAGCGTTGGACCCACCGCACAGTATAAGTATCTAAAGTGTGACAATTCGCACAACGACTTCGACTTCGGGAGCAATAGAAATATTATTAACCTCATACTGGCGGTGCGAGTATGTCGTATCTGCTTGGATATCCGTTTAAATCTCGTCCCATAAAAATAGTACACACACGGACTTTGTGTATGAATCATTGGGCCAGCGAAAATGCAATAACATTTGATAAATAAATAAATGGCCAGAGAATTAATATAAAAAATAAATACAAAAACGGCAAACAAATGTAAGCTAACTAAAGAGTGACAGAAACTCATAGATAATGGTTACCTGCTAGTACAGGGTGCCTCAACAATGTTTGAATTACTTTGTGGAGTCTGCGGGGCATTTTAACAATTGTTTTTCAAAAAAATCATCATTTTATATTTAAAGCAGCGTGGTATTTTCATTCCGTCACTCGCCAAAAAATGTCCTTAATATCTCTATATGCCCTTGTAGTAGAATCACGGTAATGGTAATTAAACATCTTTCAGTCTACTACTAGCTAGCTTAGAACTTCCTTGGCAAAGCAAGAATAATGCCCAAAGACCGATATGGTGGTTAACGGTTAGCTTTTTTTGCAGAGTTTATGCACCGCTTATTCGCTATGGTTTCCATTAGCAGATTTGTAGTGTGTAAAAACAAGTTAAATGTGTTAGAAAAAGGCACGATCTACCACTTTTTCCAGCCATGCAAACCCAGCTTATGTTAGTTCAAACTTACGAATAAAAGGCAGACGAATGTGATGTCTTTGTACACCGTTTAGTAGGCAGATACCTATTGGCGAATTGATCCACTATCTAAACGTTTAAATGATGCAGTGCTGTTCTTGGTTGTGAGAGGTCTACCACACATATTTATAAAGAGCTCAAGCAATATATGAAACTATGTTGTCACCCAAGAAGGTTCGTAAAAGTTATACGTCAGGATATTATTCCTAAGATGCAAAAACTGTGTTTCCCTACATCAAGCCATTATATCCAAATAAATAACCTCAAATTTTGATCCAAGTAATAAAAATATCATAAAGGGCAAACCACTAGTAAAAACACTGCCAAAGTGCGAAAACTCGCTGGTTGAAAAAGAAGTGCAGGCTGTCACATATGTCAAAATTCTTAAGACCAAAACTAAATCGAGCGAACGAACGACATGGCGAGCTCTCTTGTTAACAAAATACTTTTCCGATGAATAAATAACGGCAACGAGAAGTGTGCCTTTGCAATAGTCGAAGTAATGAATGTAAATTGAACCAGGTGGTAAAATGAACCTCAAGAGTGTAAATGGCCACAAAAGGTACCTAATGAGCTACGAGAAGACTCACATTCGTTGCAGGAACACCCCTCAATCGGCTGTAATTTAGAATGATCCATTCCATTTAGTTTCCAATACTTCTACTTCCCTCTAATCGACAAACATGAGGTGATGAAAGCGATATCCAGATGTATTTAAGTCCAACAAGGGCGCTCGAGGGAATGATCTACAAAATTCCATCTGATCTTTTCAAAGCAAACATTTATGTAAAATTTTGTCGAATGCAAACCAACGCTATAAATGGAACATGAGCATCTTTCAGCTCTTTCATGTAAAACGGATATACAGTGCGACCTCAATAAAAGCAACAATTTAAATTTTACCATTTTTGACTCAGCAATTGCAACTCCTCAAAAAAAGGTGACTCGATAAAAGCAATTCATGAACTCTTCTTTCGCTCGCTTTTGTCTTTCCATTTTGGTTAATTTATTCATGCACTGTTTACATTTGAGTGTCAAAAGGGGCCAAATCCTAAAAGACCGGGAAATAATATCATCGATTAATGATTTGTTTCAAGAGCTATCCCCTATTGACTGCTCCGAGGACATACTCGATTGAATTGCAGAAAATGGAACCGATCTGGCTGCAACGCAAGCAATAAAAATTTGCCTTTAGTGGGCTGAGTAACGTTTTAGCTCTGCGAAACTTACGAGAGCCAGCTGTGGAAAAGAATTCTGCGCGGCCAAAAAGACGCAATCAAAAATTTCTCAATTTTTTAAAAAGAATAAAAATTCGAATTTTTTTACTTTTAATATGAATTATGTCATCTGTTTTGGATTTTTGGGCACCTACAATTTTTTGACTCGATTGCTGAAACAAACTCAATAAAAGCAACTGCCCCAATTTCTATTATTTGATTTTATTCAGGTCGCATTGTACTTGAATCAAGCCTCCTTTCTAAATGTCGCTTATTTCATTGCACTTCAATCATAGATCAAGTCTAAACAGATCTTGAAAATAAATGAAGGAGTTCCAGATTGATACAGACAACTTTCTTATCCACTTTGAAGTCTCCTAGTCAATATTGGCATTTAAGGGAGAACGCTACGAGCTGTCAGTTGCTCCCTAGAAGGACAAAACGAAACGATAAAGGACTCTCAACATCTCGCCAACTCGGATTGACGGTGCACTGAAAAAAAAGATCGTTCGTAAAATCAATAAACTACGTTTATTAACTCATTATTCACTAACCCAACAAGCTTTTTATTAATATTACGAACAGTTTATTAAGAAAAAACCTCTCAGTTAACATAAGTTAATTGGGAGAGCGAATTGCCATTTTTTAATAGCAGAATTTCTAGAATAATACGCGATTAATTGTTTTAAATATTTATTAATATTGCGAACGGTTTATTAATAAAATAGATTTCAGTTAATAAACGCGATTATTGGGAGAATGAACCGCATTTATTAAGAACTGAATTATTAAAATAATAGACTTTTTACTACAAGAAAATTTCCTTACTAAACGGCTATTTGGGGGAATAATAAGCCGTTTATTAAAAGTAGGATCTAAAGTTAAAAAAAAAAATAACCATTTTAATCATTTTGCAAACATTTTTAATGTGCCTACAGGCAGTTGAGAGGTCTTCCGATTTTAATTGAATACTATAGTTAAAATATAAATATATTCATATATTAATCCATGGAGAACAGTTTCTTCAAAGTTGCTAAAGACTCATCTTCGAGCGCATGTGGTCAAGCGAGGAACCACTTTTGTCAACCCTAATTCCATGAGCTAACAAGCCACTTGAAAATCAAGTTTCTTTTGAAAACCCATACAAAACCTGCCTTTCTGATGAATTCGTTCGCACGATCCACCCGGTGCCCACTCATGTTAAAACAAACCTTCACATGTGCCAAGCACTCTACGTGTACACAAACACACTACAAACGTTCCTTAAATGTCAGACAAATCCTAAGGTGTCATAGGCAAACAACAAAAGGAAGCACAAGAAAAAATTCAAACTCTTTGCCCACTCGTTCAAAAAAGACATATATGAAAAAAACTATGCCAAGCAAATAAATCGTTTTATTTGCCGACTGAATTATTGCAAATTTATCAACACAACAAAAAAAAACGCACCAGCCTGTGCTTAAAATTTATATCTTTTTTCATAGCAACTTTGTGTAGCTCCGCACAGACAGAACAATTCTAATGTCCACTGCAAAAACAGACAGACAGCACAATTGTCGTCCGAAATTGTAACAAATTATCGGTCAGCATGTATCTGTGCAGAAAACGTTCTAATTCGTTGGCGTTTCTTTTCTTTTTTTCTGTTACAAGCAGCCACCGTTTGTGCAGCTAGCTATTTGGAATGCGACTGACTCATGCGCGCCACGAGGGATAGTCTCAGAATGAGCAGCAGCACAGCATGTTCACCGCAGCAGGGCACCCCCTCGCACTCCGCACACTTGTGTAATCCAATTTGAAGTTTCGTTTTTGGCCCCGAATGGTGGCCGCAAGATCGTAAATCTAATTCCCACCTGAATGGATTTTCAAAACGACTAATTTAAGGCGGCAAAAAAAAAGAACCCAAGCAATACCTACTATAGGTATCGTGACGCCGCCGCCGCCGCCGCAATAGTCATAGTATCTATCCATGGAAATGGGAAATCAAATTTTGAGTTATGGTTGCAAGAGAGTGTGATAATGGGGAAACAGAAGCCATGGTCAATCGTCAATCTGCGGTTCCATATTTGGGGGCAGACTTCTCTATGGGGCTTTGCGGATGGAAATTGATTTTTGAATTTGATTCTTGGTAGTTACTAATGATGATTATGGTTGGCTGTGGGGAACAGTAGTATTTTTTTTACTCAAACCGCCGCGCCGCCAGCGGTTTAATTAGTTGAAGTTGGGGAGGGTGGTAGTGAAATGAACTTTGACAGACAATGTTAATAAGCAAGCATTCAGTCGGTCGGTTCTGCTGAATGAATAGCTGGTTTGACTTTTACTCAAGGAATGTTGAAAACATTACCGAAAGGCATGGACCTCTTAGCACTTACTTAGAATTGATGCCGAATTGATCGTGAATGAATGACTCTAACTACCTAGTATGACACATGACAACTTTAAGTAGGCCATGAAGCATGTGCAAGGACTTTTACAGGTTTGCACACAATACCTCACCTTGACCTCAATGTCCAAGACAGTAAGGATCAGGCGCTTTTTGTAAGATTTGGCAATACGCCGAAGAAAGTTCAACCGACTTCTGCCCAAAGGTATATGTTTCAAATTGAACAACGAAGGATAGAGAAAATTCGTCAAATTAGACGGACAGTGGCTACGTGTTCAGTGCATGGTAGGCTACTGAGCGAGGGTCTCAGGTTGCGATCCCCGGAAAAACACAAAGTACATCTGAAAGTTTTATTTCCCACTGCGACTCCTCCTCCTTAGAAATTCTGGTAAACATCCGATGGCCAAAACGGCTGTTGGGCCAACAGTTTTTTTCCGACAGAATATCCGTCAACTGAGGTAGGCAGATTGCACTAGGAGGAGAGATTGACAGTCCCGCGAAAATAAGTAATAACCTAGGGGCGGCAGATTTTGGCAGTGATTGACAGTGGTGTATTGTTGATGTCTTTGGATGGGAGTGGGCTTTAAAGTGGAAATGGGGGTTTGTTACTTGCACTAGCTTAGTAGCAAACTATCGTGCAGGAGGGAATTCAAGAAGATTCAGAACTAGTAGCTCTTTGCATTGGATCCTCGTGTAGTGGTCAAGTAAAGACAAACCTGATGTTCATCGATCTCGAAAGGTGTTTAATGGGACAATAAAACCAATGGAAGTATACATTTCCTCAGGGTGTGGCTCTTCACTGGCCTGATACCTCCAGCTCAGACAAGAGCATTTGGTTCATCAAATCAGTCGCTACAACTTCTTTAGGCTGACACAAATGGTCACTTGAATACAAGTGTAAAGACCAATGATAAGTCCTGGGCTGATCTTCATAGCAAAAGGTGGGATTTGATCTCCAGACCTAACGTTTTCCTTCCGGCCTAGCTTAGGCTTCGGTTTTGGCGGTGGTCGAAAACTTTGTTTCATCTTTCACCTTAGCGTAGCTATAAAGAATCAAAAAAGGTGGTGCTTCAAATTCAGGGTTCTATAGAGTTAGCTTTTGGCAAACATGTGACATTTGGACGAATGGAATTGGCCGTCCACCCTAACTGTGAGGCTTTCTTAGGACAGATAGGTAAGTAACTCTCGATAACCGCTTTCGACAGAATAAGCCTGAGGCGCCAACCTGCCTACAGACGGTCTTTTGAAGAGCTTTCGCTTTGTGTAGAGTGATATTCGCCATACTTCAGTTAATCCCAATCTTTAAAAATTGATCTTGAATAATGTGAGATTCGAGTGTAATCCGACGTGGCCCAAAAGCCGCGTTCACTTCAAGTATTGCTAAAAGCCAGATGGTTCACTGCGTCTCTCGGAGAGTGCTTCCCTAACAGTCCATCAATCTTATCAAGATCGTGTTCAAGCTGGGCACCAATTGCTGCTGGTAATGATTTTTATTTTATTTCGTGGTTAGGAAACCAGGTAATTAGCTTTGTTAGCTGGCACGAGCCAAACGAATCGAATTTGACCGCTACAAGGTCAACTATTACGCCAGAGAGTCTTTTGTGAAGGGTTCTTTCGATTCCACAAAACGGAGAAAGTATTTATGCCCATCCGTAGGGCGAGTGATTGCCATCACGATTCAGTCTTTTCTGTTGCGCTTCCCTTTCAATTGATCCATTGAAGTGGGAAACGCACCAATGCAGCCTAAGAAAGGAACTTCTGCCACCATATAAAAATATTGAAAATAGAAACATGGAGTGCTCTCATTCTCACAGCTCGACACTAACCTCTCACCTCTCTCACATCGTGCGCTGTTCCGTTCCGGCGAACGCATGTACTAAGATCCAATCAAAGTGCGCTACAAAATGCCAATTTTGCCAACACAATAGCTATCCCTGGTGACATTTAAATTCGCATTCAGCGGTAAACCTTCGGTCCGGCTCCACACTGAAGCCCGCATTCAATTCAAACTCTATCTAGGAAGTGACTGCTTATGCGCACATTTGCATCCACTCGCAGACGCACAGTTAAACGGAGTCGCGTCGTCGTTCGTTTGCCTTGCAACACAAACGATATAAAGCGACCAAGGCACTGCGAAGCGAACTCCGCTTAGAACGAGATTTACGATCAGACAGACCAATAAAATGATTGCGAGCGATCTTAATGCAAATTGTTATGTTTTTATTTATGAGTCATTCGGCGCGAGGGTCACTGCGCTGCCGCCGCCGCGCCGCCACTTCGGTGCGGATATACACCTTCTAACAGCTACACGAGTTTTGTGTGCGAATACAAAAAAAAAACACATGCGCGGTATATCTACGGCTATGGCATACGGTATACAGTATACCAATAAGCTGTGGCGGCGTAATAAGGTGCGAGTGCAGTTTATCCACTTGGTGTGTCAAAAAAGTGGATAAAAAAAAGAAATCCGATTTACACTATGTTTTATGTTTTATGACAAACATGCGAAATTTATAGCCCGCGTGTACATGATTTTATTTTTATGGTACACTCTTGAGCTGGAGAAAAACAAACATCCACTCCGCAACGTTTGATTTTTATTGTAATTGGATGTTTTTTCGTTATTCTCTGCGCAATATACGAACTGATAGCGAACGGATGATAAGAGCCGCTCAAGATAAGACGCTAGGTACTCGGTATACTGAGCGAAATGTAGTTTGTCATTTTACGGAGCGGATCAAATGACTAAGCCGGGTGAGTAGGTACGAGTATACGGGGATATACCTATATATCTGTGGATCGGGTGTAGTAATGATGTTTATCTCGAGACAATTGGATCAGAAGGGGCTTTCCTATTTTGGTAACTTTATACTTGACCCAATTGTCAGACAGGCAATAAGTCTTGCTCGGGTTTATATACTTCTGTGAGCTGTTACCTTGGAGTTATAATTTGCAAAGAATTTTTCTCCTTTTTTTTGCATTTTTATTGTTTACCTTTTCGGTTTGAATGTGTGTGACTGATGGAGTGGGCATGGACAATGAATTCCTTTCAGGCAACACTATGTTGCGGTTTTACGTGGGACTGGAAGAGTGTTATTTTTTTCGCGCCAATAATTCAAAATTAGAAGAGCGACGGAGAAAAATGGCTTTCGTGGGAATCGGAATTTAATTTGTCATATTGTGCATGCTGAGTGAGTTATTAGTAGAGGCCAATATTAATAGGTGCAGACGCCGCACCGCCGGAATGTCGCATCGGATGTGAATGCAGTTCTTCTTTGAGACAGCTCATCTACGGTCAACTCATCTATGAATGTTTTTAATATTGTTTTTTAACTTTCTCGATTACGTAGTGAGAGAAAGATATTGCTACGATGATAGGGGAACTCAATAAAGTAGGTCTCGCAGTTCTGTCCGTCGGCTCCGGAAGACTGAAGCCTAAACGGGTGGACGGATTTGTTTCAAACGTCGGATTTGGGGTCACTTTTTTTGCACGTTTTCCCATTATTAACGGAATTTCCCATAAAACGGTTTTGAACAAGTTTGATTTTTTTCGAAAATGCCTCCAACGATTTCAACTGAAATTTATATTTGAGCTTAAATAGGTGGGGTTTAAATAGCTGCATACCCAGTTTTTTACTAAAAAATTGAAAAACGGTAGTTACTTTTTAAAATCGTCCATATCTCAAAAGGAGTTCATAAGATTAAGAAAAAAAAATCATTCTTAATGTAGTATGGGCATTCCGAACGTGATACCAAGCTCAGTTTTTCTCTGGATCATTCCAAAACGCACTGATCTTGAAAAGGGGCAGTTTTTTTTTTTAAATTTCAGTTTACATGAAAATGGCTCCAACGATTTCAAACAAAATTGATATTTGACATTATTTAGCTGCGGTTAACATGACTGCATACACATTTTTTTCGCTAAAAGATCGAATAACTGTACTTTTTTAAAATCGGACTGATCGCAAAAACTTACGATTTTTATAAAAACACATTCATAAGGTATTTAATTCCTAACTTTATGGCAAACTTAGTTCTTCTCAAAATTATCGTACAGTGGATGTTTGAAAAACGATACTTAATTTTGTTTTAATATTTTACCTAGGTACTTCAAAACGCGCCTAACGATTTCGCCCAACTTGCAAACGTGGAGTGAAATTGATATTTTAATAATGTGTGCGTCCTTGATTTCCCATTCGAATCACCGAAAATGGTACTTTTAAAAATTGTTTACGTCTCGAAAACCCCAATTTGGTTCATATTTTGAGGAAACTTTAAAAGCCAGGTATTGCTTACATCCTAAGCAATAACTTGTAGGTACTCAGTTTAAAGCTTATCTATTTGTATTTTTCGACTTCAACGTGGCAATATCTGTTACTATTTTCGCAACATGATTTTACAAAAACAGCTCTATCGATTGTGATGGAAATGTATATTTCTAAAGTTGAATTTCCGTGGATCTGCATGAATTCTTTCTCACAGGCAATACAGATTAAGCAGACATATATGTACCTACCCACAAAGAAGTCAGCTTATAGTGGTGCGTAATTTACCACGTTATTGTGACTGGGCAACTCGCCAAATTAATTCTGTGTGGCAATTCTCAGTGTTTCGTTTTGTAGTCAATAGAAGGCCAGAACAAGCTTTACAAAGTGCGGGCTGATGGGGATTTCCTGTAATAGTCATGAATAGTTTGTACGCTCGTATAAATCTGGCATCGTTCACTGTGACCATCTTTCCTCTGACTATTCGTTCCAATGTCCTTTACCTATGTTGCGATTATTTTCATATTTTCTTTTTATATCGTGTCAACGGATTTTTCGGACTCGATCGGTCTCAAGTTTTTTATAATCTTCAGAGACTATAGGAAATACCAGGGTTAAAAATACGACTAGCATCCTTTTAAAAATAATATTTTTACAAAAAAATATTTCAATAATTCTCTTCAAAGTGTAGAGGTGAGTGACTCAGCGCTTATTCGGTGGACAGATTTTATTACCCGCAGTTAAGACTTAACTTTCGCAGTACTTGACCCTATTTCGACTGCACACAACATGTATTGTGTACATGCAGCAAGTGCATAAAGTATAGTCTCTCTTATACCGATTCGAGGTCTCCGATGTTACTCATCAGCACTCGTAGATTGTGATACTGATGACTACCTACTTTAGGCTTTTTCGTTCTCCGAAGTTTCCTACTCGCAATAAGCTTTCCTTTTCTTTTATGATCTACGAGATGTAAGAATGTATGCAGTACAGCAGTCTCGTTGCAGCCCAAAATCGTCTATCGAAGCAGAACAACAAAATCTAAGAATTAGAATTAGAACCTCTCTTGGCCTCTCCAGCGTTTGCATTCCCTGAGAGTAATTGCTGTTAGGGCATAAGATTTATAAAAACTTCCTAGCGTTAAGTCTTTTACAGGTCTCCTAATTTTGAACTTCTCTCCAGGAGGGACACATATACGCAGTTGGTTCGGAAGACTGCGTTGCGAAAGCTGTGTAGGGTGCAGAGTGTCGGAAAGTAAGGTGTAAGGAATAAGTTTACTTGTGTCATATTTTGTTCTATATGGCACAAGTTCGAACCCCCATGGCAGCTGGTGCTCAGAAGGCAAGCCTCATTAGATACTACCATGGTAGGTCCAAGAACATAACTAAAATACTGATCTATTGGGTAACAACAGAACATTAATATGTAACACTAATTAAATAATAATGTTCCGGTATTATTTAAAAGTAATACAGGCGAGGGTTATGCGCTAGATGACAACTATTTGTAGTGTACAAAATATTTATTTTAAATATTATTAAGTATACAGGTCGTGGTGTTTTATCAAATACAAATTTAAAAAAAAAAATTGTAATAAGTTCATTTTAAAATATAATATTTTAAGTTAACTATAATTTAATTGCAATAAGTTCCTGTTTCAAATATAACTTTAATCTTCACCGGGTTAGATTGTAGAACTAAAATACTAGATTTTCATATTTCAAGATAAAAGGTAAGAAAAGCCTTATTAAAATGATCATTTTAATGAAAGAAATATCGAACTTTAATACAAATATATTAAAAAATATAATGTAATAAATAAATAGTATTCAAAAATAAGAGACTAAAACTTATAACAATCTGAATTGGCAGAACTAAAATTTATTTGCAATCATCTCGGGTCGCTGTTGAAGCGTTATAGGATCGCCTTCCTCAAGAAAAGTACTAAAAGTAATATAACCCGAATAACTTACCCTATGATCAAAAAGGTCCACGGAAGAGTTGAATGTAGAATGTAAAGAAATCAAATTGAAGACAGCACTCCTCCCTGGGTAGTGCCGCATTGTACGAGCTTCTTGACAGAGATGCGTGACATTATGCTTGATTTAGATACCCACAATATTTTTGAGGTTTTAGGTTTCATTCGCATTATACAAAAGCGAGGCAAGAACTAACGACTGTGTCTATGGATTTCAAAGGTGCCATATGATAGGAGAGTGCCCTTTGACAGAGGTTTGACAGAAAAAACGATACTCAATGGGCCTAAAGTGGTATCCTATACAGAAAGTCGCATTAAATAAGTTATAAGAAAGGAGAAGACGAATCTAGAGACGGAAACAACTTTGTAGCAACAACTAGTGTTCTACTGTTGCCATCCTCTCTGTTGTATTCAGTAATCGGTGGGGCAAGTGTCTTTAAAATGGTTCAAGGGAAAAATGCTCGATAAGTTGACGTGACGCCATGAAGCGAAGTGCAAGGTTCACTTCCTGACAGAGTGTGCTTCCAACAGGAATTCGTGTGGATTGATTGAAAAAAGGAGACGAGGAGACTGACTTTGAATGGTACGATGTCGCTAGCTCCAACTGAATTGGTTCTTCTTTCAGGCAACAGCCCAAAGCAAAAATTGGCAACATTTTCCTAGGGTCCATCAGTTGTGCACAGAATTTATTTTCCCAGCAGTTTTGCAGATTTCTTAAAGGTGATCCTTTCATGTTACCATCCCGGAACACGTTTCAGCCGACCCACAAAAGCCACAAGATAAACCGTGTTTCCAAGTTGAAAGCTGCTAATTGTACAAGAGACACGACACTTACTAAAAAGCACCCGTGGGTACTTTAACCGGCTGGCTACGCGGCGAAATTCATCTCCCATCATAGTTACCCATGTTGCGTGGTCGAAAATACTCACAGAAACATGTCAAAAGAAAAACCGGTCAGAGCAATTAAAACGCCCTAAGGGGTCCATTAGCCACTTGCGCCAAGAGAAATTCCAACCAAACAACTGCGCGACAGCTCGTAATGCCGACAATTCCTCATCAGAGCTCCTTTTACCTCCGACTATCCACCAAAATGATGGATGAAATAGCAAATAAGACCTCTCTCTGCCGTACATTAGCATACACGAATTCAGCGCCTATTCCCCGGTCATCTGTCAAACAATTTAACAACCAACCGATTATACACAGAAACAGATGTGACAACTATGAAGCACTCAGCCTCAACATTATTTATGTAGAAAATCTGTCACACTACAGTGTGTGGCAAAGTGTCACTTGACTAACTGATTTCATCAATAAATTATCGCATTCGATTCCTGAAAGATACATGATCTTCTTCACTGATGGCAACACCATGTAATACAGACTGTAATGTGTCCGCCACGAGTCGGGCGGCGCGCGGCTCGGCGTCCATCTGAAGTGTGAAACAAACACAAAACCTCAATAAATCCCATAGATACTTTACGATCTTAATAGTACATATATCGAACTTAATTTATGCCCGTGCTTGGGATTGGGATGGTTTTTTTTTTGTGTGTTTTTTCCAACGACTTAAACTATTACCAAACCGAACTAATTTGAAATGCGAGAGAGCCGAGGAAAGGAGTCGTTGTCGCTGAGTCAAGTGCGTGCTTGTAAGAAGAATCACCATCGATTTGTTGGAGTATCTATTAGATTTCTCATATGCATAAGATAGATGTGGTGTTTCTGGATGTTGACAATAAATAGCCGACTATTAAGTTCCAAAAGCGCGCTAGAGATTTCTTTCCCATTCCCAGTTGATAGACATACAACGTTGATGAGCTACTAATTGGGGAACCGTCCGCCAGCGAATAGATACCTACGTCTTGGATGCATACAGAAATTTGGGTTAACAACTTGTTGTCCAATAAAAAAATCAGAAAAATTACAACTCGTTTAGATAAGTATACGTTTTGGGACGAAATTAAGCGATTAATCTATCTGGCAGTGTGTCGCACACAATACTCCATCGTTCGGGGTCTGTGCAGCGCGATCGAATTTTTCACAGAACATATTCAAGTTTTATTGATTCTTAGTCGCCCCGCACACTCGGCCACAACGTGAGAGGGATCAATCAGATTATGCTAATTTCGCTTCTAATTTGAATTAAGTGATTTCCTTGTGATGACATTTTGTATCTTGATAATGATTTTACATAAAAAGTTCGTTGCGCTACATTGTTCAAGAGAAATTCAATTCACTTCAATTCACAACTCTGTTTGGAATATTAATTTCCGAACAAAATCGTCACAAGGAACATGAAACTTTGATGAGCAAGTGCAGTCAAAGCTCGAAGGTATATGGTTGTACGCGCTGCATTAAACGGTCGTTCGTGAGATTTTGGGTATATTGTCGTAAAAAGTTTTACGACTTTATTATTACAGTATATGTTAAAAGTTTTCAGATCGTAAAAAACTTTTGCAGAGAGTATAATTTCGTTGGTGGAAGTTTGTTGCGCTGTTTGATACCGAAAGCGGGCACGATACGCGTGAGCAGTTTGATTTTATGGACACGCAGCGATTGTGAATCGGCTATATATTTTACTAAAAATATAAAAACCTTTATAGTATTTTTTTTTTTAAACGGCATTCCTTGGTTATCGGGCGTTGCTGCCGTTCGCGTAGTTTTCTAGGTCAATCTGGAGGACAATGACAGTCGAAATTTGTTGCGCATGTAAATTTATAAGAATTGCGTTCGCATCGCAGTGAAGTGCAATCAAATTCGTAAGAAAATCCTTTCAATGGACCTACTAAAGTCACCAATGGGTTTGAGACCGTTCCATCAAAGGAGCAGGAAATCCGGTGCAGAAGCCTGGAGAAAAGATGAGGAAAATCTGTAGAATCTGAGCTGTAAATATGGAAAAACTATAAGGACGTCTTAGCCCAAAATCCCAGTGCTACGCAGAATGGATTAAGCAAAACATACGTCCACAGATAAAACTTGAGAAGGGGATATCGATAGCAATATCAAAGCTAAACGAAACGAGAGCAGTTGTAAATGACTAGTTTGAGAGCAAGCACCAACGCATTTCTAAGATTTGGTCAGGTCAGTGCATATGAATGAAACATCAGTATCGTCTGAAAGGAGACGCCTTTAGATACAACATTCAAAAAGTTACTGCATAGGTTGTGTTCGGAGAAAGCTTACACATACCTTTGACATTAAAAAAGGGACAAGGCGACTCGCTGTACACATCACATTAAAATCATAATTGAAGAATTTTGCAAAACTCGCATATGCCAACCCACAAGGTACGACCTTTCAAAAGTAATATTGATATACGTAATTGGCAGAACAAAGTGAGCCCAGGAAGCTGTCACTGGTGCCTTTGCTTGAAAGGAAACGGAAGCGGATAAATTGGGTATATAAAGGTTTGCAACTACGGCAAAACCAACTAGAATTTTGTTGCGAAAGTGGAATTCGAAAAGTTGTTTTGTTATATTTAAAAAGAACCAAAACGAACGAGAAAAGCCGAGACGAATCCGATAGATAGAACGCTTCAATCGGCAGCGGTATTATGGGACTTTGGGCCTCACTAATAATAATCATTTTTAACCTTCACACTAAATATTTTGTGGGTCACAATATGCAATTTTATATGGAAAATTTCGCCGTTGTATGTTCGAAAAATGTAGCCTGGCTGGACACTAAAAATGATTATTTCTATGGCGGCTCGTCTACTTCGGCTAAGCTATAAATTCTGAGCAGAAAATAAACTCAGAATAACTCCTTCCGTTCGCGGATTTTTAGAAGGTAATTGAATAATAATAATAGCATAGAATTTTATTTTGAATTCAAATACAAATTTTACAATTTTACAAAAAAATTACCAACTTTTATATTTTTTATATGTAACCAAAAACGTTTTATGTTCTACAATAATTTTTAAAATAACGAACACCTAGTAATATTTATTTTAAAAATTAGATAGATGGTTTTGTTTATTTTTTGCATTTACATTGTTATATTGATACAAAGGATCACTTATTTGGCAAATTGTTTAAGTTTAAGTATAAAAGGAAAACGTAACAAATTGGACTAACATTTTTCATACTTATACTGCCCCGACCATTTTTAATAAATTACCATTGTGCATTAGGACAACTTTGAGTTATCATTCGTTTTTGAAAAAAGGTTAAGGTCTGGCTATTCACAATTGACCATGATCAGATAGAATATTTCTCATGATCTTTATTCTAGTATTTCTCGTCATTATTATGAAAAATTTAAATGTATAAACTCGGCAATTTATAAATAGTTTGCATTTTTGCATTTTGCTTTTGAATATTTGTATACTGTACTTACTGATGCTACCCCACATCAGATTATTGTTATCTTTTTTTTACGCATGAATTTAACTTATGTGTCATTCAACACTAACTTTGATAGTTAAAGGATGGACGCTTCTATTCTTTTCAAAATGAGTATCATTGTACACATATCACACTCTGTTAACATTGCTACTACTTGAAATGAATAAAAATGTTAAGTTAATTAATAATTAAAAAATCTGATAAAATTCATCTTCAAGTTTCCACTATTTTCCATTTAAAATACTAATGGAATATGTCCTGTAATTTAAAACTTGTTCCTTTCCCCTTACACGAAAAATGATGGAGATTGCATGCAAACTCAGTTTATCAGGGAAATAGTTAAGGCTATTTAAATATGCTGAAGTTTCGGGCAAAGGGATCTACGTTTAGAACCTTTCGCCTCTTCCATTATATCTGATCTTGATTTAATATCTAATATTTTCAGAAAGCTCATTAGTTTTTTCAATTATTTTAATTATTCATTTTAGTTTTGATCACAGAAGTGATAGCTTATAATGAAATTAAAAAAAAAAACTTTTCTGAAAAAGATTGTTTTAGAACTGGATATAAAGAATTTATCGATCTTTACATTGGGCGACGAGGTAAATTAAAAAGTTAACATTAATATTTAAGCAACATACACCATTTGATTGGGCATCAATGCCCAAAAAGGGAATGAAAACATTTATAGTCCATTTAATTGGCCTTAATGCAAATAAAAATTAACATTTTGTTGTCACAGCGAATGAATGTTTTTTTTTTTTTTTTTTTCAGGAAAAATCGGTTCAGTTCTTCTACCTCATCATTCTGCTGGTGTAATCACACTTGCGATCCATAAGTCATTATAGATATTAAAGCAGCTTCGAAAACTTAAAATTTTACACTCTGCGCAACGTTTTTGTTCCTGAATAAGTTTTTCGAAATTGGGTTTATTGCAGCCACTGACTTTGTAAACTTATTCTGCAAGTGCTTTATGGGATTTAGTTTGGGAGTGAGTATCATACCCAGGTAATTAAATTCCTCTACTATTACTACTGCAATAAAATAAATCTCAATTTAAAACCCATTTCTGCAGTGACAACCTACCTCTTCTTGTTCTGAAAATCATTACCTTTGACTTGGATGTATATATCTTCAAATTCCACAGTTTGCTGTAGATATTCAATTTATTTATCATAAGTTGAAGGCTTTCGGGACAGTCTGCGAACAAGACTAAATCATCGGCGTACAAAAGACATTTTATTATAAGTCCTGCAATTCGACTACCGCTTGGCAAGGATTCAACTATATCATTGAACAACAATGGAGATAATAGACAGTCTTGCTCGGCTTTTTGTTTGGAACCATTCTGATATTTTTTGCACTATCCCAAACTGCCGACACCGTGTTCTCATATTGATTATTCAATAAGTAGTATGGGTAGATATAATATCCCAAAAAAGTAAGAAGATTATAACTATATAAGACTTTGATTGTCCTCCTAGGCTTCCACAATATTTCAAGTAGATGATGATATACTCGGTTGTTTCGCGGGAAAGATCCTCTGTAAAACATTCGGCTACATTTGCGTTGACGGTCTATGAAAGAGGAGATTCAACAAGGTTCAGTTGCCTAAAATAGCTAAGGAATATAAAAACAATGCACACAAATGCTCTGGTCCGCAGAGTCTTGCTGTCTAACCCGGAGGGATAGCACTTTTAGTGCCGCACAAGTATATGGAGAATCCAACAAAAAAAAGTTGAAAATCTAAAACATTCTTTTTATATGAATATTGCTCACATCTACAATCGTACACATCCCATTTAAGAGCCATTTTTTCCTGTCTCACTTTTCAATAAACTTTCTTCCGTTTCTGCGTCACTTGAGCTGGATCCTCTTTTCTTTTTTTTACCACACGTCGTAATATTTTAACATCTTAATACAAAAAACCCTCCAATTAGCTTAGTCAACTTTCTCCAGTTGCACATCAGACACTTGGTTGATGATCTTTGTAAATCGTGCGCGACTTCCAAGGCGAAGTCTTTCTCTACCTACGTTGACACAATGCAGATGTTTTTTGACTAGCTCGATGCTATACATCATCTATTCCAAAACCATGCACCCCGAATGTCGCATGAATATTTTAACAAAAATGAACAAGAAAGCTGTCTTTTTGGTATTAAAACCACACTGAAAGAGCCTTCAGCCAGGCTTGTTCAAACTGAGATTTGGTCCTTTTGCGCGGAGAAATATCTCGAATGGTCTGCTGCACCACAAGTCAGTCTTGACAGTTTGTGTATCTTGTCTTGGAACCCTTAGCAAACACCAACTGGGGGAGCTTCAGTCTTCTTGCATTATAACACATTTCCGGATGGGCATGGACCCTACCAGTTGTTGGAAAGTCTTAGATGCGAAATTCTGGCCGAAAATTCCCGGAAAGTTGCTCGCTTTAGCTACCTTACACGTCTTTCGATTCGGGCACACTTAACGACTTAACCCCTTCCCAATTCAGCTCACGTACCCCTGCACCTCGTGTGTATCTATAATTTTAAGTCTAACCCAACGCACGCACTCACCTAATTGAATTATGTACCACAATTACTCCCTCGCGACTATGGCTATGACTATGACCCATCAAAACAAAATAGCACTCCATGTAAATTTCGTTTAGTCCTTCCACTGACCGTTTCCATCCATTATATGTCGAAACATTATCACCCGCAACCATCGTGTTACACTTTGTGATCCCTTTTCCCAACCATCACCATATCGATCCAACAACAAAGAAAAAAAAACCAACGACAGCAAAATTCCACGTTAAAAACGTACGGTCATCACGAAGGTCCTGAAGGAACTCACATTTTATGGATGTCATCATGTCAGTTTTTTCTGTGTTTTATGCTCTGAAGGGTCCTCGCGAGAGGGTTGCTGTTCGCGTGTCTGAATTCGATTTTCGATAGCAAACACCATTAGCATGGCAGGAAGGTATAGGTAGTCCTGCGATGACCACGTCCAAGCAGATGATGATGTTGATGAGTCAAGAGCCAGAATGTCAGAGGGTCCGAAGGATAGTGATTTCGAGCGACTCACCAACTGGATTCTCATTAAAGCGACGCCGACCCTCAAACCAACAGCCAGATGCTAGAGGATAGTAATGGCCACCGAAAAAGAAAAACGTAACTGGTGCGCGAGAGCTCCGCAGCAAAGGTGTAAAAAAGGTGAAAATTAAATGATGTCCGTGGCGGCCGATTTATGACATGATTATATGCTTCGATGGGTTTTTTTCTGTTTCATTTTTGACTCGTGCGGCGGCGGCCGTACCATGAAGTGGCATATGGCACGATGAGATAATCTACACTAATAAATGTGCTCGCCTTCACCCTTGAGGGACGTGTTAAATGCGGTAGGAGGCGCCCATTATCTTGATGATTAGGGGGCCTGATGAATCTGCTCTGAACCCTTTCACGGTAATCAAGTCACTGCGCAGATGTCTATTCCTCATTGCATACCACGCAAATTCCACTGTCAACACTTGATCTCCTCCTGCACAGCAGGCTGGAAAATCCTCGACAATTGCACATGAAAAATTCGAGCACAATACGTTGGTCAAAATATTTATACAATCGCGTTCATAATTAATATCTACCCACTTCAGTGGCACTTCTGTTAAATACGTATACCACAAAAACCAGAAGCAACCACTTACATTACTCGGCCAGCACAGCACCAGGACAAGAGCACCAACAACAACCACCATCGATGACGGTCCATTGAATAAGATTTCAACCTACTTACGAGCACACGCGGCCTTAACGTTCTGTCAACACACGCAGCTTATGCAATTCTTGGCCAAAAGAAACGCATAAATCTTTTCAGTGGTCGGTCTTTTTTTTGCGTTGCTGTTTTCGTTACCTTTTGTCGATCTGTTTGCCTGCTTGGGTATAAATCCTCTTTGCGCGAGCCTTGTTTTGTTGGCGTATTTCTGATGTTGCAGTGCCTTCCGGGTGAATTGCTCATTTGAGAGGGGCTACAAGTGAGCTTCCTCATTTACGATCGCTTCATCGGTCGGTCTTATTAGTTTTTTTTCTTCGCTTGCTTTTGGGGTCGTTTTTCGAATTCAAGAAGGAGGACAATGATCCTCTTTGCAATCAGTTTTTAAAGACTGCCAGACGCTTGCAAAGTTGTCCATGATTAAGCGAATGACTGAGAGGTGATTTGTTTGTTTTGGGACTTAATGACATATTGTTGACCGCGATGTGAATATTGCAAGCAGATGTTGTGGTTGTTGTTGGCGACTGGATAAAGGAGTTCAATTGTGCGAGCATGTATGTTGATGATGAGGGGCAGTCGTTCAAAAGTGACCTACAAAATGCATCTGAAGTATGGTATTGTCCAGGACCTAGTGGCGGCCTAAAATTGGTTCTGTGGCAACAAGGAAAAACAGCACAAGTCATTTTTAGCCACGTTTCAGGAGCGCAGTTTAACGGTTTGACATCAGATGTGGGAAGACGACTAAGGCGTTTTTTCCTGGCCCATAACACAGAAACAGATATTTGAATGAAAAAATATATGACATAGAACAAGGTACGATATATCCGATCTTTACATTAACTCAATTTGTTTGTTTTTTTTTTTCCATTATTTTGTTGGCGCAACATCCAAGAAAGTGACTTTAGCGGACAAAAAAATGTATATACGCCTTAGGAGAAGCTCGCAGGCAGGCTATATCAACTTGTTATGAAAGGCGTCAGTGCGACTTGTCAATGATTGCTCATCACTTTTGGGGAAAGTAATATTGAAACTGCCAAAGATCTTCCATTACGGCGGATTTGATGTTTTTTGACGAAAACATTTTCCGTAGCAGAGATCGTGAAAAAAAAACCAAAGAACTCGAAATCGATACTCACCATCTCTGTGACTCTTTTAAAGTTTTTAAAGTTTCGGAAGCATTGAACACACACATCCGTCAAGATGACAAAGTGGGTAGCTCGCTGCTGCAACAAGGTAACAATCTAAGCGAGACCTTTGATGTAAAAAAGATTTCGGCAAGGCGAAGTGGATTATGTAAAAGAATTGTTGGCCACCATCCAAGGTACAAGCTCTCAAAAATCTGTTCAATTACCGACGACGATATAGAATACAGCGATCTGTCACTAGTCACTACAATGCAAAGAGAGAGAAGCTTCTAAAGCGGGTGCATTGGTTAACCCTTTCGGTATTTTGATGCCATATGTACGCTGGCCATTCGTCCTTTATTTTTAAAGGCACAGTCCGTCCTTTTTTACCCCTGTCGTATATTTTTTTCTTTTTAATAAAAGACGGATTTTGTCCTTTATTTTTGAAATTGTCCTTAAAAAACTGGCACTGGCATTTAGGACAGTCAAAAATATTATGTACAGGGTCCGCCAAATAAGTTTTTTTTTTTTTTGAAAATGCTATAAAAAAAAACTACTGAATATTTTCTCAAATTTCTTTTTTTATTTGAAAGTACAATCCTTCCGGGTAATAATGGAAAATAATTTCATTGAAATGGCTGCCTCGGCTTGCCATGCAGTAGCCTACACGATCGGTCCAATTTTTTATCGATTGTGCGCAGCTGTATTTCACCAATGGCTTCACGAATATTGTCCTTTAAAGCGTCAATTGTCTCTGGCTTGTCAGCGTAACACTTATCTTTTACGGCACCCCACAAATAATAGTCCAACGGTGTCAAATCGCAGCTCCGAGGTGGCCAAACGACATCAGCTCTGCGGCTGATAATGCGATCTTCAAAAACAGGGCGCAAAACATCGAGTGTAGCTTCGGCTGTGTGGCACGTAGCGTCGTCCTGTTGAAACCGAATGTTGCCAATATCCTCCTCTTCAATTTTTGTGAACAAAAATTCGTTCAACATGGCCCGATAACGATCGCCATTGACTGTAACGGCCACTTCTTGCTCATTTTCGAAGAAAAATGCCTCAATTATGCCTCTGGACCAAATTCCACAATTTTCTCGGGTGTACGCACTGTTTTTGGCTTTTCACGGTTTGGTTTATCGATGTGGATGCCAGTTTCTTTCACTTTTTTCACAAGATAACGAACATACGGAGCTGACTTCTTCCAAATTCCGTACGCAATTTTCGCACACATTCTGCAACATAACCATGATTTTCAAAGTAATGTCGCAATATTTCCCAGCGTTGTTCAGGAACCATATTCGTTCAGCGGAAGGATAAAACTAATTATCTGTCAAATCAGGTAAGTGTTACCATTCGCGAAACAAGCACTAGTTGAAAAAAAAAAGTTAGATGGCGGACCCTTTATAAGTATACCATATCTCATCTCTCGTACGAAAAAAAAAAACTAGAGGTTCTACCGGATGTTGTGTTTCTGAGATAGACCCAGGCACACAATTGGTCTTGGGTTCGGACAGACGGACAAAAGCGAAACTAATAAGGTTCCGTTTTTTTTTCCTTTGGGTACGGAACGTTAAAATAACCGATGGAAATTACTTGAAATTGTGTTTAAACCTTCAGTGTTTCAGTGCATTCTCAGCTTAAATTTCAGTTTGTGCCTAGCGGGTTCTAATGCACCAACTGAAAGAGTATTTTCAATCATGCATTACGCTACTGTTAACACCCTATTCACACCGCACCGAAAACCGTGTTTCGTCGAAATGTCGTCGATCCATTCGATTTCCGTCTATTCGATTTGACCAAATTTGAATTCCGCTCCTGTTTTTCTGTCATTATTTCTCTGAATAGAATTTATGTCATTCAGCATAACTTCTAATTTGACTTTAGTTTTTGTTGCCTTTTTACTTTATTTGGCTCTTAAAATGTCAAAAATATTGAAAGAAAATTAAATTCAGATTATTTTATTAATTTTGTGATACATTTGATGCCATAATGGCAACGTTCCAAAAACCCACTTTAGAAGCAGTTCTTCAACGAAATAATGTTCCAATGTTTTTAGTAGAAAAAAAAAAGAAAAATAATATTTTTGTTTAGCCATACATACCGAAAACGTTAACGAGGGCATGCCCAACTACCTCTAGATATATTACATATCAACAAAAAAGTGCATAAAATATTGACAAGTCCGGCAGAAGGCTGAAATTAAGATCTAGACATTTTTGGTAGTCTTAGTACAGCGATCTACGTTTTCCGAGGCTCGTCTGTTAGTCTATCGTATAAAACAGTTACAAACTCATAAAAAAACAGTCGAAGAACAAGAGAACACTAGCCAATCGCTGTTTTTTTAGAATAATGTGCAAGCATTCTTTCGAAATACTTAGAAGGCTCGGAAAATGCACATTTCAGTGACGAGCTAGTTATTTGCGCGTTCTGGATTAACTCGTTGCAATAAACACTCCGCGATACTAATAATCATTATTACTGTCCAGGCTAAATTTTTCGAACTCACAATGTCGAAATTTTTTATACAAAATTGCATATTGTAACCCAGAAAATATTTAGTGTGAAGGTTATAAATGATTATAAGGAAGGCCCACTGTGCTGTTCACCGAAGACAGCTTAACCATGTTATGAGACTCCTACTGACTAGGGGCAGTTACTCTCCTTAAAGGATGACCTGAGGTAACCTTAAAATGAACTCATCCCTCTGCGAGTAGAAGAAAATAAATGTGAATCATAAATGGCTTTCACGTGGGGCCCGAAAATTCGAAACAAAAAATATATTTTACCCATTTTTTTATTTTTTTAATTATGGAATATGGAATGAAAATATAAAAGGCAGACACCATTGAATTTGAAATCCAAAATCTTCAGAGTTTGATCTCCGATTTGCTGAACGTTCCTTTACCGCCCTTTCAAGAAACCCAAATTCTCGGTCGTTCTCTTCACAAAATCGTATTTCAGGACTTCCTACTCTTTGTATCGGAATCACCTTTGACGAGGAAATTCGATTTTAAAGAAATTGGAGGAAACTAGAAGAGTTCATATATAAAAGAGGAAATTAAGTGCAGTTCGAAACAACGCCAATAACAGTTTTGTAATTATTTTCTGAAAGAAACTGCCTGAAAATCTGTTATAATATAAAAATGTTGTGAAAAAATGTATAGTGATTCATCAATTGAGAACGGCTGGGCCGATATGGGTCAAATTTTTTCAGTTGTTTGTAGTTGCCAGGAGAAGATTCTTACGAAGGAACATTTTGGGAAACCCTCCGGAAAAGTCTGGGAATTGGTTTTTTGTATGGATTGGCCTCCCTTCGAAATAAAAAAGATCTACATTCAAATTCAAATTGTTCAATGACGCTTTGAATTCCTCACTAAACATACATTGGCCCGGCCTTTATCTGTCCCGGGACCGAGTTTTCTCTCGACAGCAATGGCTAAAGCTGGGTAGATACGTTATAGAGAGCACTTCGCTCTGTTCAATGATTGAGAACGATTAAGAATGCCAATTCCTAAGACGGCTCATTGGGGTATAGATAGTACAAGGTTCCGTGGTCACGGGAAACAGTTAAATTGACAGAAATATACTCAGGGAAAAAATGTAAACTAAAATGTAATAAATATGATCTATTTGATTTTACGTTGAATACACTTTGATAAAGAATATTTACTTTCACGTTGAAACATTTATTTGATTTGAATACGCAATGTAATTTTAAATAAAGTCACCCTCGGTTCACTTTTACATTGTGACCATCTTTTTTAATTACTGAAACACTTTGAATTAACGTCGTGCCACTTTGATTTAAAAATTTTCGTAGTCGAAGCTAAATCATTCCGAAAAATCTTTAAATCGAAGTGGTTTTCTTTGATTTTACGTTGTTTTTTCTCTGGGTGTATCAACGCTGTCCCAGCGTTTCACATGTTATCCCAAGTCGCATATGTGGAAGACCAAATCTAACCTCCTTTAAAATTTCTGATCGTACAAACGAATGTGCAGATTACACTCATGTTGGGGCGAGTCACTGCAAAGTATATCTTCTGCGCGAAGTCAGATTTCGAGTGAGCCTAGCCGACCTAAAAGAGTCTATAGTCAAATGGTGCTAGGTCGAGTAGGAATAGTATAACAATCAACCCCATAATCGCACTAATGCTCAACAATTTGTGAGCCAAGAGTTCACTACCATTCGACAAGTCACAAGTAGGTGCCTATCTACCACTGCACTCGATTATCCCACATAGCGCGGACCACTTAACATGGAAATTAGTCCACTTATCGTATACCGAAAGCGGAGATGCAACCCACAACACACATAAGCACTTCCTCTGCCCCATGCGTGTACACCATCCAATTCTAACCTCACGACTCCAAATCCAGTTCAACTATTGCAACATCCGATGCAATTATCAACATCATCATCGAACGAACAGAACTCACAAAACTCACAAGCACGGCAATCAATTTCAAATTCACTGCTGGTGAGTCAGAGCGCGAGCAGTAGCTACCACCATACTGTACACGAAATCAATTTGCCATCATTCACCATTAGGCGCTCTTTAGCGGCCCCGTCTCCACAATCGGAACCTACATTCGATCTAATTTCGAATAGAACTCCCTACGAGCCAACGCGCAGATGTTGTACCGCATAATTATTGCAACATCCACGCAACATATTCGTTACCGTCGCGTCGTCATCGTCGTCGGGCCGTTGATCGTCGATCGTTGATCGCTGATCGCTGATGCTGTGCGCTCGGTGGTGGACAATTATTGGATCGCGCGTTCGAAAAGAGAAACAAAAAAAAAACTAAAATAACAGAACAAATACCCATTCCATGAGTTCATAAATATTTATGCATAAAAATAAAACCCCTCAACGGTTATTACTGCAATTATTGTAATTTTTTGGATTCTATAGATACTTTTGCTTGCTCCCCTCGACGCCCTTCCATTTCGTCTGCGACACTGTGCGCGGCGGCTCGAGAGCAGTGGAGAGCACTATTGTTATTATTGTTGCACAAGTTCTATTGCTGCAAAACATTTGCATCTGTATCTTTGTTTGTGTGTGGCAGCAAAGTGCTACATACAATGGAGCCAAGATTGATACTGAGTATCTCTTACGAATCAATGCGCGCAACGTGCGCCTAAACTTCAAGTGAGAGCGCGCGCGAACTGCCTAATCTAACCATGCTTCCACCACGGCCGTATAGAGTATGGCAACAGAAAATTAGATGTCGGAGATGAATCACTCTAAATGGGTCTTCAATTCAAGGAGGAAGGAGGCAAAAAAGATCAAATTGCCATTGTCCACAAGTAGTAGCTGCCGTCAGGCAACAGATGGAGGAGGTCCAAAAGCCATCACAGATACTGCATCTATGACAGTAATATGCTCTTGTTTTATGGAAATTCTCATTGCTCAAGCTTGAGCTAAATGCGCGCGCGACGACTTTGCCATTTGGCATTCTTGCGAAATGAATTTCATATTAGTTTCAGTTTTTTTCTCTGTAGTATCTCGTACTCGGTAATGCCCGTCGATCGATTTGAATTTTATTGATATCGACTGCGGAGAGTTCAATAAATCTCCAGACCCCGTTGAAGAGAAACTTACCAATGGAGATGATGTCCTAGATAGGTAGCAACGAGCGACAGTATTACTTTACTATCGTTTAATTTATATTGCGTCTGTCCGGTCATACATATTCAATATATTCAACAAATTCGACGTGCGAGAGCCGATTGATTGATTTTTATGATTTGATGCATTTTAATTTGTAACTGACATGTAGACCTCGTAAATCAAGTGACACTTAGCTCGGCTTTTATCAGCGCATGATCATCGATGGCATGCAGTCTAAGCTTTTAATTTCAATCACTCACGTAGTCAGTCCGGGAGGAAAAGAAAAAAACAACTCCAACAAATTGCTGAATGCGGAGTGGAATTTGTTAATTCCTTGGCAATTTGTCGAAGAAATCAAATAGATGGATGCCTTCGGCTTACATACCTGAAACGAGAGGGAGAGAAAGACTGATATTAGTTAAAAGAATTTTAATGGAAAACGAAAATGAATAAAGAATCTGATTGGGATATTGTATTTGAGGCGAATGGAGATTGTGCGCATATTTTTTTCCTACGATTGATGGACATTCGTCAAGTTATCGTTGACATATTTGCAGATAAAGATCGTTGCGATAAGAGCATAAAGTTCTGAAGGTCATCTATTTGGCATGCATTTACCTTAAATATGATACAAATAGTAGGCACAAACCCATCAAAGGGAAAGCATTAGAGAGGGCCCTTTTAGAGCTACGACCGAAAGGCTAACTAATCCTTTATAGGACATTCTACTGTCGAACCCAGTTTTTCCTCATTCAGAAGAGTATAAGGCCCCATATCTGTACGTCTAATTATACCAGCCACAGAGTGCACCCACTATTTTTAATGAAAGTGGTCTTAGGGCTACAATTTGGGCTCCCAAAGGTGACAATAGCCCTTTTTTATTATCAGCCATGATCCATATAGATCATCGAAATACATGCACTTACAACAACAGCACATGATCCTGATATTCATCGAGATCACGAATCATGATCTGAAAATGTATTGTACTAGGTGGCTTGTTTCATTTTTCAATGTTGGTGTGCCTGTAAACGGTAGCCATTAGCCAAGCCACACAGTCACGTTGCCAGACTAAAATATTCAACACCCTTCACAACACAAAAAATCAAAAAGCATTTTTTTCACATCGAATACATTTCCCGCCTTCGAGATGATTTTGCTTTTTCATTCCATAAAGGTATGTCCAAACCAGCGAAATATTTAAGTAAATGTTTCATAAACATTTATTTAACAAAAAAAAAAATGATTATGAAATGTTTCGCAGTTCGTTAATAATTTGTTTCAGAGGTGTGTTTTTGTTCTTTTAACATAAAATACAAATGTCCAGAAAATCTTGGAATAATAAAAAATCGAAACTAGCTACCTGCATAAATTTAAATTGTTTTCGAACCTAGTTATAGGGAAACACGCTTCTTTTTTATCACAGAAAAATCGAATTCTAACTTCTTTTTGTTCTTCTGGAATTTCGTGCCTAAACTGCTGTCATTTACTTTGTCTAAGAATTCCAATCTGAGCGGACCAGAGGTGCAAACTGCATTAAGATTTCTATTACATTTTGAACTGATTGTAGGTAAACTCATTTCCTTTTAGAAACAAAACACACCATATAACGGAAGCCGTGTTGTTGTTTTCGAGCCTCTGGTCGTGAATTTCCGACATTAAAAAGTATTTCATAAACGCTTAATAAATACTTAATTGGCGTATACACCGGCAAAAACAGAAATGTTTCACAAATGTTTATGAAATGTTTCTGAAGCAAATCGAGAAAATTTCATAAATGTTTAAAAAAATCATTCGCTCGCATGAATACACCGAAATACCTAAATACAGCAGAAAAATATTGTTTATTTGTTGCATTTTTTAACACAGAATTTTAAATTACTTTTCTTAAAAACAATATCCATAAATAAAAATTATTAATTTGATTCATATGGTAACACCCCCCCCAAGCAAATGAAATGTCATGTCAATTGTCATCATATTGTGACGTCACGTTGTACAGAAAGTTTGCAATATGGCTGGTGGCAATATGAAGTTTGTAATGCTCATACATTACCCCTTGTGTTTTGAAAGCAACTGTTACCACAACTCGAAAATAAAATTTTTCTATGATCCGTATTGTTTTATTTTCATGATCTGATTCGGATCAGATCACGCTGATAATAAAATACGGCTAATGAATCGCATTTTATATATTTCAATATCAGATTCAACAAAGTTATCCTAGAAAAGTCGAAAAGTAAAATATGACCTGCAGTTTTAAAAATAAACAGTGTAAATCAGTGTGATAACCGGATATAAGGCTGAAAAAGAAGGTATTTCCCAACTAACATTACTACTAGACTTAAACTCTTAAAATTTGCAAGGCCATCTCATAAGACCCTCCACTAATGAGACTTCAACTAGGCCTCGTGTACACTTATTAAGATCATAGGTCTATTTGAGTTCAAGGGGACCTTTACTCCATCATAAGTATCCATTCATACACTCAGAGAAAAAAATCCTATAAAAAATCAAAACTACGCCTATTGATTTTATAGTACGTAAAATAATAGGTTTTTCCCATTAAGGTTACAGTTTTCATATGAATTTGTCCTATTGTTAAGAAGCAAGAGTGATACTATTGAATTAAATAGGTATACTTTTAATGTAATAGTTAATTTACTTTAATATGAAAGGTATTACCCTATTAGCGGCAATAGTAAAATACCATAAGTTTTCAATATTGTCAATCTGATTGATAATAATCTACGATCATATAGCTCGAATGGTATAATACTTTAGATTTCCATCTTAACTGAAACTAATAGTATTCGAACTATTGAGTCAATAGTAAAACCCATTTTAGTATGGAAAACAATGCGTTTTATCATATTAATGAAATAGTTGGATATGTCATTGTTTTTTTACCATGTGCAATATTATTATTTTGATATGATATAACATTGACTGAAAAGTATATTTACCATTGCATTAAATTTATACTACAGTTTAAAATAATACTATTTTCGTATTTTTTTTAATTATTTTTATAGTTTTTTGTACCTACATCGATTTCTTAGAAAAAAATATTCATATTGAATTAACGTAGTGTATTATAAATGTAACAGTGGATTCACTATTCTTTCATTTTTAATTTTTTGTAAATGTTGTTGATTACCTACTAACTAATTATCATTTTGAAACAAAAATTACAAAATGTTTATTCAACATTTGAATACGTTTCCTATCTATTATAAAATAAATATACTTTTCAAAGCAGTCAGAAAATGCATATACTATGACGGAATAAAGGCAGAGATTCAGTTTCATTGTTTTTGCATTTTTACCTACACGACAAGTAGCGCATATTTTTCTTTACAGAAATATACACAAAATCCAATTCAATTGAAAAATTCTGTCGCACAACTTGTGAATAAAACTTCCCGAATTCGAAGTTTATGAAAATATTACCTATTTTTTAATACAGAAATGACACAAGTAAATAAAAAATAGATTGAACATAGCGAAGAAATATTAACTCTAAGCCTTTTAGCAAAATAAAATTACAATATTTATTTTAAAACGTAACAATTATTTTTGAGTAAAAACCTGGTACACTATTTCTAGTCTAACTCAGGTACGAAATTCAAAGTAAGTAGACCCAGGCATTTTGGATGAAAACTTCCGTAAATGATTGGGAATAAGCAGGGCATAACATCCAGATCGATTTTAACTTTCCTGTTTGCAACTACTACGAAACTTTAAAAACAAATCAAAACTTGCAGGTAAATAAATCCACTCTTTGAAAGGATACAACAATTTATTCTTTTCTACATTCGCATTTCTTCAGATAATTCAAAACAATTCTAGCGAACAGCTATTGAAATTAATGAAAAGTGGTAACCCGTTGTTGCCGTGAACAGTGAACACGTTGGTATCTACCTAAAGGATTGTTGATTGAATATTGAATTGGTCAGTGTACGTTTTAGTGTGTGGATCGGAATTTCGTGCGTTAACAGTTTAAATCAATTTGTGGGATATAGTCAGTGCAAAGGGTAAGTTGTTTTATTATTATATCCTTTGTGTGTATTCGCTTAGTAATATTTACATTTTATCATATTAGTATAATAAGCAAGATATGATGGATTTTTCTTAGGCACGTGTTGCTTTTTGTTTTTGCAAGTTCTTTCCTGCACATTTGCACATTCGTTTATCGTACGCATACTATTGTTTTTCATGTGATATACTATTGAACTCGATTATAATAGTACACACACTATTGTTTCTTCATGTGAGGTAATCAGTTTTTACTTGTTTTTATGTTATGTGATATTTATTTTATCGGATAATAATTCTGAGTTTTAAGGTACATACCAATTACACCTGATTAATGAGAACATTTCGCTCGACCCAGTCGTGTACTCTGTTTTATTAGTTTAATTAGCTATGATGTACATGTGACCTATATGTTTCACCCTCCGATTCTTTATGGAACTTCCAGAATCTACAAAATATTTAGAATTTGCTAAAAGATTCATTCAATATACCCTATCTAATAGAATAAATCTAACACGTAAAAAAAAAAAAACATACATCCCTTATGTTTTTATTTAGCATTTCATCGAATTCAGTGCTTTTGTTTTCTCTATGTCATTTAAAGATTTTTAAGAAGAAATAGAAAGAAGAACAGAGTTTTAGAATAAGGCCAAAATGGAAGTCAATGAGGACAGTGATTTTTCCCTCCAGGATTTTATAATAATGGATGAGGATGACATAGCTCTTGGTAGTACCGTAGATATAAGCAGCGTCAATGGAGCCAACGGATTGGAGGAACTTAGAACACTGATTTGTCAGAAGTTTGGGTTAGAAGAAGAAGTTTTTGTTCGTCTTAATGGTAAAATTAAGCATTTTTGTCGTTTTTAGTACATAATTAATTCTTTATTATTTTAAAAAAGCGTGTGGGGTTGATATGGAGAGCCTTCTTTTACTTACTGACAAGGATATTGATGATATTTTCCCTATGCAACATATAGGGGCAAAAGCCAAATTTAGATTCCATCTAAATACATGGAGACAAAACGTAAATTATTTACTTTACTTTATCTGTAGTTTTGATAGTATGGTTATCTTTTCATTTTTGGTATTTGTTTGTTTATTTAGTGTAGTACAATATCCGTCAGCGATAAGACAAGAGAATGGATTGACAAATATTGCTCTTCTCGGTCTCAATCCTACACGCCAAGTTCTCCATCTACCAGCATTTCAAGGTGCACTAGTTCTGCTCAAATAAATAATGTTGAATTGACGGAGCTGCTCGATAGTTCCGAGAGAGGAAAAGCCATAAAGAAATATTATGAGGAAAATTCGATGTTGACAGATAGCCACAGGGAGTCCTTGACGTCTATTATTGTAGATAACTATTCACACCAAAAAATTCAAATGAAAATGAGTGATGTAATTAATAGCACAAATGCAATCAAAGCTGTTTTTCCTTCAGAATGTGGTGTAAGATTTTTGTATTGCCTCATTTATTTACATTATTGTGTTGTTTGTTAAAGTTTTTCGTTGATTTGTTTCATTTTTTATATATTTTTGTATATTTTACTACTCCAATTTTAATAATAGGATTATTACTTAAGAAAAAGGGGTCGTGGACTAAATCCTATTGGTAAACTTCATGACAAAGCGGTAAATGCACGCGTCAAAATCAGGAAATTAGAAAAATCTTTAATTGGTAGGACAAAACCTTTTTTTGATAGATCGGCCCCATACACTTAAAAAAATCTCATTTTCATTAGCCCCACAAGCTGAGAAAATTGCTGTGCAAGATTCTCCCATTTCAGCAAAGGACGAAGACACAATTATTTGGCTATCGCACAACAATGAGCCATGGACGGAAGTAGAAGACAAATGGGCGGCGGTGATTAATATCCGAAGGAAGGAAGTTTTGTCGGACTGCGGAAATATATTGGAAAGATGGCCACTTTTCAAGCACAGTCTTGGGCATTTGTTGGTAATTTCAAGACAATTACCTATATTTAATAGAAAAATATTTAAAGACGAAATAATTTTTTATAGGTTGAGATTGACTACAATATTACATTTCCCAAAAATCGATCGACATTGTTTAACAACTGGCCGAATTTTATCGAGAAAATAATTCCATATTTCAAAACAACAATAAAGGATAAACCATCGCGGAGTGCCATTAATGACTTGGAAAAAGGAATTAGTACTAGTAAGTTAAGCTTATTTCGAACAGGTTACCACTGTTAATCCAAAGTAAATTTTTTATATCACTTTTGGTTTTATATATTTATATACATAGCACAATTAAAGTAAATCTGATTTATTAAACAGTTTGTTGAACCTTTTATTTTCAGACTCTCGCGACTGTATAATTTTTTTACTATTGCATGCTGTGTTAAAGTCTTCTATAGTGTCTACCTCTACGTCGTCTAAAAATAAGTGGAAGCCCAGCATTATCGACTCACAACATTCAACACTGCTTCATTGCGTAAATGTTGCAGAATACGACGAAAAAATAAAGCAGATAAAGGACAAGTGCTATAAAAAACACATGACATTTCAACCCATTATAATTGTCATCGGACCCAGTGGCGGCTCGTCACATTTGATTTCAAGGGTTCACATTATTTTTGCAATAGTAAAAATCAACTTCAAACTACAAAATAATATGGATATTAGTCTAGAAAACAACAGTTTTTCATTTTGCAATTTACCAATTTCATGAAAATCTATCATTTAAGGAAACAACGTACAAGAACAAGAACAACACTCTTCCTTCAACCGACAAATTTACTGCAATTGACACTACAATTTCTTCTTCCGAGAATCGCAAACAAATTCAAAGTTTTATTTTTGTATCCACTTCCCTCGTACGCAACGTATACATTCCATGAACGGAGCACAATTTTTCTGTGCTCAGGTTGTTGCTTGATAAAGGCAACCAAACTCCCATTGTTGTTCTTGTAAAAGGCTTTTTGCACACGCATACTTATAAAACTTTCATGGATACCATATCATAGCCCATCGCACGTGCGATTGCTCTCGCAACATGTAGAATAGTGATAGCGATGTGTACCCAGATTTTTGTTTCTCATTCTCTTTTCTTCTTTGTGTACATACATACGTACGTACATACATACTTTGTTCTGTGTGCTTTCAACATGTTGAGGAGGAAAATGAACATTCATTGAGTTGTAGGAGTGAATAAAATGGTAAATGGTGGCAAATAATAATTGAAATGTAACAAATGTTTTGAAACAGATGGAGGTTCACGTGCTCATGTGCTCCTATGGACGAACCGCCACTGATCGGACCGCAATTGACAACGTTGGAAGCATTCTATATTTTTTATGACGGTATTTTTTATAAATTTTCTAGTTTTCTGAAGTGTTTAGACACAACTTTTAAGTTATTCCATATTATGAATTTTAAATACCCAATTGAGGGAAAAAATGTTTACGCTTTTATAGAAAACTTTTTTTATAATTTTGAGACGGATAAAAATTCAAACGTTTTAAGTTTAATTAACTACTTGAAAAAGTGAATTCGCATATCTTCATTTATTTTAAATCCTTCGTGTTCTTATGATACAGTAATAGCTATCAATATCATAATGTTTGGCTGCTACCTATGTTTTTCCAAATTTTGTTCTTCAAAAAAATTAACGGATCATATAAAATCATACCATATTATTAAAGAAAATGATCTTATTCATTGCAAGCAAGACAAGTGCTCTCAAATATTTGCAAATATATATTCATTTAAAAGGCATTTAGACAGAGTTCATAGAAATTGTACAGATTTTCATGAAGAGGATGATCCCAAACCATCGAGTAGTAAAATCGATTATATAAAAATAGATCATAATGAGGCAAATAAGAATCCCGATAATATATCAAGTAACATTTTAAGTACAGAAAAACCAAAATCGAAAGCATTAGCTTGTACGAATATAAACACAGGACTTAACTTTGCATTAGAGCTTCATAATAACAATAATTTCAACAGAAAAAATGTGGCTAGTATCATAAATTCAATAGAAACGAAAATCACAGACCCTTTAGCAGACATTATAATATCAAACATTTTACCTCTAATTGAAAATTCAGAAAATAGAACAATAGCTTATAATATACTACAACAGTCTCATCATCCTTTTAAATACATAAATACTGAATATAAACTCATTCATGAACTGGAACACGCAGGGTTTTACCAGAAGCCATTGCTGTATGTAATCAACGAAGAGGTTTGCGAAATAATCGCAAATAATTCGCCAACGTTAGACTCAAATAAAACAGTAGGAGTTATCATGCCCTTGGAATTTCAGTTTAAGAAATTTTTTGATTCTGGTGATATCTTAGAGCAAACTTTGCAAAACACGAAGCATTTAGAAAACCAAAGTTCTGGTGAATTTCATAATTTGGTAAATGGTAGTGTTTGGAAATCGAAAGTTCAATCATTCAGTAAAAAATTGGTTTTACCTTATCTCTTATATTTTGACGATTTTGGTGTTGATAATCCCTTGGGATCACATGCTAAAGCACAATCAGTATGTGGTATATACTACAGCTTTCCTACTATTCCGAAACACCATCTTTCCAAGCTAAACAATATATTTGTTGCTGGATTCTTTAAGACAAAAGATAGATCCGAATTTGGAAATGGTTATACATTAAGACCTTTTATTGATCAAATCAAAAAACTAGAAAGTTTGGGTCTCATTATTACTACCAATAATAGAACACTTCATGTTCACTTTATATTGGCTTTTGTTCTTGGTGATAATTTGGGTCTCAACACTATTCTGGGATTTTCAACTAGCTTCAATTCAAATTTCTACTGTCGGTTTTGCAAAAGAAAAAAGTCGCAGATGCAAGCAGATATTGTAGAACGAAAAGAAGCATTTCGCGATGTCTTTAACTATGATGTTGACGTAGCTTTAAATGATGAAGCAATCACAGGAATTAAGGAAAAATCTATTTTTAATGACATTGCATCTTTTAATGTGGTAGATAATTTCAGTTGTGACATTATGCACGATATTTTTGAAGGCATTTGTAGATACGATCTTTCAAAAATTTTACTTTATTTTATTGAATCATCAAAATTGTTTTCATTGGAAAATTTTAACTTCCGTAAGCAAATGTTTGATTACGGGGAAACAGAAATTGGTAACATTTCACCTCCATTAACGTTGGCGGGGTTGAAATCGTGTTCCTTAAAAATGACCGCACGCGAGACAATGACATTTGTTAATTACTTTTCGCTTATGATAGGTGACTTAGTGCCGGAAAATGACAAAATATGGAATTTTTTTATAATTTTAGTGAAAATAGTTGACTTAGTTCTGCTTCCGGTTTTTAATCAACATAATTTAAAGTCATTGGAATATCTTATTTCCAAGCATAATTCTTTGTATATGGTATTATTTAATGATACATTAAAACCAAAATTTCATTTCTTGCTACACTATCCAACTGCGATTCGGAAGTGTGGACCATTAAAGCATTTATGGTGCATGCGATTTGAAGCACTTCATAAACCCTTTAAAAATATTGCTAAAGTAACTAATTCTAGAGTTAATATTCCGTACACACTTTCGATTAAGGCCGCTCTAAAGTTTGCGCATAATGTTTCAAATAAAACATTTTTCGAAAGCGATTTAAGTTTCCTGGAAAAGGATATTTTCATGTCTGATCTTAGCGAAACCTTTAGTAATATTAATCAGAATGTGATAGAGCTCAAGAACGCACGTTGCATAAAAAAATTTTATTTTAGGGGGAAACTTTATAAAAAACACTTCTTTTTGACAAAATCAATCTCAAGCAATGTACTACTTTTTGAAATTGAACAAATGTTAATAAAAAGCCAAACCATACATTTAATTTGCAGTCAGTGGAGAATAAGTCATTTTAGTGAACATTTGCAGTCATATATTGTTGAAAGTAAAAATATGAAAACAACATTTTTAGAAAGTATATTAGATTTTGATGGGCCACCCATTCATTTACATTTACTTAATAATAGCAAAAAAGCATTTCGTTTAAAAAAATTTTACTAAAGGTAAAAAAAATTTTTTTTTCAACTATATTAGTTTTTATTTAGCTGCTATGTTCTGTAAACACATGATAAAAATACATCATAAATTTCGATCTCAGCAAAACATGAAGTATACAAGAACCAAGATTTTATTTTGTAATTATCGCCAAAGAAGCAAGTAATTTGAAAAATCTTAAATTTAATTTAATATGTTTGGAATAAAAGCTTAAAGCTAAAAACGAAAGAAATGTTTTTACTTATCCTTTTGTTAAAGGGCTTAATTTTGTTTTCAGCAAGGTATTGGTCTCAATATTTCTTCAAATGTAAGTATCGATTTGGGTAAATTAAAGCTGCATCACAAGGAGTTAATAGTAGGTACTTCTCCTTTGAAATTAATGTTGAAAAATAATAGTTTTAATAGGGTATTCACATTAAAGGGAACCTATTAAAATAATAAGACATCTTATTACTTTAAAATTGGAGGCACCATTGATTTAATATTGAAAACTAATTAAAACTATGGTATGCTGAGAATTGATTTAATAACATTACCACGTTAAGTTAATAGCACTTCTCCTTTAAAATTAATGTGGAAAAATAATAGTTTTAATAGGGTATTCACATTAAAGGGAACCTATGAAAATAATAAGACATCTTATTACTTTAAAATTGGAGGCACCATTGATTTAATATTGAAAACTAATTAAAACTATGGTATGCTGAGAATTGATTTAATAACATTACCACGTTAAGTTAATAGTACTTCTCCTTTAAAATTAATGTGGAAAAATAATAGTTTTAATAGGGTATTCCTGCAAAAGGGGAACCTATTAAAATAATGGGACATCTTATTACTTTTTAATCGTATGCACTATTGTTTTAATACTACAAAAGAGTTAAAATAATCATCTAAAAGAACTATATCTTCAATAGTTTTTGAACTATACTAATAATAGGAAAAATCCCATTGACTAAATTTAATAGTAAAAACACATTGAAAGAAAAGGAATTCGTATTAAAATTATAGTATTTTTCTCTGAGTGTAGGTCTATTATAGTTCACAGGACCTTTACTTCTATAACAAGACTCTTGTTAAGGCACTCACAATCACGCAGAGCTTTAATCTCATATAAGAGTCTTGTCAGAGTCGAAGTATTTAAGTATTTTAAGTACATATTTGTAAGAACGCTGTTAAGGCTATATAAGACTATAAGAGCCTTATACGATGAAAAATGCTAGTTGGGTTAGTAACAGTTGTAAGGTCAGAATCAACTTTAGTCGCGGTTTATCGGAAAGCAAACTTATGGTAGGCCTATATCAAGGCTTCCAAAAGTCGATTTCGAATGACCCATTCTCCTGTGTAATATCGAGATGGAGGAAAAGACATTTTTTGCCGTCATAAGTAGCTGTAAGATATGTCAAGGCGGGCAATAATGGGGAATGCAAACTACGTAGAGATGAAGTACTTTAAGAGTAACATGCTCTTACTGCTCTTGTTGAGTCAGGGAAAGGGTGATGTTGTTTTGGGTTGCCTTATTTTGCAGTACGGGCAATTAAGGCGGGTAATCTTTTCTATTATATGACATTTAGCGCGGTGTCAAGTACCAATTTCAACTTAATGGCCGGTCGACCCGTGAAGAGCCTCTGCTTGAGATATTGAAGCTTTTTGGGCCCGTTCCTTTGATCAGTTGTCCAAACAGAAAGTCCGGCGATCCACGATGGTTTTGCTTTAAAAAGGAAGTTCTGTCTTTTTTGACATTTCGATTTAAAGGTCCTCTTGGAATGGGAAAAATTGTTTTCCCTTTGCTACAGGTACGGCGTAGCTATTGAAGGCAATCGTTTCTTTTGTTGGTATGAAAAGTTTGGCAGTAATTTCCAACTCCGACTTAAAGAAATCCCTTTTTTAATTTAGATGAAACGAAAAAGCGACAAATTGAAGCTAAAATTACACCAACCTGATTTTTACTAGATATAAAACAAGTTCACTTATGGACACGGACAGTCTCCGAAATATAAGTCGCAACAATAATCAACAAATCGGACAGTACCTACACGATATCAGCAGTGATCCCAGATTGAGGGGAAAAGCTTTGGCGCTTTGTTAATAAGAACGTTTACATCTTTTAATTTTTTCATGTGAAAACTAGTTTAAATTTAACTTAGGGAAGAAAAAGGTTTTTTTTTGTCGAATGTAGGGGAAAACTACTGCTTTTTGCTGTAAAAAAAAAGGGGAAAACATCCCTCCAAGTCTGGGAACACGTACAAAGTGCAAGCCTTGCGAACAGATTGACGTTCAGACGGTACTGACAAGTGTTGGACAGTAGACCCCTGGCGTGATTATAAAAATGCTCTGCCTCTAGCGTTTAACTGAAGATTCAAAAACTTTAATATGCTCTGGGTATTTTCGATCATTGCTCCTATAACCTTTCCACCAAAGCAGACTCGCACTTGTCGGACTCATACCATCATTAGTCGGCGTTGAGTTTCGGGCATCGGAGAATACTTTCCAATTTCAATTCCAATTCCAATCGGAGAGTAACAACATTCCCAGACAGATAAACAGGGGAAACCCCAGTGCGATAGTGTCAACCTAAAGTCACCCATAAGCTTATTTATGACAGTTTTGTTGTCAGAGACAGTGACTTACTGTCCCCCACGCAATCTTTTGCTCGGAGGAGGAGCAGCTTCGTTTAAAACCCCTCGCCTACTAAGCCATGGCAGCGTTGCCGCTGACATATTTCAAAAAAGAGCCAAAAGGGGACAAAAAAAGGGCCCGAGACGAAAAGAGGGGCTTCTACATAAAATACTAGTATGTAGGTATAGCAAAAAAATAAAAAAAAGGAAACAGAGCAACAAAGACATTTATTTTTAACAAAAAACTAATTTCATTACGAAAAACGTCTCGTCATGTGTTTGAATTTTTTTTTCATTCAATAAAGAATAAAATCTTACTCAAACTGAAAAAGGGCCATTTTAACTATTTTTCATAAAGTGAGGGCCAAGGGTCTTGAGCCTCAAAAAGAGGTCAAACGGCAGCGCTGAACTATTTTCACTTTTGAGTGCCAGACTGGCTTTTAAACAAATTCCAGTTGCATAAATCTAACACCATATGCATATGCATATCGTCTCTTTCTACGTCCCAAATCGCAAAACTTGACTTGGACTACGCATTCACTACTACATACAAATTTACATTTTACCGGAACTAAGTATCTAAATCTAAACCACAACAAGTGCCACCCGCTTGACGTTTACCCATCTGATTCGATGCAAGCTTATCTCAAGACACAATCAGATATGTTTTCCTCTCCAACTGCTAATGCATACGACCTCCCGGATATACACACGCCCGAGTGTATCCGCGACATTTAAATAATCCTTTTCGTTATAAATATCATCTGTTTAAAAAAACAACAAACACAAGTACCTGCGGGTATCGCTCTTTTTCTTACACTGCATCTCAAGCACCCGTCGCGCACTATCTGCGTTTAATAATCTATTCATTTCATTTCATTAATTCAAGGGTACACTCGTCTTATAGTGTTGCAAGAGCAGTGCGAGCTAAATACCAGTTCGAATCGGTCGGCTGTCACTTGACAAATTAATCACAGATCATAATAATAATTACCGGCTGTCTAATTAAATTATTTGCATTTCAATTCACCGATCATACATATGCATTCACACAGCCACCGAGACGCGGGCAACATACTCGTTTATCTGTGCGCAGCAACGCGACCTAGTAATTATTTAGATATATTTTATCAGCCATACGCCGCCCCGACTAACAGCTTCGGTCACAATAGCAATTTATAATCCCCGCCGCGAAGAAAACCCAACTGAAAAATGGAAAAAAAAAAACACAAATTCTTCGCACACACAGAGGAAAATCCTAATTGCGTTAAAAATAGCCCGACAGGCATTAGCGGACGAAATATTGCCAATCGTCTGTTATGCAAATCGCATCGCGATGCAGTCAAGAGAGCGGATTGTGAGTTTTGCGCTAAATATACGGCCACAGACCTGGACCATTGTTGTCAGTGTGGGACACTGTACCTGCCCCCTCGAAGGGAGGTAATTTAAAGGGAAATCTATATGGGCGATATCCAATTTGTATCTGTCGCAGTCGAGATACGTGTTTTTTTGTGGAACAGATACGAGTATCTCTTTAGCACCCAATTGTGTCGGTGATTTTCTATCATTTGGCCGTCATAACGTCCTACGCTGTATGCGGGCTGTAGGTATGGTAACCTCAGCTAATAACCGCCGAATGAACCTAAGCCTGGCGGGAATAAAAAGATAAATATCTGAATTTGCTATTATTATCCCGGTCGATTTGTTTGTAAATTATAATCGCTGTGATTTATGCTGCATAGCGAGGGGGCGAGGTGATGAAGGTGGCGGTCCGTGCAGCACAGTGTCTCCCTGTCAGTGGGTCCTCGCGCGCAGAATCGATTTAAGTCGCAGTTTGCCAATTTGATTTGTCGATTGTTGCCGCATGTGGAGCAGGAGTTACTCCTTTTAATTGATGTGAAGTTGTCGCTATGGCGTTAGGGACGCAGTCTACAAAACATGAATTTTATGTAGAGCGTTAGCCTTGCGGGAGAATTTCTGACTAAAATTTGTACCATCACCAGCTGAGTCAGACGTCAGACTTTGGAGGTGGATATTCTATGAGTGTGGAAAAGATAAACATTTGTCATTCTCACTGTGACTTTAATAGACCGGCAGTCATCCCCTATTCACACGCAGAAGCAGACAATTACAAGAAAAAATGAGGGAATAAAAAAACCAACTCTGCTGATGATGCGACGATCTCGGTGCTGACCCATCGGTGCGCCGTAATTCGATAACAAGCGACGCGTGCCACAGCACAATAAATAAACGTGCATTGCGTGTGTGCTGTATGGATATTTATTCATTTCCATTTTCGTGTCGTCACAAAGAGTCGTTGGCCTCCTTGGCTGACATGTGCCCTCATTTAACACCAAGCATACGCTGTCAGAATTGAATTTTAATGTGTTGAGATACATTTGAGTTGCCCTCTGACATGTATACTCATTCATCAAATCTTGTACGTTTTTTGTTAAAATGGATCTCGTCCCTTGGGTGATGTTTAGGGTGAAATTATTTTGCGTGTAAGTACCTACGAGTATCTACTTATACGTGTGAGGGTGGAAATGATGTGTAATTTGGTAGTTTTTCGTTAATTAATTGAGACCTCAAATGGGTGATGCGTAAGTATAAGGGGGGTTAGGAATTGTCGCCGCACTTTGCTTAGCCACACAAAGGTGTAATCGAACGATGATGTGTACCTCGTCTTTATAAGATTTATAAGAACCACCGTATTCTTATCACAGCAAATAATGCACCGGAACTTACCAAAGTGAGGTACCGCTTCCTTAAAACAAGAGAGTTGGGCAGCAAACTTAATAAATTTCACTCATCTATAATTGGGTGGAAATTTGTTATAGTTGTTTCCACTATATGTCAGTTTTAACCTCGACAGCGATAAGAGCCAAAACAAACTTTTAAAAGTTATACCTTTAGAAAGAGCATTGAAATCATTTTATTTAAAAGCTGTGCAAGGTGTAAGAAGAAGACTCCTAAAATCAGAAGATACAAATGAACCAAAAATACCGGCTGAATCGCTTAAGTTAAAAAAACAACAACTTAGACGAACTCCAGTAACAATAACAACAGCAACAACAAAAAACAACAATTACTGGGAATCGAAACACATTGCTAACTTTTTGATATAAAGTGGTATAATCATTTTGTAAAATAAAGTTGTTCTCCTCAGAGATCTCGGAACGAACGAAAAATTTCGCACACTACCATATAAATCGATTGTTGAGACATGTCAACATTGACCATAAAATTGACTTAAGCAAATATATTGTACTTAGCCCGATAATCCATCAACAGCGATTAAATAGCGAAACTACAAGGGAAAATTGCAGCCAAACATTTAAACTTTATCATAAAAAAATGTGTAAATTAAAATCCAAATCTAAATATTTAATAGGCAATAGTCATAAACAGAAAGATTTAATATCTAGAAAGGTTAAGTTGCTGTGCGAAACAAATTTGTATCGCTGGGTTGTGGTTTTGATTTTCGGTGAGTAAAATTCTCGAACTTCCATGGTCATAGACCAGCAGTCTACTCAGTGTCTTTTAGAAGAATTCCACCTGCCTCATAACGACAACACAAAACTCCTTCGTGTTAGATAGTGAAGTGATGTTTGGGTATAAAAATCACAGCTAAATCCAAAGCTACCGATGTTTTTCTAACAGACAAAAATGCACAACAAAACGCTCCGCTTCGTCACACCAAATGCATGACCACAACACCCGTAAAAAAAAAAAAAAAAAAATTTATACATATTTCAAGCTACGGGTTTTTGGAGAATCCTACGCGTAGCTTGTCACAATCCCTCGCTTGTGTAAGTTGTTATTTTTGTGACTAATGTAAGGACCTACAGGTTTATTCCGATTCTAAATTGCAAAGCTTTTTAAGACTATACCCTCAACAGGAGCCGCAGTGAAAATAAACCAAAGGACGTAGTTTGTGTTCTTTCGGGGATCGAACCTGACGCCACTATCGCTTATGTGTCCAGCATACTAACCACGGAGCCTTTTCCTTAGATTTTTGTAATATTTTTTGTGGAAAATTTTCTGTTGGTAAATTGGCCTCATTTCGGTAGCACTGCATTCGGTTCCACTCATTACATCTCATTCTATAGTATCGTATGTGATAGTTCGCGTTGTTCTGCTACCAGCTTGATTCCACCCTCAAAAGACCCGCTGGTCGATTTAGTCTACCGTCCCATTTCCCCGTCAGTTGCCAGGAACTACGAATTGTCAATGGGATCTTTCTGAACGAGGTTCATCGTGTCAAGGTAGTCTTAAGTCGTAGTTATTAGCTGAGTTTGGAATAAACAGTATGCCCCTCGCTTATAATCCTCCGACATTCCTCAAAAGATGACGTTTTACGCCAGAATCGGTGATTATTAGATCGGCCCTTTCGTTGTAAGCCTTGCTTAAGATTTGATGTAGTTGGTCAAGATGGAGGTGACCGGTCTACAGTATGCCTTTGCATAGACAGGTGGTGACCGTGTCGGTTGGACCCTCGCCTGTATCATCTGGCGACTTATCAAAATAGGGCGAATAGTGCAAAAAAGCGTAGTAGTAGTGGTGATTGGAGCAATCGGCATGATAAAAACGCATATTGCGAGGTGTTTGAACGTGGTCGAAAGGTGAGTTTGACCGGCTGACGATTTGTTTCGGATATACGAAGAGTGACCGAAGATTCACCCCTCGATTATAATCAACAATCAGGCCGTCTAAGAGATGCGGGCAGTAGTCGATAGGAGCAACTGCTAACGCTGAGTATATATGGAAGATCATTGAAGCCATTTGGTCCTTGTAATTCGCTAATACAGCGCATGACAAGTTATTGAGAACCTGGCTTATTCAAACCGCATTGGCAATCGACAAAAAAAAAATCATAAATAAAAAAATAAAGGTTAGTTAATTAAAAAAATCCAAAAAATAACCAACTGACTAAGACGGGAAAAAATACGAGTCTAAATATACCTCACTCTTCAAAATCGGTCAAACCGTTAAGGCTACAGAAAGTCACGTCGAAATAGACATACCCACATATGTGCGGAACACATATCCCTGTGTCCAGTCGGGTAAAAGGGGTCTACGTAGCTTTCCTATATTGTGCCTTATTTCTGATTTTCGAGTGTCTTTGCACTGTGGGCTTTTTTGTTTTGAAATAAAACACGGTTTAGTTAGCACGTATGATTTTTAAGCTTTTCCAAATTGCTTGCTTGTTCTTCCCAATTCTGATTCGAAAACTGTTCGATCAAACGTTCTCCAAGTTCATGACAATTGACAACAAAAACTCTGACTTCACCCCAAGAAGTCCATGCAACAGGAGACAAAACCACCAATTGAGCAGCATTTTTAATTTACCACTGCAACTTTGCAATGCACAATTCTTTTCATGTAGCTAATCCCCCACCAAAGTAGGGGCGCAATTACAAGACGTAAATCACAAAATAATTACCAATGTTGCTGCAGTGAAAAATTAAAGCAATTATTCAACCCCAAAGATATGATATTTGCCTTGACAAAATAAATTACCAAGAAAGCAGCTAAAGCAGATATACAAAATACTCGCTCTGCGTGTCGTTAATGCCCAACAAAATGGACCCCCGTTTGGAAGCAAATACAAAATGGCAAACAAAACACCAAGGGGGTTGAGAAAATATATTCGACATGACGCCGTAATGGACGTGAAATGTTTTATTACCCCCATTAAATAGCGGCGTCGGGTCGACTGTGCTGTAAGCGCTGGCCTATCTGTCTATCACCCCTAAGCTCCGACTAGCTGCTGGCCAACCAGGTAATCGTTTCTATTTGCAAGTTGCCACCCTCCCACACCGTGTGACGAGTAAGAGCGCTTTCGACTTTGCAAACGTTTTAATGGCGGACCGACCATGTGTTGGTGTAAGCTTTGCCGGGCATGGGGTATACATGAATGCCCTTACCGCAGCAATTAGCTAATGAAATTGTACCTACCCTCGCGACGGTGGTAGCCATCGAACTTTGACTTTCTATTTGGCGTTTGGGTGGTGGGGTTGAGAATAATGACAGGAATAAATCAATTGGGCGGAGGGGGGTGAATAGTTCAACCCCTGTGATAAATCCGGGTGACTTCCGTGCGGCCATTTTGTTAAGTCTTCTGTTGTGAAGTGAATTAGATGATTTTTCAAAAAAAAAAGTTGGATGAGTCTATCATGGGGCATAAGAGACATCAATTTCTCTTTGACTGTCTTTGTATCGCGCAGCCAATCCTTTACTTGTGATTTATTGCGTCTCGCCAACACGCTGCTCCCCCTTTCTTCGAGACAAATCTGCACATCAATGGCGGACAGACAAATCACTGCCAACTTCCCCGTCCAACAGCTATAGATAGTTTCTCATTAAAGTGTACACCCTCGCTCAATTAAATTCGAATTCGTGTCTACAAATATCTGCATTTGGCAAACCACCATCCCATGCTGGGGTACATCTTCCGCGTGGTAAATCTGACAAAGTGTACCCCAACCGATGGCTCATTAATTAAACACCTAAACGTCTCTAAGGAGACGCCATTTAAACATGCATTTTAATTGCATTTAATTAATCAGCGCCGGGCCATACATTGTGTGTGCACTCGTATATTGTCGCAGCAGCGTGCGCAGAAAAATTACCCAAAAAGAGCCATGCAAATCGCCGAAGGATTCGATATTTTGTGTGCAATTGCCCTCGAGACGCGACGCAATGCGGCCAACACACACACGTGTCGCCGGTCCACTATGCTGACTGATTGTGCGCACTCAGGGCCTACATAATTGAATTTTGCGCGCCGTTCGCGGTGGTGGTTGCAACACCATCTAGCGTCATACATCCTCTGCTTCGTTTTTATTCTGCTGCACTTGGACGGAGTGGAGTTTGCTTGACGCAGGTGTTGATGATGATGATGGTGGCGAGTAACCACAGTATAACAGTGCGCCGCGCTGTCCAATGTCCAATCGCACCACCCACACAGGCAGCGGAAAGCCCAATCAATCGGTTTTATTTCTCACATGTGAGATTCCCACGGTTAGTCGGGGCTCCTCGAGCATCAGAGAGAGAGCATGCGGTGAGCATGCATCGGCCTGGGGAATTGCACCGAGGATGTGGAGGAAGTAAAGAGGAAGTAGTCAAAGTATACTGAGGAAAGAACGCAATTAGTGGATCTCTCACCTCGGTGTTAAATGAGACGCGCGCACGCAGCCTTAATTGCTGCAGGTCGTTGAGTAAACACAGAGGTTGTGGCTTGGTACTCATGTCCCCGCTGACAGTTCTTTAAACTGCTCGCGGCTGCGGAAGATGTAGGTATACCAGTTGCACAATGAGTGGAAGGTAATTATACGTACCCAAGAGTGCGCAACTCTTAAAGTAACTGCGAACGAACATTATGTCGCACTTGGCTTGGGCGTAATTTGCATGCTAGAACAGCTGGATCAAGGTCGGTCAATGAGATTTTGGGATGACTCAGACGCACAAGTAGATGTAGATGCACTGGTGATGGATAAGTGCGTTCTGTTCAAATATCAATTGATGAAAAGTGGGCGAAACAGGTCTTTCTAGGATCCTAGCCACAGTCGGTGGAGATCTACCTGACTGTACTATGGTAGAGCATCTTTTTTTGTCTGTTCACCATCTCCAGGGAGACGCTCCAGTTTCAAACATATGACGGAGAAACTATTCATATACCGCAGAAGGACAGACGACCAGATGGTATTCCGATTATGACACTCTTAAAGCGGTCCAAAAACAAGAATTTTATTGCGGGAGTCCCATAAGCCTCCCTCTTTAGGTTAGGTTAGGTAAGCGGGTTGGCGTGGAGTACTCCGTGCCACGCTCAGGTCAATATTGACCCATTGTGATGCTCATTGGGGGGGAAAAGGTTGTTCCTTACCCGTAATAACCCTATATAGATACTTGTGGTTAAGTACTCTCTGTGCTGATGCATACAAACCATCCTGTGGATTTGATGAAGCTCATTATCTTGTCTACTGGTGTGCAGGAAAGCTCGTCTAGGTCGTGGAAGAAGTGTCTCCCTAGGAATCTGTGCCTATTGTGTTGGAGACTACGGCAGTGGCATAGGAAGTGGGTTGTGTCCTCAAGAGCTTCCTCATCACCGCAGCCTTTACAAAGTTCTTCTTTCGTCAAGCGTAGTTTCTTCATATGATACCGCAGAGTGTTATGCCCCGTTATAATACCTACGAGGATGGATAGAGATTTCCTAGCCTTCTCGTTTCTAGCTTCATTAAAGGTTGGCCATAGTATTCTTGTTGTGTGGCAGGTCCATCTAGCGTTCGCCTCTCTTGTGGCCTTTCTTCCTGCTTCAAGTTTGAGTAAGCAAGGCGGGATATTCACAGAGGGATCAGCTTGTACTAATACAGCTGTCAAACCTAGTCTAGGTAAATCGTCAGCTTTCTCGTTGCCTGGAATGCCTTCATGTCCCGGAACCCAACAGAGCAATACCTTATGCTGAGTGGCAAGAACCCTGAGTTCTTCGCTCCCTCTATGAAACTGTCTTATTTGTCGAGCGTAACACCTGAGTCTTACGACTTACCTACTCATACGCTGCAACTATTCGTAAAGGTGATGGAATTCGTTGACAAATCCACTGGACACAATCCGCAACGGATGAAGAAGTTGCTGGATTAAAAAATTGTTTGTAGTCCGCCAGCCTATAGAATTATCTCGCCACAAGATCGATACTGACCTCATAAGCAGTATTAACTAGAAAACGAAGTTATTCTTTCAAGGGAGTCATTTATATGCCTGGGACTAGTGCGCGGTATAGCAAGCTAAGCGTTAAATGCAAACCCAGATCAGATCGTCATGGAGGTACAAGCTGCTTCAGTCGGAACCCTGCCATAAATAAAGGAAGCCTGGTTACACGAGAAAGATCTTGCTATCGAGGGTCAGCCAAATCCTTCTAGTCTGGGCTTGCAATGAAATAAGAAGGTAGCTTTACCAGGGACCTTAACCAACTTAGCATGCGAAATTGGAGGCAGCTGGCCAAAGATCGTGCTGGCTGGAGGCGCTTGTTGGTTGAGGCCCAGGTTTGTGTTTTTTTCGGAAACCGAACCTGGGACCACTCGCTTAGTAGTCGAACACACTAACAACTAAGCCAGTGCGCCTACAAGACTACGTACCTTTGGAGAAATATATCCCAAGAAAAGTCCCCGGTGACATAGTGAGACATAGGTCCCGAATCGAATTTGGAACTTATGACCCACCCTATTGGGACATAAGTTCCAAAATTGTTTTGTCGAAGATGGGAAATAAGTTCCAAATTTTACCAAAGATAATATTTAGCAAAATGTTGTGGATCTCCATTAGAAATCGAATTGTATTGTACAGGGTAGGCCAAAAGAAGTCATCCGATGTTGTTTGTCCCTAATTTTTTTTTACTAAATGAAAAACTTCGATTCTGTTCTTGGATTATGTTTATTTGAACCTTTTATTCGAATTTTATTGGTCAAGTCGAGAAGATGATATCTGCCAAATGGACACCGTCACAATTGATTGACATACGGGCTCGTTTTCCTCACTTCGGCGAGAACTTCGGGCGACAGATTCTCGCCCTCGCGTCGAATGTTGTCCTTGAGGGCTTCTAGGGTCTCGGGCTTGTTCACGTTAACACGGGACTTCAAAAAACCCCACAAAAAAAAGTCTGGAACGGTTAATTCGGGCGATCTTGTGGGCCAGTGCAAATCGCCAAAACCGGAGATGAGGCGACCCCTTCAGAATATCGGTTGTGGCTCGCGCAGTGTGCGCCGTAGCTCCGTCCTGTTGGAACCACATGTCCTCCAGTCCTAATTCGTCCAATTGCGGCAGAAAAAACTCGGTTAACATGGCCCTATAGCGCGCACCGTCCACTGTTGCCGTTCGACCAGCGGCGTTCTCGAAAAATAGCTCCTCCAGCGTGAACAGCGCACCATGCAGTAACTTTGAGCGGGTGTAATAGCTCCTCGTGCATTACTCGTGGATTTTCGGTGCCCCAGAAGCGATAGTTTTGCTTGTTCACGTACCAGCTGTGGTGGAAATGAGCCTTATCGCTCTATATGATTTTTGTCGAAAAATCGTCCACTCCGTTTATTCCGCGTTCTTGGGGAGTGTATCGCTCCATGGCTTGTTCACTTGTATTCTACATCTGTCTACTCCACAAATGTCAAAACAGATTTGACATTGCCGGCCATTTGCACAAATAAGAGCATCTTCCTTAATCATCTTGTTTAATTTTCATATTGTTGGGTGGGACAAAAGGCCCAACATTTTTGTTTGGGACTTGTGTCTTGATGGTGTGGGACATAAATCCCAAATCGAATTTGGGACTCATGTCTCACTTAATTGGGTTATAAGTCCCAAAAGTTAAAATTGGGACTTATGTCCCGGGGACTTATGTCGCTGCGCCGAATAATCCACTCCAGCTAGAAAGGACTTCTTGTATAATATATATATATATATAAAAGTACTAGATTCCCTTTGGGCGCCTCCATAAGAAATTTTTCAAGTAACCCCATTAAAGAGTCTTTTAAGAGGCTGATGGTTTTTCTTTTTAATAAAAGTCGTTTTTCTTTTTAAGTTCACTCGGTTCAGAGCGCGCTCATAATGCTCAAGCTCAGTTCAGTGCTCAGCTCTGAACCAAAAAAGAAAAACGTCTAAAGGCTCCATTTGCCAACATATTTAGCATGGTGCGCAATTTCATCTTGCAGCGTTTGACCAAGGACCTTTAGGCAAATTCGTAGAGATAGTCGGACTGTATTCAATTTGAAGCACTTCATCAACTTCCTCTAAGGAGTTCCCATTCCCCACTCTAGCGTGTTCTCTTACACAGTTCCCGCAGTCACACGAACCTTACTCATAGGAACAGTGTAACATGCACTCTCCTTCCCGGAATTATGTAATTTCACCGAACCAGCTAACACATCACCCCTTTTACTTTGGACACCATTAACATCGATTTCCGTTCACCCGTCATTATCGTCGTTGTCAACAACAAAAAAAAAAAAAAAAAAAACAACACACACGTTCAATATTTACAACAAAATAATGTCAAACATCGTATGCGCCTTCCATCGGTCTACGCAAAAGAAGAAGAAGTACAAAGAAAAACACAATAAAAATGGAACGAACGCCTTTCTAAAAAGCGACCGCCTCGTAAAATTAGAATACCAGCCAAGTCAATATTTGCACCCGACCAACTCACACTTCCAGGGGGGCATCCACAAGGGCGGTGGCCATCATCATTGCGCATCTTCATCGTCTCATCATCGTGTGAACCCATGAAAGACCATAAAAACGAATATATCTCAGTTTCTGTGCAAACTCGACAAGACAATCTCGCGGGGGATGAACAATGAAGCACTCTGACATTTTTAATGTTCTAATGTCAACGCAAATATATACACACACGAGGTAGGTGACGTGAACCTATATCACTGAACTGTGCGCCGCTCTTCAGGTGACATAGATAAACGCCGACGAGATCTCCGGCCCGCTGTGCATGCGTGAGAACGAACTCATTCACCCCTATTGTTTGTCGATCTCAAATTACCGTGAAATTAAATTACGATTCGAACAGTGCAGCCCGGAACCAGAATAGCGTTTAAGGGCTCATTGGGCTTGCTCTTGGGTATAGGTATATAGCCTTTATGCAAATGCGAACACTGGGGTTCTCATGCATGAGAATACTGGGTAAACGAGTCAAAGTAATGGGCGGAGGTGGATGGAGGGTATATCCGATCGATCAGTGTTTTGGGTGAACAAACTGAAGGTGCCCAGTGAAGCTTGAAAACGCATCGATTCTAATTTTATCATTATTTTGATGGACTACAGGATTTGCGGGCAATTAATTGTCGGACTTTGCTTTCGCTGAATGCGCGACTCAATGAAGGGGAGAATGAGTTTGAGTAGCCATCGCTTAGCATTATGCATTCGAATGCGAGTGTATTTATGACGGCCAATTGTTGCTTTATGCGTGGTTCTGGTATTTGGTAATATTTGAGGGGGCACTTGGTTTTAATAGCGCGTAACGCGAAACGGTTGAATAGACCCCTCTTCTCTGTGAAGGGAGAAATTTTTGTTTTGTTCCTCGAAAGGATGGAATTTGTTGTTAGTTCACTTGTTGGCGGGTTTTATGCGAAGGCGATGATAAGAACGATGGAATGTTCAACAATTGGGTCATAGTGGGATGTTTGTTCTCTAAATAGCTCTGTGAACTAAGCCAGATCGGGGAACTGCCCGCCCACGGAAAACCAATTGTACAAAGTATGAATGTTGTGCACAAGCCGAAGATGGGTGATGGGAAGTTCAAATGATATCTTCAGGCGATCAGTTAAATTCAGTGATGTTGTTTTGGAGCAAAGGGTATCCACCGTCGGTCGTTAGAAAACAGTGATCTTGCTTTGAACTCATGAAACGAAAATGCAGATCTAGTGCATGATCCATAATGAAACTACGATCACTTTTAATTTTTTCAAATATAGGTATCATAATTATGACGATCTACACTGAAAGCATGGAACTCTACGTTTTACAGTCAATTTATCTCAAAATCATTCAAGATACAGGCGAAGCGATCTTGTCACTTGTGATCTTGTTGTAGAAGTATCAGTTACTGTTTTCGACTCAAAGATGTACGGCTTAAAAAGGGAGACACATTGATTATCATAAGTAAAATGTCCTTTACAAATTCGAGATATCAGGATCGTTGAGCGTGATGATCTTGCTACGAGCTCCTTAAATTCAACTACAAAACGCATCATTCTTTAATGCATTTAACCTCGACTCAAGGGATTTACAACCCAACAACCTCTAGGGATCACTGAAGATGAGAATGAAGCGATCTTGCTACAAGTGATCTAAGTGCAGTTTCATCTTTTCTGGGCTCAACATTTTGGGAAATATATTTTAAGCCGAAATATATTTTGGAAACCCTTTCAGCTTGTGGAGTCAAAATGATCAATGGACCCAGGTGATCTGGATTCCAACAGCCAACGATTTCACAATCGAAGCTGAGGTTGTAAGCAAAATATTTGTGTTTATGGGGGATTTTTTTAATTTTAATTTTTTTAAGTGATCTTGCAGCAAAGTGATCTTGTTACGAGAGACATATATTTGAGAAACAATTTAACTGCCAAAAAAGTTGCAGATCTGATTTTATATATAGCAGACAGAGACTCGGTGATCTGAGATGATCATTTCTTTGATCTTGCAACACTTTATCTAGTTAATTAGGTCGTTGATCATCACCGAGATAAATTATTTGCCATTTTTCGATTTTATGGAGTTATCCACACTTCGGTGCTAACATATTTAGATTGGTGATCGTACCGAAAACAAATCTTAGACTTTCAACAGTTTTCTTGAAAGCGTCACGTGCGGTTTTATCTGTTCATAAGATACGATGTAATTAAATCCCTAGTTATCCTTTCGGTACTTTCTTTCTTTCTTGTTGTAAGGTTAAAAATATATTCTTGTTGTCTTTCTGTTGTTACTAAAGTCATTGAAACATTATTTTTCTTAGGTGTTTGTTTTAAAGTGGTTTTTAAAGTCATCAATTGTATCAAGTGGCAACAAAGTAAATGACACAATCATTTTCATTATATTAAAATGTGAACATTCGAAGTTTCCGTACACTTTTTAAGTAGGTCCCTTTTATGAAATGAGCAGAATGAAACGCATATTCAAAAGGTACTGTGTCATAGATGTGCACAGACACAAAATTATGGTTACATGTCATCATGAAGGCTGGTAAAATGAATTTAAAAATACATACAAAATGCTTATCGGTGGAATGAAATCATTTTGGTAACATTCAATTTGTTATTCGAATATAAATCATCTCAGATTAGAACCTATTTTTTAAGGAATGCAATTTACCTACCCCTAAAAGTAAGCACCTGTAGTTTATACCTAATTTTAGTTCAGGGGCATAATATCTCCGAGGTGTTGACGGTTTTAATGATTGTCTAGAAGCCGATTTTTGGCTCATAAAAAAAATAACATAATTTTCGAAAGTTGCGTTTTTTAGTATTGCGTACTTAAAAGTTATGTAGGGTCGAATTTCGACCACAAGCGAAACTAGTTATTATTTTTTTTTTTCAATTGTGTAGTTTTAATTATTACTTGAAATCATTAAATTTGTTTATTACAAATATCAAGTAAAAAATTAAGTAGCTGTGAAAATAATTAAAGATAACTTCTTCTTGTGTATGAATAAAAACGTATAGATCCAATGTTAAGTGCGTTAGTATTGCTACATAGAAATTCGTATTGACAAATGTCACGGAGCTTAAAAAAATTCCGACTCACCAACGAACTCGCAAAAAATAGGAGCCACTTCCGCTGTTGGCACAGTTAATGGCAGCGTTCATAGAATTTTATCCGTTAAATTGGAAATTATTCGTTACGAGAGGATAGTATTTTTTTTTTTTAGGAATAAATTAAACTTTTGGTTAAAATATTTATGAAAAATCAACAATGTATATTTTTTGAGAGAAAATAAAAACATTTTGAGCAAGTTTTCTTCAGTTATTTGAGAAGAATTTACTCATGAAATCGAAGTTTATGATATTCAAAAGCGGAAAATATGCAACCACATTTATAGAACCTATATTAAACATCTAATTTAGATAGTAGATACTATTAACCAAACAAATTATATTATTCGTCTTTTAAAAATATGTATGTAATAACTAACCAGTAGATTTCAGTAATGTTCAAATGTGGTATTCCCGAACCCTATCACATTGCTCCACGGTAGCCAAACATGGTTAGTAGAATTGTTAGAGCGTGGCATTTTCCTAAGAAACGCCAACTAAGAAAAATCAAATCCACATTCCACAGGGACCGCTGTAACCACAACGAAACGGTCACCATGAATACGTAATGAAACCATTTGACCCCAAAGAACGAATAAGTAGTTCTCCAATATCGTACCATTATAGAACGACCAAATGCATCTCTTGCGATTTGAACCACCCCCAGCAAATTCCACCAGAATGACCCGTGAATAATTCAAAATCTAATCTCACCTGAAAACTCCCATATCCAATCCCATATTTTCATGCATCTAATTAACAGGTCTCTTGACACGAATATCTTTCGCATCGAAGCTGTGGACATTCTTGCAGCAAAACAACGCACGCCGCCGCGAGCAAACTTTGTTAACACACATCGCCGCCGTCACTATGGGAATTGGGAATTCACACCATCGCGATCGCACCGGTGGAAAAATATCAAACTTCGATTTTTCCATCGATGCATAGATAGATACTCCCAAGTGTAGACACTCACCGCCTACACCCTCTACTCGCATACATGTGGTTCAGTGGAAAATATTGCGATTGCATATCGCTCTGTGAGAACGATCGCACATTAAGATTATGATGCATCCATATTGGGGCACATCCCTCCGCGTTCGTCGAAATCAATTTATGACTAATTCCATCGCTGCAAATGCACTCCATCCGCACCATCCATATGTGCTACGCAGGGAACCACTTAATTATGTGCGATTGCGATTGCGAACGCGCCACCAACACCAGAATGGTAAACGCGATTATTTTAGGTGTAACATCGTCCTACTGACGGCCGTTCTTCCACGGAGGTTGATAGCATTTTGTATTTCTGTGTATACAGCTGGCAGAAGATGAGCGCTCCAGTGGATGGAGAAAAAAATCTCTCATCTTATGCACTCATCATTCGTCTAAGACGTAGACGATGCACACAACACATGAGTGGTATGAAGAGTGCTGGCTGCTGGCCCACGCTCTAACAATTCTATTAACCATGTTTGGCTATCGTTTGCCGTTTATCTCGTTCCGCTCCCTAATAATTGCGCAAGGAAACAAACTGCGGTTCTGGAATCACTCTATACAGCGGATGGGGCGGGGGATTATTAATATATCTAGCCAAGAGGACTTGAGCCGGATTTCGGAGCCGGCTCAGGAGAATTATGTCTGCCATTAGTTTGAATCAATGAGGTGTTGTACAGCGGCTCATTTGGCGATGCCAAATGAATTGCAGTCAATTGGAAACACACCGCCTCTGCATTTATGACGGCGTGTAGAATTGGGTTATAGTTATTACTAAGTGAGGCGATGTGATGCAAAGATTTCGACTGAAGTGATGAGGTGTGTGCTGGAGATTGTTCTGCGATATATTTTGAGGGAAGCATATGGATTCGAATGAGTTGTTGCGGATTTAATTGGCAATCGAAGGTGCGCGTATTGCTGAGAGGCATTCCCACGAATTGGCGCTGTGATGGATGGCGATGACAAATAGCCGTCAGCACTCAGTAGGTAGGTATATTTATTTGTGGGAGATATTACAAACAGTCTTACACAAGATTTGGGATGTATGGTCAGTTGAATACAGGCACAAAAATCCTCGGGCGTTTGTCGGACAAAGTTCCCAATTTACCAGTCGTTTCGCAGTTTATTCGCTTCGAGCTTGCCGGAAGAGGTTTTCTTTCGCTGGCAAGTTCATCTGAGAATCGAAGGCGATACATCTATCGTGTGGAATGGTTGTCGTCGTAGCGAATGTCGATAGAGAATCACCGGCGATTCGCAAAAATCCACGCAATACACATCGGTATCCTCGGGCGACTATCAGAAGTAGCTCCCCAAGAATTTTGTCATTTTGTTCGCTTCGAGTTTGTCAGCAATGCCCTCTGTGAAGCTCAGGCGACACATGCATCTTGTATGGCATGGAGCTCGACGTGGCCAATGACGAAGGAAGAATCGCCAGCGATTCGCCAAATCCTATACGCGGAAGACCTGTAACGCGAACATCTAAAGGGAGTTTGGGGGAACGATTTGTATAGATGTGGTAGTCACTTAGCCATTTGACTGCGATTCGGATTCCAATTTTACTATCTAAAAAGCAAAAAAAAAAAAATATCCATCCAAGAGAAGGAATTAACTGTCCACTGTCCAAGCAAATCACTTTAAGGAATCAGATCATGCATAAGTGATGCAGTATATAAAAATAATATAAATAAAACTAAATTTCCGCCAGCCCTGTCTGTTTACAAAGTTTTTGTGCTCTCGTAGAAGACACTAATGAGGTGGTCCGCAACTGTCTTAACCATCTCGGTTAGAATTCAAGACTTCGCCGACCAGAGCTTTAAAGCACATGAGCTCTTCATGCGCGGTGCCATCTAAAATGCGTAGACCCCTCTTGCGACTATCTTGAGGTTGATTTTAATTTTTTTCCTTCAAAACGCTTCAGTTTCTTGAGACCTGAGTCAAAAACAATCGAATAATTTCCTCCTTATCATCCATTTGACAGCAAAATTTGGAGTGGTCGTAGCGGAAATTACAATTTGTTCTGCACACTCTTTCTAGGTCATTTCAAATTACCAGCAATAACCTCCAAATCGCTTGCCAGTCCGCTGACATCACCCTAAAAGTGATGTAGTATTAAGGTCGAGCCCGCAATTGTGTTTCATGGGAGTAATCCAGCTTAAGCCAAGGTTCGACTGAAGTTTCAAAGTAGTTGTCCTACCGGGCAATCTCAACTAGTTGCCTGAACTTTTCTGCATTTTTGACATTCGCTTAAGTTAATTTAATCCCACTTACATTCAATACAAATTTGATTAGATTTTCATTTTGGAAGGCCAACAACTCGCCAACAAAGTAATCTAGCCATTTGAAAATCAGGCACAGCGACAGATTTATCGCATCCTCAGTTTGACAGTGTCGGGCAGTAACGACATCTGCACTATAGCATTACCCTAATTTGGGGTAATTTCGCCGCCTGTATGCAAAACGGCAAATTGGCCCCAAAAACCGCCTCACAACACAAATAAATCCCTTTGGACCCTTTTCAATTATCCATTTATCCAATTATCCGCCTCTCCGCCTATAGAGTGGGCCCGCGCCACATCCAACGCAACCAGACTCCAATATTGCTTCCTCATCCCACCGCAATGGACTTCTTTTGCATATCACCTCGGCTCGATCGATTATTATGGGAATCTCATCGTGCGAACGATTTATGGCTCTCCATCATCCGCACCGCGCAGCACTTTTGGTGGGGAAATGGACTGCGCGTCGTCGGCCTTTCCCCCCTCCATATATATGGTAGTTGGAATAGTTTTCCAATTTATGCCGGTTGCCCTGGTGCCCGTTGCCTGGCCAAAGGAAGCCAAAGGCGCAAATGATTTAAGTGTGAAATGAAAATGAGATATCAATTCATATACAGCCGCACTCGCATGGTCGCAAATTGAATCTCGGGTAGCTGCGCAGCCGCACTGACGCACTACACAGGGCCGCACCGCACGCAGTGGAGGAGGTTTGTCGATTACCAATTTTTGATTCTAATGGAAATCGCACCTCGCTTTGCATTCCATCGGCTATATAACCGCATCCGTGGGGACATTTGTTAGAGCGGGCTGCTCGTTTGTCTGTCTGTCCAATCTAATGCACGGCAATATGTCCGACTTGCGGATGCATAACCCTCACGCCGAGAAAGAGATACAGATGCAGGCAACTTTCCAAGCGAATGCATTTTCGCAGCGGTTGCCCAATTATTATTGCGTTCTGCGGACGGCAGCACAGCGCGCACAGTGCCCGGTTAGCGATGATTAATAACGCCTGTCGGACAGAATGTGTTGGACCCATTTTGGACGAAGCGGGTCACTGGAGGAGCTGGCCGCGGGTGGCCACTTTGATTGGAATAAATGCAAATTTGCATCTCGTACGCGCGAAGTCGGCGCACTTTGTGCCGTATCGCCTGTCAAAGGTCGTTGCAAGTTGCAACTGCCATTCGATTGTGAGTAATAAGCCGCTGATTTATTGCTCTTCAGTTGCCAGTATTGGGATATGCAATCAATTTGGGCTCTGTCATTATGGGAAACCCTTAAAAATTGTTTCGGTCATACTTCCTTGTGGTTGGCCATTTGTATACCTTGTCATCGGCGCGATCGTCCATGGAGGTACGTTCTGATTCAAGATGTTATCTCATCGCTAAATATACCTACGCCCATGTGTATGTGCGTGTTCGATGTTTGTCCATGTTCTGATCGAGCCATCGGCCGAACGTGGATGCCTTAAGGGCTAACCGGAGATACATGTTCTTTCTTTTCTGCGTATGGATCTTTGGCGATTAATGGTTCGTGTGCGGTTTGTGTTTTCTTACTCGTTCCGTGGTCACCGGTGTAGGCGAATGTGTGCGTATCGCCGTTCATAGTAAAAATTCGTAGATTTTTGTGAATGAAATCCGGATGATGAGGCGGCACCGCACGCTGTGACCGAGTGTGTACTGTGTAAGCCGGAGATACAGAAATAAAGTTGATTGCTCGACGCGGACATGAACTGCGAGGATAGTGCGGCACTACGCGGATTGTAAGTTGTTGTATTGTGTCAAGCTCGAGGCGTTTTGTTCGTGTCAATCGAAACGTATGCGTCTGTGAATGGCAATAACCGTTGAACCGGAGGTTGATTGGATTCTGTTTCTTAGCGCGGTTACTTGTCAGACGTCCATTGAGCTCGAGGGAATAATTTGGCAACTTTTCGAGTTGCTAGAGAGTGGGAAAAAGTGAACATACTGCAAACGCAATTAAAAAGTTGAACATCTGGCGTGAGTCTTACTGAAGTATTCCATCGACAAGGAAGGAGTTGCAAGATGCGAACAAAAAAGCCTTTTGTAGGTAAACTTGTACTCATATGAGCTTATTTTATAGGGAAATTCATGATCAGACAGTAAATATTTAACTTGCGGAGAAAATCCCTTCAAGAACTTTTCATTTAACCATTATCCAGAGTTTTTTCCCGCCTCTTAGAGAACGAAATCTGTTATCCAGCTATAGCTTATGAGTCCAAAAGATATGTAACTTTACAGTGGAATTAAGGGTCTATGCATTCTCAGAAATATATCTGTTTGGGGATGTTTCGTTTTAGGAAAGAGATAAGCGACAAACCCATATCCCACCTGCTGAAACCAAAACCTTTCTCAGGACTAATATTATTTTGTTAAAAATATATAGAAGAAATAGCTGGGAGGTAAGTCCAAGTGTAAAGTGCTAGGTATAAAAGTATTTAGAAAAAAGTATCGTCTATTACTTCAGTAGATACATAATTTTATTTTAACAATATAATTATATATTTTAGTTGGAAAATAACTCAATACATAAAATTACGCATTGTAATATTTGTTGTTCCATTTATTTTTTTATAGCTCGCATCGGTTCTCTTTACAAACTTCATAGTTCAGTCGGAACACTTTATTTTCCAAATTTGTTAAACTAAATACTAGGATTATAAATATGTAAGAAGCAAAAGCATTTTCTGCCATACAAATTGTTGCGAGAAGCCGTGTTTCCTGTACTTGGATATGTCACGGCCAGTTTGTTATCATTGATTTTTATTTATTTATTTGAACTCACGTAGAAAAACAGATGAATTTTCCAAAGAAAATATTTCCTGAACCGCTCTAAAGGTTGAAGATAACGCAAACTTGGAAGTTCAACATGAATATTATAAGAACCAGAGCGGTATGACTTAAGGAAATATATAGGTAATTTGATAAAATTAAAATGAGAAAAATATTTCCATAACTTGCTTTTCCAACCTAAAATAAGTAAAAAAATAAAAGCTTTAATCCTTCTTTCTTTATTAGTGTTCATTTAGTTCCAAATTCCTTATTGACCGAAGAAAATGATTTCTATGAAAATTAAAAGAAGTAGTACTTGATATCGGAAAATGAATTTAATACTCAGATTTAAAAAAAAAAATTGGTTCGAATAAATTCGTCTGAAAAATAAATGCAGGATACAAGAAAAAAGTCATTGAAAAAGAAACTTCTTAAGGTCACATTCCGTATTCAACATAATCCTTTCTTTGATCAAGTTAATTATTCTTGGTTTCAGAAATATTTTTTACTGATTTAACAAATAAATCACATATATAACTAAGCAAACAGTTGTTTGGGTCAAGAAAGCTTAGGAACGATTTAAGAAAAAAAAAAACATCTTATTTCTTTTCTTAAATAAAGAAAAACTTTATAATTTTAATATTTTCTTCTGAATCTTGACTCATGAAATGAAAATGTTAAAATAAAGAAATAATTAGCTTGGACTTTATGTTCTTGTTTTAAGAAATTTCAACTTGCAGTTTAGAAAATAGTTTTTTTTTTCCGTGTGATAATGTTAACACTGCTTCAGTTTATAGTTTTCTTGAACGCGTTTTTGTCGAAGAATATATGTCGCTCTATACTGCGGCCCTGAGTTTCGGGCGCCGTCTGTTTGTATTTCCCAATCTTGAATAATAATTTGCAACGTGTAGTTTGTACTGACTTGTCATTGGGCCTTAGCATTCATTTTTAACCTTCACACTAAATATTTTGGTCATAATATGCAAATTTGTTTGGAAAATGTCGCCATTGTGAGTTGGAAAAATTTAGAATAGACAATCAAAATAATTATTAGTTCCGCGGATTGGGTTTAGTGCAAGAAGGAGTTGGTTGGTTTTATGGTTTAAGGTGGCCCTCGATGAGGTGCATTTAATTAAATACGTGCACTCTGCTGAGGCTGTAAAAGTTAATCACAAGTACTGAGTACCCTAGATCAAGGAGTATGTTACTCATGAAACTAATGTCTCTAACATCAAATAGTCCTTTAAACCAATTTTCGTCGCACTCATGTCAACTGGTGCGAACACTTTGAGCAGATTTCGCTCTTGCATCCGTAGCCCTACAGCTCTTTTTATTATTTCAATAGTTGAAATACGTGGTTCTATCCCACTTTGCCTACAATATCATCCAGCAGCTCCATGAACGTGTGAACGAGGCCTATAGAAGCTCTGGAAGTGGATCCTACTTGTTTTAACTACCTTCTTTTTGAAGAACGTGATTTTCAGTACATAGGAGAGTTGCCCTGTTTCCACTATCATATAAAAGGATTTATAGGTTAGACTGACTGTGGGAAGCTAGGTTGAGATCTTCTATGGTATGGACCTGCTGCGAAAACTTTTTATTTTATTTATTTATGTTAGCCATTTTGGACTACCATTTTATTAGAAGACCAAGCCGATATACCAAAGTTCGTTCGTTTACTTCACAAAAATACAGCTGCACAGATTTCATAATCACCTGTGAAAATTTAAACAGAGAATCAGGAAGGATGTCTGCAATTTCTGTTAAAAATTCGGCGCCACATTTTTAGTCATCATTAACTGGCACGGTCGAAAAAAGAACAAGCAGCAATTAAAAACCGTATTTACCTCTGCCTAACAGGAAAACTATCTGACGGGTTGTTTAAAAGAGCGACCTTGTTCACAACCACGTATGTTGGAGTTTCATCAACACTACACAAATTTGTCATAAGACTCCTTTAGGTAATTATTTATAAAGTTCTAAATCTGACGTCTATGACAGGAGACAAATCTGCCAGCAATTGAACCGTGTCAATTGGTAAGCACCACACCAGCCAATTGTTCACTGCAACAGGGAGAATGACAGCCGCGAAGTAAATTTAGTTTTGCCAGACTCTCATATTTTGTGAAATGAGTTCAAAATTAACAGAGTAAATTACGCCAGACATGCCCCTCTTTATCTGTGAGGGCAATCATCCAAATATGAAGTAACACACAGCAATGTATCCTCACTCTCTTTCAAGCCAAGCTCCTTGCCACACATACTTTGTCGTCTCAGATGCATATCTCAAAATTTGTCGATCGATTAAAGTGCTCGGGTAATTAGTCACAGTGCTGCGCAACTTTTATCTGGTGCATCGATGGCGAATACGTAACATTTTTTTGTCTTTATTTTTTGTATGTTCCTCGGCATCCTTTAGCAAGTTATACCATGTCAAAAAAAAAAAATAACAACAAATAATAGCCAGACAATACTCGTGGCTATGCAAACATTATATATGTATCTACATCTATGTCACATATTTAGAGAACAAAAAGAAAAGACAATGGCCGTCGGGGTTGCTTTGCATATACGACCGGCGTACTACAGCCAAGCAACTCTACGTGGCATATCTATTTCAAATTGCTTCGCTTACCGCTTGGCTACGTTTGACAAAGCACACAGCCCGATAGAAAAAGACAACAAAAAGCTCTGGCATTTCACAACAACTTGCTTGGCCGTGTCGCCCGTCATGCGCATCGCATAGAATTTGTATCTAGATAGCCCGTTATTTCATTATAAATTTTTTGTCTTTCTTCCACGTCGTTTTATTATTCTTTCCTTTGTTATGTGCATGAAATTTGATTTGTTTGCTATGTACGAGTATATATTGAAAGAATGGATCTGCGCGACTGTATGCGTGTTAGATAAATTAAAATAGACCGTGTGTAGATGAAGAGAACTGTATCAACGCAGTCAGAAAGCAAAATTGTCAGCCATTTTGGTATATGCTGGCTTAGTGGTTGTTGTTTTTGTTTTTTTTTTTTCTATTCCATTTTTCGGTTCGTTTAATTAGTTAAGAGCGGAACGAGATATAGAATGGCAAATTGTTGACTTAACATTTTGTTGTTGTTGGTGTTGCGGTGAGTAGTACTTCTGGGGGGGGGGGAATATTGTAATTTGTTGCTCTTCCGATTGGCTGGGGGACTTGCGAGGTCTGCTATCTGAAACAATTAAGTTGGGGTGTTCATTATGTATCGATGATTGGAGCTCTTGGAATTTCAACAAAGATAGTCGTTGGACCAGAAATAAGTCGTCGCATTTAGACGTAAAAGGCAAATGGGCACTTAATAGTCGCATCGTTGACGACTATGTAGCCGAGTTGTTGATGTGTGGTTCAAAATGGTGATTTTTTTTTCAAGATCGTCACAGGTTTTGTTTCAAGTAAATTTGATGGCATTTACTGTTTGATGACATGCATATATGGTGTACCAGAAAACTTTTAGAAACAGCTTTTGGGAGGTACCTATGACTTGGGACCAGTTTCGCGTGCAATTTAAAGCAAGCTTCTTGGGTTTTTTCATTGAGGACTCCGAGGCGTTAAAAAAGATGGTTCTCCGTAATTGAGTAAGTCTCTCCGTAAAATGACATGATTGCTAGAACTGCTCCGTCGATAGCTTCATAGCTTGATCAGCAGTCTTGGCGTGGCACAAGTCTTCTACTTCTACGGTGAGTTAAACAAAAATGATCGTTGTTCATCGTTAATGGAAGCACGAGGCCAATTTCCTGGACTCAGAATTGAGATATGATTGTCTTTGATTTTTGTAGCGTGGATTTTTTGAAATATTGCTTCCGAATCATGTATAAAAATTGCTCCAGAAGATCGATTGTCCACCAACAGACATAGAGATAAAATGTCAAATCCGGTCAACACAAAAAGTTAAGAAGCAACAAGTACGCAATTAAACTGCACAAGGAAATTTATTACAGTAAGGCAACATGGATATTTTTGGTTCGAAAACTGATGGACTTTTACAATATTTTTTTTTTTTTTTGCAAAATTAAGATGATTCAAGAACGGTCAACAGTCCCCACTATTTCGACTTAAATTACCGATAAAGGACTACTCATATATACAACGCGTATACTAAAAATCGCAAACTCAACAAGGTTTAGCAGGAATTCAATATTCATTGGGACTCAACATCGAGTTTCAATTAGAAATCTGTATCAGAAATACAGGAAAAAAATTTAAAGAATTGATCGGTTCCTGATTCAGCTATTGGTTTCACATGTGATTATGATAGTCGTTGGCCATGGTTTAGTGGATAGAGTTGTTGCTCACTCACTAAAGGACTGTTCACATGAGCGTGAATTGCGAATAAATCAATTAAAATTGCTATTTGTTCTACCACCAAAGAAGTATATTTAATTAATCTAACATCTTATCTAAAAAAAACCTGCGTCTCAATTGATTTATATAGCTAAATTTCGAATTACAGCAATTTTCCCGTGAATTGAAAATTCTTGCTGCGAACTGTCACACTTTATTCACAATAAAACAGTAGCGATTCACAATCCCACGAATGAAAAATTCGTTCGAGCTTAACCTTCAACAAGGAAACAGATTCGCGGGTACCTGCGATTAAAAAAAAGTTTCCCTGTGAATGAAATGTCAGAATCTACGAATATTCGCTTGTTCGCAGTTAGCAACTCGCTCTCATATTAGTCCTTAAAGATAAAAGGGATTTCTGCTTGATAAAGCAATGGTACCTTTCAGAGTAGAAACTTACAAAATTCAAAGTCGAATATATTTGAAAACTACACACAACACTAAATATGAGTATTCATGCATATTTCAAATTTTGTCGCAGTTGCTCAGTATGGCTATAGTGTGCTAGACTACTAAGGAAAAGGTCGCAAGTTTGATCTCCGGAACAGAAATTATCTGTCAGACATAACTTCTCGGACTCGCCGCATAAAATTACATAGCTCTCATAAACGAATGCTGTAAGAAGCTAGAAAGACGTAGGGTAATTTTACGGACCTGTCTTCTTAGCTAATCTCCAACTTCTACCCCTAAAGTCGTGTGATATAAGACCTTTAACTCATTTTTCTCTCGGCTGGTATACCCAATCTCTTTGAAAGTATTGTATACGAAGTCTAAAGCTTTCGGAGCAATCCTTCTTTTTCCCCCCACCAACATGGCCCTCCGAAATGTAGATCAATAATTACAAATTTCGTCGAATTTGTATCCTTTGATTGGCAACGAAGTCGAGGTCATTGCAACTGACTTAAGTAAGGCCTTTGATAAAATATCTCACTCAATAAATCCCTTGGCTTTGAACCTATATTTGATAAAATTAATATCTTCCTACATTGATAACCGGTATCGTAGTGTTCGCTTTAGGTCTGTAGGTACATTCATCCTCCTTCTTATCATCATCCTAACGGTAAATTATCTCGATAAAGTGATTAAAAACTCGTCGCTTTCTCTGTCAACGCGGATGATACTAAATTCTTTAAAATCATTTCTTCACCTCAAGACTCCTGTCTCCTTCAAAAAGACCTTGATCGCTTTTCGGCCTCAAAAATTAGTTAGCGCTCAATAGCTCCAAATGCCAATCCATTATAATTTATCACTCAAGCGCAACAATTCCCCTCGCCGATCTAACCTTCAACACAGTCAACCAATCCCTCTCGTTCAAGCTCTTCGCGACCTTGGCATATTGACGAAATAATTTGTAGGGCCAACTCATCACTCGGCTTTAACAAAACAATGGTGTAAAGAATTAAAGAATTCGCCAACCCTTACGTGACCAGATCCGTCTATACCACATTTGATCGCCCCCTCCTTGAGTACGCTTGTCAAGCGTGGTCTCCCTTTCATCAAGCTCATGTGCATGGACTTGAGAGCCTCCAACGTCGCTGTCTTTGTTTTGCCCTTCGAGGTCTGTCTTATGGGACGATTCTTTTATCTGTCCACTACACCACCACAAAAATCCGTAAGTTACATTGCGCTCGTCTCTTTTACATTTATTGTAACATACAATAAAAAGTAATCTGATGCTCGCCATCCCTGGCACTCAATAGTTTGACTTGATCTTCTGATTCACTAAATGTTCCCTATAAATTTCCACATAAATTATTATAGTCTTCGCTTGTTTGTAAAATTTCAATTTGCCTGACTCTTTTAAACAGTCTCCCCTACCTAACTAGGTATGGATGTGGAGTGGACGTATTTTACTTATAAAAATAGTTCTCAGCGGAAACATTTTGAAACACAGAATTATCTGACAATATTCTGATTTTTATTTGGCAGCAATTTGTACCATTTTGGTACCAACATTAGTATATGAACCAAGTTCCCAAAATCGGCCCAACCTCTTGCCCATTTGCCTCAAAGGTGTCGTTCAATACTTTCTCCAACAAACTATAGCTGCTTGACCAATTTCATGGAAACCGAACCTTCCAGCAAAATTTCTTTACACCCTCGAATTGTGTGACCAGGTTTGCCCCCTTTAATTCAAATTACATTCAAAGCCCGATGAAGCAAGATAATTATTTTATGAAATTTCGTTTTCCAATTTGAAGCGATTTTTTCCTTCCATCGGTGATCGGCGAAATGTGTACGTTCTCATCGTTGACCTCAATTACTACACGTGAAGAAATCAAAAGTCACTGAGCATGAAAATTACAGTCGTATGTGGGACTGTAGGTGCTCAAGGTACGGGGCACATTGCCTAACTTCCGTTGCGCTCACATACTCGTACCTATACCATTACTTGGTGTATCCTGGGCTGTCTTTATTTCATTGTTTCCCGCACGATTAACACTATAAGTATCTGCAGGTAAACTGTCATTTCCCGATATTGTAGAATTTCGTCATCCGTTTAATTTGTTCAGGACTTGCACGTAATTTCGCAGATTACCCACACCAATCGATTTGTATACAGTACGCCAGTAATTAAAATCGACTTTTGCACGCGATGATGACGGGAATATTTTCTGCAGATCATATAATTGCATTCGATCAGTTATCGGTTTGCTCGTTTAATCAAGTGCGGATCACAGTCGGGGTTTATTTATTTTTACAGTGCTCTTGGGAATGCTAAAGTCGCGATAAGTCATGATCGTGTTTCATGACATTGGCAATGCCTGTCGAAAGTGATCAGTTAATTATGATCAAAGAGAACATTTGTAATAACTGATGGATTTTCCTGGGACCCTGGGGAGGTTAATATGTGCGAGGGAGGGTCTGCTAAAATCCATATCTCAAGCCACTCACTGATGCCTAGTCAACTCACACTATATACTCACAAGATCGATTTGCTTGTGTGAATTGCAGTTGCATTTGCGCACGATTGAATGAAAGACTGCTATCGGAGTGGATGTCATGATCGCTGGGGGGTGTTTTTTCCTGTTAACTTTAAAGTTTACTGAAGCCTTTACCAATATAGGTAGTTTTCTTTTTTTTCCATGCGATTCTATCTCGAGGTTGAAAAGGTCTAGCCTAGCACTTATCGTGCTTGAATTTGACAGAATTATGTGCAGTTTTTAGACACTTGCGGTTAATATTCACATATTTCTTACTCGATCATGACTGTCTGATAGTTTGTTAGTTATGGTGTTTATTTAAGTAATTCTCCCCATTTAATGTGAAGTAATGCAATCAAGACTTAATATTTCATGCAAATATTTGAGTTACCTGTTGTGGTTTTATGCACTGAACATAATGATTGAAGAAAAAAAAAATAGTGATCAAGTGTTTGATAGTGAAATAGACCGTTGACTGATCACGATCAATACGAGCATGATTGATATTTGAATTGATCCCTTTTTTGAATCATTGTAAAAGGTTTGAATTCCTGTCCAAGACTGGGCGATCATCGTCAGATACAACTTATATTTTTACTTCGAATGGATTGGGTCTTTCATTTCGAAAGTTAAAAAACCTCTTAAGTTTCTTTTACCTACTAGATACGTAAAATTGGATGCGTCTGTTTGTCTGTTCTGTGTTTTAAAAATCCTTATTCGATTTGATATCCACAGCCTTTAAAACCTCCGTTGGACTTCTAGGAATGTTTTTAGCAGTGTTCAAGACCATAATAAATCGGTACAAAAGAATAAACTGTTATCTTGGCAGCTACTGCAGTCATACTTGCAGAGTTTGTTTTTTTTTAAAGGATCAATGTTGCCTATTTCAGACACCTTCCAAAATGTGGGCGGAGTGGGACAACGAGGCGTGGGACTTTCCCCAAATGATTTAAAGAGCTATGTCTCAAAATTAATGACAGTTCAAGCTTTCAAATCGGGAAAACGGATGAATATCACTTGTAGAAAGTATTTTGCTAAATTTTGAGATATTTTACAAAGGCGACTTGGTATCTACCTCGGTTAAATTTAAAATATTTAAAACTCTATACTTTGCCGTCAGAACCTTGAAACATATAAATGTAGTAGATACCAAAAATGTGGGCGGTTATCGGACGGTCCGTGGCAGCTTTAATGTATCAAAAACGCTTAAATTGATAAACTGATGAAGTGACAAACTCGCTCCGCGACGCAGGGCCCAACTCTAGCAAAATCATGTAACGGACGGCTCCCCCGGGCACTTCGCAAAAAGATAGGTGCTTGTTATAGTTGGCGCAACAGGTCTATAGAGACCCAAGGCCTAGCTTGTCACAACCATTCGTTTTGTGTGAGTTTCATTTTTGGAACGAATGGAAGGGATCTACAATTTTATGCCGATTCCAAACGGCTAATTGAGAAGCTCTTAAGACAGTTATACTCTTGGATGTTTGTCAGACGTTCGCGAGAGGTGGCGCAGTGGAAAAAACCCTAAGTTGGAATTTGGGTTTTTGCGGGATTCGAACCTGGGACCCCTCGCTTAGTAGTCCAACACACTAACCACTAAGCCACTGTGCTTATTGAAGAGAAAGTACACGTAGATGAAAATCCCAGCTCAAGCGAGAAGCAAACACAAATTTGAGTCATCGTTGAGGGTTGGAGAACCCTTTATAAAATTTGTCGGTCGAAGAACCGATTCCGATCATCAGGGAGTCGGTACCCCCGCTCTTCAATCGCAGGCGTGAAGAGCAACCCTCAATATTCGCCGTTGCTGATCTTCACCACGATCAATCACAGTAGGCTAGTCTTCTGCCGACGTACATTCGGTCTATGGAAATATTTTCCCCTTTATAGGAGCTTATTTCACTTCTCTAAGACCTCCATCAGCTTCAAATAGAGATGGTTTAAATATGGCGCTTGTTACCACATATCCATCTGACTACTCCAGACAGACAGTCCATCATTTCGATCAACACCTCGTCACATCTGCCAACCGCTAGTCACAAAATAAACGATCCCAGTTAATCGACGATCGAACCAAAAGAAAACTCAGCACCCATGTGCCAGATGGCGCCTATTAAAAAAGAATCTACAACTCACAGGGTGCAACAAATCCTTCCCACTTCGCATTGCACAAACTATAGTTGCAGCTCTTTATACAGCATTTGCCGCGCCGCGCCGCTTTGCCATTGGCCGTCATCACCGCCATCATCGATCGCATTGATTTGAAATTTATTTTATCGCATTTTTCTTTATGCAATGCGGCCAAATCTCCAAAACGGTAATAAATATTCGGCACTCTTGTGGTGCTCGCCGTTGCACACTGCACAGTGCGCACTTGCACCAAGTAGAGGGAGAGAGCGAGAGCGCGCGCAGAGATTCCTTAGCTGACATTTTGGACAGAGTTCGTGATCTCCATAAAATGTGTGGCCGAGAGGAAAAGCATTCAATTCATCGACTTATTGAAGGGAAAACGTCAGGCTTGGTCGGTGACACAGATACAAGCACAGGCACAGACACCAGCGCCATGTGTGTCGGCCTATCTGCCAGCGAAAGAGTTTTATTGTGTGTCTCTCCACTTAATCCATCTATCTAATCAAGTTTGTGAAGAGATAATTTGGTTGCGGCGAAGATGGTACATGGGACGCAGATCTTTGCTGCTATGTCTCTGAATGTATATCTGAAAGCCGTATGCAGTATCCCCTGCTGTGGTGTCGAAAGAGTGATTTTCTCACTTTTTTTTTGTCTAATGATTGGAGTTTGCGCTGCGCCGCCGCTGTCACTGAAGTCACTTATGGTGAAGGCTGAGCGGCGGCGAATCAAATTATTTCCAAATCAAATAATCGATCTTAATTCCGTCTAATCGGGTAGAGAGTTGCCAAAGAAGATGACCTCTGCGCTAACGTATCGTATTCGTTCTAGTGGATGCACATGCTCAGCTCGACTCAGCTCAGATACAGAGACACAGTTTGACTAGTCGCCAATAGAGATACGTGTCGTTCTCCTTTGATCTTCTATTGTTTTCGAGTGAAATTTGTAGTGGTAGGGTGCCAAAAGTTGGACACGATGGAGGTTGATTTTTCTAGTTTTTTTTTTTTATTTTTATTTTTTGATTTTTCAGTCGCCGTCATTTGAGATCGTGATCACGTGCCTCTGCGCGCTGTCGAAAAAGATACAACCAAGGCGATTGCTTTGTGAGCGATCGGATGCCGAATAGTATCTGGCAGCGGATCTGGGATATCTATATCTGTTTGCTGTTATACTCGTAGGTATGATTTCATATTCTGTTTGTGCGGATTGTATTGTTATTAAGTACACAGATAGACATATACATTGTTGTGCGCGGGCAACTAAAGTGTTTTTATGACGGTAACGCTGGTGGTGATACTCGTACATTTTCGAACTTTACAGTTTACATGATATCCAGCGGGGCTTAGGAATTTTGTCGTCGATTTTGATATATTTTTGTGCAGGCTTTAGAGCTGATAAGTTGACTTAGTTGGTTGGTTGAAAGTGGATAAGTAGAGGCTGTGTTCGAAGGACGTAGCAGATTGGACAACATCGTCTCTTGTGATGGAGGAAAGAGCCCTGTAATGAAAGCGAGCGGCTTTGTTGCTCGATGGTTGCTCCTATTACTGCTCCCTTTCACCACCAGAAGTTATACCAATCTGTAAGCATATTGGGGCGCCGTTAAAGCGTTACAGGTTCACCTTCAAGTGGCATTTCAAAACCAAACAAAGTTCTTTGCGACGATTTCCATGCAGTACTTTGTGTAAAACTAATTAGCTCAGCCAGTGGCAGAAATATATTAAAAATCATCGTTAAATTCATCATAATGTGAAAAAATTGTAACGACTCAGGCCTTCTCTGCGATTTTTATAGAGATAGTTATAGTGGACCCAATGTAAAACGTGACCAAAGTTGAAAGACATGTTCTTATAGAGAACACTTGTTAATCGATATTTACAATTCGAGAACATTTCAAAAACTTGTTGATTCATTTTAAGAACTTCAACGGAACTCCTTTTGCTGCTGACGGAATCAGTTTCAGAAATCGTTTCGGTTTTCTTTTAACATTATAAATTCTTAAAAAGTCAACTTGTTGGAATTGTTCAGTAAAACTAGAGAAATTTTGAATATCTACACTTCTACAGTAACAGTACTCATTTGATCGAATTTTGTACCTTGTCAAAACATGTATCAGGGGAAGGCGGGGTTAAGACCATGGTAGTTGTAACATTTCAAAATTGTAGGGTTCCCTTTAAACTTTGGAGTTGCGTCGAAGAAGAAAATGTTGGTCTTCTCCAAAGCAAACGACGTGCCTACTTAAATTGAGTATTCATCGTCAAATGTCCGGAAAATTGGATGGTTTGCATATTTTCTTTTGCATATTTGGTACTGGTTTTCACATGCATGCAATACAGTCTCGATTGTTTTTTGTAGCTATGTGCTTATTTTTCTGTGAATGAGGTATTTACGAACTCCAGTTCTTATGTTATATTTACTGTTCTTTGTTTTAAATTGCATGGCGGAGCTGTAGTTGTAACATGGACACGGTTGGCAACTTTAAACATAATTTCGGACAAATGTACCGAAAGAAAGCAACGGCAAAATCAACACTGGGACAACGAAGATGATGGAAAAGATGTTGCTTTTTTTGAGCAGGTTCTTTTTAAGAGTTTTTTTTTTAGTTTTTCTTAAAGAAACGAAATTGGAAGTCGAATAATTTCCGCAGTATTATTTGAATTGTTTTTCTTTCAAGTCAAACATCTTGTTATAGTAAGTCGTGGGATGTCGTCTCATAAAGCCATTTAAAGAAGTCCTTTTTGAGAACCTTAGCAGATACTTGTTGAGCTAATGTGACAATATCAACCAATTTTTGTGGAATTGTTTGTCAAAGGAGAGCCTGAATTCACTTATCAATTTTTAGCCCGCTTTCGTCTCAGAAAGCAATCTCAACAAGTACTTGTTAAGTTACATAAACAAGTCCTGGACAGTCTCAGACTGCAATAGTGACTTATTTTATTTACTTCTTCAAATTGGTTATAATCTCAAAAGAAAAAAAAAAAAAAAAAAACACTATAACAAGAACTTGTTAGATTATATTAACTGGTCGAAGACAGTTTCGAGCCTAAACAACTCTCCTGGAACTGTTTGTGATGCAAAATTGATTGAAACTTTGATGGGCCATTAGTTTTCTTGTCCAAAAGCAGGATTACTTAGAATATTATGTAAACAAGTCCGAGAAAGTACTTGTTTCAGTTACTTCCGTGTATAGTAGAAGAGGAATCTATTTGCATATCATTTTAGTTGTTATGAACCAATATAACAAGTACAAGCATTGAAAAATGTCGTATTTCTTCAAATACAGCGGGTTTAACAAGTACTTGTTAAATTCATAGAACGAGTCGAGAAAATTTATTAAGTACCAGGAACTTTCGTGTCAAATGACTCACTCTACTCATTTACCATCCTCGAATTGGTTACCCTCCCATGAGATTTTTTAACAATAACTTGTTGAGAATCTTCACTTTAGGATTTTTCCAACTTTTTTGAAGTTTAATCACAGAACCCCCATTTGGGATAACTTTCCCTCAAAGCTGACTATATAATATGTTCTGATCAACTAGTTGTCGAAATATCACAAATAAAAAACCTGTTTTTGACAGCATTGTGAAATTGCTTCATTGGAGTGAACGGATCTTGTTATATGAACCTCGGCGAAGGCAGTCTTTTTGATTTGATTACGCGTGTTATATTATTTGAAAATTAAAGAAAAACCGTTTTCGATATATGAAGACCCGCAATTGTTGGACATGTACCATTGTACACACCTTGATGGGAGACTAGGCATCAACGTACCAGACTGTAAGAGCTGTCTTCCTACGGAAAAAACGAATCGGCTATCCTCGGAACAGACTTTTCAGAGGACATGTTTGAAAACAGCCTATCCTTCAAACCGACCATTTACTTTAAATCAAAATAAGAATGTGACCAGACAATTTCGTTCTCACAATTCTGTTGAACCGCTCTATAAATTTGCAACTTACGTACCTTCTTCAATGATTCAATTCCGATGTTTGCCTCTCCCATACAGATACCACGGCTAGTTGTAAACTGAAAGGAAACCCACTGTTCCCACTGGACGAACGGCAAGGGTCATCAACTGATTTTGTATTGTATCCACCGACTTTGTAAGAACGCACTCAATTGACAAACTGCTACTTGCAATACACCAGCGATGACTAGTCAATGTAATACGAGAATTATTTACCGAGTCCTGCAATATTTTCCCAAAAAAAAATTTCCCCACCCATTTTGACAGAAATTCAAGTAGATACTGGTGAAAACTTATAAAAAAAAAACTGATTACACCAATCAAACATCGTAAGCAACAACAGCTAAACAACAAAAACGAAAAATGCCTGTCACATTTTATGACTTTATGATCTAAGAGCTTAATAAAAGCATATTTCTGTTAAATTTGTTTGCAATTCGAAAGCACAACAAAAACGGAAATGTTGCCCAACTGTCTGGGCCATCGTGCCGCTGAGTTTGTCACCCGTGTGATGACTCGATGTATGCGGCTGCGGCTGTAATCTCCTCCAAAGTGGTATTTCTTGGAATTTCACTTTTCATGGCGTGGGAAACTCCGTTTTCAAAGTTCCATACGAATATCATATCGAGACTGCAGCTGTGTATATCTGGCCCCCCTGCAGCGGTTGGGGGCGCCTGCTTTGACTGGCCTTTTGTTTAGCCGCACGTATAGCAGGGCATTCGATGTATAAATACACCCAGTGGAGAGTGTTATCTCGGCGAGATGCTAACTGTGCTAACGACAAAATGTCAGTTGTTATGAATGGAAACTGAGAAATTGCTTTATGGTAGTAGGGTAATAATTGTAATTGTTTGTTCCGGTTTCTGGGAAGAGTTTCCCTAAAACTAGGACTTTGATAAGAGCTTCGAGGAAAATTTTCGGATTCGCTTCATTGAAGATTTCTGATTTTTATGAATGGGCTTGTGCGTATGTTGTAATTTGTGCGGTTGTGAAGGAATTTCAAAGAACCTATGAGAGGCTAGGCTGTGAATAGATTTTCGACACCTATAAATGGTAGGAGGGGTAAGCTTTGGTTTATCTTCTACAACTGGTAGGGGGTACAGAAAGTGGTTGGGATGGGCTTTTCATTTTCATCCGAGTAAGTTAGTCACAGTAGTGACTAACCCATATCTGTTCCCATAGCCATACATCAGAGTGAGGAAAGTACAAATAGGTAAGCAACACTTGAGTGGTGGTCAACAACCGGCAAGTGATTAAAAGCTTTAAAAGGCTTATTTTACTTACCTCGTTACCCGATTCTGAATCGCATACAATATTTACTATTTTGTTCTTGCCCAAGCCATGCTAAGTATTTTCCCACTTCCAATTCCAACCTGAATTTCTGTGGGACCAGTTTTGCCTTCCTTGGTTCCCATTTTAAGTTTTAAAATAGCTGACCAAAATGTCTAAATCGGACAAATGAAGAATTGTTTTCGCAGTCAATGTGTTCACAGGTATCGAACCCTCCCAAGTCTGTATTGTGAAATGCATTGCTAGCGGGACAAGAACATCTATCCGATCCTTTGCTGTTTTGTCGTAGGGTTTCGCAGTATTCACTGGTTGGCTTGCAATTTGGCAATTATGAAAATCTTGTTGACAGGGATGTTACACATGTGTGTCATAATCTTGAGTAGATAGTTTTCACTTGCTTCAGGGAACTTTTGAAACGAAATGCACCACCACGCCCCGACTGTCAATCAATTGATGACAACTGAGAAAGGGTTTTCCAATAGGAGGTGTTATTTTGGTATTCAAAGAAAATGCCTTTTTTTGAGATAAATGATCGTTTATTTCATAATAAAGAGGAAGGTATACCGTTAATAATGAAAAACAACATCAGCCAAATGGCCACCACGAGAACGCATACAGGACCATATCCTTTTCATGCAATTTTCCATAACTAAATCGCAAAGTGGCTGCCCTATGTCCTCGATAGCCTCACGAATTTTATCTTTGGGGTCTTGAATCGACACTGGGCTATTGGCGTAAACCTTATCTTTCACGTGGCCCCAAAGGAAGAAGTCGCAAGGTGTCAAATCATAAGATCTCGGTGGCCAATTGTGATCACCTCTTCGAGAGATAACACGGTCCGGAAAAATAAAAACCCAATCAGCAAAGACACGACGTTGTTGATGATCGGCCGGCTTGAGTTCTTGTGTTAACTGAACTTTGTGAAATGCCCAATTCCAAAGAACGACGAGGAATGGACAAACCTGGGTTTTCTTCAACACTACAGCAGCAATATTCTCTGTTGTTCTTGAGCGACGTGCACGGGTTTTATTCTTCACATCACTCACTTGTCCCAACAGCTCGAATTTTTCCACCAATTTCTGTATTGCGGTCCGACAAGGTGCTTCACGACGACCAAAAAATGCTTTAGTTTTGCGAACTGTGACTGCAAGATATTCACCATTTTCGTAGTGAATTTTAATAATTTCACTGCGTTGTTGAAGCGTGTATCGTTCTATTTTTAGTAATGGCGTAGTTTCTACTTGTCAAATGTCAAAGAATAAAAGCTTCAAAAGTGGCAGCTACCGAAATAGCGGGTCATTCACAATAACACCTCTAATTGGAGAACCCTTTATTTCCGATATTTTGATTTCTTAACGCACTGCAACCAATGCAGTCTTGAGTGCCATACAGCGAATGACAATATCAACAGAACAATTTCAAGATGGCGTCATTTCTGATTCGAGTTGCTAAGACAATTGCCTGCTGCGTAAGTAACTAGGTCTTCGACATTAAGTCGGCAACAATTTACGACCAGTGGAAATAGGTCTTAAAGCTTCGAAACTTTTGCTCCTTCGACATAAGTCCACGAGACATAAATTAACTATGGACAGTTACAAGGGATATAATTCCTTATATCATGTTTTTATTTTAAAGAGGTTCTGTGAATTTTAAATTTAAATTTTTTTGAATAATCACCAGAAATGTTACAAATTGAAATCTAACCAAAACATTATTTTGTGCGGTCGCGAATTTGCGACTTTAATATTCTCAAATTTTCTGAAGCTGAAACAAAAAAAAAGTAGATTAATTAGCTTCAGAAAATTTGAGGAAATAAAAGAAAAAACTGTGCGCCAAGTCTATCTTTGATGAATTTTATTGTTTTAACTATTTTCGTATTTTTTTTTTTTTTTTTTTTGATTTTTGATGCACTTTTTGTTTTTCTTTTCGTTATAATAAACGTTAAATTCTTATATAAATCAGACTAATGTTTTAATGCCTGAATTGGGCGAGCTTCGAAAAAGTTAGTTATTTTATTTGAAGAGATGCACTCTGTTTGTCGGCGGTAAACTGGAACTACCGATCCAATTCTGAAAACTCTTTCACTAATAGACGGATATCAGCTAGAGTACTGCTATAGACTGAATATTAAAACACTGTCCTAAGTTAACGTGATAACGCATTTAACTATGTTCTAAAGATTTTATAATTTTTAAAAATTTGAATGGGGTTCATCCAACTTGCAATCATATACACAAACCAAAGTCAATACGAAAAGGCTTAAAATTCCTTTTAGGCATTAGTTTTCCTATTATTTTAAGCTATCACTCGTCCTTCTACTCCTTTCTGAGACTGAGCTAGAACAAATTCAAAACAAGTCATATTTAATGAATAAATGAATAAAAATCATTGCACAATTCAATTCGAACAAAATGTTCCCATTAAATTAGGAAATAAAATTCCCCATCCAACTCAATGACCCCACACACCTATACCCTCACAGTTCAACAAACAATTTATATTACATTCTTTTCTTTTAAATTTTTCCCAACAATTTCACACTTTCGTCTATCGTTCTCGAATTTTATTGACATTTTCAATTATTGGTCAAAGAAATTTATCCGCGTCCGGCCTATGACCATCTGACCATCGACATTGGAAAAAGAAACCCAATACCCATGCGCTCGTTGATGAACGAACCAAAGAGGTATCCGAATTAATTTCACGATGTAAAAAGCTAAATGAAAAAAAAAAAAAACTTGCGGATCGGATAAAACTAATTTTTAATTGAATCGTCGGAATGTAGGTAAGTAGGGCTGCTGTGCCATTAAAATCACTATTCTCGTTCAATTTCAACTCGCGCGCAAGTTAACGAGGAGACGCCGACGATAAAAATAAAAGAAGGTATCTATACACAGTCTTTGCGCTTAGATATGTGGCGGCGATAACCCCCACCGGAGTGGGGATGATGATCGATGGCCCAAAGGTAACACACAAGTCGCGAGGGGATACCGAAATTAGCCTACGGCGTTCAATAGAGTGTACTGCATGTATATTTTTTTTTATCTGCTCAGATGTGACCTAGTGAGATGAAATTTCTTCTTTCTCTAAATGTTGGTATTTCTCATTGGCACTTTGGGGGGGGGGAGACTGAATACCGAAGAGGAAGGAGAGAAAAAAAACAAAAACAGCCGACAACGATTTGAAAAACATGTTGTTGACCGAATTGGTCAGGTGGTAGGTATATACGAGTATCTTTTATCCATTAGAATAGGCATTGTTCGTAATTGATGTTCTTGGGAGGACAAGAAGTCGAAACCTGTTATAAAATGCTGATCTTATTTAACACTCTATCTATGTGAGGTACAGATATGCTAATAATAACAAAAATAAACTGCTGTACTGTTGAGGAGTCACTTGGAACGGTTTGGAAATGTTTCACAATTGACGCTGTAGATTGGGCATTTTCAACAAGCTCCGTAAAGTTGCAGCTCAGAAAATTGCCCGAGATTTTTGAGATATCAATTGGAAAGTTGGAAAGGTTGTTAGTTGTTACTTTGGTCTTTAGATGAATAGAATACGGAGGACTGCGACTTTATATACCTATGCAGTGGTCCACCTGGACTGTAATAAGATAAGGCAGCCATCATAAGTAGGATGCGGAACCATATACATAATAATAATATGATGGCATCGGATTACCTACATCTAAAACACAATCCATCCTAAATCATTACCATATATTTATATGCCTGTTTAAGTGGACCTAGAGTCAAATCCCCAGCACGCAATTATACCATCTCAAGTCTAGCTGACGCTCCTGAGAATTCTATCTCAGGTAGAAGACTTAGGAGCAACTACGTGCACAGCTTTCTGCTTTTAGGGCATTGAAATAGCATGGAATCAAACCAAAATTCAAACATACACTAAAATAGCACTTTAACACAAAACATTGCATATTTGTAGGCTGATTCGAAACTATTTAGGTAGGTACTCTGAATTGTTTTATTAATTGTTTGTCTACTTTACCTTGTATTGCTCAGATAGGTGTTTAATAAATTAACCTGATGTTGAAAAACTATTCGGTGCAGTCAGCAGCATCAGTGATCCTTGTTACTGGATTTCCCTCCCATTCACGAACTGAGCAACTGGTATTCTATCTAGAAAGATCCTCTTCTATTACATAGAGAACACACTTTTTAACAAACAGAACATTTTCCGAGACTTTGAGAATCGTAACTATCAGCAATAGCTAAGAAAAAGCAGCGGTAAGATGTCACAAAAAGTGGAAACCCTGTCTCATTCTCTCTATTTATACCCGAACCAGACATCGCAGACATAACAGGGCCTTATTCGATGGCTTATAAGGGTTGCCTAAGGTCAAATGTCAATTCCGCCTCAAAAAGTATTTAGGATCAATTGCTTCTTAGATTTTGTCAAATGCGTCGTGCTACTTGTTTGTAGCACTGAGCTATATGCATTTTACTTGGCAGCATTTGATAAAAAAAAAACTTTTAGATCGGTTTTGGGATTTTCTTGGGGTTCAACCTTTACTCAGTCGTCTAACCAATGATCAGAAGGTCAAAATTAATTCAAGCCAGTCTGCTCTATAGCACTGTCGATGTGGGCACCCAGTGGTACCAGTTTGTGGGAAAAATGGAAATTTTAAGGTCTGTGATGGGGAATTTCACTTAAGGCGCGGATACTTTAGAAATAATGCGAATTTAATGTTTCTGCCTAATAAGTAACAAATTGCATATTGAATCTAAGATTGCACAAGGCCACTATAAGCAAGTTTCAAGATTGATTGAGGGCAGTAAAGATAAAGGTGGTAGATCTGCCTGACAACTTTGTCCAGATAGAGTTTTAAATTTGAGGTATGTTCATTCCAACTAAGTTTCTTACCTAAAGTAATACCTAGGTATTTACAACTATCAACACATTCAATTTCAAAACAGGCATTAACACAAGATTAATCAGACCGAAATGATGATGGAAATAGTTGGGACCTAGAGCAGCAAAGAGAATGATAGGTTAAAGGAAGACCTTCAGGAACTGTCCCTATTAAGTTAAAGAGCAAGAATTTTCTTTTGTTGTTTGTGAAACAAAAGCCTAATGTCTGAGAATTTCTAAATCATGATTCATATTAGCAATCGTTTCGAAATGATTTTTATATGGGTAAGAAAGGGCTGTATCATTGGCAAAAGCAATTAAAATACCTTTGAAAGGTTGAGAAAACAAGGAATTAACAAATATCAAAAATGAGATCGGACCCAAAACGGAACCTTGAGGAATACCCGTATTTAAAAAGCTTTTTGAGCTTAAACAAATTTTGATGCGGGTTCTTTGATTACGATTGGATAAGTAGGAACAAAACCAATCATAAATAAATCCCCTAAGTCCAGCTTTAAATATTGTACTTAGCAATTCATTAATTCATTAATTGATTTCTAAAGCTCACTACAAAATTCCAAAAGGGAATCTTCTGTCGATTTTGCGCGGACGGCTAAAATAATGACCTCTCGCAAACGTCTAACAAATATCAGAGAGTATAACTGTCATCAAAGTAACCGTTTGGACTCGGCATAAAATTGTCCCTTCCTGAGAAGCTAGGCTTAGGGTCCCTACTGACCTCTTGAGCCAACTATTTATATTTGTAAGTGCTGTATAAATGTCCATCGTTCGCTATCTGAACAGTCCTTTGGTTGTGATTTTTTCAGCGAGTCGCCTTGTGAAGACCGAGATGTGGAAAACGAGCCACTGCACTACTTTGGTTGCATCGACCTCTAATATACCTAAAATTGAATATGTATCCACTTAAACACCTGCTTATCAGCATTTTATTATGCATCTTAAAATACTGCGTAAACGTGGGTAGTGGCAACCATCTCTTATCGAGTGCTCTGAGTGGCAGAACATTATCATCAGGCCAACAATCTAACCGCAACCACTTATCATAATTATTACTATTCCTGGCCCATTTTCCTCCCGCTGCTCGCCGTCCCTTCAGTAACTATGGCCAAAGATTTAATTTCATACGACCGATCAGGCAGACAACCTATTTTAATTGCCAGCATCCTGTCCGTATACAAATATCATCATTAACCGAAACACAAATTTGACGCCGAAAACAGAAGACGACGCGGATTAGTCAAACACTATTCCCTTTATACATGTGTCTAAACACCTATTCTATTTATACCCAATTTAAATACAAATATTAGTTTTATTCATGAACTTTTAAATTCCACTCTTCAACTAAATGCATATGTCCATAATTTAGGTAATCTCCAGTCGTGTATAGTCTTAGATCTGAGCATAATGGCCGTAAGCACTACCAGTCGTCGTCGCTCTAAACCTAACCAAAACCAATGCGCTATCAAAGGCAGTACAAAACGATTTACTGAATGGAATCGCTATCTCGATAGTCGACATCGAAACGTATCGGATCGTGGAGAGAACCTGAATCGATTGATATTCAATAATTTTTGAGTGTGGGCGTTGTATCTGTTTTTAAAGCGTCACACTAACGACGCAGTCGACACTCTTTGAGTTTGACACGGCTAACAACGCGGCTGACGTTTTTCTCACTAACCGAACTGATGTTGACGTTTTTTCTTGCTCCATCATCGTTGTCATGATTTAGTGGTAATTTGATAGATTTTTAACGATACAACATACGATTTAATTTCTAGTTAATCACATGTGCACGCAGATGTTAGTGTGCTGCCGGTGAGATGATTGCTTGATGGTTGCTTGGTGGCTTGCACAACTGCTACCTACAACTGCGGTGGTGCGCTGATCGTTTTCGATGGCTTAATGAGGATAAATGGCTTCGAACGCGACTCGGGAGTAGGAACTTTGAATGATCGGTGGTCCAAACGTGACTCATGCAAAGTGGAGTAGTATGACCGAACTGCGTTAGTAATCGATATAAGCACTGCGTTTAAGTACTAGTCTTTGGAGAGCAAGATTTTTGCTTTGTAGGGCAATTCATTGCAGGCTATTTTAGTCTAGTTAAAGGGTTTGAAGTGGGTCGGCTAGGTTGACGTCAAATTTGAAAAACAATCCACTTAAGTTAAGACATTTCAACCTTCTTATAGTCAAGTCTAGTCAAAATAGGTTTTCACTTAAGTTCTGTCATTTCAAACTTTGTATAGTCTAGATAAAGGGCTTGAATTGTGTCGGCTTAAGCTGGCTTCTAATATGAACAACAGTCCACTTATTTTCAAGATTTTTTTTAGCCTTTTGAAGGGGTTTGAATTGTGTCGGCTTAAGCTAGCGTCAAACATGAGCAACAACCCACTCAAGTTCTGTCATTTCAAACTTTTTACAGTCAAGAATTTAGATAAAGGGTTTGAATTGTGTCGGTTTAAGCTGGCTTCAAATATGAGCAACTTTACTTCTGGCAGTTTTGTAGGGCAACTCAATTTCAAACTTCTTATAGTCTAGTCCAAGGGTTTGAATTGTGTTGGCTTAAGCTGACAGCTTTGTAGGGCAACTCATTTCAACTTCTTATAGTATAGTCTAGTTAAAGGGTTTAAAATAAAACCTTATCATTTATGATAATTGGAGTTTTGCTGACAAAGAAGGCGCCTTAGAGGTCCTAGAGGCCCTGACTGTACTTAATCGGTTGAAACTGATTGTGTCTGATGATGAAGAACGAAGTATCTGTCTTAGTACAAACAAGTGACAGATAAAGTGATTTAAACCAAAGCTATCAGTATACCAAAAGTGACATAATCACGCTGGCTAGATTTGGTTTCAAGTATCAAGATCTGTCATCCCCTTGAAATGTGTCTTGTATCCTATTAGAGTAACGACAGGTAATTCCAATGAAATCGCACATTCGCTTAAGCTGGATTAACCTAATGCAACCTTTAAGAAAAAAAAAAAAGTGTTTCACTATGGACAGTGGCGTAATTACTGACAACAGACCATCCGATATGATGTCATCTACCCGAAATTACAATAAATTCGCACATTGGCTTAAGCTGGATTACTCTCATACAATCTTAATGCGGTAATTTCTTAAGAAAAAGAAAACCATCCCATTTTGAAGAGTGGGTTGATGTTGACATTAGGTAAGACGTGATCTTATGACAAATTTGGCCCCAAATTTAGGACAGTAGGTTACTTATTTAATTTAACAAATCTTGAGTTATAGAGTGACTGTTGGTAGCTCCAGCTCCAATGGCAAAATGTGCATTTATACACCTTTGATCGTGGGGACGTGAATACATTCCGAACTATATAATTCACCTAAGGAAGTTGAACAGAAAACGTTTTCCGCAACAAAAGCTATTTAATGCTTCAAAATGGGTTTAGTTGGCAACACAGTTTGAGAACCTCTGGGTTAAACTATTAAGTATAAGTGCCCGTTTATAATCGACCAAAAGGGTTTCATTGGCGTATTGCGTACGGCTATAAATTTGACCTTTACATTGTGCAAGCCCTAAAAATGAATGGTAGGCATTGAGAAAATTGTAGATATCGGTGCCTGCTTAGATCGAACTTGACTTAAGCTCTTGGTGAGAATGCCTCCATTCCATTCCATTGAAAAACATGACCCCTGTACTGTACACATTCCTTAAATAAAATTTCTTATTCCAAGCTGTCCGACTTAACTTACAGTAGCTACCCCATTCAGTATCGCAAACATCTCTAATAAATCACTTTGTTATTGAGTTTTTACAATAAAATCACACATTAAATTCCACTCTACGCCTCCAGCGGACCAACGTCCACACTTTTAATTGTCGGCTCGGATCAGCTAAACATCATGAACAAGTTTATCGTTATCAATAAACTGACCTGCTGGTATCTCCTTCATCTGACAAATTATACACAAAACATGAAATAAGCTCATATAAACAAATATCCCATAAAAGTTAGAGTCATGTTGACCGCCACAGATATACCTATATAGGACATACTAAATGAGAACAGGAATTTAATAATAACAAAATAGCCACACTGCATAGTGCTCAATTATAGAGTTGTGACTTTTAACATCTGTCAGAGTGAATGTCAGTGCGACGGCACTGACTGTCCAGTGCCCACCCCTGCGATTCCGCATCAGTGTAATTAGTTGCCTATACTTCCGTGATAGCAAATAGTTTAATTATTGCACATTTCTATTACAAAAATCCAGTTTTGATTGACGATTTGCCAATTGCACGTTCTGCGTTTCCCCTTTAGCCACTTTTCGGGTGTATAAGTCTTGTAAAATGTTAATCACACGGCGTTGGACATTTGTCGCTATTGAAATATCAAGTAGTGCGAAATGAAGTTGATACTGGGGAGCAAACAGCCAACCAAAATGTTGGGGCTCTGTTTAACTCAGGTGGAATTGACAGCCAGCGGTGTATTTGTACGCATTTATGGCGTACTAGAGTTCGCCCAGTGGTGGGAATTCTACCAATATATTGAAACTGACACAACACCAAATAGGTAAACAAATTAGAGACAAATTACAGTGAATCTCTGCACTATCTTATCAACCGATTATATCGTGGTTAAGGCAGTGAAAGTGGTTCTTAACTATTTCTTAACTACACCTATATATAAGATTCCCGATGCGCGTTAGAAAACTAGGTACAATCCAGGCTATGAATCATTAGTTGTGTGGATTTACAGCACCGCACTGTCATGTCACCAGAAACGCGTCCCCCTCTACTCATTGAAAGTCAATAATTTAAAATACGAGTTTAGGATGAAAATTCTTAAATTTACTGTCGCGCTCTGCGTAATTTATTTCTACACACTATACCGCTTACATAATGCAGTTTATTTAAAATCGATTATATTTAATCCCGCGGTCAGAACGGGAAGCTAGTTCACGCTGAGTGAGACCAGAGGATAACCAGTTTAATATTTTGATTTATTTGGTATTCAAATTAGGTCTGTTTAAAAGTCACAGTGTCAGATTAGTCGGTATAGAAATGAATTATATGATAGTTTGTCAAACTGTTTGCATGGACATGTTTGTCCGAGTTTGAACGCAAGCTGACTCATTTGAAACAAAAAGTTTGGAGCGGTGACTAAAGTGCCGACGGCTTATTGACTGAACTGATTTTAGTAGCATTTACAACTCATATATTTACAACAATTAATCCAGAATAGGTCTTTTAGCGACAAACCCCCACACATTGCATATAAACTCACAAGCAAAGCAGCGCTGCAGAGAAGGGCGAGCTCGTAAGCTCTACGATCAAAAGAGGAGGCAAGATCATCGTCTTTTTAGGAAACACAAAAGAGCGGGGAAAAACAGATGAATAGAACATGTCAGAGGCAAAAAAAAACCCTTACTGCGCGTTCTGTAGTAGAGCCACAATCGATATTGAGGGTAATATGAAAGAGTCACTTCTGCGGACCGTTATAATTTTATTTGAACTTGAACTTGATGAAGGCCAAAATGAAGTACGGCAATATTTGAACTGAAAAGTCGATCATGCAGTAGTAGACGGAGATCAAAGTGAATATCACATACCAACTTATCTTCAAGGCATGATCGGTAGATAGAATGCCTTCATCAGCAGTGGCAAACATTTCATCACAAAATCAAGCCTCAGCTACTGCTCATCAGGAAGCTCATCATCCCTTGCCCGATCCACGAAAGACTTGACTGCGCCAACTATACAGGGATCAATCGGCATAAAATATCTAGTCTAGTGTACAAATCCTATCGGCCTCATTGTGTGAACAACTTAAACTTATTGGTCCCGGTAAGTTCATAAAAATATTTTACATAGCGGGAGGTCGAAAGCTCAAGACGTCCAGATCGATACACAGTACCAGTTTTTCGAATCTTATATCGCATACGACATCATTTGAAAAGTCAAGCTATTAAGTCACGAAGGTGCACTGGCTAGTGTGCTGAAGCGAGGGTTATCATGTTCGATTCCCGTAAAAACACAAATTACACCGCGAACGACTTGGAAAACGGCCAAAGGTATAACAGTATTGGAAGAGAAGAGCTCCTCTATTTAGCTTTCAGCCTTTCGGAATCCGCGTGAAATCATAGTTCCCAAAATTCACTTCACTTCATATCGTCATGGCTATATGATTCCTTACCCATGAGGTTGGCCAGAATGACGATGCAGAACGCTAGCTGCTCCATTGAGTGGGGGAAAAATCGTTTGAAAATATAAGAAAGCAGCTTGGACTCTTTCACCTACGTAGGTATTCTACAAAATTTAAAATTATCAAATTGCACACTCTATAGGTTAGCTACATTTGTAGGCTGCCAGGATCGACTCAACTATATATCGCATGTTCAAAGAGGACTTACTTCGTGTCCCTTCTGTTTGAGTTTGTTCCTCCTCAAAACCCGGTAAGTCAGATATTGGACAAAATCGGGAGTCTGTCTGGCGTGCATTTTTTCATTACAGCAGGCACTACAAAATATCTACCTATTTGTCAGAATTTTGCGCAACTGTTGAGCGTTATTTTTCAAGTCTTCTGACTCGCCTAGAACGATGAGTCTCTAAATCTAAATTCTTTTTTTTACCATTTTCGGTTATAGGTTATTTCGTATTTTATAAAACCAATGGCCAAGAGATTTGACTTTACTGCATATGGTTGTTGAGCGTTATAAACCCCCCGAACAGCTAACAACTCACTCATCGATGTTCTGTCAAACTAATGGCGTGTTTTGGTCCGTCTTTTGTCCAAGGCTTCCGTGATATTTCACAGGATCTTCATGCCTTTCGCTAAATTTATTAATAGATTTACTCGTTTTTAATGTCCCGCCATTCGTCGTCGGAGGTAGCATGCTAAGTAGACTCTCAACCTTTCGCCATCGACTCTAAATCACCAAGTGCAATCCCCATACGGGTAGAAGAGAGATTTCGGACTTTACATCATAACCATCACATCCTGGAGCTTCCTAGAGGAACCCTGCCAAATGACGCTGATTGCATAGCATTTCTTAAAATTGATCCAGCTTGGCAAATCGTTCAGAAATACTGAGTATTGTTTCTTCGATCGCTTCACAATAACAAGGAGAGTGCATTGACGCCCAGTCAGACGGCGCTTAATGCCTTCTTTCTTGAAATCTTTGCCTGTACAAAGGGGCCTGTGTTTCTGTTGAGTGCTTGACTGATCCTAAGAGCACTTTTGGAACCCGATATCTTATGTAGAAGATCCATAATCGCTTCCAGCCCAGCGTCATTTGCCGTTCCCTTGTCCTTACACGCTATATTCCATTTTTTATTTGTCACTGAGTTGAGATTGGTTACCCTTCATCAGACTTTGTTACCTTTATGTGAATTGGTTGCACTATAGCGTCTTATAAATCGAATGAAGTATTTCCGGCGTTTGAATATTTTCACTCCTTTCTTTCATTGGTATTCGATCATCGATTCAGAGAATAGTTCCGAGACATTTCGCACTGTTTGTCATCGTTGGGGATGTTCCTCAATAAAGCCAACAATCGTAACACTAATAAATTCAAAAGCAGAAGCTTTGCAAATGTCTCAAGAAAACATGTTAAACAAAAAATTTAGTACTGATCGCTTTCTTTATACAAAAAATAAAATCCACCTTATCACTGCGTCCCTTGATTTGTTTGTTTATTACCACCACATTCATTTATACAATTATTGTACCCAAATCAGCGAAATACCGCTTTTGCCAGAAATCATTGTCAATTGATGGCCAAAAAAAGCAACAAATAAACATCAAACATGCCGCCACATTACTCTTGTAGATTTCATTTAATTTTTCTACTTTTACTATTCAAACAGTTCGTTTATCTCGTCGTTCGTGCTTTTTTCTTATCATCGCACAACTCCCCCCATGCCCCGACACGCACGAACTGGTGGGCCTTCAAAACTCCCAAAGAACAACAAACATTGTACGTCTTTAAGTAAAATTTCTGGCGATTTGTAGCCTGCGTTGTGCGAATTTCCAAAAATGCCTCACCGCGCACACACATGCGGCTAGATAAGATTGCCTTATCTATTGAGCGGGGTACCTTGCGTCTGAATGATCACAGCAATTACATGCAGAATTGATAAAAATCTATACGCACAAACTGTTTCCACAGGCTACTGGATGTCCGACTCAGTTTCATGGGTCTTTTGAAAATTATCTCATGTATGCAAATGAGCACACGGATCGCTGATGACAAAAAGAAACAGAAGAAGAAGAAGAAAAAAAAAAATCGATCATCTCATAAATAACGCGATTTACACGGATTAGCCTCGTGTAAGGAATTAAATTTCGATTTTTAACCATCAAGGGATGGATTTCTTTAAACAAAGAAATCTCAAATCAGCCGTATCTGAGAGATAGATTTTTCTTTTTCATAATTTACTAATTAAATTGCTGATTTATCTGAGGGATTTACTTTAGAGTCGGGGTTTATTTGTTAAGATGGTGTTGAAAAAAATATTTACTTTTTTATTTGTTGAAAATAAATTATTGTTTTCTTCTTGTTGGCCGGGTAGGAGGACCGTTATGCATAACAATCATCCGACTAACATTTCAATTCTCAATTGAATTAGGCGGGCAAACTACATCTATAGGTACGCACAAGGTGATTGGGAGGTGTCCAAGTGTTTAAATTCATTAGTAAATTGGAAGGCATTTGCATACATGAAGACTTTATCGAAGCCTGTTGTATTCCAATTAAACTAAACACTGCTGAGTTTGACTTAATGTGAAGAATGAAATGGGCTTGATTCAGCTGTGTTGCTGTGTAGGTTCGGCAGGCTCATTAGGAGGACCAGTAGTGATCATATCAGATGCGTGAGGTTGTTGGGCGGTCACGTGCTCAAAATTTGGGTGCAGACAATAAAATGCAAGGTTGACGCATTGCAGTGTGGGGAAGATAAAGCGAACTCGTTATGGAACTTATTTTGAACAGGGTCGCATAACTCCAACTCTCTGATATCTATTTCTTAGTTAAGTCTTGTTTTGTGTTGGTCTACGGGGAAAATGTCGATAGCATCAAATTGAAGTGGCTAACAGATGATGACAAGGGAGAGCTCGAAATTAGGTCTTTTAAAAGGGTTACAGATTATTTCCAGTTGTTGGACATTTTTTTTTTTTTCATTTTTTACGTCAAAATTGGTAAATGAAGGTAAATAACTATGAAAGAAATTATCAATTGTATAAAGTGTATAACAATGTGGACAACCATTTTAACGAATACCCGACATAGCGAATTTGAAATAAATACAACGAACGCTTTTCAGATTTACATTGCTATCTCTACATAGCGAATGTTGTCTACGATTTTTTATCCGAAACAACGACCGCATAAAAAATTGAACTTAAATCCCGGGAAGTATTTAAATGGCAGGACCACCATCTTTTCAGTTTAGCATTAAATAAAAAAAAACCTTAACACATTTTTAATGACTTCCTTTTTTAACAAAAGCATACAAAAAATATCTACATAACGAACGCGCTATTGAATGACATCAAGCACAATATATTGCTTGTAGCATTTATTTTGAAAAATAAAAAATAAAAAATATTTAATTTCGTTGGAGCTTTTGTAATAATTATTTGGAAACTATCTTTTTTAAAAACTAGATACTATAATGTTTTCGGTTTTTTCCACCAACAGATTTTGTATGTATTCATTTTTAAATAGTTTTTTTTCCAACGCGAACAAAAACGTTTAAAAAACTCGATGTTGAAAACCGGCACAACCCATTTTTAACCGATTTTTTACTAACGTTTGGTCTAAGGGGCATATTTTTTTTTTAGCGAATCACTGAGAGCTATCACTGGGGGAAAATGTGATTCCTAAGTCTCGAAATAATCTTAAAATTGTGTGCCTAGTGTGAAAAGGTCAAAAGATGTAGTCCGTGGGCCGTGGGCGCAGTGGAGTGGCCCATGGTTAGTGTGGACCACTGAGGGAGGAGTCTCAGGCTCTCAGGTCCGATCCAAGGAAAGCACACGCGATCGAAACACATCCGAGAGCATAAATGACCGGAAAAAACCTCCTCAATTCAGCTGAAATAAAATTGTTGTTCACTGCCATTCGTCGGGAAAATTAGAAACCCGCACAACAGACTGTTTTTAAGCAGGTAGTCCTCGAAAACCTTTACCACCAGTTGCGACAACTACTTACTTTTTTTTTTAATAGGTTCCGCCTTAAAATAAATGATTTATATAGTTTTGAAAATTTTGTAAGCACTTATGAGATAAAAAAAAAAATTTATGTTAAAACAAGTCTTAATAATATCCTTTTTGACATTAAATCGAAGGTGCGTTTTGGTATTTATTATTTACATATAATAAGGAAAAGAAAACACTGAATGAGCGTTGAAGATTTTTAATTGAAGAAATGGTTTTCACTTTCAAAATCGACATTTATTATATTTAAAAATTAACATTCAAAATCCACTATCAAAGCGAAGAGCGTATAAATAGATATCCGAGTTTGGATCAAGACTGAATATTAATGCCGAATATGACATCTCTCAGTGTAAAACCAAATGGAAATAAAATAATGAGATATCTACAACAGGGTGCATTTTGGGGAACTTTCCAAATCAAATTCAAAGAAAGAGGACTAATCTATGTACGTTATCCACCCATATGACGATACCTACCCGAAGCATACGACTTCCTCCTATAAGCGCTGACGTCAAATCAGGATAATTCTATTGAAATCTGGGGTGAACCATGTATATCAGCTGTGTCTGAATAAAACAGATCGTATATATAAGGTACTAGAATAACTGAATACCAGTGGTACTCAATAGCCGTTTTTTGATCCGGATCTATCTTTTTTTTTCTTGAAAAATTCCCCATTGTTTATTTGTTATTCCTTGTGTGCAGGAACTCGTCCATCCTTATGTGGATGTTGTAGTATATTGAGATTCCCAGATTCGTTTTCAGATGTTTTGCGTCAAATCGAATGCCAAAACAAAACTTTTTGATTTAAAAAGATAGGCAAATTATAAGTTAATAAATGTAGATCTATAAACGAGTCATCTAGACCAAACAAAAAGTAGTTATCTCTGCACTTTTTTGTTGTATATTGATTCGTTTTTTTTTTGTTAAGTGCTACCAACATATGACAAAAATGAGTCGCCATGTGGTAAAAGTAGTAACTTCTGGATCTGAAAATAGATCCAGATAGAAAGCTAGTTGCTGGCAGTGATCGCAAATTGAAGGAAAAAGCGCAAATAAAAAGGGGGAAAATAGTATTTAAAGTCTAAATATATGTTTACTCGTGATCTGGATCAGATTGTAGGCATAATCAAATACGGCTAGTCTTTGGAACTGTAGTTCGTTCGAATCGGATTGGTAGACACAAATTTCGTGCTGTTCCATGGGGCAAGCGGTCCTCTTAATAGAGCCAGAAGGATGTGGTTGCAGCATGAGCGATGTGCGGCTAAAGATGCAATTTGGCACTTTAAAATTGAATGCAGGTGTCCATCACACTAATAAGTGCGTAGCGAGCCAATGCTTGTTTTCAAAAATTCAAAATTTGCAGAAAACCTTCACTTTCAACCTTCACACTTTTTTTCTCATTGGCACTTTTTCGTGCGACTTTTCAGAATTTTGCAGCGGTCACACTGGGTGGTTGGATCACGTAGGTACTGTAGAAGATCATGAGTAATTAATGATCCTTAACACAGCTTCCTCTGGAGCTCTTGTAATGGACAGCCGGGATATTGAAAATTAACGAATCAGCGATCCACAGTTACAATAAGTTATATGGAAAACTACGGAAACGGTTTGAAATAAAGCTTTTTCAAAAGAAATCGACACAAATTGTAAAAAAAAATTCTAGTTTTAGACAAGAGGCAGCTACTAACAAACGTATTTGAAAGAACTGATAACCTAATCAATATAGCGGTCTTGAATTTAAATTTACGGGAGCTCACAATTGCAAAATTTGTATTGAAAATGTAACCACTGTGTAATACTAAAATTTTAGAGTGTTCATTGTTTAGGCCCATAATCTAAAAGAGTAAACTGTTTAAGAATTTTGAGAATATTTGAAGAAGTTTAGGTGGCCATTTAAATATTCTGTGTTCTCCGAAGTTTGTTTTTTACATTTAAGTGAAAAATATCTGTTGAGGACGGGCTTCGATCCATTTCGGAAAGTTCCCATATATTTTGGAAATCAGTAGTTTGATTAAATTTTTGTTGGAAAACAGTTATTCATAGAGGAAACATTTTATATGAAGATTGAGCAGTAGCAAAGGTACATGCTAAAAGATTCGAAGAGACCTCAAACATAACTGCCGTTAGCAATAAAAATAAACAAAATTCGATTCTGAAGTCCACTTTTGCTAGTGACCACTAAATTCCACCTAGCATTTTGTAAAAATGAACACAAATTTAACAAAAATCAACTTCTGCTAGCTATTGCGACTCAATTTTGTTGTTTCACAAGTGGCGAGCTTCAAGTTGTCGTTGACGTGAACCAAATAAACAAAAATTGTGATTTGCGACTTGTAATTCGTCCCAGTCTGAACTTTAACTCTTGTTACAATTTGACAAACTAACCTTTTCCGAGCTAAAAGTGAAATTTAATGCTTTACCTATATACACATCTAAAAGATAATGAAGTCCGTGTGTGCGCGCATAACTCGAGAACGGATTGTTCGATTTTAACGATTTTGGGCTTGACGGTTTCATTTTTGACCAAGGAAGGACATAGGCTTCGTCGCGGAAACAAAATTTTGAGGGGATGAAAGGGGTTATGAAAGTTTGTATGGGGAGATACACTTTGAAAAAAAAACCTTCCGCTCTGTACGTCGTGTACCATAAAGCACTTTAGTGAAATAGCGGAATGTTGGCCGACACGTCAATCATTCCGCTTTCTATTGTATGAGTATAAGTTTTGAATACAGAATTTCACCGAATTACATAAAGCAGCAATTAAGACATAGAATTGATTTATTGTCAAAAGTCGTTTCTAACATGTTTTATTGCTAAGGGTTTAAAAAAATATATTCTTGCTGCAGATCGAACTGGATCTAGTTTAGTTGTACTCCCCAATATTAGTACTGTGTACTTTCATCAAACACAAGCTTCATCTGCACTCGTAGACATAACCATAAGCGTCGGATTCCTGCTTCTAAATGATCAGTTTTTCCTATACGAGAACATACAGCAGATCGTTGGATCTGCACACTTGGCGCCAGCAGAAAGTTTATGAGATGTATTCAGTTAATATTTGTTGTGTTAACCTAAGGATTTCGTATGTTGTTGCGCTTTCAAGAAATTGTTAATCGCGTTTAGAAGCAAACATTTTACGTTCGATTAAGGACATCGGATAATAATAACGGAAGTGTAATTGTTCTTTCAGAAAATACAATTCTTTCTCAGCAGTGTTCTTGGACGTTTCGCAAGCAATTGACAAGGTGATGTATGAAGGCCTTAAGATAGATGCGTATGATGCTGGGAATGGTGTTTGATGACTTTTGAAGGTAACTACAAGTTTTCGCCGAATGGTAATACAAAGGCAGAGAGCAACATCTTGAGAATGGGTTCTTTCGAGGCAAATAGGGATTTAGTACTCATAGAAATAGGGGTAGGACAGCCAGTTCTTAGGCTTCTCTTTAACACGTTATTTACACAAGATGTATCACAAACAGAAGGACTCATATCCATTGTTGCCAAAAACACTGCTCAACTACTGACACACTACTGTATGTTGTGTGTCATATACATATAAGTATATAAAACAATGCAATAGAAATAGACTAACTCACACGGACGTGCTTGCATATAAATCATACGGTTGTCAGTCGATGATGGACCACTCAAAAGTTAGAACATAATACCTTAACCTAAGAATTATAATATTTATGTACCTATATGATTTAATTGAATTGATCTAAGTTTCTTAACTAATCAATTATGGAAAAGAAGTGTTAGACTAATTTATTGAAGGTGCAACACTGAAAAATGGAAATAATAATTTACAAGATGTTTTCAACGGGTAAGTAAATGGAGAACGTCTTTGCGGGTTGCATTTGTAAAGCTCCCCTTTCAAATAAGGCCAAATGTTTCTGAATGACTATTAATGCAAAGTTACGAAGGTAATCGAATTTTGAGAAGAAATGCTTACTCAGAAAGTATTATCCGAGCTTTACCTTGAGACCAAACTCCTGTTATACAAGCAACTGCTTAAGCCTACTAGGACGTTTATGGTATTCAAGTATTTGGCTGTATACCTTACAAACTTGAAGTTATAAGATCAATTGTTAGAAATTAAGGTTTCTATAGGAGATAGTAATTGCCAGCGTTAAAGATGACATGAAAATATATGGATTTTTAGGACTCATCCATAACACGGTCCCTCAAATTGCCGACGAAACAAATTTATTGCCGCGGCGAGTGCGAAGAACTGAACCAACTTGGCTTGGCAATAATTACGTATCTATAAAAATCATAGCAAGAAAGATGCCGGTCAAACGTTTATATCCGACGTCGTGATAAAAATATTTGCCTGATATAGGTACCTAGATAAGTAATACCGGAGTTGCGCTGTATGAAACTGATTGGCACGAAGGGAGCTAGTTTTCGTATGTAAAGATTTGAGTGGCTCACAGTGAGTCCTTACAGTGTGTAATTTTACACTTCTTGCACCGGGAAAAAATCCCACCTCCTCGCCACTGAAACTATAAATATTGTATGGATATTGGTAAGAACTAACATAAGAACATGAGCTCCATCAAATGATCTGTTTCAGTTGCGTCATACCCTCTCATGTTTGCTCTGCCGGTATAACTGCAAAACAAATGTTAGAAAGGCGACAAAAAAAAAATCCCCTCCAAGTCTTATCGGGGCCGCCATTTTTCGCCAAATTTTACACTCTGTCCACATTGTCGACTATTGTAGGAAATATTATTTTTGAACTTTTTATAGCAGTCTAAATATTTGCTTAACATCAGCATGCGGGCACCTAAGCAGGAAAACCTCAAGTTGAGTCATATTTTTAATTTCACCTCACAAGTGGTGTCCTGGGCTAAGTGTTTGCCCAACACACTATACCCACACTTTGCGGACACAAAATTAACACCTTCGCTTTTAAGTTGAAAGCCATAAACACAGATAGGTACACAGAGCTATATAGATGGGTACATCTGAGAGCGCGGCTTACAAGCCCTTCTTTCGCACAAAAAGATAAGAAAGTTTACACTCGTTCAAGTATAGGTAGTACACATGCGGCGCAATCCGTTAATTTGTGCAAACAAATCACCACAAGTGGTGGAGGGCGATCTTGTCAACACAACATGCACTTTATCTGATAAGGGCGATAGACCAATTATGAACACAAACAACACCACCTACCTGCATTACCCAAAAATTAGCGGATGGGACAATTTGATCGCCAATTATAATATCCGTATGCATTTAGCAGCAGCTTAGTTGGACAGAGGGCGCTGGAGCCGGATGATGGTGCGTCTCTCGAGAGAGATTATGATTTTGATTCAAAAGGTTTATCGTGGAAGGATTTTTTTTTGTTACACACTGTATTTTTTGAGATCACAACAATATTCACAGATGGAGAGAATTTCTTTCTTTTTTTTATACCATTTGGGAAATATCACAAACGCGCGCATGGAGGACACTCGTAAAGTATCGATGTTAAATAGGATTCGCCATTTTTACGCAACAAGGACCTCCTTCTGTGTCACTTCACTCGGAATTGCACTTGTCACTTTAATTCATTGCACTGTAGATAAATGGAGTGTGATTTATTTTTACTCTTAATTATGCTCCTTTT